>CM075859.1:64605759-65250232 GCA_037975125.1 Latrodectus hesperus | reverse complement strand
ATGTTCCAAAAACCTTCAAATTATCAGATAGAATTGAACATTACTTTTATAATAGGAACAGTGTTTAAGTAATCTCAAACAGAGAATTACATTAACATATTAGCACTTATATAAATATATTTTATTAAAAAAAATTTTCTGAGAAATGTATTTTTCCATCATTTCTACCAAAGAAAACTTTCAATGACATGCTTATTCAAACATTGCCATTACCAAAAACTAACTGCTTCATATGTAGTCCATTAAAGGATTTCTTATCCCTAGCACTAAAATAACAGAACTCAGATGCAAGTTCATTGGTCATCAGTTTTTTCATGATGCTTATGGTGCAATTCCCGGAATGTACACAAAATCTTATAGAAAATCACATTCACAGATCACACATAGTCACATTCTAAATCACTGTAGATGTAAACAATTTCTACTAAATCATTTTAAACAATCTTAAATATCTTTTTTCATTAAAATAAAAAAATGCTTACTGTGAATCAATACTTCAAATTCTAGAAATTTTAATAGAGAACAAATTTAAATCTTCCAGAAGATTCTTCAGTGTGTAAGAAATCCAAATCTGGTATAGGAAATAAACATAACTTCCATTTAACTACAAAATTTTAAAATTAATTTTCAAGTATGTATTTTAATAGCTCTTTTCATTTGAAATATTAGTCCTACATACATTAAAATAATTGGATGATATATATTTTTTCTACTCATCTTGAATTATGGATTTAAAATTTGATATTCAATAAAAAAACACTCAGATTTTTAATTCAATAATAAAAAGTATTTTAATTAAACATTAAATCTTAGAATTAAGACTATCCTAAAATAAATTTTATAAATTTGAATCAAATCCTAATATTGATTCATATTTATCTGAAATCAAGAGATAAATACATATGTATTTGTCTGACAAAATAATAATAAATATAATTAATTTTGGAGAGAAAAATATTTTGAATTGCTTGACATAGAAATGAATTTTATTCAAGAATATTATTTTCTGATATAATAAATTTTCTTTCAGCAATTTTCATCCTAATCGCAATGTTTGCATTTTTTCAGCCTAAAAATAACTGGTAAATTTAATGATACAAAAAATTTATTACATTCTGCTATCAAGCACATTTTATAAATAAAAGCAATATGTATATTTTAACGTTAATTTAAAATAGTTACAAATGTAAATTTTTAAGGTAAAAATACACTTCAACATGGTAGGTTTTCTACTCTTAAATAACATTATTCAGTTTTTAAACCTTATTTCTATTATGACTTCTTTGGCATAAAAATAATTTATTTAAAAGTACTAAAATATGAATCGAGAAAAGGAAAGTAATATTTTTTAACTTACTTCGTTAAACATTTCTTCTTAATGTAGAAATAAACGACTGTAGACTGTGAGGCAAACGATAATTTAAAATAATGGAAGCAATTAACAAAAATAATTACAGTTACAGTTAATTACCTACTTTTATATATGTGTAGATAACATTCATTATGAATGTCTTAAGTACATCCACCATAGACGTCCAAATTACATCTATCATGGACACATAAATTACGTCTATTACAGATCCAAATGTTAATACACCAAAACTCATCCATCGGGGATGTCAACCCGACGTTTATATGTAGTCGACAGAAGACCATCCAGTTCACATCCGACCATGTACGTTTTTATGACATCCAAAAGGTATCCAGGGCGTCTTTTGTATTTTATGGACCTTTAAAAGACGTCTAATAGACATGTTGGTTGTATGGGTACATATAATAACAAAATCATCAATAAAATCATAGACCAGTAAAGCCTGACAGATCTTAATCTTAAAACTTGTGTAAGGACATTAGGCTGAATATTACTAATAATATATCTTGAATCCCCAAATTTCTTCTGCGTAAGACGAACTTTAGACTCTGAAATTTCTTTCTCAGATATTGAAATATCAGAATTTTGATCAAATAAGACCTGAATAAGTTCATCATGAAGTGAGTCAAGATCGTGTTTAATAGTAATGGCAGGAAATTTTCGTTTAGCTAGAGATGAAAAAAGAAAGGTGCAATTTTTCAGCCTGAACATCACGAAATGCTTACCTGTCATCATCAGACACATATTCAACCAAGAGTTTATCATTTGGAAGATTTCTTAAGTATTTGATACCAATTTTATTGATTCTTAGATTGACTTGCGTTTCTATAATATCTTTAATATTTTCAGCTTTAATGGTTCCTTGTTCATTTGCACCGACAACAAGATTACAGTTTTTACTAACGTTCATTTGTTTTTGGACAGGTTTCTGTAGATGGCGCCACTACATTCGTATACGATTTTTTTTCTCTTACATTTTCATTAACGCGCTTACATAAGCTATTCGTGAATGTAAGTTTATAAAAATTATCAAAATTTGAGTAAATAAAACATAATTACCTTGAGGATTTTTTTACATCTTCTGTCATCTGTTGATTCCTGTTCGATCTAGAAGTAAAAACTTTGAAACAGTTTTTAAAAAATTACGCTATTAGTGTTGTTACTAATTTTAATGCAGTTTTAATGTCGAAAGCATTAATTTTCGATGCTACTCCAATGACGTCCATGTTGCCAGTTTCAGAGAATTTAACGTTATCAATTATCAAAATTTTCTAACAGTAGTTACAGCTAAGAGACCTTATTGCTACAATTACAAATTTAAAACTACATTACATTAATCATTAACTAGTGTCCTCGAAACTTTTGAAATTACTATTAGTAGTAAAAAGAAACCATTATTTTTCTAAAAAATGTATATTCATATTAGCTGGATGCTGTCCAACTGACCCAAAATCAACACTAGTACAAATTATACACCTGTTAAAAAATTTAATTAAGTATGTAATGAATATAGAACCAAACTGAATCATCTTAAAAGGACATTTTTGAATGAGAAAATTTCCTGTAACACTCTTAGGAAACTCTGTAAAATAGAAGAAACTTGGCAATATTATTGAGATTAAGTACACAACATTCCTAATAGCTTTGTCTTTTACCACATTTGTTGTCCTAGTCATGATGAATTCTTGCTTCAGATGTATTTTTTTTATTCATGTTAGATAACATTGGAGAGTTTGTGATGCTGTTAAGACTAACATGTTGTATTAATGTGTCAGTCCGATTAATTTTGTTTATAAGACTTATAAAAATATCTTTACTAGAAGTCGAATAACATTTTGTAAGGTAACTGAATACTCCTGTACATTATGACAATTTTGGCTGAAATTTCACTTGACAAAACTTTTAATTTAATTATAATTACTTATTAGTTTAACAACCAATTCCATGCAGTTCTCCACTCTTTATAATGTCTAATTACATACTGAAAAAATACTCGTAGTTGCAGATTAGAGCTGAAATATTAATAATTGACTTATAAAATAACATTTGTAAAAAATAATTTTGGATGCGTTTGTTTTTGTAGAAAGAAAATCAGAATGTGATTTCATTTTATAAATACTAATAAAATATTCTCTAACAGAAACTACATATTTTTATCGCATTTATTAGTTCTAAATGTTTTCGAAAAAAGAGATAAGATTTTTTTCACATTTATGATTCATTTCAGTGTTATTGTATAAAGGTTATCAGAATTTAATTTACATAAGATATACTATCAAAACTTCCATATTAACGACAAAATTCAATTGGTGATTCATGGTTAAGGAAAGATAGGATAGAATTTAGCAACACTTTGATATTTTTCTTTTGCCACTTTTACTGTTTTACAATTTTGCATTAAGCTGAAAACAATCTTCAAATATACTCTTTGTTCTTCTCTTTCTATGTGTGTACCTGTTTTATTCATTCAAAAGTTATGAAATTCTGTTGAATATTACTGATTGAAAAATTCTCACTCAAAAGTAATTTTATTGATATTGTAATTTTATCACTTGAAATAATTTTATTGTAAGTTCACACTAATAAAAATGTTATATTCACAATTGGTTGTATGGGCTTTGATAAAAAATGTCAGTATGAAAATTATTTAGCATTTCTGATCATTTTATTTAAAAGTTCTGAATTTAGAATAAGTTTTGTCTTAAAATTTAAATCATTTATTAATTTAAAAATTCTGCTATATGAGTATTTATTAAAAGATATACATAACTCAATACATAATATACATAATAAGAATTACTAAGCAAATATGCTTAGTAATTCTTACAAAATATAATGCAGATAAACAAAGTATAACGTTTCGCATTCATTTGGTTTTTTTACATAACTATAAATCGTTAGAATTTAGAATATTTATTTTATTTTTTTCTCTCTCTCTCTCTTTTCCCCATATCTCTTAATCCAGGTAAGAGTCTTGACACATTCAGTGCTTTTTCTAATCACTATAATTCATTTCTGACCCAATAAATATTAAAAAAGGCTTCTTGGGAAAGAAAATAAGTCTTTTCCATAAAGAATTATTTTCGAATGTTTTAAACAAGATTGCATTTAATGATTTTAGTTGTCAGAAAATGTTAACTTTTTACAATTTTAAAGATTTCATTCAAATCATTTTCCAAAACATTATGTAATAAATTTTAATTCCCAAAAATTTATTTTAAATAATTATAATTTAAATTATCCTATTATTTAGAAAATTTAAATTAAATTTAATTAAAATAAAAAGGGCATAACCTGTTGCACATTATTTCTAATAATTTTTATATTTTAAATAACATAATTAAATTAATACCTTATCAAATATGCTTGAAATGTAGACATTTCCACAAAAAAGTACATAGTTTTTAAAATTAAATTTGAATTTTTATTTTAGCATTCATCCATTCTCACATTTAAAGTTTATGTTCTTCGAGAAGTAGCAAACTGTTACTTTCCAAGAAAACAATTAAAGGAATTGTTAATGTAATGTTTTAGAATATGTTAAATAATTTTTAATCAATTATTTATAATATTTTAAAATAAATTCTTTGAATTTCAGAAAGTATTGAATGTGTCTAAATTCTTAAACACAACAAAGATTTTATACTTGTAATGGACACATTTTCCTTTTTTTATCAATGTCTCTCGTATACCAATAAATAAATGTATATGAAACTTAGGTGCTAATTAAAAGCACATGTTATAGATCCCAATTTGTGTGTTCAAGCGTTTATTTTATTATCCTACATTGCAAAATAGCAATAAATTTTATGGAAAATATTTAATGTACAAAAATCGTATAGAACATGTTTTCAAACGATTGTGTCATTGTCTCAATTATTTTGTTTAAAATATTTTTTTTACTTTCTTTTGTGAAGGCAATATCTCAAATTAAAGTATAAAATTAGAATAAGTTTGATCATTAGATATAAAATTTTAATGATTTACTTACGTGAGACAGAGAAAAGCTTGAATTCTACGTTAAATCAGTCAGATATTTCATAGTTTTCAATCAAGGTCATGTGTATCTAGAATAGGGATCTCCAACCCTAGGTCCCCGGTCACCATGCTGCTCATTGATTTGTAAAGGTGTGCCAGTTGCTTGTGCCCAACGATAAAATAATTTGGTTTTCAATTTTCCCATAAAATGCTATGCAAATGATTTTGGTTTTCAATGTTAATGGTTAACACAACCAAAATAGAAATCGCAAGGAAAATGACATCCATCTACACAGATATAAGTACAAAGCAAAGTATAGCTGATCTATTTTACACTCACGCCAAATCATCACTACATAATTTCCACCACCAGAAATAAAATGAATCAGTCCATTTTTATGGTAGCCGTACTATAAAGGCAATTTTCCGAAACTCATTTCGAGAAAATCGTACTGAAATAACGAACATTCATCTTGTCTACCTCATTTTTTTTAATTCATGGTTTTTATGATCATATTTTTGTATACAGCGTTCACTTCCTTATTGCTTTTAAATACTATTTTTGTTAACACTACAATGAGTGGATCAAGCAAAAGATAACTTAACCTATAATTTCAATTACAATAGGGAGGTACCATATTGCTTCGTCAATTAAAAAAATTAATGTGTTTGTTATGTGGAAATAGCGTTGCGGTGTAGAAAAAAACATAATTGGGAGCGTCATTTCCAAACATTTCATTCTACTTTTAATGCGAGTTACCTTCTTAAATTAGAAAAAGAAAATAGAGTAGTCCAAATCAAATCTTTTGGTTCAACAGTCAGCTTTTACAAAACCTGTGATAAATTCAAAACACCACTATTACTTCTTTAAAAAATTTTCATATGCTCGCAAAGTAGAAAAAGCCCTTCCAGAATGGGGAGTTTTTAAAGAAGCATTTCTGACTGGCTCTGATTGCTTATTTGAGGGATTTCCAACAAACGTGAGATCATGTAAGCAATACACGACTTTCAGTTATCAGATACAACAGTTATAAGAAGAATAGGACCCATTTCAAAAGATATGCAAAAACCGTTTAAGAGTGATTTGGAATATGAGAATGGTTCTCACTACAATTTGACGAGTCAACAGACATAGCAGACACAGCACAGATATCAGTTATGATGAGAATAGTATTTATTGATTTTACAGTAAAAGAAGAGCTACTAAAAATATTGCCCATGAAAGGACGGAGAACAGGTGATGGTATTTATAAAATATTTATAATACTTTCAAGTTTGATGAATGTGCCTCTTCAGAAACTGTCTGCTATAACTACTGATGGAGTACCAACTATGCTGGGAAACTTGAATGGTTATTTTTCTCTCAGTATAAAAAAGGGATCATTTCCAGATTTTATGTCGTATCTTTGCATTATCCACCAGTAAGGTTTTTGCAGTAAAGTACTACCATTTGGACACGTAATGAAAATTATTACGAAAATAGTCAATTTAATTCGTGCAGCTCCTTTGCAACATTGACTTTTCGAGGCCTTGTCACAAAATTCTCATGATACTGACCTCATTTTACATATTGAAGTACACTAGCTCAATAAAGGCAAAGTACTTGACATGTTTATATATTTAATTTAATAAATAAAAAATTATCTTGCAGTCAAAAATTAAATATTTTATCAGATTTTCTTTGGCTAGCAGATTTGTCTTTTGTAACAAAAATTATGGAAAAAATAAGTAATTTAAACTTCGAGCTACAAGGAAAGGACAAATATATAGAAAGAATTATTGGGTCTATATACTCATTCAGAGTTAAGCTTATTTTCACAATCACATCTAAAAATGAAGTGTCTTGTGCATTTTTCAAACATGAAAAAAAAAAGTGTTAGGCGACAGTGAACCTGACTTGTCAACATTTGTTATTAACCTCCAATTGCTTCAAGGTCAATTTGAAAAGCGCTTTCGACTATTTAATCTTATTGACCCGGTGGTCATCTTTTTGTAAATCATTTTACTAACCAAATAAACATAACCAAAATAGTAATATACATTCCAGAATTTTTTCAAGTAAGGTGAGAAGTTTGGATATAGAAATTTTGGATCTTCAGAATAACATCATCTTCAAGACTATTATATCACATGAGAAATTCTGGAATATAGTTGACCGAAATAAATTACCTCACTTAAAAAGAGCAGTATATAAAATAAAGTCATTTTTTTTGGCTTCACATACTTTTGTAAATCATTGTTTTTGACAGTATATAGATCATGATTTACAGATGAACACCTTGACATTTGCTTGCAAGTAGGAACTTCATCATATTCTCGAAATTCTAAAATGCTTTCCAATCAAATATAATGTCAAAGATCATATTGACTGTATTTTATTTGCTTTATAAATAATTTTTATACTTCTTATGCTTGGCAAGCAATTTAGAAATCATTTATTTTACGCAAGAATATTAATACTAATTATATATTTACTAATAACATACGAATATATGTTATATTAATTTTTTAAATTTAATTTTTGTGCATTATATGTAGTGTGTATTATTAATTATGTCCACCAACAGTAAATTTTTCTTGATTAAAATATCGATCGATATTCTGGTTTGTGTTTTTAGGTACCAAAAGTTTGGCGACCCTTGGTCTAAGCCGTTGTTACGTTAGATGCTTAATTTTCCGACAAACTGAGTTCATCGTTTACAACAAGCTTAATTCCAATGACAACAAAATATGATTATTTTTTAAATTGCTTCAAAATATTTATATGCAGTTTTTCATTCTTTTCTATGATCATATTATTTAAAATCTTTCTAATATTTTTTTAAATTTAAACAATTATTAACATCAAAAACAGAAAAATCATTTCATGAATATAAACTATTTTTAAAATACAAGAATGATTGCATAAATCTTTCGCAAAACAGACTTATTTTAACATATACTACTAAAATTGTTGCAAATGGTTCTTTTGATTCAATCTCAGAAAAAAGAAACACCTTTCATTAAATAAGTAAAAGTCCTTTACACATATCTTGTAATATGTTTTATTACAATATCTGTCGTATGTAATAAAACAAGCGACATGAGTTACTTTTAACAAAATTCTGTAGCAAGTAGAATTCCACGACTCTTAATAGCGTTAAAAGGTATTTAGAGTGGTGTGTGCAATAAATTCGCAAATAAGACAATATACTAAATACAGAGGGTATTAACACATTTTTAGAACGATTTTGGGGCTGTTTAATTAATGTTTAAAATGTAAAGGCTATTTTTTTAAATGTTCGATCTGATAGCTTTTTTTTCTGAACTATAAGTCTGCATCGTGATTTCCATGATAGAAGAGCTTTTCGTAAAATTTCCAAGGGTATTGCTTTCCATTCCTCTTCCACTACTTTCCAGAGCCCATCCATCGTGGTGGGTTTGCGTTTAGAAAGAGCTCCTTTTAACAGACCGAAGGCACAACAGTCCATAAGTGAAACGTCAGGGGAATTCACAGGAATATGTTGAAAAGGTATACATGGAATACTTGTATTATTCTTCATTTTTTCAAGGAATGCAGTGGTAGTATTTGAAGTATGACTTGTAGGTTTGTCTTGTTGATGTTTCACTCTTTGAAAGTATTTGGGATAAGGAAGTGGAATTTCTTCTGTGAATATTGGACGTAAAACCTTCTCCTGATAGTATGATGAGTTGATTTTAACATTTTTTTCTACTCTTTTTATTTTTAATTTCCCTTTGTAGGAGAAATCTGCGACTATCATAAACCCCTTACTGAAACTTTCTTTACATTGATGGAACCAGCTTTGTACATTTTTCTCCTCGTTTCCTTTAGTAAATCGACCTTTTTTGTTGCAGTCATTTAGGTAAACCCATGCTTCATCAAGGGTCACAATGTATTTCCATTTATCTCCTGATAAATGGTTTTCATACAAGATTCTACAAAATGCTTTGCGTTGAGTCACATGTCTCGGCAAAAGCTGGTGAACATTATGGTTTTTAGCTTTTTTAAGTTGTAAATCTTAATTTATTATTTTATTTATTGTTAATACAGATGTATCTAAAGACTTCGCAACTGATTTCTGTGTTGATGGATTTTCTCTTGTTACCAGCGATTTCACTTTAGGAACATTTGAAACATTACATACTTTTTTCCGATATTCCTTTGGAGTCTTCTTTCCATGTAGAAATAACGATTGATGGTTTTTACCTGTTCGATTAATAATGTCGCTTATTTTGCACTTAGAAATTTTAATACCATACATTTCACAATGATTTTGAATCCTGGAATAAGAGTATTTCTCTTAGGAAAGTGCAAAAACATTTCCCTCAATCCACAGCTTGTTTACATGCTACATTTTGAAATAACAATAAATTTAAGAGTAGCAGACGATGTTTCTTATTTCAAATACTAAGCTGTTGCCAAAATATTTATTTCAAAACATTTATTTTTTAAAATTCCTATTCGAAATCATTCAAAAATATGTTAATAAAGACAATATACCTTTACGTGTATAATTTAAGCTTAAATATTTAGCTCTCAAAAGAGATTTCAATCTTTCATTTGTTGATAATTGGCTGTTTCAATTAATAAGTTTGCTTATCACTGACTTATATAACATCTAAAATTATTTATGCACTTTTATTTAAATATAGCATCAAAAGTGGTTAATTATGTAACAACAAAATTTTAATTACTGAGATTACATTACATAACTTTTCTTATTTAAAAAATATATCACGTCACACATTAGTTTGTGTTCTAAATAAGTTGTAACCATTTGTACAATTATATTCACTGTAAAAATGTGATTTAACTCCTTTTTAATATGCCTGATGGATTGAAATAATTTTAGTACAAGTGTAAAAATCATTTAAAAAATCAGATTTTCAAATCATAAACGTTCAATAATACTATTACGTCAATAAGGGTTAACTTACTTTTGAAGTATTTTTTGCTATTTGAAAGCTATTAATTACCTATTAAAACAACAGAAGAATTCACAAATATATGCTGGAAAAACGCTTATGTAATTCGTTGGCTCGTACGTTTTGGCAAATAATAGTAATCAATCTCCTAAATTTACCAATGCATGAATTTAGATTTTTTATTTTTTGCATTCTTTCCAAAAATGTGAATAATTTGAAACTAATTTATCACACTGAAAATTTCTCTTGTCAACATACACACACGTAATTATTGGAAACTCTATAGAACATCCCTAGGTTTTCATTTTGGGTTCTTGTTATATAAAAATCATGAGGAATAATTTTTTTCAGATTATTAATTCTGTTTACTTTTTAATCAAAAATATTTATGCCACTAGTTACACATTAGTTTTGAATAATATCATAAGTTTATTTCACATTAGAAATTACTCTCTCTTGTCATTAAATGTTCTTTTTTATTTAATATATCCTATTTTGTTCATTTCTTTACAAATAACAAGTATATTTGATATGAGAAACTTATAGTTCCTTTATATGCATAAGATACATATGCACACATACATAAATATGTCATATATATATATATATATATATATATATATATATATATATATATATATATATATATATATATATATATATATATATGTTTGTTCAAGACAAATCAAATACCTAAGACATAAGTAAAGTAAAATGATGAAAGATTTTTGTCTTAAAAAGTAATAGAATGATCAAAATCAAAAATGATATACTGGATAGACTTGTTTTTAAAAAGCAAAAACGAAAAGAAACTCTCAGTTGTGAGAGATTCTTCAGGTTTTAAAAGTAAATTATGAATTTTTCTCTATCCAGTAAAATTAAGGATTTCCCAATTAAAGTTATTGTGGTGTTTAAATGGTTAACATTTCTCTATCACTTATTTTTTTAGCGAATTTAGTGATTAAATGTGTTAGTGTTTATATAAAGTTTACCATTTAAGCACTAAATATTCGTTTAAATACAAAATATTGACTTATATCTCAATTTATTGAAAATAATAACTAATGTATAGTACATTATATAAATAAATAAAAAATATTTGGTTCTTAAAATTTTTTTTCAGTTTTATTACATTTGACCCCAAAACATTTAAAGAGACATGTAAAAAGTTTAATAATAGATAGAAATTTTTTTCCAATGTCCGGCTGAGCTTAGGATTAATCCATTCACGCTGCAAAATGTGAAGGTGATGGCAACTTATACAATGAAGCACCCAGTAAGTGTGCCATCAATTGCCTCGAAAATAAAAGGACAGAGAAACACTCACACTGAGAGAGAAAGGAACATCCAGGATTCGAACCCGGGAATTACTGCTTCGAAATTAGGGTCCAAAGTACTCAGCCATCGGTTGGCACAGGTAGAAAAATAGCTTGAAATAAGCACATGACTTCATATCACAATCAATGTTATTAAGAAGATATCCTTTTCTCGATACTAAGTGTTGACATACCTAACAAAACTTCTTAAAAATAGGGACTTCAATATCATATTCCTTATTATATTTTGTCAACTGAAGAAGAATACTAGTGTAAATACTAATGATTCACAATTTTTAGACATTTCTTGTGATATATTCATACTATTGTAAACGTGTGTACACATATAAATAGATATTTATGTTTGAATGTGTGTGAATATGCTTGTGCTTATTTATATAGTAAGTATTTTAATAACAATTTACTGACCAGGAATATCAATTATAAATTAAGCAAAAAATAATTTTGAAAGAATATTATGTGATACATGAAAAAATAAGTAAGCAAACGTACCAACTGTAAGTAACTCAAATCAAGCATTGTAGTGAAATAAAAAAGACTGTTTTACAATTAATTTCAAGCCTTTTCCAATTATAATTATTTTCTTTCAGAAGAAATAGAAAAGGAAAACAGAAGAAAGAAAATTAAAATTTATAAACCCAGGTGTAAGTATTCAACATTTTATTTTATCTAAATTTTTAAGTACATGGAATTGAAAATGCAACACCAAGGAAAGTGATTAAAAAGTGATAAAACTCGGCAACAGAGGGAGATGGCAAAGAACAGTAAATATTACGAAATTCTATTAATAATAACGAGGGAGAACAGTGTCAGCTCAGTAGATTGTAGTGAATGCACGAAACAACACTTCATGATACAAATTAAATGAGAGTACGAATGCCTCCTTGAAGTATGGTTCTCTATTCCTTGTCAACCATTTGCCACAGTTCGTCTTCTTAACCCGACTGCAACAGTGTCCAAAAATAATTCCAATCACGTCACAAATGTGCTCGAGTGGTAAGAAATCATTAAAAAATTTGCACTAGAGAAGCTTTTTTTCATCTGTGAAAGCATGATGTCTAAAACAAATAGTGGGCATTAAGCCATTATCCTGTTGAAAAAGAAAAATGGGTACCCTCTGAAGATAGAGGAGTGTCAAAGGCCATAACATAATCAAGTCAAATTTGATGATGAATTCAATAAGTGTGGGTCTTAAAGACAAAGTTTTGACAATTCAGCTGTTTGCTTAGACATTGTCAATAAGAACAACGACAATCAGTTATATTAGTTATTATGAGACAGTAGACATGTTGTTATTTAGGCAAGATTAAGTCAATTTCCTTTTTATTTGACAATGTGAATTTTATGCTGCATTGTATTATGAGTTTACTGTATAATTTCGCTGATTTCACTGGAAACATGTTCATTAAATTAATAATTATACTGAACGATAAAAATAAATGAAGTTAACTTGTCTTGTTATAATGGAACGATATGGATATATTTAACAGAATATTGAAATAGTTATTTTATAGACTAGATTTTACTTTTTACAAATTTTCCCATTTGCGACAAGATAAAACAAAATTTTCGGTGTTTTATTGATACCAAGGCTAGAAGCACCACATTAGTGAAAAAAAGGAATACCAAAATTTCACATTATATGCAAATAATACCGGGATAGATTTGCAAGACAAAACTGTTGGACTTGAAATCATCAATCTTAAATTGAAACGAGATTCAAACTAAATTTCGAGTTTGAATAAAATGAGCAATTTTTAATCTAAAATATAATAAAATACTTATGAAATGTTATAATTCAATTGTGCTCTTCAGCAAATGGGTGAATGATTGAAATCATTGCTTAATTTCAGCTACCACTCTCATTAATGAAACAAAAATTTGTCAAGAAAAATTACCATTTACATTTTAAAAAAATTCTATATTATATATACACTGCCCGACATTGAAAATACAAAACCAAGAAGGAGTGGCCAAAACATCATGCAAATTTCAGAATAGACGTACCATACCGAGTGAACTTACTATTCTGTTAATTCGTACCATTTCATGTTCCATGATTTACCAAGCGATTAAGTGTTCAAGATGACGTACCATTTCATGTGAAATGCGCAGCTCTCCAGTGCATGTAGACTAAGATATAAGGTAAGGAACCCGCAGAATGGGCAATATTCACGCCAATATTGCTGCTTGGATAATAATCGATGAAATTTTATTCTTGTCAGAAAAGACGCCTGTAATTACAGAGAATGCAATTCCATCGTCGACAGCTTCAGTTCCAACAGACAAACAAGTTTATGAAGGGCATGGTGATTGGATAGAGAGAAGAGCAGGTTGGTTTTTATGGCAAATAACAGCTGACAGACACTTGGACGTGTCCACAGTGCACTGAATGGACAAATATGGTTGGAACAAGGACTGTAGAACATTTGTGGAATGCCGGTGCAGCCAGAGTGACGTCAGCAAGCATGAATCGACACGTCCAACGAGAGGTGGGGGAGGTCCAGCAAAGCATGTCTACCGAAATACTTCAGCATATGCAAAACATCATGGATGCTCCTATATCGTGAAAAACCATTTTCCGTCGATTGGTTGCTAGTAGCCTGTGCTCAGAGCGTCCGTTAAGAAGACTGCCATAGATCCCACAGCCTAGACGCCAACATCTGTAATGGTAACAGATTAGAGAGATGTAGACGACGGAATGGCACAGGATCGTCTTCTCAGATGAGTCATGCTTATGTATGGCTTTGACGTGGAGATAGGTCCAATCCTGCAGCAATTGTTGAATGCCCCACCATGGGAAAACGTGGTTTGGAGTGTCATTGTGTACGATTCCACGTTACCTCTAGTTCATATTCACAGCACTATGACAGTTCAACGTTACATGGATGATGTGATACGGCCCGTGATACTCCTCTGCCTTCAGAGGGTGCCCGATGCCTTTTACCAACAGGATAATGATTAACTGCACAATGCTCGCATCAGTCAACATGCCCTGCAAGGTGTACAGCTGCTTCTCATCCGACATGCTATCAGATCTGTCACCCATCGAATACGTTTAGGATTTGATTGGACGCCATTTGCAGACCCGGTCACTGCCATCTTCAGAAGATACTCTTTAGCAAATGGTTGTCAAGAAATGGGGAACCATTCCTCAAGATGTCTTCCGTACTTTCCTTTATTCTGTGCCTAGACGCGTTGACTGATGTATCAGTGTCCATGATAGTCCTACAGTTTACTGAAGCGACCCTGTTCTCACTCTATTTTATGCATATTATTTTGAAATCAGATCATTTCTTGTTCGTTGCTGTCTCTGTCTGCCAAGTTTCATTACTTTCTGGTAAATCCTTCTTGATGTTTCATTTTCAATATCGGTCAGTATATATATATCACATTATTAAAATCCTAAATTCTTAAAGAAAAAAATATCTTTTATTTATATAATCACTTTAAAAAGTTTTATTTTAAAATTTATATATCAAGCTCTTAATAATTCTGAAACCTCACAGGGGACAGCGTAATGAGAAAAGGACATTGTAAGGTATTTTTTATTATATTCGGCATAATAGTGAGTTCCGATAGAACAATTTATTGATTGTGGATTACATTCATTTGTCCCAAAGAAGGAAACCCGGAAGTATCCACACGGAAGGCAATTTATTAACTGTTTTAATAACCTTAGGCTATTGACTTTGGTGAGTTCATGTAGTAACTCCGGAGATTACCATGGCTTAATGGTACGATACTACTCTTAGAAGCAAAAGACCCTGGTTTCTATATCAATCATTGTTGAACTACAAAAAATCAATGTTGTACTTCTGTAAGCACATCTATCGGTAGGATGCTTCGAACTTTCCTGGATTTCTTTCCTAAAAGCACGTGAATACACAAAAATGTTTGCGAAAAGTCCTACAAAAAGCCTACTTACGTGGTGGATTTAAAATACATTAAGACAATTTAAAACCATTAAGCTCTCCATAATGCTGTATCAAAGCACTTCTTTCAGGACTCAAAATAGAAAATCGTCAAAATATTTATTTAAAGTAGAAAAAGTCAAATCAAAATTGGGTTCAATATCAACCAAAAATATACAGGTGTCGAGCTTCTGCATGCACATCTGTCTGGTTGTGAGCTTTTAAATTCTCCGGATTTCCTATGAGACTCATAAATACGGTCCACTGTCTATGAAATGTCTTCTGAAATTCATAATATGAGGTAAATATTAAAGTGTCTTAAAACAGACCAACTTCACTTGCGTGTCCACTATACTGTGTCAAAACACCCATCCTGACAAAGGGGAATACAGAAAACAAAAACAAAGCAGTCATTTCCTATTATTTGACCGAAACTGGCTTTGAAACTCAGAGGCTTTCTACTCTAAAATGTGCTGTCCTATTACTGGGGCCTAGTAAAAAATTTTAAATTTTTGAATCAATTGTGTTATATTCTTAGCAATGACTTAAACTGTAAGATTAATGCTGAGTAATGCTTTTAACTCTAGTTTCATAATTCACTCTTTATTTTTTTGCAAATCATGTAAATATCATTATTATTTCAGATCATTACCTGGAACAAACAGATGAAAGACTTGAAAAAGAAAACGGTAAGCATTTCTTTATATTATTTTCTAATTTCATGATTAGCATAAGCATTGTATGATTAACAAAACATAAAATTGGATTAAATTGTATTTACTATTCTGTTAATATCTCCTTATGTAATAGGGCTAGTTTTTAAGTTCATCAGATATGCTCCTTTTAAATTTAGATTATTCTCGTCTGCCTATCAAAATACACTTTTAAATAATAACTCTAAGATGTTTCTTCAATTTAGGAAAAGTTTATTTCTGAGGAATATTATATCTGTAATTTGACATTTAAACATATTTGCAAAACTTTTATGTAATTTAGAAATGTGTCAAAAATTACAATTGTTTAAAAAAGTAATTCTTTTTATACAATTGTAATTTTTGACATTGTCTAAGAAAATTTTTGAGAACATTTACTACGAGAAAACTATCTAAAAATTAAGTACTTCTTAAGAAACTAGTGAATAAAATCGGTAAATTATTCATTAAATTTTTATGCACATTTAATATATTACACAAATATGTATTTTATTTTAACTATATTAAAATAATATTTATAAGTATATAATAAATTATGCAAACATAAAAAATATTATGTAATAATTAAAAGAAAATTAGACTGATGATTGACATACAAGATTAAAGTCGAATAATACTATCCAAATGGTCAACAGAACAAGTAATCAAGGCAACGCTCTGACAGAATTAGTATTAATCAATTTGCACCACGATGAAGCTTTCAATTTATATGCAGTCTATATTAATTATATTATATTAAACATGTAAAAATCAAAGAAATAATATTTATAACATTTGTAAGGTGCCGGTGCCGGTGCAGCCAGAGTGACGTCAGCAAGCATGAATCAACACGTCCAAAGAGAGGTGATAGAGGTCCCGCAGAGCATTGTATTGTCTACCGAAATACCTGATGAAAGTCTTGAAAAAGAAAACGGTAAGCATTTCTTTAGATTATTTTCTGATTTCATGACTAGCATAAGAATTTTATGATTAAGAAAACATAAAATTGGATTAAATTGTATTTACTATTCTGTTAATATCTCCTTATGTAATTGTGCTGGATTTTAAGTTTATCAGATATGCTCTATTTAAATTTAATTTATTCTCGTCTGCTTATCTAAATACACTTTTAAATAATAACTCTAAGATGTTTCTTCAATTTAGGAAAAGTTTATTTCTGAGGGATATTATATCTGTAATTTGACATTTAAACATATTTGCAAAAACCTTTATGTAATTTAGAGTTCTGTTAAAAATTACAATTTTTTAAAAAAGAAAAGTAATTCGGATGAAAATTTTTGAGAACATTTACTACGAGAAAATTATCTAAAAATTAAGTACTTCTTAAGAAACTAGTGAATAAAATCGGTAAATTATTTATTAAATTTTTATGCACATTTAATATATTACACAAATATGTATTTTATATTAACTATATTAAAATAATATTTATAAGTATATAATAAATTATGCAAACATAAAAAATATTATGTAATAATTAAAAGAAAATTAGACTGATGATTGACATACAAGATTAAAGTCGAATAATACTATCCAAATGGTCAACAGAACAAGTAATCAAGGCAACGCTCTGACAGAATTAGTATTAATCAATTTGCACCACGATGAAGCTTTCAATTTATATGCAGTCTATATTAATTATATTATATTAAACATGTAAAAATCAAAGAAATAATATTTATAACATTTGTAAGGTGCCGGTGCCGGTGCAGCCAGAGTGACGTCAGCAAGCATGAATCAACACGTCCAAAGAGAGGTGATAGAGGTCCCGCAGAGCATTGTATTGTCTACCGAAATACCTGATGAAAGTCTTGAAAAAGAAAACGGTAAGCATTTCTTTAGATTATTTTCTGATTTCATGACTAGCATAAGAATTTTATGATTAAGAAAACATAAAATTGGATTAAATTGTATTTACTATTCTGTTAATATCTCCTTATGTAATTGTGCTGGATTTTAAGTTTATCAGATATGCTCTATTTAAATTTAATTTATTCTCGTCTGCTTATCTAAATACACTTTTAAATAATAACTCTAAGATGTTTCTTCAATTTAGGAAAAGTTTATTTCTGAGGGATATTATATCTGTAATTTGACATTTAAACATATTTGCAAAAACCTTTATGTAATTTAGAGTTCTGTTAAAAATTACAATTTTTTAAAAAGAAAAGTAATTCGGATGAAAATTTTTGAGAACATTTACTACGAGAAAATTATCTAAAAATTAAGTACTTCTTAAGAAACTAGTGAATAAAATCGGTAAATTATTTATTAAATTTTTATGCACATTTAATATATTACACAAATATGTATTTTATATTAACTATATTAAAATAATATTTATAAGTATATAATAAATTATGCAAACATAAAAAATATTTTGTAATAATTAGAAGAAAATTAGACAGATGATTGACATACAAGATTAAAGTCGAATAATACTATCCAAATGGTCAACAGAACAAGTAATCAAGGCAACGCTCTGACAGAATTAGTATTAATCAATTTGCACCACGATGAAGCTTTCAATTTATATGCAGTCTATATTAATTATATTATATTAAACATGTAAAAATCAAAGAAATAATATTTAGAACATTTGTAAGGTGCCGGTGCCGGTGCAGCCAGAGTGACGTCAGCAAGCATGAATCAACACGTCCAAAGAGAGGTGATAGAGATCCCGCAAAGCATTGTATTGTCTACCGAAATACCTGATGAAAGTCTTGAAAAAGAAATCGGTAAGCATTTCTTTAGATTATTTTCTGATTTCATGACTAGCATAAGAATTTTATGATTAAGAAAACATAAAATTGGATTAAATTGTATTTACTATTCTGTTAATATCTCCATATGTAATTGTGCTGGATTTTAAGTTTATCAGATATGCTCCATTTAAATTTAGTTTATTCTCGTCTGCTTATCTAAATACACTTTTAAATAATAACTCTAAGATGTTTCTTCAATTTAGGAAAAGTTTATTTCAGAGGAATATTATATCTGTAATTTGACATTTAAACATATTTGCAAAAACCTTTATGTAATTTAGAGTTGTGTTAAAAATTACAATTGTTTAAAAAGAAAAGTAATTCTGATGAAATATTTTGAGAACTATTACTACGAGAAAATTATCTAAAAATTAAGTACTTTTTAAGAATGTAGTAAATAAAATCGGTAAATTATTTTTTTAAATTTTTATCAAGTTCAATATATTATACACAAATATGTATTTTATATTAATTATATTAAAATAATATTTATAAGTATATAATAAATTATGCAAACATATAAAAAAATATTATGTAATAAACAAATGAAAATGAGACAGACATTTGACATTTAAGCCATTAATCTTGAGCTTGATTCTCAGTAATTAAGATCGATAGAGTTATAACATAATAATGCAGTGATTATTCGTCAATACGTTTATTATCCATAAACTATTAGAGTTACAGGGAATCCAGATAGGAAAGTCTTTTAAGTCGAATAATACTATCCAAATGGTCAACAGAACAAGTAATCAAGGCAACGCTCTGACAGAATTAGTGTTAATCAATATGCACCATGATGAAGCTTTCAATGTGTATATGCAATCTATATTAATTATATCATATTAAGCATGTAAAAATCAAAGAAATAATTTTTAAAATAACTCATAATAATTAAAACAAAATAAATTTCAAACGATTTTCATATAAATCTAACTTTTGAAATATTTTTAGCAGTTTTCATTTAAATTTTAAATGTATCTCTTACATTTAAAAGAATAAAGAACTATTTAAAGCATTGTCCTCTGGGACCAATATTTGTTTTTATTAGCAAAGCAAATTCGATTAATAAATAACATATGTTTTTTCTCAGATAAAACAATTATTAATCTTTAAAAACTGTTCATGTAATGTCATGTAAAAAACTTAATGTTATAAATCTAAATCTTTAAATGTTTTCAATAAGATTTAGTTAAAAAGGTACTTCAAAAACAAACCGAAATTCAAATAGTTTCAACAAAGAAAAAACTTAAATTTTGGTTGAGAAACAGCAATGTCTTACACATAACTCAATTTCTGCTAAAAAAAAAATAGCATTCTGAATGATTAATTCTTTAAAAAATAATCATAATATTTTTAAGAGTGAAAGATACTTAATCATCAAATTCATTACATTCATCATAACTGGTTTCATCCATTTATTCTCTTTATTTTTATTTCTCATTGAAGTCTAAAAATTAGTTCGTAAATTTAAAATTTATTACACTAGATGATAGCTTTTTTATTTTTATAGTTAAATAGTTCTTAAAATCGAAAGTTAGTAAAATCAGCAAATATTTGAAAACTACTGTATTGCGGCTTCTTCCATTTAAGAGGAGCTTTGTCTTTTGGCATCGTCAGGCTGTACTAAGGTGGAGACTCTCTGAGTAATAGATCGATTATAATGAACATAGTAATGTGCGAACAATGTCTCCTCACCACTGCTCTTGGCACTTCTTCTGTGCCATCTGATCAACTGAATAATCAAATGCTGTAAGTGAATTCCAGTGCATGTGGTTGACTATTATGATAATTATTGAAACAGGCAACTAAATACTATTTTAGTCGTACTAATTTAAGTCGTCTTTGTTGGTACAATTGTTTACAACCAGTTAACACAAGTAACTTAGCAATTAAGTTATTACACCTCTGCATATCTCAGCTAAAACAGAAAAACAAAAATCACGGAAACAAATACTTCAACAATCTACAATTACACGGATTCTGTGGCCAACTAATGAACGTCTTTCGTCTACTTTGGCTTACATACATTTTTTGTATTTTCTCCTTCTCAAAGAAGCGGGTCATTTTTCTAGAATACCATCTAAAACATTAACCAGTTGTGATAATAAGAAGCAATGTTTTATGACTTATACTCTAGGTCTATAATTACAAAATATTTAAAATATTGGTTAATTAATATTTAAAGTATGAATTCATTGATTTTATATATATATATATATATTCTATTTATCATTGCAAGAGAAGTTCTTAAACTTTTAAATAAAATCGGATAAATTTGTATATCATTAATTAGTGACACACAAATTTGCCAGCTACATAGTTAAGCTCCTGGAAATTAGATAATTAGGCAATATTATAATGTTTTAGATTTTAGCAAATATTTCTAGTGAAATAAAAATATTCTAGATGTTAATACGATTTATTCATAAATTAAACGTTTAATGCATGGAACGTTAATCAAAATTCTTTGTTTTAAGTTCCAGAAACTAAAATAGAAGAGATCCGTACAGATTCCGGCAGTAAAGAGTTTGCAATAAAATTCAGAAAAATTTTCGGTATGTATGAAATAGATTTATGAATTTTCTTTTCAATCAATATATTCTAAGATATTTATTTTCTTACAAATCTTCCATTGTAAATTAAATTATTAGTATTAGTAAACTGAGAGAGAGAAAAATTTACGATATTTTCAGGGTGTAGAATACATGTGGAGAAAACAATATATTTAGTAAATAAAAATCACAATAGCTTATTTCAATATTTTAAAAACACGGCGCAGATCTCGATAAATTGAAAAAAATATAAGAGTTTATTTTAAATTCATGATGAAAGCGTGAACTGAGTATTTTAATATATGGGTGTGAGCACGTACTCATATGCGCACTTGTTTCAAACATTTGTTTTTAGAGCGCAGTTATTTTCCACTGCATTACAAATACCGAATATGCATTTCCCATAAAATATTTTTTTTAATTTCATCATTCATAATAAAATAAATATTTTAAGTAAAAATAGTAAGGCTTGTATTTCTCACTGAGACAAATTTAAGGAAACGTTTTGCACTTTAAAGATAATAGCGTAAAAGTTTTATAAGGTAATAGTCTAAAAATATTTATTTCTTTAAAAATTTTTCTCTCTTATCCAAAGTACATCCAAAATAAAATTTATTGTTGTTAAAATTAAAGTAGTAAATAATGATGCAATTTCAATTTCCTATCGTTATCAATCTTTGTATGAAATGTATCTTAAATACCAAAATTACTTATTAAAAAAAACGATGAAAATATAAGATTTTATGAAATTTCCTATATTCAGACCTTAAGAAAGCTATAAAAGTTTTTTCTAATTTTCTTAAGGTATATTAAGGTATAATCACAAAGAGATATAGTCCTCTATACCTCTTGAATATACCTTAATAGTTCTTAAGGTATAGTCAAAAATCTAAATAAAGGACATAATATATACATTTATATATTATGTCCTTTATTTAGATTTTTGAACTTTTAGTTTCATACCATTAAATCGTTTGTATAAAAAATACGATATTTCTCAATTCAATGACAAACTTTCATGATGAAATATTTTCATTGAATTAAAGCTTTAATAAAAACTTATTTAGATTTTAAGTACAAAAGCATTAAATTAAATAAAATATCTATAAATCTTAAAATTATTACTTTTTTGGATATAAATACATATTTTGATATACTCTACTATTCAAGAAAACAGCATTTAATTACAAGAAAAAATATTCAAAAATTTTAATAAAATTTATTCAAAGAGTAACATAAAACATTGAATGAAAAACATAATTAAATATCACAAAACATATTATAAGTGAAACAGAGTAAAACTTAATCGAAGCTATGAATCACGTAATTACCTGAATTTTTATAAGTTTTAAAATTAAAACTTTTTGTGTGTGTGAACATGCTCTATAAAATACTCTTCTTTTTTATATTTTTTAATCTCTTTGGTTATATATAAAGATTATATTTACATTAATTACATAACGATAAATTATATTTTTGACACGTAATTCGTGCTACCTACCTTTGACGATTTATGGTTTTGAACTTATTAAATTTATTTCTAAAGATTTTTATTGTTAAATTGCAATTACAAGATACCACTATTCCTTAAAAGTTCTTACAATATACCCGATGGTTGTAATATATAATATACCCGATAGATAATGTATTGATTCTGTACAGAAGAATTACCTCAACTAAACAAGTAAGCCAGCCATGCAGTACTAAATGAGAAATTAAAACTTCATTATTTCGGTAATGATACGACCACACACACACACATCGTTTACGTCACAAATACATGTATATACATATGATTGGTCACTAAAACCTAATTGAAAATTTATTTCAAATAAAAATTTAAGTAGACTAATTTTATGAATAATTTTTATATTTTTATGTACTTATAAACTTGGTTTCCTTTACAGTACCCAAATGGGAAATCGTCAATAAAGAAAGAGCTTCGTCTAATGAAACCAGTTAGTATAAGACTTGCCTTAATGTTCTCTATAGCTCTTAGTACTCAGAGATAAATTTATAACAGGAAATATAAAAATTTTTTAATCATATGTAACTCCTTATTTTTTGCATCACATGTAGCTAATCATTTTTTATAATAATAGAATTTAAAAAAATAACTCCTTGTTTTGTTTTTATTTGTATTTATTTATTTATTTGTTTTTATTATTATTATAAATTTTACTTTTTTAAAAAAACGTCAGCTAATTGTCACAGATTTCGATTGCAAAATATTTCTTATGAATAAATGCATGAGAAATTTACTTATCTAATTTTAAGCGTGATGCAACTTCAAGTATGCTGGTGTTCAAAATAACAAATTTTGTGCAATAAATAGAAATATTTATCGCTATTTTAAAATTTAATGTTATAAAGTGTACACTAGGAAATATCAATTTATGCTGAGTAACGAAGAAAGATCTTCTTTATTTAAAATTTTATATAAAAAATAAATTTTTATAATTCAAATTTTCTAAAATTACTGTTAAAAATTCGATTTTAATATTTTTACTTTATCAAAGAAATGCATCCATTGCTTAAACATATTTTGAAAATAAAGCAGAAAAATTGTGCAAGCTTTCAAAAATAGAAAAAAAATTTTTTTAAATATGTACAAAAATTTTCTTGAATATACGTCTCAAAATTCTGATCTTAATAACGAAATCATTCATTAACAGGTGTTACAAAAAACTTAATCTTTTAAAAAATGTAAGAAAGTAGCCTGTAAAAAATTAATACTTGTGTTTAACTTTAAATTTCAATCAAAATCTCCCATACAAAATGAAAAAAAGCATATTAATTAGAATGATAAAATGGCTTAACTCACTAAATACAATGCTGTTTATTTTATTAAAATAAAATTAACGATTTCTTAATAATACAAATTTATGTCTATTTATAAAAAATTTAAAAATTAATACGTACCTGAAAGCTGCATGAAATGTGGAACTCTGTATTTTTATTAGAAAAAAAGTGTATTTTTTTATTTATTATTAGACTGTAAGAAAACTACTTAACTGAAAAGATTTTTCGAACGCGAAATATAAATATCTTACACAAAGGATTTTAAATATATAAGATACATATATAAAATAAATAAATATATTTACATATATGTGAACTAAATATATATATATATATATATATATATATATATATATATATATATATATATATATTGTATTATACACATATAAACATTGCATATTTAATATGAGTTTTAATAAAATTAAAATTACAAACAAAAGTCTCTTATTTAAATGTAAATAACTTTAATCTGCTTTATTTTATAATTTTTTTAGATATAGTTTGTTACGTTAAACTTGTTACTTAGCAAATACAAAATTAACCCAAGAGAATTAATTTAATATATTGAATGTATATTAATATGTAAACAAAATTCATCCCATATATTTTTCTTTATTGTGAAATTTTTTATTAGAATAGTGAAACATAAACTTTTTGTTTCTTACAGCAAATGTCTCCAAAACTGAAGAACAGAGTTCCACACGCTAAATTAGTTACAAGTAATATTGACAGCCGTTAGAAGGTAAAAAATAAAAAAAAATTTAGTATTTGTTTTTTTATTTATTTTTAACAATTTTTATTAACTAGTGGAATCGTTACATATTAAACATTTTTAAACTGTTAGTTTAATTCTTTTAAATTATCGGAGGATGCTCAGACAGATATTTTAATAAATAATTATTCTTTTAATGTATAACTGGAAACTATTTTTCTTATAATTGTATTTGCAGTATAATAATTTCTTAACTTCCATCATTTTTTCATATGCATTCCATTTCATATTTATTTTAAATTTTTAGCATAAATAGGTATAGAATAATTTACATTAAAAATTTTAGACATTCTATTACTAATTTAATAAGCAATATTTGTGATTACTTTACTACAAATAGTAAAAATATTTTTCATAATCTGTAACATATTACCGATTACAAAGACGTTTAATAACTTAGCATTTGATGATTTCTTAAAGAGCAAAACATTATTTAGAATATCAATTTTTCAGACGGATTTCCGTACAATTATGAACATACGTTGCAAAAATGTTTTACTTACAAAAGTTACAAAAAAGTACAAGTTTAATATATAAATATATACTCTAAGGAAAAAAACAATGCATCTAGAAAGTACTAACCGAGTAGGATGAAAATTGGTAAAAGTGTTATACATGTATAGAAAACAAATTATTACAATTTCTGAAAAATTGGATAAGTTATCATTTATCATGGATTATTTATTAGAAAGAGATTTACAAATTGAACAAATCAATAGCTCTTTGTTCCACATCTTGCTCTTATGCAAGCAGTTATTCGATAGAGTTGACACATGTCCTCTTGCAGAATTTTATACCATATTCTGTCTAATTGGCTCGTTAGATCGTCAAAACCTGGATCTAGTTAGAGGACCGCTGCTCATAATGCTCCGAGCATTCTCAATGAGGAGAGAGGTCCGGTGACAATGATGGCCAAGGTAGAGTTTGCCATGCAGGAAGACAAGCAATAGAAACTCTCGACGTGCGTGAAAGAGCATTATCTCGCTTAAATATAAGCTCATGATGTTGTGATAGAAAAAGCAATAAAACGGAAATATTTTATGTATTGTTTTATAAACTGCATTTCAAATAATAAATTTATACTCTTTTTAAAAACAGAGAAAAACAAACAACTAATGTAAAATGTACAAATTACTAATTACCTTCAATTCTCAATAACTATTGAAAGAATTGTTCTTCATTATATGCTAATTAAAATCTTTAATTATGAGAATTTGCGAATTATTGAATGTGGAATGTTATAGAACAGAACATACAGTAAATTATGAACAGAAAATTATTGATATTGACCAAAACAGGTCAAATTGAAAGCTAGAAAGTTCTTTAAAATCAATGACAAACAGCTGAAAAAATTCCACATAAAACAATTTACTATCAAGCGCAGACGTGATTTGCACACAAACTTATGACTTTTTAAACACATATCCAGTATTCTTGTACTTTTAATATGTCTATCAAGTTTTACTATGCTATATATAAATTTATTTAAACTAATGGCTAAATGAAAACTTGCAATATCTTTTAGTGAATATAAGCAAATTTTATAATCAATTCTTATGTTTTTGAAATTTCAAATCAACAGTCACTCTTCCATATTTATAAGTATTTATTTTCCTTTTAGTAGTGCAAAAGATGGTGAATCAGAAGTTCCTTTTGATCCTTTTATTAATGATGTAAATTTTTAATAGAACATTAATGAAAAAAATGTTAGAGTAATGAATGTTAGAGTAATGAAAAAAATGTTAGAAAATATGAACATTGTTTTTTGTAATGTGTCTTGAGAAATTTATTTCATTGATGTTCTTAGGTAATTAGTCCTCTATGATTATATAATGTAACTACGTATAATATGTGATAGTTTTGGAGCTAATGGTGATAATGAGCTTGTTTTAAACTAAAATGTATAAATTTTAAACTGTAATGAATTGCAAACTTGTGTCTTTTTAAAGACTTCCTCAGTATTTTTGAATGAATACATTCATCACTTTAATAATCAAGATTACAAATTTTTATTTATTTTTAATCAAATGAAAATTAAAATTGGCAAAATTATTGTTGTAATCAAATGTAAATTCATTTTAAACTATATTTTTCATAATCATTAAGCTGAAAAATACATACCAAATTTTAAAACTTTACTCTTTAGAATATATTTCTAATTTATAAAATTTATAGTAATTAATTAATACCAAAAATGATCTCAACATTATGTAAACTGATAAATAATTTTAAGAAAAAATGTTTTTGAGGTATTTGTTTTTACATGAACATTTGCTGCATGCATGTATGCTAACGAAAATGTGATATTTTTAAATATTTTATCATTGGATTAGTTAATCATAAACAGATTGATTTTAGTCACTTGTATATTATTAATGATTAATATACTTCTTATATCATTATTTCATGTATGTAAATAAATTAAATTTCATTCGTCCATGATCACAAGGCTTACATATTAAATTGAATCCCTTAAAATTCTTACATTTTCATGACACGTGAAACATAATTTTTAAATTGTATAAAATATATCTTATCTATATGATTTCATTATGTTGAAAACATTTTAAGATTGTGTTTGTTGGGTATTATTTAAGAATCTATGTATAGAATTCATAACATGCTGCTTTAATCCTTTGAAATTGTATTTACATGAATTTAGTTACATAAATGTAAATATATATAATTAGTGTTTCAAAACATAAGAAATGCTTATCATTATTATCACTCGGTATAAATATGTATTTATGTACAACAAAGTTTATCCGAAAAATGTATTTATGCTTATTTTATATGAAGTTTTTAAAAAAGAGACTGTAGTTCAACATTTTAAAAATTAAAAATATAAATATTTGTTTCATTTAAATTTTTTATAGTTTAATTTTTACTTTAACAGTGTTTAAATATTGTGCTATGATGTTGTTATATGTGATGATATTTCTGTACATTTGGTGCTCATTGTTATGTATTGTATTCAATGAAGTAAAATAAACTTAATTGAAAAAATGAGTGTCGAAATTAATTTTCCCTTTTTGAACAATTTTAAAATAAATGCCATGATTTTCTTCTGAACATGAAAGATAATATAATTTTAGGGGAAAATTGGCAGATAAGCTACAAGAATTTTGTATCTTAATTAACTACCCAAATATCGGGCAAAAAACTATATTTTGAATACTATTAATAAATATTATTTTTATAAAATCGCATTTATATGGGTTAAGCATCAAACTATAACATGTTTTAGCGAGAGTTATTTTAAATAACAGAGAAATCTCAAACTCACATGAAAAAGAAAAAATTGTTCTTTTGATTTCCAGAGAAGTCAAAATTTCCAGCTGGAAAAATAAAATAAAAGTCTGATAATATATATTTTTTACGAGTATTTTTTTTTATTTGTAGCTATTGTTTTTTTCTTGCTCTTGTACTTCTAAAATTAAAGTGAATATATAAAACTAAAATGAAGTTACGTGGTAAATTGTTTCAGATCGTACGATGAAATAGACAATTATAGAGTAAAATCTTAAAAGTTTAAATTATTGCATTAATATTTTTGCAGTACAGACATTCCATAAAATATGTTGTTTTGTTTTGTCTATAAATTTGATCAGTCCAATGAAAGATCCCAATAATCAAGATCAATAAATTGAAAATTTTAATTTTAATTGATTTTTGTATAGTTTATGAAAAATTGTATTAAAGATATTTTATTTATTAATTATTGGCATATATCAAAATACTTATCAATAAAAATTATTCGAAAAATATAAATAATTATTCAAACATGCTAATATACTAAATGTATCAAAATTTATCACAGAAAGGCTAATCTTGAAGTGGAGGTAAGATCGCGCACTTCAGAGTGAAAGCTCTTCTGTCCAATCCCACTCCTTCTAAGCAAGAGGGGATCTAGGAAGTGGGTGCGAAGAATTTTCCTGCAATTCGTCCCTTGGGACTCATTATTTATGAGAACAGTTACTTATGAGTCCTAACATACAGTAACACACGGGGAATTTTCAAATGTATAACAATCTTCAAGGGTTTGTGTACTGCTTCGTGGTATTAAAATGTATCATTACACAGAATGTGTGTGTATTCAAATGTTTACATACTCTAAACAAAATAATTAAGTCAATTAATTAAAATAATGGTAAAAATTTAATTAAATATTTAAAAAAATTCATTTTTAAATTTTACATTAAATACGAGGTTTTAGTATTACTTACCTACTTGAACAGAAAATTTCCTTACTACTTGAACAGAAAATTTCCTTATTACTTGAACAGAAAATTTCCTTACTACTTGAACAGAAAATTTCCTTACTACTTGAACAGAAAATTTCCTTACTACTTGTACTTGTACAGAAAATTTCCTTACTATTTGAACTGAAAATTTAAAAAAGATCTATCAAGACCACTGGCAAACTATTATTACAATAATTTTATGTTCATATGAGTTTTCCTGCTGGAGAAAATTTCTGATATCAGCAAATATTTAAATTTACTAACCACTGAATTGTTTTAAATAATAAAAGACATTTTTTAAGCTTTCTCTAACTAGAACAATGCTCTTCAAAACTTTTCTACTAGACTATCCAGGGTATTTACTGCCATCTAGTAGCAGTGAAGAAAACCTTTGGTTAATAATTTAAGTTAAATCAACATGACATTAATATAATACAAAAGTACTTAAATAAATGGATTTACAAATACATTATTTTTAATTTTGATAAAAATCATCCAACTTTTTTAAAATTCAAATAAAATTCAGATTGAAATTTTGCTCTTTTGGTGAGTTCTTCAATAAATATTCAGCTAATATTCTAATACATTACAACTATTACTTATTTTTCACTCAATTTTTTCAATTTTATTAAAAAAATAATTTTAGTAATGAGCGTTTTGTCCTTGAAAGAACTTTTTCTTCAAGTTTTAAGAACAAAACGATTTTGAAATCTTGAACATCAAACATTTGAAAGTAAATTTTAACGAAATAGAATCATAATTTTTAATTTATAATCCTTACAAATCTTGCTGAATTTTTTCTATATATATTATGAGAATATAAAAATTATCGATAACACTTTTTGAATATTAACAGTTCTCAGTTGAAATAAATTTTTAAAAACAAATCAAAACTGAAGAATAAATATAAGAATTCTGTTTCAAAAATAGAGTAATTTTGTATTTAAAAAGTTGCAAACTACATGTACTGGATAAAAAAAATTTTATTTTAGAACAAAGTATCCCTAAACTAATATAATTTAGAATTTTTTAAAAGTTTAGACACATTTTATTAACATATTTTAAATACGATTTTTATATGAAAATATAATTGTATGCAAAGATTGTATCGTGTGAGACCATAAGATTTCACTGAATAGAGTTTTACACAATGCATCTGGAACTTAAATGTAAAAGATGTTATAAAAATATATTACTCAAGCGCAATGTTTGTATTAATAATACTAAGTAATATTTCCAGCAAGCACTTTTTTGGACTCGACTCTTGTTGAAAAAATTAATATTATGAAAAGTTTCTCACATTTATAAAATTCAAAATTTTTTTTCATGCTCACAGCTATTTCTCGTACATTTAGATCTTTTGGCACTATAAGGGGCTGAATTGAAGGCATCTTATATAGCGGTTCATCAAAAGGGTGTGATTTTGTAGCCTTGAAATTAATGATTCCTCGTATTTTAAAATCAGCAATCAAACAGAAGACTCCCTAACATGGCCTGCCATTCCTTGAGGTGTCATGCCGCTTAGGGGATATTCCAATCATGAACTATTTCATATGCTCCAGCCACAATTAATTTCAAGACGAATCTTTGGCTGGGTCGGGTATAGAGCCCGCTACCTTACAGCAAAGAGAATAAAATCTTCCTCAACAAAACCACTGCAGTCAGATTCTATTGATAGATTTGAATGACATTCTTCTAACTTTTACACAAACTATTTCTTTTATGAAATCTTCTCTATAACTATAATTTGTCTTCTAACGATTAATTACACTGATATATATTTGAGTCTTATTCAAATGCATAAACTCGTGTACCTAAAGAGAAAAAAAATGTTACATTGTCTCTACCATGATTTTTTGATTTCATTTAATGACCTAAAAGTTTTACTACTATATTTAACTCTTAGAAGAATTTTAAATATCACATATTTCCTTTGTATTAATTATATTAAAAAATATCTCAGTTCTTTTGAAGCATCTTCTCAATGTACGTACTGACTTACCTTTAGGTGAATTAATTTAAAAATTAACAAAAAAATATTATTCCAGTAATATATGCAAATTTAAAATATAGAATAAATATATCATAATTTTGCTCTTCAGCGAAAATGAGTGGTTACTTTTTGATCTAGTAGTGCTTGGAAAAAATTCTTCTTATCTTTTTTTTTCTGGGTCAACATTTGAAGCAAGACAGTCTTAAATTATGTTTATTATGCTTAATTCTCTAGCAATTTCTTCTTGAGAACTGCTTCTAATGAATCAATAGTCTATTATATATCTTTATATGAATTTTTCTAACACTCATACCAAACAAATGTACTTTTTAATGTTTACTCAGGCTTTCTAAATTTCATACATTTCTATCTCTTTATAAATTGATGTTTCATGCCTCATGAATAGGATGGAAAAATTAAATATATTAATATATGTATAAGGGTTGCACTGTATACTTGACCCCACATAGCTGATAGCTCAACAGAAGAATATAGTTGTTAATACTTTAATCATTTACCCTTTGATTTCTGATGGATTACTATTCTTAGACATGAACGAGTCATTACGAAGAAAATCTAGAAAATCAAACGTACTGGTTTCACAGTATACGATACATAATATCTAACTTGAAAAAAAAAAACTTAACAGACAAGGGCTATTGTAAAAGCATTTCAGAATCCACTATGTTTTTGACTCCTCATATTTAGTTCACGGAAAATTCTTCATTTAAAGAATTCATATTTCGCAAGGGAGCAAGCCCAGAAAATTCTCAAGCACTCCTTCCGTCGAAATACACGAAGAAAATAAGTGGAATGTAGTATAATATCCATCTCCTGTTGTTCAACAGCGGTTGGATTTGAATCCAGGACTAGCCACTATATACAAGAAGACTTAGCCAAAGAGAGACCTTATGACACATTATTTAAATTTATATTCCTTTATGTCTCAGTACACACATTTTTTTAACTGTTTCTTTTAATCTTACAGAATAAAAAATAATTTCACCATAATTTCAAAGAATGTTTAAATTAATAAATTCTGAAAATTTGTGTGAACAAAACAAAAGTTTGAAATAAAAATAAGCGAAATAATGAAAGAATATTTTAAAGTAAAAGAAAAATAGTTTTTGAAAATTTTTAAAAAAAATTTAAAAACATTTTGTGTGAACATAACTTATTTTTTCGCTTTTCATACCTTACAAACATAAATGTCTGAAATTGAAAAACTAAAATAATTTGTAGTAAGAAATTTTTTTAAACATATTTGGAGAAGTAGATGAGAAGGAAGATTATTTGGTAAACTGAACTAATAAAATTACTTCATGACAGAATTGTCACTCTTTGACCACTTTCTACAAATGAAAACTGTTTGTATAGGGAAAACATATGAAAAGGGAATAATAATCGAAAAAATATACTCTAATGTGATCCACAAAATTCCATGTAAAGAAAATTATTAGATAATCTTTACATAACAAATACTTTTAAAATTATTTTGATTAAGGCCTGTCGGCTAAGGAGTTTGTAAGAATAGGTAAAAATTTCAATTTGAAAAAAAAATAATCAAAAATATATTACAATTTTATTTTACAAATAATTATTTTAATGATTTTGACATATACTTTATTTCCAACTCATAATTAAGAATTAGAATAATCTTACTAAACTATAAATCACCAAGTATTGAAAATTTTTACGAAGAATTTGTATTATAATAATTAAATTAATTAGTGCGTACTAGAACTATAAAATATAATCAATTGGTAGAAAAGAGAATTTCTTATTTAACCTTGCCTGTTAAATATGTTGAAAACCCAATTTCTCTAAGAATTGATATAAAATTGTTAAAACTAATTTAAGAACCACTCACGGATTTCATACAGTAAATAAAAAAATAAATGCAAAAAAAAATTTTCCATAAATCTAACACAGCTGCAAAATTATGCAGATAAACCCATATCTCCAAAGTTTTTTTTAAAAAAAATTAATAGTTTTTAAGCCATTTTTCTTCAATTTAATATTCAAATAAAATCTCCTTTGTGCTTTATTACTCATAAAATGAAAGGAGGAAAATAATTTATTTTAGTTTTTCAACACCTCTATACAATTTATCAACCGCTTACAGAAGAGGCGTTTTTTGCTTGCATGCCACACTATATCATTCTTAGTTTAAATAACGTGATAGAACGAAATACATTTTTCCCGTACCTAATACCAGGTAGAAGTAGGTCCACGAATGACCGGTGGATACTATTGATGGATGACATTTAAAGTGTGACAAATGGATTGTAGAAGAATAGGAGAGGCGTTCCTAATATCCTTCTTTCCTATAAACTATTTCAGACCTATGAGGGACGAGAAAAGAAGTAGTCCATTTATCATTTAGAAATTCCGGTGATCTGGGTAAGTGGTTATTCCAAAAAAGGAAACAAACTACAAAGACTATTTTTAATGAAGAAAATGTATCAGTTTAGAAATCATTTTGCTTCTCATAATCACCAAGGATTAATTTACGAAGCATTATAATTAAGAGAAGACGCTATGTATCTTCAGTACAGGGATAATTTTTATACTAATGTAATTAGCGTGTTTTAAGATTAAAAGATGTTTCCATATTAATAAAAAAGTTCAGAGCTACAGTATAGCATTTAATCTCTTCCTTATATATTCCAATAAACTGAAAAATGTATTCTTACACTGCTGGCTCTTGATCAAGAATTTAGATTTTATTTTTATTAAATTCAATAAAATCTTCATTTTTTAGAAATAAATTGTAATTTCATAAAAGAACTTTCATACAATAGTATTTTTATCAATTAAAGCAGTGTTAGATTACTTTCATTTTCATAGAAATCATTTAGAAATACAGATGGTTATTAAAATAATGGAGACATCTTGAATTTATAAAATACCCTTTATAAGTATGATGTAGGACCACCATTGTGATGTAAAAAATTTTGGTTTTGCTTAGCAGTCTAATCATACAAGTGATGAATAGTAATATGGCACCATTTTTTAAAGTAATATGCCACCATTATTCATGGAGATATTGTAAAATTTCTAGGATACCAATCAAGGATATTGATTTTGTATTGAAGGCTCTAAAATAGACCATATAATTCAATTATGTTGAGGTCAGGTGCTTGAATGGGCCAAGGTAAATGTTTAACTTCATCCTCATATTCATCAAACCATGATCAGACAAATACCACTGCATGGATAGATGCGTTATTATCCTAGAAAATTTCATTTCCTCTCCTGTAGGAAACACAGCTTGCATCTTAGAATGGACTTGGTAGCTAAAATTTCTCTATACTTCTCCCCACTGATGCTTCCTTATAGATTTAAGATCGGCCAAGCAGGAAACCACAACATAGCTGTATATAACAGATCAACCTCCATGTTTAAAAGTTGGAAACAGATAATCACGATCATTTGCTTGTGTAGGTGTCTCTCAAACATGCATCAGTACTAGTGTAAGAAAAAGTGTAACAAACGATTCGTCATACCATTGTACTTTTCTCACTTATCAATTGACCAGGTTTTGTGAGTGACAGACCTACTGTAGACGAAAATAATTGTAGATGTTTGGCCATAATACCTACTGTAGACATGACGCCTACTGTAGACGATTGGCCATAATATTTGCTCAAGTGGTTTTGGAATTGCTTCTCTGTCATAAGTTCTGTTTATGACGGTACTTTCTCATTGTAATCATTGGCACTAAAGAATCTACATGTTGATTGGCCTTTGAGGTCACTGTGCTGCAGTGATTCCATTTTCGGAATATATAATCCGTTTTAATGCAATGTCGATCTCTTTCACTGAACTTCTTTTTCTGTCTACTATTTACTTTGGCATAATGTCTTACCACGCTGAGTGTATGCTGTCATAACTTTAGACAATGTACCTCTAGAAATGCCTAATAAGAGTTTCGGTCACACATGTTATAGCAAGGCGGGCTGCTATGATTTGGTCCTTGAAAGTCTGAGAGGTCCGACATTTTACTCTTCTGAAAAAATGCAAGACATAATAAAACTTCAATAAAGCTATCACAAACTACCAGAATATATACATCTGCATTTATAAAATTTTTATTATATTTTAATGTTCACGAAGAGCATTCAGAAGTGTCAATTTTATTCACAGGTGTTTCTATTATTTTTATAACCATCTACATATGATCTTTCTTTTCAATACAGATGTCAAATGAAAATAGTTTTTGCTTTTCAGACTTTTTAGTTGCTAAAAATGCTTTTTAAATTCAAAATCATTATTTGCTTACAAAATTCAAAATTATTCTCTTCCTCTCAATCATTTACAAAACTAAAGCACTCAGTTATTTATATTCATCATACACGTGCTACAAATATTGTTTTTAACTTTACGACAATTTTCGAAATTCAATATATTTTCGGACATCTTTCTAAAATATTATTCTCGTTAAAAATCTACTTTTGACAATGTGTCCATTTGTTAACTTTAAAATATAATGCCCACCCAATATGATGCTCAGTGTTATTTATTGGCTTATGCTTAACTAAATGTTATATAAATATTATTACTGATAACATTTCAGTGAATTGAATTCACTATATTTTTGTGCTTAGAACTCAATATTACTTTCATTTATGTTTACTTATTCTCAATAATCATTCTAAAATAAAACCTAATGAATGCGCTTTTAAAAGAACTGCGTAAAATATAATATAGATATAAGGCAAATTTATTATTAAACTAATGCATTTTTCCCCTCTCTCGCTCTCTCTCTCTCTCTCCCCAGAAGGATGGCCAAAAATAAAGTACACAAATCCTTCTAAATATAGAAAAATGTGATGAATATATAAATGCAACATTTTTTCTAAATAGCTTCTAAAAACATCGAAAATAGATAAGAAAATAAATTAATAAACCAGCGAAAATAGATAAGAAGATTGTATAAATGTTATTTAGGAAGAATAAAAAGACAGCACAGTTGAAAAATCTAAAAGTGCAAATAATAATTGAATAAATTCTTATTTTCTAATAAAAATAAATGAATAAAAAACTTATAATATAACCATAAATAACAATAAAATTTTAAAAATAATGTATGAAAAATATAAATAAGAAAAATGTATAAGTATAGAAGTATAAAAGAGGTTCTATTGTACATAATTAATGCTTCATTAATACTATTTTAAGGAACATTTTTAAAGTAGTACTTAAAATTAAACTTTTATCAAAGTAACAATGTTATATATTGTGATTAGCTTCAAATCACAAAGAGAAATTATACATTATTCTTTTAAAAAAATGTCTCAATGAACTTTTATGAGCTGTGAAATGTATTAAACATGTATATAGTTTATATTAAGTGTTATGATTATATTATTTTATTAATAATGAGATGAATTATTGAATATTATTAAAATGCTCAAAATGTTTAGGGAATAAGACACACAATTTTGTTCTAATAACTTACAAGAAATGATTGCATTTTATAATATTGTTTTTTCAAAAAAACTTTTAATACATCAGTTTTGTTTTTGAAAAGATTACTACTTTTCTAATTTTCAAATTAAGCAAGTGAAAATATTTTATTACATGTTTTATGGCAACCTATTTTTTATATGCTTCTATAGAAATCAAAATAAACTTTTCTATCATAAATTTTGTGTACTATTTGAGTAAAAATATTAAGACGTGTGCAAAATTTTGAGACAAAACAAAAAGGAAATAAAAGCTTAATCTTTTGAAAACCTTTAATTTTTTAAAAACCTATACTATTTCTTAATATTTAAGTCTATTGACTTAAGTATTACTACAGTACTAAGATTTTGGCAACTCTTCAAATTGCTCTACATTTCTACGAAGCTTTGATACTCTTTGTGAAGATGGCAATAAATAAGAATTTAAGTGACATGTAAAAGGACGGATACAGGCTTTCTATTTAACCGGGAGGAATAACTAGACTACTGCGATAAATGCTGGAAAATTGGTTCACTGTAGTCTAATGGCAAGACAGTTCTTTTCAAAGCTATAGGTCCAGATTTTAATCCCAGCCACTGTTGAATAACTGAAGATGGATGTTGCACTTCTGTTTTCTCCTTGCACACCTGTCGTGATGGCATGTGAAAATATACAGGCTGCTATCAGTAAAAAACTCCTCCTAGAAGGCAGTTTACGTGTTAAATAATAAAATGCTTACTAGAGCCTTAAGTCATAGAGTTGCTTATTACGTTAGGTCAAAAGGTAGCAAAATTGAATTACCTGTTAGTAAAAAGTTGGACATCACTCTTCCAAGCCTAAGATCTCGTGATCAATCCAATTCATTCTTGAACTACATAGGTAGATACTATGATTCTGCCTTCTGAATAAATACACTTCGGTCGCAGTGGGGGCCTTAAAATTTTTCAGGTTTTTTCTGTTACAATTCGTTATACTATGGCCTTTTATCTACCTTCGGTTATCTCGGATAGTCTATTATCGTAAATGATCTCCCAGAAAGCAGTTTAAGTGTTGGATATTAAAACGCATTGCTATAGCCTTAGGCATTTGGCCTGTTCACTAACCACGTTGTCAAATTTTTGAGAATGTCCTAGTGGTAGGACAAAATTATTTAGACTGGAACCTTAATTGCTCAAGAGGCACAAAATTGAGCGTTTATACTCTAGCCATATGTCATGAGCTGGGACAACCAATTGATCCAAATTAGGAAATGAAAGTAAAAAGGAACAAATGAATGTGAGCCAGAGAATTGCAATTTCTCAAATGAAAAATGGGGAATTTATGAGGACCAAATGGAAGAAACAACTATTAGCATGATTTAAGAAAAGAAAAATATTACAAGTGCTGGTTAAGTGAAAGTTCTATGAAGACTTGATAGCATTTTGCTCACCATGGCATAAGTTAGTGGCGTATGTTTTGGGTAAAATAAATTCACAAACATATCAAAGTGACCTAGCAAAACACCTTTCATCAAATACTGAAGTTCTGTCGGAGAAATTAGAAATATTAGCATGATAATGAATCTAAAGTTACAGTATAAAAATAAGATTTCAAATTAACAATTCTGAAGCTTTGCAATGGCAAACTATGTCACCAGATCTCAACATAATTGAGAATAATGGGTACACTTAGCATATGTATAGTTTATGCAAAGGTAGGAATTTGAATAAATGTCTTTTTCGCGAACCATTTATTCGAGAAAAATTATTTTTTCTTATAAGCTACCATCTATGTTAGCCTTCACAAGTTATAGCGAAGATTTAAATACTGATTTGTGACTCTTTTCAACAAATATTTTTATTAAAGTAAAATTTAATGTATCAAAAGAAAATAATGTTCTTCTGAAAGATATTTATAAAAGATAAAACAGTTTTTGTAAAAAAATAAGTTGATAACTATTAATTTCAAATTGTTATTTCCCAATTTAGTAAGGTATAATATCAATAATTAGTTCAACATTCCTTAAAGTAATCGTAAAGTGCATTATCTTCCACGGTAAACCATTCAGCATCAATTTAAGAAAACAATTAAAACTGACATTTTTAATTTTACTCATTACTCAGGTTATATATTTACTATTAGTATTACATTATGCATAATAACTGAAATTAAAATTCTTACACTAACACAACATTATAACTGAACATATGGTTTTGGTAACTTTTTATGAGAATTAGGGTTTCTATATGAATTATTTTTCACATAATTTATATAAAGAACTGAAATTCCAGTCAATACCCATGACTTATCTGTAGGATTCAAACTTAGATTCATTGTATTAATTGTAAAATACTAATTATGATGCTGTATTGGCGATTATTGTATTTATATATCTCAAGAAAAAATGACAAATTAACTACTAGCAATAGTATGTATGCAATCAAAGAGAATATACTAATAATACTCATATATGTCGTATTATTGTAAGCCAAAGTAATACAAAGACTAATAACTATGATTTTTTAGTTTGATCGAAAGTCGTTTTCACTATCTTCTGTTCACAAAATAGATGCCTTTATAAACTAAATCTCTTCTCAAACATACTTTTTTCATTTTATATGTTTTATTTACTTCGAATAGTATATGTAATCCAAATTAAATTGGTTGAGTAATTAAATAATTTACCAAGAATTTCTTTAAGGAAAATTGACCGCCCTTTCATTCAATACTATAAAATCTACGTATGCATCTAACTCTCTGGCAAGCTTTCAAAGCACAGAGCAAATTTTATGACAGCTAGACACGAGAGAGTTACACGAGAAAGTCAACTTTTCCAAAACGGAGACTAATAACCAAAGGATCTATTCGTGAATGCGTGGTTTTGAACACTTCAAAGGGCTTCTAAAATTCCATGGTATGTCCTGGTATTTTGTTTCATGCAAGAAAATATTTTTAACATAATTTTTTTAAAACGTACTCATTTTCAAGTTCTGGGAGAAATTCATTAGAATTTAAAGAAAAAGACATTTTTAATTTCAATAATATTCTACATGAAACATTTCCTCATAATTTATTTTCATTTTATGTTAAGGGAGTCCTTAAGTTTTTTACTACCTGATACGATACCTAATTACACACATCATCTATGAATCATTAACTTATTTATTATAAGTATTATCAGTTTTCCTATCAGCATTTGCCGAAATTTTTATAAAAAAAGAAAAACATTATTTCATTGCATTTTTAAAATATTAATTAATTGTTTAACTTGCTCTAAAAACAAATTTCAATTTTTTACATTGGAACTACATCCTTTATATTTATTTCACTATCATTTAATCAAAATAACTTACTCTCAATTATAACATGAAAATGGAGCAATTTTTCTACAAAGATTGCTTCCAAAATAAAATTAAATTAACTACATTAAAGCACGACACTTAACTAGTTCAGAAAAGTATTGAGAAAGACTAATTCTATATAATAATCTGTCAGATCTGTAAAAATAAATATAGTCTGCTGATTCAAACTGAGCTGAAAAGTGAAGTCTTAAATGATTAATCGAGATTACAATGCTCTATCAGAAAATTCTAAAATTATTTATAAAATTTGACACATAAAAAATAATTTTAGATTCAATATACCCAATTATTCTATATGGGTACTAGATATTTGTCTAATTCATCACAAAAAATGCAAATTCTGACAGTCAATAAAAATGTAGTAATTAGTCCTATCTTAAAAATGAAAGCATGACTGATGGATTTTGAAAACTTGATTTCAGCCATCAAATAAAAATGATGGAGCAACTCATTTCTCATAAGCTCATTATTTGAATACATTTGAATACATAATATATTTGTTTTCATTAAAGATGTGTAAATTCAGAATAATTTTTATTTCATGTATATATATATATATATATATATATATATATATATATATATATATATATATATATATATATATATATATATATATATATATATATATATATATATATATATATATATATACATATATATATATATATATATATATATATATATAATAAGATAGACACTTTATGCTATTTCATGAAATTCATAGAAAAGAATTCGGAATGTAATCCCTTTTTCTGAATTTCACATCACATTGATGTAAAATCTACTAGTATAATGTTCACTCAAATTCTCTTATAATCGATTATTATATACATGAAATTTGAAATGGACAATAGCTTAAGTTATATACACTGAGCTATCAAAGAAGACTAGTATTTATTTATTTAAAGGGAAAAATAACTGCAATATATCTAATCTGAATCAGCAATAGATTTAGATCATAATATTTCTTAATACCCATTAAGAAAATCCAAAAACACTTCACAACTTGGAAGAAATGCAATTCCCGTTAACTTCATAAAAGGACAATTTAAAATATGTTGAATACACTGCAAGATATTGAAAATGCAACATCAAGAAGGAGTTACCAGTAAATGACGAAATTTGGCAGAGAGAGACTGCAACAAACAATAAGTGCTCTGCATTTCGAAATGATATGCATAAAACTGAGTAAGAACATTGTCGGGCCGTAAGACCACCGTGGACGGCGATACACGAAGAAACATGTTTAGACAGAGTCAATGTGAGTACAGATGGTGTCCTGAGGATAAGCTCTCCATTCCTTGCTAAGTGGTATTTGCAAAAGTGCGTCTTCTGAAGGAGACAGTGGAAGAGTCTGCAAATGGCGTCCAATCATATCTCAAACATGTTCAATTGGTGAGAGATCTAGCGAACAGGGTGGCCAGGGAAGCAGGCATGTTGGCTGATACGAGTTATGTGCGGTCGGGCATTGCCTTGCTGATAAAATGCATTGGGCAACCCTTGAAGGTAGGGGAGTGCCATCGACCGCAGCACATCGTGTACATAACGTTGGGCTGTCATAGACCTGTAAATACAAATTAGAGGTGACATGGAATCGTACACATAGTGGCGCCCGAAACCACGATGCCGAGGTATGGCGAGGTAGGGCATACCACTATTGCTGCAAAATTGAACCCGTCTCCACGTCAACGCTATTCTCAAACGCGGTGACTATCACTGAAGAAACAGAAGTGTTGCTCTTCTGAGAAGACGATCTCCATCGTCTACCACTCCGTCTGACGTCTGACGTCTAATCTGGCATCATTCCAGAAATGTCTATGTTGTAGGGTCAATGGCAGTCTTCTTAACGAACGGCATGAGCTGAGGTCATTAGCAACCAATCGATGGCAAATAGTTTTGCTCGATATGGGAGTATCCAGAGTATCTTGCACATGCTGCAGAATTTCAACAGCCGTGCTTTGCCCGGCCACCCTCAACCTTGCATTGAACGTGTCAATTCATGCGTGCTGGCGTCACACTGGTTGCACCGGCATCCCACATACATTCCACAATTTCTTTGTGCAACCATATTCACCACAGCCGGTGCGCTGTGGAAGCATCCAAATGTCTATCAGCTGAGATTTGAAGTAAGGACTAACCATTCCTTCTCAGACCGATCATTATGCACCTCGTAAACCAGTAACTGCTGAAACTGACTCCGTCAATGAAGGCCTAGCATTCTCTTAAATTATAGGCGTCCTTTGTGACAAGTACATATTTTCAACTATTATTTTCCAGGCAGCAATAACGTTGCGAAAATTAACCACTATGCTGGTTCCTCACCTTATATTTTATCCTATTTACGATAAAGATCTGGGGACATTTCACATCATTTGCGTTAATCAGTAATGTGCATCTGCCTTATAACTTATATTAATTTTCTAGCCATTATTTCTTGATGTTACATTTTCAATGTCGGGCAGTATATACACTGCTCAAAACAATTAAAGGATATTGTAAGTTTTACATAAAATAAAGATATAGACGAAATGTTTTTGCTGAAAATGGAAGAAGAGAATCACAACTGAAAATTTTTCTGATTTTCAAACTGTGGAGAATGCTAATTTTGAGTTCAACGTCAAAAACGTCACTTCAGCTGCAGTGAATGAAATTTGACTTTCAACTGAATAAAAGACAATGAATACAAGGATGATCGGTATTCAGTGATTGCTTTTTTTCGATGAGTACGATGTCTCAACGAAGTCATTTAACCGATTCAGAAGCTTGGAGAGTTATTGGTAGGTTAGAAGGGGGCCAAACTCAAGCCGGAGTAGCGCAAGCCATTGGAGTGTTACAAAGTGTGATTTCCAGGATCTGGAACCGTTTTTGGAGACTGGAAGTGCAGGCCGAAGACCAGGGCAAGGTCGTAGACGGGCAACAACGCCCAATGAAGACCATTATTTAGTGTTAACGGCTCGGAGACACCGAATAATGAACGCTATTTTTCTCCAACAACACCTTCGCTGTGCTACTGACACCACGGTTTCAACTCAGACAGTCCGAAACCGGCTCCATGGTGTAAGTCTGTATGCTCGCCGACCGATGGTATGTGTTAAACTAACATCAAGGTATCGTCGTGATCGCAGGGAGTGGGCAACAGAGCATGTGAACTGGAGGAGAAATGAATGGAGCAATGTTCTTTTTTCTGACGAGTCCCGTTTTTCTGTTCACCTTATAATAGGCGTATTTTCATCTGGAGGGACCGTGGCAGTAGGAATAATCCAGTGTTCGTGCACAAAGTGACAGATTTGGTGTGGGGTAGTGTTGGTGTGTGTTGGCATCTCCAGTGACGGACGCACAGACCTCTATATCGTTCGAGATGGACCTCTGACTGGTCGCCGATATCAGGATGAGATCCTCAGACCTATTGTAATCCCTTACGCTGCAGCAGATGACTTCATTTTAATGGACGATAACTGCAGGCCACATCGTGGTAACCTGGTGGAGGATTTCTTTTTCAAGGAAACAATCGTACGAATGGAATGGCCAGCGTGTTATCCTGGCATGAATCCAATAGAGCACGTTTGGGACGCTCTAGGAAGATGTCCACCAACCACCCCACAAACTCTCCAAGAACTGGAAAGAGCTCTTCTGGAAGAGTGGGACAGAATACCCCAACTCGTGATTAATAGCCTCATTGACTCCATGCCTCAAAGGTGTTCAGTGTTGCTGGCCGCCGTGGAAACCATACTCCCTACTGAAAATGACTTCCTTTGAAGACAACACCTTTTCTTATTCTTTTTTTCTCATTTTTTCTCATAATGCAAAAATTGTGTTTTTTTCCTTTTATACACAAATGCGCAATAAAATGCATTTTTTTCTGCCAAACATGTGTAATTTATTCTCATATAACCTACTACGTCTGTCAACCTCGTATCAATTAGCTAAAAAGTTTCCTAGCCAAAAGATCCACCTAAAACCGCAATATCCTTTAATTGTTTTGAGCAGTGTATTAAAAGAAGAAAAGCAAAACAGTATATTTGATAAATAAAATTTAAATTAAAATTAGCATATAGACTTTGAGACAGTAAAAATTTAAAATCCTAAGTGTTGGGGAGAGCGACAGTAGTAGAAGTTTTCGCCTCCTCCCACGCATGCGCAGTACATCGGAACCATAGTTGCCAAGTATTCTCTTTGTTCTTTTACTTTTTTTGCTTCTTATTTGGATGTCTTTCTTTAAGTGTTGTAAATAAAATGTCTTGTGCTACGATGATTTGCATTAACCTCTTTATCGGGAAAAAAACCCGCTTTGGATTGTTGTGAATGCTTATTCACAACATTCCTGGAATCCCTTCCAGGATGTATGTTATTTTTTAAGCATAATTTAACTCGCCGATAATTAAAGGCTTTTGTTTTTGTTTTAATTTCCATTATTAAGAAGGGATTTGGAAAAAATCAAGCAAGAAAGCAAATCATTACGTTTTGCTTTTACGAAAGTCGTTAATTAACTTGACGGTCTATTAAAACCGATACAGAAAGATAATGAAAAACTAGTAATCTGTTGCGAACAACTCACAGAAAAATGCGAGACATTAAGATCTACAGAAAAGAAGTATTTTTAACGCTTTCAAAAGATGGGTTGTTAAAGAAGCGAAGTTCGGAAAGGAGTATGAAATGACGCAAGAATATTAGGACAAATTATCCGAATATAAAGTTAAAATAAGCAAGTTAAGAAACAGAATGACAACAGTTTAACCCCTGCTTCACCAGAAGTGAACAATGTTACTTTAACTGTCGCTGCTTCTGTGATTTTATCTCAGAAACAAAAACTACCTGAAGTAGAATTCATATAATTTGATAGAGATCCAAGAAAGTGGTTAAACATTTGGAATAGATTAACTATTATACGCAAAGATTTCAGAATTGATAGCTGGGACAAGTTTCATTACTTTCTTCCATCCACCAAGACAGATTCTTTTCCGAGGCAAATGGTACAGAGTTTTTCCAGCCACCGAAACAAACTATGAGAAATTGTGGACTGATTTGGAGATAAAAAACATTCTCGTACAAGTTAACGTTCGAAAATTACTAAAGTTAGTCATAACTGACAAATCAAGTGTTAATTTAATAACACACTGTACGATAAGTTGCGAACGGAGCTTCTCTCGCGGGCTTTAGAATAAATTACAAAGAATAAGTTTGCTCACATGTTATATCCATTGGAAGAATATACTCTTTCAACCGATTCAATAAAAATTTGGGAGAGACAGAGAAGAATGACACATGATAATTCAGGTAAGAGAGATTAGAACTTATTAACTGATTTTACTTTTAACTTTTGAAGTACAAGCCTGATAAAATTCAGGTAAGAGTGATTTGGAATTATTAATTGGTTTTATTAAAACTGAAGTTGATACAGAATTTCGCGAATTAAAATGACACATGATGTTTTATGTTTTCATAAAGTAAACTTTAAAAAGAATAAATCTAATGAATCTAAATTTGTTCCTACTGCCTGTGAATTAATAAGTATGGCTATAGTAATAATAATTATAGAAGTAAGTTTAAAAAAGTATGCATGCATTTTTTGTGATAAATTTTCTCATTTGTCTGAAAGATGTAGTGACGCGTTTGCTATGAATCTTAAATGTAAGAAAGATACATTAAAAAAGAAGAATGATTGTTTTGTTTAAAGAAAAATCATATAAGTAAGCAATGCATGTCTAGCCATAAGTGTATTTTATGTAAAAATTGCCATTTTATTATTTTATGCCCAGATTTACCATCTCAGCAGATGATAAATCAAACGTTGAAAAATATGAAAACAAAACGAGCACTCTTAATAGATATATAACATCTACAGATGTTTTGCTTCAAACATTAGTTGTCCAAATTCATAATGGTTCAAAGAAAAAAAATATTAGAGCCATATAGGATAGTGGTTCTATGAAATCTTATATACCTAAAAATATTGTTTAAAATTTGAATTTTAATCGCTTTGGTGAAACTAAAACTAAACAATATTTATTTGGAGATATTGAGAAGCCTGAAAAGGTGTATGAGAATTATTTTATTGTATTAAGTGATATTGTATGTAAATATAAATGTAAAATAAAAGTTCTTAGTCAGAATCAAGTGTTCTGAAGTTAAACAAATTCAATATGGTTCAGGGTTAGATGAGATCAAGGAATTAAGACAAATGATTTAGAAAAAATGCATTTAATGTTGATAAGGAAAGTAAAATGTTAATTGGGACTTGGCTGTACTATTATGGAAAATTTTGATTCTGTCTCTGAACGACAATCTGAAAGTTCAGCTTCTTATATTATTTCCTCTGCCGGCCGATGGTTTAGTGGTTAGCGCTCCTGACTGTTGATGCATTGGGCCCCGGGTTAGAATCATGGTTCGGGCATGGATGTCACTTTCTCTTTGCGTTTGTCTGTCCTTTCTTCTAAGTTGATGTATCAATGTCGCCCATCCTATAAACGGGTTTGTGTTGGTAAGGCGTAGGTAATGCTACTCGCCTCCATGACTTGGTTCACAGGTGCCCACTGGGCAAATTCATAGGTGTCACTGGGTTTCATGGCATACTGATAATGGCAGATTGTTGTTTAAAATAGAGAAAGAAAAACAATTGCAGGAATTGGTTACGAAAAGAATGGTTTTAGCTGCAGAAACGAAGTTTTTGATATAATAGGTTATACAGCACCAGTAACGTTGATTTCAAAATTAACTCTACAAGAAACATGGAGTTTAAAACTCAAATGGCGTGATAAGATTCCAGACGATCTGACTAAAAAATATAAATCTTGACATCAAAAACTGCATTTGCTTTCAGAAATAAGTATTACCGAATGGTTTGCAATTCAGTTGCTTGATAATCAATGAGTTTATATAATTTTGTGAAATAAGTCAGAAGACTTATGGTGCTTACGTTTTTATATGAATCGAAAATAACAACGAGGTCTGAATTAGTTTAATTAATGCAAAATCTAGAGCAGTTCCCTTGAAACCCATGACGATTCCTCGTCTTGAACTATTTGCATGCTTTATAGGGACTCGGTTGCTATCGTTCATAGTTAAAGGGCTTAATCTAAATAATGTTGATATATGTTGTTGGACTGGTTCAACAACCACTTTGTGTTGGATACAACGTAATCAAAATTAAAGAACTCATACATAATCGTGTTATAAAAATTCCTTCTTTGCTTTCGTCTAATCAGTGGCATCGTGTTTCAAGTACTCTCAATCCTGTCAATTTGTTATTTAGGAATTGTTCCGCTGAACAGTTGGTCGGGAAAAAATGGTGGGAGGGACCTAACTGGTTACTGGAAAATAAAAAAAACTGGCCTGAATCAAACAATAAACTAAATGAAGAATTAGTGAATTCAGGTATTCGGAAAACACACAGTTATGACTACTTTAATGAGAAATGATAGTTAAAATATTTTATAGTTATTTTTCTTCTTCTAAGATAACTCTAAGGATGATAACATGGATTTTTAGGTTTTATTTTGACGTTAGTAAAGTTGATAAAAATCTCTCTAAGGACTTAACAATATAAAAAATTAGAAAAGGAGAAATTAATGATGATAGTTAAAAAAAATTTTTTAAGTGTGAAACGGAGGATAAATTAAAGTTACTTAGACCAATAGTAGATTTTTTAGTCTTTTAAGAGCTAATTCAAATGTTGCCTTTATAGATGATCAATATGGTTTTAAGTTTTCTTATATTGCCTTCTGATTTTATTGTGTTTTAAAATTATTGTTAACGTGTACTCATAATGATTTGTTACATGCAGGAATTACTATATTAATGCCTCATTTAAGAGAGAAATACTGGCTTTTGATATCCTATAAGATAATAAGAAATTGAATAAATAAATAAGTTAAATGTCAGAGATTCAAGGCTGAGAAATGTGAAACAATCCCAGGTATTTTACCAAATGACAGTTTCTATGATGCATGCGTTTTGAAATTGTGGGATGTAATCTTGCTGGGCCATTGTATTTGTGAAAGATGGTAGAAAATCTTATATTGTATTATATATCTGTGCAGTCTATTGGGCTGCCCACTTGGAACTCGTTACATCGTTAAGCGTTGAATGTTTTATTCAGTTTTTAAAACATTTTATTGCGCGTCGAGAACGTCCTTCAACCATCTATTCAGGTAATGAATTATTGGCGCAGTCAAGATTCTTCAAACTATATTGACTGGGATGGTCTCCGTTTCAAAGCTGCCAAACAGAAAATATTTTAATCCTCCTTTCGCAGTCTGGTAAGACGGATGGGGCGAGCGATTCATTCAAACTGTTCAATAAATATTGAGGAAAATATTGGGTCAGGATTTTTTTAATACGAAGAGCTAATTAATATACTATGAAACTATGAACGATTAGTAAACTCAACATCTTTACCTACGTCTCGGAAAGCATCGATGATGAACCACCTATAAATCCTGAGCAATTCTTGTACGAAACTAAAACGTTTGGAGTTTCAGACCTTGATATTGTTGATAAAGTGAAACTGAACAAATGAATAAAATATTTACAGAGTCTTAGAGATGTTTTAAAGTCCCATTTTCGTTCTGAATATTTAGGACAATTACGACATCAGTCGTTAAAGAATTATGAGGATATACCACTTAGTATTGGAGGAATGATTCTTGTAGAAGATGTTAATAAAAATAGTTCCTTTTGGGATTTAGCAAAAATAATATAAATAATTACTAGTCGTGATGGTCGAATAATACCAAAAGTCCGGAACTTTTAAGAGCTATCTAATGATTTTATAGGTTTATAATTGAAAATTCAGTGTCTGATAGAGGTGACGAACCGTTACAATAGTAGCTAGTAGCGGTCGAACTCTTCTTTTCTTGTTGAGTTAGCTCAATGTCACTTCCTTATTTTTTATATCATTATTATTTTTATTTAGTTGAAATTCACTGTCCCTTTATATGAAAGTGATATTTTATGTATATTTGTACTTTTGTTTTCATTAATATTAGTATTAATAAGCATTTTATGTTTCGAGTGTCAAGCACAGGGCATACTCAGAAGGTAGGAGAATGTTGCGGACAGCGACAGTATAGGAGGTTTTGCCTCCTCCTCCCACGCATGCTCAATGTATCGGCACCACATCCGCTTAGAGCTTAAGTGTTCTCTTTTATTCTTTTACTTTTTACTTCAGATTTGGATGTCTTTCTGTGTGTGTTGAAATAAAATGTCTTGTGCTACGATGATTTGTATTAATTTGCTTATCAGTGAGAAACCCGCTTTGGAATAAGCATTCACCACAATAAGCACATGTTCAAAGAATATAAATAAAAGGAGAGATGATGCAGTGAAAAAGTATGTTGATTATATGATAACCGTAGCATTCTCACGCAGAAACAAGTAAATAAAATTGATGGAATTTGCAGAATCATCAATAATTTTGGCACTGCTTCGCCTGGTAAAAACAACTAAGCAGTCAAAGACCTTTTTAAGATTTTTGAACTTCTACAGCATATAGCTTTTCATTAGAGATTTTTATTAATAGTACCCAGTATTTCTTCATCGCACAAGATATAAATTTTGGATAAATTACAAGGATTCGACTGGCGTGCATGTTATAAGCATATACGCAACATTCATCTCCTTTTGTTTAATGTGTCTAAGATCAAATTTGAGAACTTCTAACACAAAGATTATGGTAGTAACGCTAGACTATTGTGGACAAAATCATCAATAGTTTGACAACTGCTTGCTTAACAGCCAAACACGACTAAGATATTCGAGAGCGGAACGTTTCTTTTTAAGGAAGAACTTTTCTTAGATAATGTGTTATATGCAAGATTGAAAACCCGGACATCCTATCCCCCCCTGCAAATATGCATGCAAAAAGTAGAGATAAAAATGTTTCATAACGATGGCTAGGATCGAGCTAAAGATTTACCATTTCAAAAAGCACTAATATACCAAGGACGTACTAAATAGCCATTAGTTGTTCTACTTTGTCGGGAATCATTCTGCATACTGTTTTACTGCTGCTTATGAAGCACTTGTAAAACGAATGGCAGGGCGTTGACAACCAAGGCAATTACAACCGACAAATAATGGTTATACGATTAAAAACAATAGGCTGGTCCCTACACCTAATTGCAAAGAGCGAGCACCTATAATAGTTTTTGATGCACTAGCTGAAGGGAAAAATGGTTCGATGAATAGAAAAGAGCATATTCCAGTGGTGCCAGTCTTCAGCACGCATGCAGGAATGCAACGGATCGACAGGCATGCTGTGGTGAATTCCTCAAAATACTTTCGTCAGCATTTTGTGGTAAGTAAAAGATACACTTTTGATTTTTACCATTACTCACTAATTAACAAATGAAACCGTAACACTCTCTATAAGAGGACAGTCAGAGAGTCCATTAAAATGTTCTGATTAAAACAATAGCAAATATGACTCCGTTTGGAGTTTCATGGCCGAAAAGAGTTTTATGGCTTTCAAAATAACACGATGTGGTATTTTCAGTCAAGTTACGTTTTAGTTTAAGTAATGCATATCCCAGGTTACGAGTTTTATGGATGCATCGGGACAGGCTTTATCTAGCCGTAACAATGAAGCACCACACTACTCGCCAAAATGAAATTGTTTACTCGCCATTGTTTACAATAGTAGATCTCCACTAGTTCACCTAATTGATGGTATGAAAATCAAACTAAACATGCATGACGAGTTGTATCCGATAACACTATCTGCCCTTCAATAGATGCCTACTACCTGTTACGGGTAGTATGAAGCAATACCAAACACTATGCATATCAGCCAAATTAACTTATGCAGTAACTATTTTTTTCAACTTGTTAGCCTCACCGACATTTTCATCCACTGAATATAGTCGGAAAATAGATTGAGCATAACTCTCGTATGTCACTTTCAGAAAACAGTGGCAAATGGTTAACAGGAAATACGCATCTATGTCTCAAAAGAGAATTCGCTCGAACCTTTTGACTGTCCTAAGCTGGTGTCCTGTATCCGTATCTACAATCCAACTGCAATTTATTGAATATATAGGATAATTATTTCTTTTACTAGTGTGCTATATGGTATAATAAACATTGCTTGCTGTCACGTATTGTATGTACTGTAAACTTGGAATTCACGGAAGAAAAATTTGTTAATTTTGTGCATATTCAGTGTTTTCTACTTATTGTTTCATGTAAAGAAGTACTAGGCATAAGTATTCTTTCATCATGCATAAAATTCTTATTCTGGAAATTATTAGAAAAATCTTATGTAAAGCAAGCTAACAACTTAGTGGAAGGGAAAACCAATCGTTTCAACAATGATTATCTCCCATTTCTTTTATCCATGGTACTGGTTCTTCAAGTATTAAGAGAAGTATTATGTATATAAAACACATTTGTAGCTGTAGTTTTTTATCGTTACTGAAGGGAAGAGCTTGTGCCTTGTTTTAAAAAGTCAATTTTTATCATTAAAATTGGAGCACCAGGAAGGAAAGGTCTTGCAAATACAAAATCCCATGAAAATAAGAAAAGTTTGGAATATGCAAAGGGTTAGCATTTGGACACAGCAGAAAGGATGAACGCCAATTAAAACTGCGACGAAAAAAACCTTGTGCAGTGAGTTTTTCATTGGAAATCCCTTAGTAAGGGTGGAGTTTTCTCAGAATTTATCATGGTATGCCTCTAGTTTGAAGAATTCCATATAGGCAAGACATTTACTCATCAAAAGTATGGATAACTTTTCCATGATATTACCAATCTCCCTGGTCGAAATTCATTCAATCAGTGTCATGTGAATATGGAATCTATAGGTTGCTGAGGCTCTCATTTGGTTGCTGAGGGTCATTCTGAATAGCATGTAAGATCTAGACACCCTCCCATGACAAAATCTCTTGGGAGAAAACATGTTGTTATGTCGGCTATCCAAAACTATACAACCATATCAAGGATTATTAATGAGGAAACAGATTTGTTTGCAGCATGTCCAGAATACCCTCAGCAGCAACTTGGAGTAACACAAACTGTCAATAACTGAACCATTTCTAAGGCTTCCTTTGACAATGCAGTATAGAAACAGATGGTGTCTTTGGTGCATCCGATGACAAAATTGGATACAAGAGTGGAATATTGTCTTTTGGGCGAGTCCTAATTCGGCGTGAAGAAATACGATGGCCGTATATAAGACTGGAGGCTCTGAGGAGAACACTTGTCATCTAGTTATATTCTATATCGTCATATGACTCTTGTACTTGGTGTGATGGTCTGGACAGTCATTGGGTATAAGACGAACAAAAAGTTCAGACTGATGGTAATTCAAGATTAATTCGGTAATTCTGACACTTGTTCTGATTGGTCGGATTAGCGGCAGTTGATAGATTTTGGACATCTTAAGGTCTGTGGTTGTGTCTTATTTTTGTGGTATGCGAAATTGCATCATTCAAATAGATAAAGCAAGAACATATATTGCACATTATGTGCTGATGTTTCTCGATATAGAGGGTATTGGATTTTTGTCCTGATCAGCACAGTCTTCAAATCTTTAACCAGTAGAAAATATTGGTTCATGTGTTGCTGAAAGATTGTCCCATATCCCTCCTACGGTTGATGAAGTGTATCACAGATTTAAAACAATATGGAATACGCGCTCCATATTGCGATCCAACCTTTTGTCATCTAAGTCTAATTCGACTGCAAGTCAAATGCTTTAATAACTGTACAGGTGCCAGAGGCGGCAAATATTTTTAATAATTTCGCAACATTATATGCTTGCACAACTCTCATAATTTTGACTTCCTGCCACACTATTTACACATATAATATTTTTTATTTTCTTTCCTTCATGGCGTTGCAATTTAAATAGATAGCAGTATATAAGCAAATTTACATCATACACACCGACTGAAAATAATTGTTAAAGACTTGTACGAGTAAAATTGAAAATATAAGGAAATCTGCCTTTTAAAATTATCAAATGATAAATTTTTAACAATGAATATTAAAGAATATCCTGATAAAAATTATTTTAGCTCACTTAAAATATTAACAACTGTATTTTGAATTAAAGAGTGATTATTTTTTTAACTAAAGAGTGATTTTACTTTTCAGTGATTAAAGAACCTTTCTAATTTATAGGCGAAAACTCAATTTAACAATAGAAAAAAGTTTTGTCCCAGTTTTCTGTTAGCAACAAATTGTAATATTACTTATAAAATGAGTGGCCACTAGATGGCAGTGTTTAAGAGGTCATGTTGAGAGGTGTGTGGAAGTAAGAGAGAAGAGAGATTGTATGAAGGAGCTCACTATGAAGGAGCTATCTTAAAGACGTCTGTAAATATTCTGTAAATAAACCTTTAAATATTAGTAAATTTATAAGAACTTCTTCCTTCCCCACCTAAGCTACTCACTCGTCATCTGACAAATAGTATGAAACCGATAACAAATCAGAAGAGGGATATAACTCGCGACGCTTTCGGAATTGAGGTAGGCGAATTTTAATTGTTTCGTTTCGAAATGTATATTAACGTATTAAGTAACGTTTTATAAAGTAGTGAACGAGATTTAAGAATTTTGAGTATAAGTATAAAGTATTTTCTTAATTTCGTTTGCAAAAAGTAATTTCGTTTTTAAAGAAACAATTATTTTCGTTTTGGATGAAGTAAAAGTAATTTCGTTATTGATAAAGTATTTTTTATGTATAAAGTAATTAAGTATTATAATTTGTAAAGTATGGCTTTTTGGGGGAAGGCTAAAAAAGTAGATTTAATAGAATTAGCAACAGAATTAGGTCTCTCCGTACCTGAAGATGCTAAAATAATTGATTTAAAACGTATTATAACGGAATCAGAGACGTATGATGAAGAGTTTAGTAAGAGCTTATTAAGTAGGATTACTGAAGATCGAATTGCATCAGAAATAGCCGCCAAAACGTTGGCTGACCGTGAACATGAACTTGAACGTTTGCGTATCGAAAATAGAGCTCAAAATGTAAATATTTCAGATATAAGTAGCAACGATGAAAGTAGAAATGTACACGTAGATTTTCGAAAGTTAATGCACGAATATAAAATTAAAGATGGGGATATAAATTTTTATTTAGTTTTATTTGAACGGCAGGCAAGACGAATTGGGTTGAATGAAGAGTATTGGGTGTCACAATTATTGGGACTGCTCCCATATGAAATTACGCAACTTATAGCGCGTGAAGACGAAGATAATGCAAATAATTATAAATATGTAAAATCTTTATTGCTTAAAAGATATAAGTTAAGTGCTGATAAGTTTAGATTAAAATTTTTAAATCATGTTAAAAATGCAGAAAGTACATGGAAGGATTATTCATTCGAATTACAAAATTATTTTGAGGAATGGATAACGGGACTCGAGATTTCAGATTTTAATAGTTTGAAAAATTTAATTATAACTGAACAATTAAAGAAACAAGTAAATTCAACAACTCGGGAACATTTTATAGATGAATGGCCTAAAATTAATTCTCCAGACCAGTTAGCCGATAAATTGGATAATTATGATAATGTTCGATCCATTAACAGTTTTAAATTAAGAAACTCATCGAATTATAATTCTCGTAATGATAAATTTCAGGTAGAAAAGAAATCATTTCCGTTTAGTGAAAATAAAGTTGTTAATCGAAAAAAGGTAGTCAGTTCGGATATTCGAAATGAAAAAGGGGAATTTAAATGTTTTAATTGTAATGATTATGGTCATATAGCTCGTGAATGCCCGGCGCCTAAGACTTCAGCTTACTGTAAGAAATGCAAAAAAGTAGGTCATTCCCAGAGAATGTGTAAGTTTGAAACCGATCAAAAGCGCGAGGGGAATAATTTATCTGTCAGTCAAAGCAATTCGGATTCAAGTGCGTTGTTGGCGCCTACGAACTACTTGAAAGATGCTTATATTTATGGAAATAAAATGGTTGCATTAATTGATACAGGAAGCAGCTGTTGCCTCTTAAAAGAAAGTATTGCAATAAAAATGAATCTGAATATAACCCCAGATAGCAGTAATTTATTCGGTTTTGGAAATCAAAATAACCCAGTAACTAAAGCTCTTGGAAAAGCTGTAGTAAATATTCGTGTAGATGATGTAGTTGGAAAATTTATTCCCTTATTAATTGTCGAAGATAATTCCCAACCATGCGATTTAATTTTAGGTAGAACATGGTTAGATTTACCATACATTGCTTTTACGTGTATTGGGGGTAATCTAAAATTTAAATACGCAAATGACGATGTTTTTTCAGAAATTCAAGTAGATTTAAAGGAAAATACAGTTAAATTGAAAACATTAAATGAAACTGAAATCGAAAGTAATTCAATTAATTTAATTAGAGCGAAAATTGAAGAAACCGAAAATTCGATAGTTAATGGAACAATTTTAGTCAAAAGTATAGGACAGAATTTCGATTCTATTCTTGAAGTAGTTAACGGTGAAACAGTTGTGCCAGTAATAAATAAAGAAGAATTTAACTTAAAATTTAGGAAAGGACAGTGCTTAGGTAGAGGAATGGAAGTAAGTGAGGAAAGCTTAATACTATCTAATAAAGTTAAAAGTAATAATGAAAAAGTTGAAGTTATAACAGTTAACAAAGAGAAGTCTCCTATTTTAATGAAAGATATTAATTTCGACAAATCCTTAGAAAGTGATAAAAAATTGGAACTTTTGAATTTATTAAATAAATATCGTGATTGTTTTGCTTTAAACTTAAACGAGTTAGGCTGCACGAATTTATGCAAAATGGACATAAAAGAAATAGAGGGCAGTAAGCCCATTTTTCAAAAACCATATAAAACTAATTCTGAAGAGAGGAAACAAATAAAAGAAATTGTATCCGAATGGAAGAGGTATGGAATAGTTTCAGATACAAGATCTCCTTATTCTAGTCCTGTATTATTAGTTAAGAAAAAGACAGGGGAACAGCGATTGGTTATAGATTATAGGAAATTAAACTCTCAAACAATAAAGGATAAATTTCCATTACCTAAAATTGATGACATTTTAGAATGTCTAGGAGGAAGCCAATTTTATACTACTTTAGATTTAGCTAGTGGTTATTTACAGTTACCATTGACTGAAGAAGCAAAATTGAAAACTGCTTTTATAACTCCAGACGATACAGGTCAATTTGAGCGAATGATCTTTGGATTGGCGAATGCTCCAGCAGAATTCCAAAGACTCATGAATCTTGTTTTGGGCCCATTATTCAACAAAAAAGTACTGTGCTACTTAGATGATATATTGATTCCAGCTAAAACATGGACCGAAATGATACAAAAACTTACTGAAGTATTTGAATGCTTAATAAAAGCCAATTTAACTTTAAAATTACCAAAATGTGAATTTGGAAAATTAGAGACTGAATTTCTCGGTTTCACACTTAGTAAAGATGGTTTGAAACCTGGACCACGTAAAGTAGCAGCTATTGAAAAATTTCCTATTCCGAAAAATACGCACGACATCCAAAGATTTTTAGGGCTTACTAGTTTCTTTAGAAGATTTGTTCCAAAGTATTCTCTCAAGGCAGCACCATTGTCTGAACTTACGAAAAAAGATGCAAAGTTTGTTTGGGAAAAAGAGCAAAGTGAGGCTTTCGAGGAACTTAAAAGTAATCTAATTAAAGCACCGATCCTAGCTCATTATGATCCTCAAAGTGAAACTGAGGTACATTGTGATGCAAGTTCAGTTGGATTGGCCGGAATATTGTTTCAAAGAGATAGTAAAGGGAATTGGAGGATGGTTTATTGCGTTAGCAAGAAAACTACAGAAACTGAACAAAAGTACCATTCGAGTAAATTAGAGTTGATGTCAATTGTGTGGACATTAGAAAGGTTAAGGCAGTTTCTGATAGGAATAAAGTTCACAATCGTTACAGACTGTCAAGTACTCGTGTATTTAAACGCTAAAAAGTCATCAAATCCTCAGATGGCAAGATGGTTTAACCTCATGCAAGAATACGATTTTGAGATCCGGCATAGATCAGGTGAACGAATGAAACACGTGGATGCACTAAGCAGAGCAGCTGTTGAAGAGCCAGAAGATACTTTGCACAGTATTATTGAGAGAAAATTTGAAGTTTGTTTGACCTTGAGTGAAGATGAGCAAATATTGATGATACAGCAGGCTGATCCAGAAATACGAAAATTAATAGAAATATTCAGAAAAAAAGATCAGGATAGAACAAAAGAAGAAAAACAACTTATAAGAAATTATATCTTTAAGAGAAATAGATTATTTAGGTGCATAAATGAAAATGGAAAAGGAAAATTTCTCTATGTTATTCCAAGGAATATGAGAAAGAGTACAGTAATTAAATTCCATGATCTTATGGGACATTTTTCTGTTGACAGAACTGTAAATAAGATAAGAGAATTGTATTGGTTTCCTTACATGAAACGTTATGTACGAAGGCACATTTCGAAATGTTTTGAATGTTTAATGAACAAAACGCCATCAGGAAAACAGCCTGGCTTGTTAAATCCAATTAAAGCAGGCCGTAAACCTTTTTCAATTATACATATGGATCATTTAGGACCTTTTGTTAAGAGTTCTAAAGGTAATCAAGAACTTCTGGTCATAATAGATAATTTCACAAGATTTGTCCAATTGACTCCAGTAAAGGGTACGTCAACATCCCATGTGCTGAAGACTCTAAAAATAAATAACTTTAAAGATCATTTACTGTATACTGAAGTATTCATCAAGTATTATGAAAATTTGTTAAATTTATTCTGTGAATAATTTAATATTCCTAAGTTCATTCATTTTCTATTAAACTTTTGTTGTAAGTAGTTTTATTAGAATTGTATCAAGAATTACTTTTGTGGAAAAAAGTGTATTATATATTATTATAGTTTTTTTGTAATCTAACTTAATAATTTTCTACTTTTAATGGAAGATGTGTATTATTAATGATTATAATTACAGTATTTGTTTGTGTGAATGAAAAATAATGATAGTTATGTAGTTAATAATTTTATTTAATCTGATATGTTTAATTTAATTGTTAATGTTAATATTTGTTGTATTAATTAGTAATTTAGCATTATTACATAAATTGAGGACAATTGTAAGGTCAGTCTGGCCGAATGTTAGCAACAAATTGTAATATTACTTATAAAATGAGTGGCCACTAGATGGCAGTGTTTAAGAGGTCATGTTGAGAGGTGTGTAGAAGTAAGAGAGAAGAGAGATTGTATGAAGGAGCTCACTATGAAGGAGCTACCTTAAAGATGTCTGTAAATATTCTGTAAATAAACCTTTAAATATTAGTAAATTTATAAGAACTTCTTCCTTCCCCACCTAAGCTACTCACTCGTCATCTGACAAATAGTATGAAACCGATAACATTTCAATCTCATTAGTATTTTTTATCAGCCATAAAATTAATTTCAAAAAGTAAATTATCTGATTCAATTATTTATTATGAAACTCCCAACATACACTAGGGTTCTAAACAAACCTATATAAACACAGATTTTAAATTCATTTTAAAACATTACTTTATAGTAAAGTCTAAAAATATTTCATAGTAATTAAGTCATCTTAAATTGTTATTTAAATTATTGCTAATTTCTTAAAACTCAATGCATTTTTAATAGTTTCTAATTATTTTTCAGTTTTTTTTCCCTTTATTTTATAAAAAGCAAACTTTTTCCACGTTTAATTTCAGTTTCGCAGTCTAATATTATTTTGACACAAAAACAGACACGATATACTTTTCCCTGCTCCATTAGGAACAACTACAGATCTCTAAGATTACAGCAAAAATCGATTGAGTCTTTTGTTATGTCAGAGGGTCACCAATGGGCAGGTCATGGTGTCTGCCAAGACAACTCGATAAGAATGCTTTGTTACCACCGCTTCGAAAGATAAGATCGACATAAGAAGTTGCAGAAGTTTTTCGTCCTTGTAATAGTCTTATAAAAGATTCTGTGCTTAAAAATATTAATTTTAGATCTTCTTACTCATGAACAATGTATGCATATTTTCAGTATTTTACTGTATCTAATTTTAAGTACGCTTTGCTATTGGAAAATTTGTTAAAATAGATTTACTAAGATCCAATACTCGTCATAATTCTAAATATAAAAGCGATATAGACTTAAAAAATTCTATCTTTAATAGTTTTAATTTTCTAACATTTAGCATAAATATTTAGACTTATACCTAAAATATTAAGGAGACATAAAAGAAATTAAATTTTGCGTAATTAATTTGAATGTGATTTTTTATTGTTTTCGCAAAAGCTAAGAATTACAATTTATAATGAAAATAAATTGATTTATCGTTGAGTTTTGAAATCGCTTATGGATAGTTTAATATAGGAAAATTGTTGTAAGGCTTTTAAAAGAAATCACGAATTTTTCATAAATAATAGAGCATATTCTAGTGTTGCAAGACATCTTTAGATGTTCCTGCAAAAAGCAGAAATCCGAATTATATGTGACAAACAATGGGAACATTGTTCAACAGTGGTTGGGATCGAACCTGAAACCTCGCATTCCAATCGTGCCATTGGGTATTAAAAATTATTTATTGCTTTGTAGTTCTAAAGAGCTAATTTGACCTTGACATAATGATATGAATCAAATTCAAGAACTATTAAGCAGATGATTAAAACACTGCCTGTGCCACCAAACTGACCTCTAGGGAAGGAAGCATTGGTAACTACCATAAAACATTACTGACTGTATGAACTCGTAATTAGTACAGTTGTTATGTCTTTGTCAAAAAGGGTTGTTGTTTAAGATTATTTCATTACATAGAAAAAACATATACCATACTCCCAATAAATTCTTGATATTTTTGATTACTTGATATTTTTGGAAGCTAAGAGTGAAGAGGTCACATTAGAAGTGAAGAGGTTATTCATGAACGAAGAATCAGCAAATATATTGATTGATTCCTGATTTGTCTGGGCTTGTACTTCAAGCAGTCATTAATATCTCATTATATTCTCTTAATGTTTGGCAATTAACAAATACAAACACAATTACTTAAAATGGAACAACATAATTGTGTGATCAAAATTACGATAGAAAAAGATAACTAAAATATGTCATAAATTTTATGATATTGTAAAATAAAGTATGTGTGACTCGAGAAAACACAATAAAACTACTTATTACTAAGTCTTAATGCGAAAAATTATAAAACATCGTTTTAATCTATCAGTTTTGTCACCAAAAACATATTTTCTAAGCAAGTCTTCAATAAATCTTCATAATACTGCGTACTATCGTAATATTTTTCGAAAGATTACTCAAATATTTTCCCAAATTGTAATTTCACATTAATAGTTTATGAGAGCGAACAGAATGAGATAATGAGGAAATATTGATGTATCGAATAAACACACATAATGAAGTCATAATTCTGGATTACACTAGCAATAACACACATGCAATTTGATAAACAGAAAATATAAAAAATAGCTTTATGAAGTGGAAAATATTAATCATTATCTGTTTGAGGTATTGTCAAGAAATAAGGCTTTTATTGACTTTTTCCTATTTCAAATGTTACTGGATTCTTTTTATATTTGTAATGGTTCTAAAATAAAAAGGTCGATTTTTTCAGCATAATAAGCATCTTAAAATAAGCAGAACAATCTTCAGACAAAATTTTAAATATAAACTCGACATTGTAGGGAAAAAATTTGGGATTTTTGAGTTTAAAAAAAAACTATTTGATAACAGCCAATTTAAGTAAATGCATTGATGATTGTAAGATTTTCTTCGCATACTTTTATTATTTATGTTCACACATTTTTAGAAGCACGACAGTTTGATACACTTTACTATAATATTTAATAATGTGTGAGAGGAAATAAGTTTTAAAATAAATATAAAATAAAAAAATTAACTATTCTTTAAAAAGTGTAACATAAAGAAAATGCTATTTTGACTTTGAAATTTTATTTTTTAGAAGATAGTATAACAAACATTTATGATTTATATATTTTTATTGCATATTCTTATATAAACCTCTTATCCACCATTAGTACAATTGAATACCTATCTGTAATATGCTGCTTAAAATTGGTAATTCCTAGTTGTGACTCTGCTAAAAAATTATATACATTATATAATATGCTATAAATTGCGTATGAGAAAATGTTTAGGTAACTGATAAAAGATGTACAGATATTGTAATATGTGAGGAATAAAAAGCAATGAACTAGAATTCTAATATATCGACAATAAGATAAATATTCTTGATATTGGTTGGTAAATAAAAATTGTACGATTCGTGCATATCATACAAATTATGCAATTTGTGGAATAAAAAGGATTTTTAATACGCGGTGTGATTTCCCGGCGTATATAAAATGAGTCGTGGAATCAAAGAAGCTAACTACTCTGAGAGGTTGTGGTATTCTCTTCCGATTCAGAAAAAGAGTTTTCCAACTTCTGAATTATTTCTTGAGTTGGTAAGCGGGAGTCTGACAGTCCTTCTCCCCAGGAATCTCCCGAATTGGATCAATATCTGAGGAATGTACTGATCAGTCCATTAAAAATATTTTTTTTTTGTAGAAAACTGAACTGTCCATTAGCTGAGCACGATAGTAGAGGTCTGGCGTTATCATCCATGAGGGTGGATCTCGAACTCATATCTTTGACCTGTTAGTTCGCCATTCCTGGTATAATATAAGTCACTTTGTCATTGATATAAATATCAAATCAAACAATCGAACCACCTCCACTAATTTCAACATTTTCGAACAAAAATGAAAGATGATTTTGAATACTAGGTTCACTCCAGATAAGATTTCGTATTTTTTCAAATTATACTTTGAAGCTTACTGAGGATAAAAATATTTTTTTCTAAAAAAATTTTAAAAAACGTCTTAATTTTATCTGTAAGTTATAATATCTGCAAATTCTTTCCCACAATAATGTTAATATTATTAATATTTATTCACATGATCATGAAAAATAAACGTAAATCCATTAATGATATTTTTGATGGTAAGTTCATAAAAAATCCTTCTCTTTAGGAATATACATAGTAATATATTTTTGGTGTAAAATAGTGCTGCAAATGATATCGATTTATCTCAAATAATAATTTAAGGTGCTATGACAGTATTGCAATTTACAGATAAATTCTTTAACCATAAGATTTCCTTAGAAATTTGTTCATATAAAACGCGCGAATACAACAAGACAATGGTGTCAGAGAGCTGCCTTCATCACAATGCTGCTTATATTCCATTTCATTACTATTAAAATTATCTGGTAATACTATTTTAGATATGTTGAACTATAGACATGATTATAACAGCTTTAGAATGATGCTCATTACTAATGTATGTAGAGCACAATCTAGAGTCAGTATATATTAGTACCTGAGATCACATAAGATCAAACATCTGAATAAAATGAGTATAAAATTTCCTGCATTCATAATTATTTTACTACAAAAGACTCTCTTCATTGGATTGTTGAAATTATAAGCATAATATACATATTTATTTTTATATCGGTAACTAGCTCTTTATCCATTAAAATTTGTATAGCAATGGAAATATACATTTCTCTTTATTTTTAATTCCTTCATTCAAAATTTAAGAATTTCCTTTTGTTGTATTCTGTATATAAGCTAAAGTACGTAAAGAAAAATTCCTTGTTAACAAAAGCTTTGCTTTTATTCAAAAATAAAACTTTGAACATATATATATATATATATATATATATATATATATATATATATATATATATATATATATATATATTTTGAACTAAATATTCCTTCTTTTATATTTCTGTTTCACATAACCACACAAAATATACTGTCCAGTCATATTAATGTGACCACCTGTCAAAAGCCAGAATAACCCCCTTCCACTGACTGTGGTGAGACGTATAGGAAGACAGTCAGTTAGGGTCCTGAAGGTGTTCACTGAGATGTTGGGCCATGTTGACTCCAGTACCATGTCCAGCTGGTCTAGAATACGCGGATGAAGATCCATGACGTGAACAACAATCGAAATGATTCCACGGTTTCTTCAATGGCTTTAAATCAGGTGAGTTTGCTCGCCAGGGGAGAATGGTAAACTTATTCTGGTGCTCTTCGAATGTATACTACTAACTTTATGTCACCTCGCATGGTCCTGCTGGTAAATGACATAATCGTAAAAAATGCACATATAGGAGTGGACATGGTCCGCAAAAATAGATGCTTACTTGTATTGATCCCTCGTGCCTTCCACAATGATGATTGAACCCTGAGAATACCAGGAAAACATTCCCCAGACCATGATATTCCCACCTTCAGGCTGGACCGTCCCACAAATGGTTGTAGGGTGTTTGCTTTTACAGGTATCACGTTGTACACGCTAAAGTCCATCTGTCTGAGAGAACATAAAACGTGATTCATCGGAAAACGCTATCAGTCGCCACTCAGTCGACGTCCAGTTGTAGTTGTTGTTGTTGCATCAGCATGCTTCCCTGTACCTAGCCCTGAATTAGGCTCTACCAGTTAGTTAAAAGCAGTGGAGTCTTCGGGATTTTTTGAAGCAAGGACCAGGTAGAAGATCTCCAGTACTTGGCGTACCATCCCCAGAAGTATCGCTTAACTTGAAAGACATTGCGACCACGCCCAATTTTAAAGTACCCTAGCCACCTTTAGTGAACACGATGGATTTTCGATTAAGCCTGGGTTGAATTCACTACCTTCCAATAATGAGAACAATGCCGAAACTAACCAGGCCACCGCAGCCGTCCAGTTGCAGCACTCGCATGCAAATCCCAGCATCCGTCGTCACCGAGGAACAGCAGTCATCATAGGTGCATGAACAAGGCGTCTACTTCGGAGTCCCAGATGCAGCAACGTTCACTTAACAGTAGTTTGGGAGACACTGTTTGTAGACACTTGGTTCATCTGGGTGGTTAGTTGCTCAATGGTAGGATGTCCATTCACCCAAACTCTCCGCAGCTGTCGTTCACCTGTGTCATCTGTGGCCCGTGGTGCACCACATTTGTCACGTCGCTGATTTTGGATAGTCCCATATAGCCATTGAATGTATACTTTTAAAATGCTTTTCACACGACGGCACGTCAACAGTTCACAAATTTAGTCGTTTCTAAAATGCTTTTATCCTTTTCTTGAAGGACAGTGATCATGCTCTTTTAGATGTTAGATAAATCGCTCCTTTTCTGCATTAGACCTATGATTGCAATGTTTCCCGTAGTCATCACACACCCTTTATAAATACTCAACTTCATTGTGCTACTACCTGACTTTTGTGACAGATTATTTAACGTTGATGTCGAATGTACTTAGGGATCACATTAATATGACTGGACTATGTATGTATTTATTACAGAAGCTGTCTTTATAATAAAAATTGTAGTATTCATTAGAAATACTGGAAAAAAGTATCTTGGCTATTTTCCTATTGAATATATCTTGAACATGAATATATCTTGAATATTATATTTAATATTTTCATGTATACCAAAAGCATTATTATCATCATTAAATATTATTCAAACTGATTAGCGAACAGCCTCATGGAAGTACGTCGCTGAAAGCTATTTTAACATCACACAGCGCAAATTGCTTTTTGGGCTGACTTTGCACAGATAGTGGGTCGTTCTCGCGTATAGGAAAGGAGGAATCTAGAAATCTGACACTGACAGACCTTGGCTCGGTTGATTAGGGCGTCGTTCTCATTATCGGGAGGTAGTGAGTTTGAATCGCGGCGACCGAAGATCCATCGTGTTCGTTAATGGCGGCAGGAGCACGTTAAAATTGGGTGTGGTGGCAATGTCCTCCAAGTGAAATGATACCTTTGGGAGTGGTAGGCCAAGTATTGGAGGTCTTCTGCTTGGTCCCTGCTTCAAAATCACGAAGACTCCACCCGGCTGTTTCTATCTAACTTGTAGAGCCCTATTCAGGGCCAAGCAAGCCGGTGCAACAACACCGACAGACGTTCATGCAAAAGCGTAGTTCCCACCTTCCATTGTTCAACAGTGCCTGGGTTTGAAACCGATCCCTATGCTCGGAATAGCTTTGTCCTAACACTAGGCCACGGTGAGCTTATCGTTATGAATTAAAAATAGCTCAAAATATAAATTCCCCTATTTTTGTCTTGTATACTTCTTAATCAAACTTCCTTTCTTAGAAATCCCTTATCCGCCAATCAAAATATTTAATATCATCACCACAAACAGGAATGTTTTTAATAAATTAACTAATCATTGTCGAAAATTAAAAATGTTGTTCATTTTATTTTTCACTTATCGTAATTTATTTCAAATTTTTAAAAAGTCAATATTTATTCATTCTAACACAGTATAATAATTAAGCTTAATATCGTTTTTATTTGTGTTTACATTGGATCTTCTTAATGGACAATTAACGAAGAATTGTTACACATTTTAGGGTACACCCGCTGAAAAATCCTCTCATTTTTTACTGTGATATAATATTTAAGTTGATTCCGAAACTTCTGGTCTTATAAAATTTTTATTTGAGAGCAATGATTGTCGACATATTCGTTAAGACACGTGTGGAGCTTGTCTTCATGACTGACATTTATGAAGAGTCGTACTTGTAATCCTTCAGTCGTAAGAACTACGCTTTTACTGACGAAACTTAGAATATGTGATCTCAAGGCTTATAGAATAATTATAATTTGTTGATTTAACTGAGAATATTTAAATTACAGAATTTTTAACGTGGACAATAAAAAATGAATTTGAATATTAAAAAAAATCTACTGTATTTTATGCATTTAAACATAAAAGTGGGAAAATAATAAGTAGATAGGAAAAGTATAAAATAAAATAAAAAAATAGACCATATGGATTTAAAAATAAGAAGTAAAAACAGAAAAATATAATAATCAAAGGTGATATTGAAAAATAATATAAGAACTTCACATCACACACACACAGAGCTACAATAAAAATAACTTGTAATTCACTTTAATGAGATATCCGAAGGCAATTTAAAATTACTATAATAGAAAGCAATCAAAATAAAATATGAGTCACGGAAATTTAACGCAAATCCTAGACTATATAAAATAGGACTTGTATATTTCATGCTTATTCTATACATAATAAGTTTTTTTTTATAAAAAAAAATAACACTTGATATAAGGGACTGTATATCTTTATATAAAACATGGACCATTGAATCCATTATTTTGTGGAGTTATTCAAACATATAATTTAACTTTGAAAAAAAAAAAAAAAAAAAAAAAAAACGCTCTTCTGAAAAATATCGATTTTAAATATTGAATATAATGGCATAAACTGATATAAAAAATTTATTTTAGCAAGCATTATATAATAGAAAATGATAGTTCTTCAAAAATAAAAATGAAGCCAAGCATAAAATATCTAATGATAGGAACTAAGCCAAAAAGCGCTTTGGAAGTATCTAGGCAATTACACCGTTTCTGTGAAACCAAGTCACGAATTATCCACTTCACAACACGTATAATAGTCACAGCTTATTGATAAAAACTTTTAAATAAAGTATTAATACCATTAAATCCCGTTTCCATAGTAGCACAAAAACTGTTTCATATTGATTTTTCCCAAAATAGAACTAACGAAGTGAGCCTAATAGGATCTTTATATTATAGCTCTACATAAACCTTTGCATTAAAGAGAAATATCAAATACACATAAATATCAGATATTATTAAGTGAATCAATCGCATTGATTATAAATGAACTAGCTTACGCGGAAAACTATTCGAAAAATGTGAAAAGCATTCTGTCATTAAAGTAAAAATATCCTAAGAAATAGGTTAAGTGAAATTATATTCCGAAATTCTTTTAATTATGCTATACTTTTAAATATGTTTTTCATTCAAATATTTATAAAGCACTTTTTTATATTTATGCCTTTAAAAGTTTAGAATTATAACGTGAAAAATATGTATTTCTTTTTAACTCCTGAGTGTGATTTTTGTAAATTATTCAAATAATGTTTAATACATGTAACAGAAAAACTAATTTGAGTTGAAGAATATTTTACAATTTATGTGTTTAAATATATATCGTATTAATATGCCAAAATTATTTGTCATGCGTTGCCAAAGCACTTAATATAATATAGTTTGTAAAATTACCTTTTGTGAGTTACGATGAAAAGGTACCAAGTTCGATCCCCTAACGCACCAAAGAATTGCTTATTTTTAGACCACATCCAGAATACTTCCACTCATGTAGAAAATCTAAGTACAGAATAAAAGAGCTATGATGGTCTTGTCTTTTATGATATAAAATTACGAGAAGTGTTCCCTCCAATTGAAAATCACCGATTGTTGTCTCAGGACATAGCTCAGCAAATAAATCATTTAGAGCTCTAAAGTAGTACAAATATTCAACAATAAAGTATTTACAGGTTGTATTTTTAATATTGTCTCTGGTGGGCATTAAAAATAATCCTTTGTTAAACTCAAGTATGAAACAGATATGCGAAATGCATGTCATACATTTTCTCTCTGAGATGGCATTTAACTGTTTGTTAAAAAAAATGAGATCTTGAGATCGGATGGGCGCGATTTCTATACTGACCAGTCCAAAAACCATTGCATCAATAGGAATCTCTCTCATACAGGTTATCTATGCATAACTTAATTTTTCTATGTTGTACAAGTTTGGGGGGAAAATGTTAGTTCATATTAAGTCCTTATTAACTTCATCTGGTACGCTTAGATGTACTTAACGCTGATCGTCACTGCTATCCCATTGCATAGCTCTAAAGTGATATAAATACACATATATCAAATGGATTAGAATCTCTTAAAGTATAAAATACATAACTAGTGGAGGTATGCATATGTTTACGAACATATGAATACTATTATGATATATGTATAAGGAAATTTTCATATATTCATTTGTACTATCTATTATAGAATAGCTATCAAGCTTGGTTACAAAAAAGCGTCTTTCTCATGACCAAAATGTTGTGAATTCGATACCTGATCCTATGGACGATTATCGTGCTGAAAGAACTCATGCACATTAAACTTTTATGGCGTATATATCTACTATATTTTTGCTATTATGAAACAGAAATTTGCGGAGGAAAAAGCTAGTCCGGAAATCAGCCTCAGTTCTCTGATACATTTCAAATTTACGAAACTATAGGCTATACTTTTAGACTTTGCTTAGATGACATGAATCAGCAACCGGAAACGGGACCAATAAATAAATATAAACTATATCCATTAGCAATAAATTTGCGTCCTATATAATTGAAGAGCCTTGTAGAACGATTTATAAGATTTCGTTCATAAATATGAAATTTTTACTCGGAACTGTATCTTATTTAAGTACTTATGGGACAGGAGGCTAAATCTAGTTTCGATATAGTTGCTGTTGAGCAATATGAGAATATTAGATGAGTGATGCGCTTTTGCTTTCTGTTTGTATCTGTTGTGGCGGATGCTTGAGATTTTTCCACGTTACCTATTTTGCAACACATCAGTAAAGTGCGCTATCTATGAAAATATCTTGCCATAAGCCAGTACAGTCTGAATTGCTTTATAATAACATTTAGCTACAAAGCTTTCAACTTCAGTATCACAGTGATTACGAGACCAACAATAACTCTACGAATAGTCTTTTACCAATGTTTATATCAGGGGAATAGAGAATTATTATTTAAATTATAGACAATATATACATAATATTGGGTGAGTTGCTTTCAATTATTTTAATAATGAGCAATCAAAAAATTTTATAGTTTTTCATATACATAAATAATTAATTCAAGATATTTACGCATTAATATTAGGATGTTTTGTTTATATACCCTGCTGCACGCGTGTAGGCTATATCTATTCAGCGCTATAAGGGGCAAATGTGATATCCTGTTAGACAGTGGGGCACCGTGTGGGTGTGTCATCGTCGCCTTGAGAAGGAAAGAATAAAGATACACACGCAGAGAGAAAGGAACATCTATGCTCGAACCAAGGTTCGAACTCGGGACCTACTGATTCGAAGATATGAACGCTAATCACTCCGCTATTGATCGCTATATTAGGATGAATAGAAATATAAAATAAGTTCACTTATAACATTATTTGGGGAATAACAGCTAATTTTGAATTTGGGTCACCGTGACTATATAGTAATGAACTCGAAGTAGTTAATGATTGGAAAACTTATGATAATGAAATTTTTCTATGTGCGTATGATAAAATTGTAGGATTTCAATTAATTCAGAAGTTCATTTATGTTATCGAACTTTTTAATTCTCAAATTTCAAACGTTAATATTTTTGACTTTATTATATTCTTTTACATTTATCTTAAAATGTATTAGATACTTAAAAATCAGCAAGCTTTCACATTTATCCCCAGTAATTTTAATATATATAAAATCAAGATTTCTTTTCAAGAAACTTATTTTTTTACCAATAAAAAGTCCCTAATAAATATATTTCAAAATTTCCATTTGAAACTTTATTTCAAATGGAATTTATCAAATAATTTCATTAATATGCCCTGTTTTCTCTCATTTTCCTAGCGACATTAACTAATTTCCCTTTAAACATGACATCATGAAAGTTATAGATGAATTATAGTCAAGATAAGAATAGAAAAACGAATTTATATAAAGAAATTTCTATGTTGAAGTTAGGGTTCAAAACAAATCAAAGGTGAATTTAAATTAATATTTTTCTTATATCTTTGTTTAGAAAGTAAAATAAAAAATTTAAAAGTAAATTTTATCATTTGTCCATAAAAAATCAGTAAACATTTTTCTTATTCGAGTGACCAAAATTTTTATTTTCTCAAAACTTTCATAAAATCATAATTTTAATTATTCCTTATAATAAAAATATTAATCAGTTTCTGTCAACAATGTATTACATTAAGAAGACAAATTTCTGAAAATTCAGTTTTTGAATTTAATTTAAATGTTTTTGATTTTTAATCAGTCATTAAATATTTTTCACCATTAAATGACTACTGAGGTTTATTTTTATTATTTACGGCAGAGTAATTGAAGGTTTTATAAAATTTGTGAACATTATCAACTTTTTGAACACATAACATATTTCCTCAATTCCTCACTTAACCCTTTAACTCGAATAAGAATCACTGCCTCGGGATACTGCCTCGAATAACTGCCTCGGGATACGACTCGAATAACTGCCTCGGGATAACCGGCTATCCCTGCCTCGGGATAGCCGGCTATCCCGAGGCAGGGCTTGGGAAAACATAAGGGCTGGCTCATCGCTTTGAGGTGTCGCATGCCGCCTTGTCACCGGAGAGGGCAGGGCTAGGGAAAGAGATGTTTTCCCTAGCCCTGGGAGAGGAGAAGAGCGTGACGTCACTGGGCATCCACTGGCTGGCATTCTCTATGCTAGGTTGTGTCTGATCGCAGCTTTCTTATTCATTTTGGCTTGTTTAATGTTAATGTTTTCATTTTAACCAAGAGTATTTTTAAAGAGGAAAACATGACATCGTGTGCTGTTGCTACGTGTTAAAATACGTATCAAAATACAAAAGGAAAACACGTAATATTGCATCGATTTCCAAAAGAAAATCAAATGCTTTCGAAGAAATGGGTGCAAAGATGTCAAAGAAGCGACAAAATCAACATCAAGAATGCTAGAGTGTGCAGTGAGCATTTTGATTTGAATGAATATATGGACGACATACAAAATCGACTACTTGGTTTGCCAGAGAGAAAAATATTAAAATCAACGGCTCTGCCTAATCTTAAGTTACCGGCTTTAAACATAATTCGAAATACTCCAAGAGAACAGAGACAAACGAAAGAAGGAGAGTAATAGAAGCTATTGAAAGAATTGAGTGTTTGAGTCCACATATATATATATATAAATTATGTGATACAGAAAATAAATGTGATGGTGACATTAAATGCCTTAAATGCAATGAATATTTAAAAAATTGAAAAAAATATTTAAAAAATTGAAAAAAAAAGAATATTATGCGCAGAAAATACAGTGAAATTCCTTAAAAATGAGCAAAAAAGAAATCGAACTTCAACAACAAGAATAATTAAACGACAGAAATCAAATAAAAAATTGCTTTTAAATGAAATACAAAAATTAAAAACGAAAATAAAATTACTTCAAAAGGAGAACGTTAAACTTTGGAAGATGGGGATAAATAATTTATTCCCTTATAAGCGTGAAGATAAAGAAAATAAATTAAGAACGAAATGGTCATCTGACACTATTTCAAAATGTATTTTGATTCGGTCATTATCTTCAAAATCTTCTGATTTTTGGCGAAATAAAATGGAATATTATATGAGATATTGAATAAAGATTTCGGGGAAATAAAATTTTGCCATAAGCTGAAGCCCCAATTTCTAACTGTTAAAGGAAATGAAAGATAAAACGTCACACCTGCAAATACTTTATTTTCGGAGACTACTGCTAAAGCTATATTACATTTCACTGGAAATACTAAAGCGGCTACATTTTTTTCATTAATCGATAATTTATTTGATATTATGAACAGCTTCGTACCAATACCTCCCAGTAACAAGCCTTTAAAAGCTGCTTTTGGAGTGCAAAAGTACTTTGATACTCAAAAAGAAACATTAAACGCAATTAAGGAGGAAGTTTTCAATTTACGTGTATTTGGAAAAAAATTGGTTTTGCCATTTAAGAAAGGGATTATTGTTTCAATTCATTCTCTTTATGCATTATATGAAGACTTAAAATCTATGAATGTATCTTATATTTTAACAAGTAGACTTACTCAAGATGCGCTCGAAAGTCTCTTCAGCCAAATTAGAGGTCTTGGGAGATTCAATGACCATCCTTCTCCTTCTGAAGTAATTATTCGCTTAAAAAATATTGCTCGCAAATAAATTACCTAATTTGTCACTGAAAGTAACCTCCTTAGAAAATGGACCAGACGTTTATTTAACAATTTAAATGTTAGACTCTGCATTTAATGTAAAAGAACGTCAAGAAATTATCAATTCTTTTGATTCTCAAGATGATGAATTAAATCGTGAATTCTTAATTAATCCCTTACCTTTATCTTGGGAAAATGAACTTGCCTCTTCCAATCCAAATTGTGATATATCTCCATTTGAAAAGAAGCTATGGTTTCTGTGGCAGGTTATTTTGCTTAAAAAATTAAAGATATTTCACTTGGAACTATATCAAGAAATTCAGTCTATATGCCCAATCATTCCGAGTGGATTAATTTAATTTCTGCTGGGGGACTTACTAATCCAACATAAGCAGGGATGGAAACTATAAAAACAAATGGACTTAATGTTTCGCAAATTTCATGGCAACACATTTTCTAAAGGGAAAAATGTCATAGCAACATTAATAAATGAAACAGAGTCTTCTTTTCCTACTGTAAATCGAAAGGCAATTAAACTTTTTTGTCGCTGGAGAACCTTTATACGAATTAGGTACTTAAATAGAAATGCAGCGATAGTATCCCATTATAAAGCTCAACAAAAAACAAGAAATGGGTCACTAGTCAAAAAATCAAGATAAACTGAAGCTAAGTATATTTTTATATTGGTTATGCAATTTTAAGTTAATTTCAATATTAATAATAATTTTTTTGGGTTTATAAAATAATAATTTCAAATTTACTAAATATTTGAGAGGCATTTGTAGTTTTTTTCACTCTGATTAAAAACAAAATGAATTTAAAAATAAAAAATAAGTATTTTGCTTAGAAACTCCAGGCAGCTTATTCTCCTTGGATGCCTGACTACGTCATCAACGGCTATTTCCGGTGACAGTTTTGGGGAGCATTTGAGCCAGCCCTTCTCTTTCCCTAGCCCTGATCCCGAGGTAACTCGAGCAAACAATTCTGTGCTTTTTCCGGCTATCCCGAACCCCTTGGTAGGGGCAACTGGCTTCACTGCAATGCTTCAAATTCAACCCCCAGAAATGACGGATTACCGTGAAATCGTAGCTGGGGAACTTATGTACTGAACAGTTACGGTTGATTTAACTAATGCGAGCGAATATCGAAAGTGTTTGAAAGAAGGAACAGCTATTTACGTTTTATTTTTCCCGAGCATTTAGCATTCGCAATTAGTTTTAGTAATTAAAGGCTATCTAACAATTGAAATTTATAAGCATCGTTTATAATACTAATTTTAACTCTTTTTTTTATCAAGTTTTTAAATTATTAATATTTTTTAGTTTCTTTTCTTTGTATAATATATATATATATATATAAATGCTTAGTTGTAAACTACATAGTATAAGAATATGTGACTTGGTGACAAGGATTAAATATAAGAAATTTTTTTACTTAATTTGTTCAAAAATATGAAATTTTAAAATGTTAAAAATTGTTTAAAATCAGAAGGGATAAAATAAGTAATGAATTAGATGCTAATTTTTTAACTTTTGAATGAATTTAGCATTTTAAACAATTCTGCAATGATTTTTGTACAAAATATATAATCTAATTTTAATAAAATGCAACTTTAAAAAGTTCTTTCTCTTTTTAGAGTTACATTTTATTAAAATTACACTATATATTTTGTTCTGCGAATAATTAATCTTTGTAATCTCTCAGGTATTATTTAATTTCACAATGTACCTAATTTTAGTTTATAAATTGAATAACTTGTTACTAATTATCTCATTTTAAATGCTTATATAATTTATAAAAGAGTGTCAAAAAATCGGAACTGCTTAACTGTCGACTGGGTACCGATTGCGAGCCCCAGAAAGATCATCGAATTCACAGTCCGTGTCGGAAGAGTTATCTTCATAATAAAAATACAATACTTCTTCACTGCTTGAATCAGACATAATGTTCGTAAGCCGGTAATATTTTCACATATACAATTAGCTAATAGAATAACTCTGAGAGTGAAACAGCACTCATATATATGTTTGATTTGTGTGTGTGTGTGTATGTATATATATATATATATATATATATATATATATATATATATATATATATATATATATATATATATATATATATATATATATATATATATATATATATATATATATATATGTGTGTGCAAACAAGAATAGGGAAGTCACAATATGGCATTTCAATAATTTGTTCTGGCCAGCTGAAGGCGATTTATTAACACGCTCACCTGGAATACATCATGAAATAGATGTTTCCAAGATAATTCTATTAGAAATGTGTATCCACTACACCGGTGCTACATTTGATTTAAGTTTATATTTATCGGTTTCCCGCGGAATTTGAAAAAATTCTCTAGTTCCAATAGTTAGGCATTTGTCAATCCTGATGTCAAATTGATATAATCAGAAACACCAATCGATCATACTGCTATCTTCATTCTACTTGTAAATAATTTAAAATTAACTACATGTTCATAAATTTTCTGTTTACTCGAGAATTTGACTAAACATGTTTTGAAATTTTTCATATTGTTGTTAGTTTCACACTACTCAAATTTTCAGTACACATATTTCAAGCATTGGCTAAAATACCAAGATCAAAAGGTAATTACAAAATATGAAGGAATAAATCCTCTTACATAACTATTTTCAAATTTTAGAATGGGACTTATGTTACTCTTTATTCCACATAAAATTATATTATTTTGTTACGATTAAGGTCTATAACTTTAGAAGGAAGCTATTATTTTTAACAAGAAAATTTTAATTTTGATTAAAAATTTCACTCAATTCACATTTTGCTACAGGACTGGCAAATGATATTATTATACATCAAGAATTGCTTATTTAAGAAAATATTTCCTTAAATCTTTGCTTAAGAAATGCATATCTGTTTCAGAGGCATTATAATATAATTTCACCATTAACTCTCTCTCTTTAATGATCTGAATAATAATTCTGTGAAGGCAAAATATATTTAATGCAGGGCTAATTTGAATAAGTGAAAAATGTGATATTGACAAGTTCTATATTAAATATTCAATTATTAGAATACTATTGTAAACAATAGCGTTAAGATGTCCCTGTTTTTATATTTTTGCCATTTTCCTCCTTTTGAAAAACAAATATTCAGACCAGAGACACATTAATTTTAGTATTTGTGTAAAACAATTTAAGAAATACTAAAAGATATATTTAATATATCATTATATACTTAATACCCGTATCTTTAATACCCGTGTTGTTATAATATTATTATAACAACACGGGTTCTTGTATGGAGTGATATTTTTTACATAATTAGAAACGGAAATCTTTTGGATTCAGGAATTTAATACGAAAAATTTGCTTTTCAAATTTTCACCAAAATTTCATCTGTTGTCAGTAGATTACTGTATACTATAAAATCTATTGTTAGGTAATGAAGTTAGATTTTTATTTTTTAAATTATTAAAAATATACAATATCTAAATTCTTCAATCTGTATGTATTAAAGCAAGAGAATCGTTTCTTTTAATGATTTTGAAAATTATTTGATGATTTAAAAAATACAATATTGATTTTGAAAAGTATCTGCAATGATTACCAATTACAAATAAACAGCAAATTAACTAATTAATACAGCTATTTAAAATCAATACATTTTTAACTATCTGGGAAATGAAAAACATTTTTCTGATTTTTAATAAAAAGTAAGGATTGAAATAATTACATTTATTTTACATTATTTTTAAATCTCATTATATATATATATATATATATATATATATATATATATATATATATATATATATATATATATATATATATATATATAATATATATATATATAATGAGATTTAAAAATTATAATACGATATTCAGATATTCATTGTGATGGCTATCTTATATATTTTTAATTGTTTAAGATTTTAAATACAAAAACTGCTTAGAAATAAATTAAATTTCCTGATAATTTACAAAATAATTAAATAAAAATTCATATTTTGTGTAGTAAAAAATTATAATAAGGACTTGAAGAGATTTTCGAGCAGAACATTCGCAAAGTAAACTGCGAGCACAAGTGGGTTTCTACAGCTGACAGCGATTGATGGGATTCCCCGCTGTAAGTCATTAGAATGTGATTATTGTAAGGTGGTCCAGGTTACAACGGAAATACATCTCATCAAGAATTAGAGGCTTTTGTATTCTTGACAAGTGCTATAGGGGGAAAAACTTGCTTTGCAGTGAAAGACAAAACTATGTTGCCACCGAGAAGCAAAAATGAGGTACTTTCTTCACAGAACCCCAGACGGTTAAAGGGTTAAAATACACAACCCGACATTAAAAAGGCAACACCAAGATGGAGTTTCCAGAAAATAATGAAATTCGGCAAACAGTGAGAGAGACAGCAACCAAAAATAAATAATTAGTAATTATTAATAATTAAGTAATTAAGAGACAGAACAACCAATATTCTCTATCTTTCGAAATGATATGAATAATACAAGGCGAGAACAGGGTCAGGTCAGTAGGTTGTAGGACCACTATGGACGGCGATCATCTAGGTACAACACATCTAGGTACATTGTCAATGAGAGTACGGATGGCGTCCTGAGGAATAGCTCCCCATTCAATGTCAATCATCTGCCGAAATGCGTTCTCTGAAGGAGGAAGTGACAGAATCTGCAAATGGCATCCAATCATATCCCAAACGTGTTCGATTGATCTGACAAGCACGGTGGCCAGAAAAGCAGCTGTACACCTTGCAGTTGACTGATGCGAGCAATGTGCAGTAGGGCGTTATCCTTCTGATAAAGGACATTGGGCACTGTCTGAAGGTAAGGGAATGTCACTAGCAGCAGTACATCATCCACGTAACGCAGGGATGTCATAATGACGTGAATATGAACTAAAGGTGACCTGAAATTGTACGCAATGGCACCCCTAACCATGATGCCACATTATCACGATGTGGGGCGCTCCACAAATGCCGCAGAGTTGCACTCGTCTCCACATCAACACCACACTTGTACGCAGCGACTATCACAAATGAAACAGAAACGTGACTCATCTGAGAAGACGATCCTGTGGCACTCCATAGTCTACATCATTCTAATCCGGCACCATTCCAGACTTTGGCGTCTGAGAAGAATGCTTAATCCAAAGCGGGCTTCTCTCTCACCTATAAAAATATAAATACAAACCATCGTAGCACAAGTGATATTATTCACAACACACGCAGAAAAACATTTAAATCAGAAGTAAAAAAGTAAAAAAACAAAAGAAAACACTTAAACAGTCAGCGGTGGCTGTGGTGCCGATTCTCTGCGCATGCGTGAAAGGAGGAGGCGAAAACTGCTTCTCTCCAGGGCTAGGATTTTCCCTAGCCCTGGCTTCTCTCGCTCTCCGTAACATTCTCCCATCTTTTGAATGTGGCCTGGGCTAAATACTCAAAACATAAAATGCTTATTAATACTAATATGAATGAAATACAAACTACAAACACACAGAAAATAATACTTTCATTTAAATCTCAATGAATTTCAATTAAATAAAACTAATAATGATACAAAAAAATAAAGAGTTGAAATTGAGCTAACAGAACAAGAATATAAATTTTTAAAAATTATTTATTAGTTGGTTTCACAGAATTCGAGCACAACTAGTTACTATTTTTTGGTAGTGTTTCGTCACCTCAATAAGACACTGGATTTGTAATTCCAACCCATAAAGTCGTTGGATAGGTCTTAAAAGTTACGAATTTTTCTTTTTAATGATGGCGAGTCTTATCTGATCATCACGACCATGAAACATTTTTATTATTTTTGCCAAATCCCATACAAAAAGAACTGTTTTATTAACATCTTCTACAAGAACTACCTGTCCAATACTAAGCTGCCTCTTCTTTAACGACTGCTGTCGTAACTGTCGTAAATATTCAGAACAAAAACGGGACTTGAAAGCTTCTCTAAGACACAGTAAATATTTAATTCATTTGCTCAACTTCATTTTATAAACAATAACAAGGTCTGGCACTTCAGACATTTTAGTTCGAATAAGAATCGTTTGGGAGTTATAGGTAGCTCAATATCGATGTCTTCCGACGCGTAGGCTTTGAGTTTACTACCAGGCATATGCATATCAAATAAGACGATTGCTAACAGATATCACCACGCATGTATACAAACATTACGAATTCGTGACATGTGATTTTTTTTTTATTTTGACTTTTGATACTCACGTTTAGTTTACATTTGGACGTGTTTCAGCGAGCATTGTTTTTTTTTACTGTGTTGAAAACGTCGAATTTTATGCTTTCCAACCACGATTTGCGGACAGCATTAATTTTTCGTCATAATCTGAAGAAAAATGCTGCCGATTTGCATCAAATGCTTGTAAAAGAATACTGTGGCAACGCTCTGAGCCGTGCTCAGTGCTACAGGTGGTTTGAAAAGTTTCAAAATGGTGATTTTGATGTGAGAAACGAGGAGTATGGAATACCATCAAAATATTTGAAAATGCTGAATTGTAAGCATTACTCGATGAAGATGATGGCCAAACGCAATAACATCTTGCAGAACAATTGAATGTTGACCAGAGCACTGTTTCCCGTAGTCTCAAAGCAATGGGCAAGATAATAAAAGTCGATAGATAGGTAACACACGAGCTAACGGACTGTCAGCAAGAAAACTGAAAAATCGTGTGTGAAATGTTGCTTGCCCGTTACTAACGCAAGTCATATCTCCATCGTATTGTGACTGGCGAAGTAAAATGGATTCATTTTGAGAATCCCAAGCGTAATCGATCATATTTTGACCCCAGACAGCCGTTCAAATCGACCGCAAAACCGAATCAGTCCAGTCGCAAGACATTGCTGTGTAGTTTCTGGGATTAGGATTGTCAATCTATTATGAGTTTCTTAAATCCGGCTAAGCCGTTAATTCAGATCACTACAAGTAACAATTACTTGATTTGAACGATGCTATACTCGAAAAACGCGAGGAATACAAGAAACTGCACCGCAAAGTGATTTTCCTTGATGGCAACGCCCCTAACCACAGTGCTAAGCTGACCAAGGACATCGTTGAAGCAATCGGCCTGGAACCCTTATAACGCATGCGGCTTATTCACCAGACTTGACTCCTTCCGATTACCATCATCATTGGGGCACGCATTGAGTGATCTGTGCTTCACTTCTTACAAAAACGTCAAATCTTGGCTTGATGACTAGCTGGCCTCAAAAGACCGATAACTTTTTTTTGTTTGGTATTCCCAAATTGCCTGAAAGATGGGAAAAATGTGTAGCTAGCAATGGATATTATTTCAAATAAAGAAACATTAACAATTTTCGCAAATTTATTGTCTTTTTTAAAACAATCGTCTCGTTTCATCTGCATACACCTGGAAATCATTCACAGTCACATAATACATTAAGTAGCTCTTCGTACTAAGGAAAAACATGACCGAATATTTTTCTTAAAATTTGTTCAACAATTTGAATAAGACCTTTCCCCTCTCCACCGCACCAGGCTGCGGAAGGAGGATTAAAATACCACTGTATCTTTTGTTCAGAAGCTTTGAAACGGATATCATCCAGTTAATAGTTTGCAGAACCTTGTATGACCCTATAATATCATTTCCATTATCTGAATAGATCTTTGAAGGACCGTCTCGATACGCAATAAAATGTTTTAAAGACTGAATAAAACATTCAGTGTTTAACAGTGTAAAGAGTTCTAGGAGGAGATCCCGATATACTGCACAGGCTTATAATACAATATAAGATTTTCTACAATTTTTCAAGTACACCCAGCAAGATCAGATACCACAGTTTTAAAAAGGCATGTGTATCGTGGATCCTATCATTTAGTAAAATACTTAAGATTGTCTCACATTTATTATCCTTGCTTTGCTGACATTTTACTCATTTATTTATACAATTTCTTATTGTCTTACGGGATATCAAAATCCAGTATTTCTCTCTTAAATGAGACATTAATAATTTATAACACAATGATCAGATGGTAATATAATAGGAAACTTAAAATCATATTTATCATCTGTAAAGGCGACATATTTAATCTAGCTCTTAAAAGACCAAAAGAATCTACTATTGATCTAAAATGTTTCAATTTATCATCCGTTTCACACTTAAAGATTCTTTTTGAACTATTATCATTAAATTAATTTCTCTTTTGTCCAATTTCTTGTATTGTTAAGTCCTTAGAGAGATTTTTATCAACCTTACTGACGTTATTAAAAAACTGAAAAATCCATGCAATCATCCTTACAGAAAGTTTTCTCAAAAGAAGAAAAACAACTCTAAAATCTTTTACTGTCATTATCATTTTTCGTTAAAATAGTTATGGCTGTTTTCCGAATTTCTGAATACACTAATTCTTCATTTAGTTTACTATTTGATTTAGACCAACTTTCTTTACATTCCAGTAACCAATTAGGTCTTTCCTACCGTTTTCTCCAGACCAACTCTTCAGCGGAACAAGACCTAGATAGCAAATCAGCAGGAATGTGTGTACTCGAAATGTGATACCATTGATCAGGTGAAATCAAAGAGCGAACTTTTATGACATGATTTCCCAATTTAGGAAAATTCCCCAATTTTGATTACTTTGAATCTAACACAAAACATTTTTTGAATCAGTCTAACAATATATATCATCATTACTTAGATTAATATCTTTAATTATGGAAGATAACAGCCGAATAATTATACAGCATGCTAATAGTTCAAGACGAAGAATCGTCATGGTCTTAAAGGGAACTACCCTGGATTTTGGATTAACTAAACTAATTCTTACCAAGTTGTTTTTAACTCGTATAAAAACGCAAGCACCCTGCGTCTTCTGACTTCCGTCACAAAATAATTTAAACCTATTGATACATCAACCAACTGAATTCCAAACCATTCGGGAATACTTGTTTCTGAAAGCAAATGCAATTTTTGCTGCCAAGATTTATATTTTCCAGTCAGATCATGCGGAAGGTTATCAACCCATTTGAGTTTTAAATTCCATGTTTCTTTTAGAATTAGTTTTGAAATCAACATTACCGATGGGGTATAATCTATGATGTCAAAAACTTGATTTGCAACAGCTAAAGCCATTATTTTCGTAACTGATTCCTGAGGTTGTTTTTCTTTCTCTATTTTGCACGACAATCTGCCATTACCAGTATGCCATCAAAATCTAAAACGTAAGCATTGCTTTCCATAGAGGAACTATCTTCATACAATTCACTACTTATATTAGAATCCCAACATCTTATATTAACTTAACCAGAAACCACATAATTACTTTTGATTCCAAGAAAAAATTTTTTAATTCTATCGCAGAAATGAGACTCGTTAAGCAGATACCAACGTAAAATGCTCTTTTTAAAATTTCCGCAGTGTTTTTTAAGTTTTAAGTAACCTTATTTAAATGATACGTTTAAGTAGCTTCCCAGTAAATAAGTTTTAAAAGTTAAACCAAGTATTACTCTTCGGGGGCGATATTCCCCTACATGTTTTTCATTTTCTCCATCAAACCACAAAAATCATAAAAAAAAATCCCTATATTTTCTCTCATAGCGACTTGCAAGAAAGATTTTTCAATATCTGTTGTAATGCCAACGTAATTCATACGAAATCTCTATAGAATTGAAGGAATCAGTTCAATTAAATTTTCCGTGAGGGGACAAACAGTCGTTCAGCGATGGAGAACTGCGTGGGTGGCTACTCGCGTTAAATAACACTCGTAATGTTGCTCTTTTTAATTACAGCACGATGGGGTAAATAATGAATACGTTTTTCTTTTTCATTAAAACTTTTTCAATAATGCCAAGATTTAACCAATCCTTATAAACACAACAATATTCTTCAAATTTTTCTGAAGTCATTAATTTTCTTTTTGTGCTTAAAATGCATTTATCTGCTCCCATTTTAATGTATACATAACACAAAACATCATTTCTCGTTTTAATTCTAAATTCTGTATCAACTTCAGTTTTAGTAAAATTTATTAATAAATCCAAATCACTTTTACCTGAATTATCAGGTGTCATGCTTCTGTGTCTCTCCCAAATTTTTATCAAATCGGTGTGGAGAAAAGATTCTATTAGTGGATAAAATATGTGAGCCCTAAAAACGCCAGCGCGCGAGAAATTGCGTTTGCAACTTATTGTATAGTGTTATTAAATGAACTCTTGATTTGCCAATTATAACTAACATTAGTAATTCTCTAACATAAACTTTTGTTTGAATATGTTTTATTTTCTAAATCGGTCTTGTAGACAATCCATAAATTTCTCATGGTTTGTTTCGGTGGCTTGGAAACTTTGTGCTATTTGCCTCGGAATAGAATTTGGCTTGTTGGATTGAAGCAAGAAGTGAAACTTGTCCCTGGTATCAATTCTGGAATCTTCGTGTATCTTACTAAATCTATTTCAAAAGATTAACCAGTTTCTTGGATCTCCATCAAATTGTATCAGCTCTATTTCATTTAGTTTCTGTTTCGTAGATGAAATCGCAGGAGCAGCGACCGTTGAAATAGCACTGTTCACTTCTGGTGAAACAGTGATTTCACTGTTATTATTTTATTTCTTCATATAAAAACTTTTTTATTTTAACTTCATATTCAGAAAATTTGTCATAATATTCTAGCGCCATTTCATACTCTTTTTCGAACTGCGCTTTTTTTTACAACCCTTCTTTTGAAAGAATTCAAAATATTTCTTATCTTTAGATCTTAATGTCTCGTATTTTTCTGTGAGTTGTTCGAAACATATTTCTATTTCTTCATCATCTTTCTGTATTGATTTTAAGGGACGTAAAGTTCATTAACGACTTTCGTAAAAGTAAAAAGATGTTTTTCTTTCTTGTTTTATGTTGTTAAAATCCATTCGTAATAATGGAAATTAAAACAAAAACATTTAATTATCGGTGAGTTAAATTATGCTTAAAAAATAATGTACATCCCGGCAAGGATTCTTGGATTTTTTGTGAATGCTTAATCCAAAGCCGATAAGGAAATTAATACGAAACATCGTAGCACAAGACATTTTATTTAAAACACATGCAGAAAGACATAAATCAGAAGTAAAAAAACAAACGAGAACATTTAAGCTCTCAGCGGCGTCTGTGGCACCGATACATTGCGAATGCGTGGGAGGAGGAAGCAAAACTTCTTTCACTGTTCCCCTCCGCAACAGCGTCTCTGCTGCGAGGTCAATGGCTGTTTTCTTAACGAACATCATGAACGCAGGCCACTAGCAACCAATCGACGGCAAATGGTTCTGCTTGATATGGGAGCATCCAGAGTGTCTTGCACATGCTGTAGAATTTCGGTAGACGTGCTTTGCAGGGCCCCCACCGCCTCCCATCGGAAGTGTCGATCCGCGCGTGCTGACGTCACTCCGGCTGCACCGGCACCCTACAAACTTTTTACCGTTCCTTGTTCCAACCATCTTCGCCACAGCCAATGCACTGTGAACGCGTCCAAGTGTCTGTCAGCCGCGATTTGCCGTAAAAACCAACCTGCCCTTCTTAGTCCCATCACCATACGCATCTTGTCTGTCTGCTGGAACTGACTCCGTCGACGATAGTCTGGCATTAACTGCAATTACAGGTGTCCTTTGCAACAAAAACAAATTTTCAATGATTTTTTGATAAGCAGCAATAACCGCGTGAATATTGCCCACTCTGACGGTTCCTCACCTTATCCTACGTATACTTTAGAGCTGCGCATTTCACATCATTTGCATAACTCTTAAGGTGCGTCTACTCTGAAATTTGCATAATTTTCTGGCTACTTCTTCTTGGTACATATTTCAGCAGTATATATCTCTACCAATCTCTTAAAATATCCTTTATATAATTTTATTTAATAATTAGATTTCATTATATATATATATATATATATATATATATATATATATATATATATATATATAATATCTAGTTGTTTACTTAAAAAATATATATTTTTATGCATCTATCAATTTAATTTAGTATGTTTTAAAAATATTTTCACTTAAAAACGAATCATATAAAAGCTTTTTCTCACTAGCAAAAAAATAATATTACCATAAGAGGAAAATTATTATGGTTTGCATTTAGATGAAGAAAAAAGGAGTGTGAAACAAGTGTTCTAAAACTGAGAGATTTGAGACTCGACATTAAAACAAAAACCAGGCTCTTAATATTATGTAGTAGTTTTGGTCAAATCCTTCCAAATACCAAACTAACACTATATCACATATTTCATTTGCTTGATAAATTTGACTAGCTAGCAGCCGAGTAGTTAACAGTCTTTCCTTAAATTTAGCAGTCCGTGAGTTCTCACATTCGGCATGAAAGTTTGTAGTGGTTCAGAATCCACTTTGAAATATAGGTCCAAATCTAATTAGTCCTCAAGTACCAAAAACGATGTTGAATAAGAAATCTAGACGAATTTGTTATCCTATTTTTAAGGCAAATTTTAACCTGGTGGCTGTAAATAATACAGGGGGATATTGTTACAGCATTTGAACGTGTATCACAAAATTCAATGTCATATTTTTCATTATTAATTTGAGTCTGAATCATTTAATTAAAGAAAACAACGTTCTAGAAAGAGTTGAATAATTTTTGCAAAGAATCCAAAATCTTTGCTAGGAATCTATGAAAGCACTCAAAATCTATATTATGAAAAATAAGAAAGATATATATATATGTATATATATATATATATATATATATATATATATATATATATATATATATATATATATATATATATATATATATATATATATATATATATATATATATATATATAATAACAGAAGGGAAAATATGTAGCTAAAATCTGTGACAGACGCTTTAGAGACAAATGTCCCCGCGAAAAGTGTTCATTGTCATGATAAATGAACTACTGATATTTTGTTTACACTTTTTTAATATCATGGGTCATTCCAACACACATAATTTCTTATTATGAATATCTTAAAGAGCTGCTACTAAATCAGACACATAGATCCTGTATTTTAATCCTTATCTTAAGAGCATTCGTAGTGCTGTATTATAGTAAGTCAATGCTAGATAAAAAATATTTAGATTGCACGACTCTAATCCAGAAGTTTCACTATAAGTCAACCTTCCCCTGTCATGATACCAAATTTGGCACGTCTGTTATAGTATAAATCAAAGTTTCCCATTGCATGTTGCAGCAGGTAAGTTAAATAACTGCGCGACACCTGTATCATTAAGCATCATTTTAGTGGTACCGCTGTCAAATAACAGAAGATGGAGGAAATTTAGCATCAGATTGAGTCCATGGGTAAAAACCATCTGTGGTATTACTCAGCATCTCAGCATAGCTTTTAGGATCTATATTGAATGGCACATGGTCTTATAGTTTCTTATCTCTGCATATAGTGACTCTACAAAACATCAAATTTTATAATCAATTTTCTTATATTATTCTGTAAGTTTGAGTGTTTATTTTAGCTTCTATAAATAAAATATCAACAATAATTTCAGTTATTTAAATTTCATTTAAAAAGTATTTTCATAGTATTGTAATTTTCACAATATAAACATTACTTTTTTTAACTAAAAAACTGGAAGGTATATAACAACAGTGTAATTAGTCCAGAAAATAAAATGTTGAAATAAAGATGGTTTGGTTGTTTATCATTCTACTATCATTTTTTGACTAGAGGCTTTCAATACCAAATGGATTTCGAACTATAATTATTGCAACTCTAAGTGGGAGTTAAATATCTGAACCGTTGAACTGTTCATTTTAAGGCCAGAGAATACCCCCACATACATATTAACAATTCAGCAACCAACTCAACACAATAAAGATGTTAATCTAGAATTGAGTTATTTAGAATATTTTCTCTTATTTATAAGCTTGAAACTGATTATAATTAAGCCTTTATAAGTTTGGAACTGGTTTTGAAATTTTTTTCTTTCTTTTAAAACGTAAACTCCTAGAAATGATTAAACAATTAAATTATACCTAATTTCAGAAAAATATTAAAAACAATGTTGCTTTGTTTCTGTTTTAATTAAATAAGTTATAAAAATTTTACTATATGAAACATTCAGTTCAAATCATTTATTTATGTGGAAGTTTTGGCACTTCTTATTTTAACTATTTGCTGATCCACTTCAGAACTATTTGCTAACTATTGTGTTTCCCAATAAATTTTTAAGAAATATTTCATTCACATAAAACTGAAAATTGAAATTTTACTGCCATAATAAATAATGATCAATAAATAAATTTCTATGTTTCGTAAAATTCTAAAATGAAAACTTTTTCTCAAATATATCAAAATATATCTTAAGGATATCAAGAGGATCTTTAAAATTTTAAAATGCTAATTCATAGATTTCAATTTGTTAGGTATATAAAAAGACCCTATTATATTAAATAATCATATAATTTCCCGTCATTATATATATATATATATATATATATATATATATATATATATATATACACTTAAGATGACACGTATAATGTTATTTATAAATCTCTTTCTAAATTTTTCTAAATATTTTGAGATAATTTATACAGATACCATTTATTAATTTTGTTCATTGAAAAAATCAACTAAAATTGCGTTAATCATATTAAAATCTGACAATTGAGCTGTCTTATATTAACATTAAATTTTATGTTCCATAAATCATTAATAATTTGATATTTGTATTAAAGTGTTACGTGGGGTTTTATATAACTAAATATAAAAAAAGGCATTTATCTTCTTAAAGATTTTAAGCCCTAAAGATATTCAGTTTTCCATATTAAAATTGGATCATTATATTAAACACAATAAAAGTAACAATGATTTTCACCAAATATCACTAAATTCATTTCTGTAAGTACAACTATATCTTTTAACATTTCCATTTTATAATAAAATCATAATTAGAAATTGAAATTATAACATTCATGTAGATTCGAATTCAGTTCGAAAATTAATTAAATAAAACTCACATTTTAGGTCTCAACAATTTACTAAAATTTCGTTTTCATGGAAAAGTAAACACTTATAGAATATGTGTGAGAATCTAATATACTGTGTGTAGGGGATTATATATATATTTTCATGTTTCTACGAGAAAACCCTCTGTTAAAGAATTAGTCTGCGTTCGTATACTGATCCAGGAATGTATCATCGGAAGCACAGAGCGGAAAAGTAAATTAGGCGACGAAAATTCATTTGTAAAACAATGCTATTTTGCTTCGTTGAGAAAAACTTCGCAATAAGATCTTGATTATATCGTTTGATTAATTTGTGTATTTGATTGATAAAATTTTTCTTTAGCGTTGCAAAAACAATTACATTCTTTATATAGTTTTTAAAATTACTATAACTTAAATTGTTATAACTCTGAATGAAAAAGAAATTTAATAGAATCCCATGATTAATTAACTTGGTTTTTTTCAGATTTTTTACCTTATGAGGTTTTAACTGTAAAACATAAAAGTGGACCACATTGAAACGTACTAAAATAGTACCAACTGATGACGATATTGCGTGCTTTGTAGTCCTTAAGGTTTATTGCTCTTCTTATCAATCTTTGTGTGTGTGTGTGTCTAATTTAAAAAAAGAAATAATTTAAATTTAAATATGTGATAAAATCCTTTAATTATACAATTAAATTACATGAAGTTATTTAAAGTTTCATTCAAAAAATGTTTAATAAATTCCAAAATAAATAAACTTTTATGGAACTTGAATTTTATTATACACTTAACGGATGTATATAACATTATACAACAAATCGCATTTAAAATTTTAAATTTTGTCTTAAAATTAAATTAGCTTAAGCCAATTTAATAATATATATATATATATTAGTTGCAATGAAATATAATGAACATATGTTAAATACAATAATTTATCCAGTAGCAATATAAAAAATTTATCATTTTTATTGCACCATTTTTAACGCTATAATGAATCGTTGATTTAAAAATATGATTTTGTCTATAGTATATTATGAGATGCACATCAAAATTTTCTGAGTTGGCTTATAATAATTAAAATATAAAATTGCTTAATCCCACTACAATTAAACTTATGTGTTTGATTATTGAAATAGTAATAGAAATTTCTCTCGTAATCATAATTATATGTGGCTCACAAGTATACTAGCCATTTCATTATCAGATATTAAATTTTATTTGAGGCTTTTTTTTTTACATCCATCATAATATCCATCATAATAATTTACGCTACACGGTGATTGGTATGTAATGAAAATGTCTTAAAATTTGAATGACTGTTTCTAAAAATATACCAAACTGAGCCAAATATTTTTTATTGTTTAAGAAACCATCTGTTTGGGCACGTTCTTTAAATGATTTACTTTTTTCTAACATACACAGAGCTCAAGTGAGGCAGATCGTTTTTTCCGAATGAGATTTTTTCCTATTTAAGTGTGGCAAATTGTTGATAATGGTACACATATCTTAATTTCTTACACTTATTTGGTTGCTTTCTGTCATCAATATTTAACATAAATAATTTTTTATTTTGGTGTTAGATAAAGATATTTGGTTTCAAACATCATCTGAGTCACTTTTTATCATCCTGTAATTTCAATAAACATGAAATATTGTGATCAAACAAAATTCCTTACTTCATTTTTATGCATGGAGAAGTTAATTCAAATATTAACTGATAATTTTCTTTATATAATCGTTTTTGGTGTAAAAGGAAGTAAAAGAACTTTATAAGATTTGAAAATTATCCCAATACTTTTGTAATTTGCACAGAATGAATGAAGTTGAATGAAAAAAAGAAAAAACCTCACAGTAATTTATTACACTGAAAAAAGTTTAGAAATCTTAAAATATCGAGCAAATTAATTATAAAGTAATAGGCAATTTGCAGTCTGTAAGGAAAAAATTGGACAAAAGAATCCCAGTTTCGAGTATTAAATTGGTGTGTTCTAAGTATTAACCTTCTTTCCAAATATTCATATCATATCATTATTTATTCCTTCGATTACACTAGGATAAGCTGATATGAAATCAAATCTTGTTGATCTACAAGACTTTTCATGTTGGATCAAAAATCATATCAGAAATTCACTACACTAAAGCTCAGAAAGTTATTACGGCCCTTTCCTAAAACATTGCAAAAATAAAATTGTGATTATATAATATTTTACATATAAACTTATTGTGTATTTTAATGATTATTGGTGGAAAATGAAATTATAAATTAACTTATGAAATATATGGAAATCAGAATTTCACAGATCTATGCAATTGTGAAGAGTCAGCATTCATATAAAGAATAACTTAAGGAGGTGTGAAATGTAGCAAAATTTCACACCTTTAAGAAGGTGATATAATTGTAGATTTTGAATCTATTCAAACTTCTGCCGAATTGCGCTGAACTGAGAACTGAATAACTATCGTACTGGCCTTCAATTCCAACAGTTCATGGATTTGATTCCCGCATCGAGTGTAGAGGTTAGGAATTCTCTTAAGACCGTATGTTCTCATCGAATCAACCTAGTAAACAAAACAAATCAAATCTACTATAAAATTTAAAAGCATTGTTAACTAAGGGGCAGCAGAATAGTTCACCAGTTACCCTTTCGTTCAACAGATATTGAATTCAGTTGCCGTCATCGAACATAGTGGGTTGTAGTGATTTGAAATTAACTTTAAACTATAGGTATCATTCAAACTAGCAACTAAAACGAACCAGGTTAATACAAATCACTATTTCTTAAGACTTTAGTTCTAGAAAAATTTTTACTACTGTATTTTGGGAAACATAATGGTTCTATGAACTGAATGCAATTAGCTTGTCTGTTTAGATATGAATTAAGCAGAAATCACTGTTCGACACTAAAAATTAAACAGAGCAACATTACATGGTATATCACTTCTGGGAATATATTGAGTTTCGGAGAACACATGAAGATACGCTGTAAACATTACACATTTTGATTATTTAAGTATATATTATAAAGTAAAATTCTCTTCACCACAAAAGAAAATTAAACCAAATAATGTAATACGATATATTTTGACTAACTTCATCTTCCATTTCCATTATCAGGTGTTGTCTTTCATCTAGATTTCGAATAATAAAGGAAATGCAGTAAGAGGAAATAAGTATTAGATGTTAATTTTTAAACCTTTAACTTATACCGAGACATTTGATAAAATAAAAGTACATTTCAACTTGTGATGGCTTCAGACGTTTAGCCTTACTACTGTCTTTTTATCAAAATGGAGTTATTTCCTACGAGTGCAAGTATATATGATAAAGTGAATCTTAAATTTTCAGGAAGATGAGAGATATATTTTTTATTTATTTTATTAATGGCGTTAAGGTATGAATTATTTAAGAAATAAATTTTCGAAATGAATTATGTGGGTAGGAAAATGACATTATGTTTTCTTTGTATAAAATTTGATTTATCAATCATACAGTTTTTATTCAGCACAAAAATGTAATAAAATACAATATTAACATAACACTTTGCATTGATTTTTTTTAATTTACCGACTTGTAAAGACGTATTGATAAAGTTCACAAGAATGAGCATTATGTTCCTGGTGTTTAACAACAAAATTCATCTTTATTGCTACATCATTTTCAATAAAAAATAAGTAAAGAAAAAAGGTTGTGAGAGTGTGTGGTCCAAAGATTTATAGAAAAAATCAAATAAATTAGGTGTTATCTAGAATCAAGCAATTAATCAAGAATAAAGAATACTTTTCATTTAAAAGAAGATTTTCGTAAATGCATCATATAGTAGTATTGTAAGAATAACTATCGCATATAACTCAATTTGCATCACCTGTCCTCTGTGTGTAATAATATTTAAATTAAACCATTAAAAAATTTAACACATAAATATATTTCAAAATATTCAACAAAAAGACATTCTACCATTAATACTTATAGTGTCATTTTATAATTTATTAATAACCAAAAAAATTACTACTCTGATGATATTTTATCCCGCGCCGTAGTACTATTAAAATAGTGATTAATATTTCTTTTCTCACCACATATTAACATTAATTTTCCAACTAGAATGTCTAGATTTTAACGATTCTCATTAAACTTTTTATTTTTGCTCCAAAGTATTTATTTAAATCATATGATAACTTCAGCATTCAGCAAAATTCTTATCGACCATCATAAACGTTGGAATTACCCACTAGTGAGCAATTCAGCCGCATGAAATATCAATGGTATAAAATTATAATATTTAGCCATTAAGAGATTTATTTCAATGATTTTGAAAACAGTAATTACACCATTTGAGGATAAAATTTCTAAAATTAACTTGAATTCCAAATGTTTAATACCTTCAATTATTTTATAGGAAATATCTAATGATTATAAGCATGTGGTAGAACAATTTGTGATTTTTTTTTAATTGAATCTAGAGAAAAATGAAATTGTATATACTTGAAATTAAAAATAATTTTCAATTATTTTTTGCATATTTCTTATATTCTTTATCCCGTTCATAGAAAAAATACAAAAGGAAAAACAAAAAAGGTTACTTTTCAGATTACCTAAACTTCACTTTTCTAATTCATGACAGCCACAATACCGGTTTAAAATTAAAAGTGTAATACAAAAATAGTGCTCAAAAATTTTTATGATAGATATAAAACTTTGAAACAATGTAAAGAACACAAAAAGATATATTCAGAGCAGTAATTTAGTTACATGTCATAAAAAATGATCTACTTGTCAAAGAATCAAGATTTTTAATATGATATGCATTTTCTCAAACAACTAGAGCTGCTTTATATCTATTGAAATGTATATGAAGAGATTATGAATAAGATTAGAGAATTCTATCCCATTATATTTTGCAAAAATACAATTTCCAAAAATATACGAAAGTATATTGGACTAATCATTATACGTTACACCATTGGGTCCCAATGTTACACCAGTGCTCCAATTAAATTTCGATTGGGAGAACACATGCTGGACATTCTTTATATTGTATTATTTCTACTTTGTCTTGCAAGTTGAGTTGAATAAAGTTTGGGATTATACATTAGAATAAAATAATCGTCACTGGTACTAACATAAATTTCTACGTAAAATCTCAGCGTCTTCCGCATACTTTTGATCACTAAAATAGAAATCCCGAATAATATTCAGAACAATAAGTGCACTTATTTAGATTTCATCCCTCATCATCATGTTTACACTGCATATTTTCACGAAATAATTTGAGATTATTCTTAGTTTTCCTTTCGTTCCATACCAGGGTACATCGATTCATATTCCAAATTAAATTGGATTTCATTAAACACCACTTGAATCCAAACAACAAGCTCAAAGTCTCCAGACATGCATTCGGCCATCAGAATGCTGTACACAGAACCATGATTCTTCTGAAAAACCTCTCCTGTATTCAGATTTTTCATTGAGCGCACCAGTCACCATCGGTCAACATTATTAATGAAAGCTGAAGTACTGATCACTTTGCTAATTGCACGTGTTACTCCAAACTTCGTATCACTTATGTTAAACAGCATGTTAACCTAATGTTAGGACAGAACTCCCCTGAGCATAAAGTTCCGAGTTCGATCCCAACTACCACTGTACAAAAGAAGATTGATGTTGGGCTTCTGCCTTCTACAGTATTCCAAACCAGTTACCTAAAGATATAGTCTGGGGCTCACCTGCGCCACTGTGTATGTATGTACATGCCCGTTTGTCTATTAGGGTATTTCTGGGGTTCCTCCTTTGCGACACTTGAATATAAGGTTCACCTTAAAAAAAAACTCCCAGGAGGCAATGTACACAGAGAATACTAAAATGCCTTATTATGGACTTCAGCCGTTAGCCTGAATATTAAATGGTATCAAAACTTTATCATACTGCATTAGCAGATATTGGACGTGGTTGCACATAAAAACCATTTCCTGAAAATTGGCTCTTGATGTGATTTTAAGGATTTAAAAGGCCGACTTCACGATACAAAGTCCAGTTGCTAGTCCTCTCAAGCGTTAGTCATGGGGAGATTGTTGAAAATAAGCATGTTGCTCAATTATTATCAGCAACTCATTGATTTCATATTCGTATGATATTAATTAAATTCCATCTAGTGTGACTGGCAATATCTCGGAACAATTATCCGTAATATCGACAGACGAGTCAGGCTCTGTAGAATTCCGACCATTTACTGGTAACTATTTTTTTCTAATTTGAAACAGCATGATATTCTGAGAAAAATCCTACTTTATAATCCGATTTCCGAATGAAAAATCCATTCTATTACTTTACTTTTATGGAATGCTTCTGTAGTCTCCCTTCTGCATCACCCAAAAGAGCTGAAATGATTTAGAAGTGCATACCACTTCTTCCTTTCAGGGGGTTTTGATGTTCATGAGATTGTTTCTCTTTTTGCAATTTTAATGACCTGTAGTGTGTATTTTACACATAAATACATACTAACTAGTCGTTTAAAGTGCTGCACAAAAAGGAATGAAAATAAGAAATTTTCTTATCAATTAAAACAATATTTAGAAGTCAAATATTTGATACTGCGCATAACAAGTATTGAATTTCAAAAACCTTTGGAAGTATAGATCATCAAAATCAGTATCCAGAACAACTCCTCTTGCTAAAAGAGCATTCCTAGGTAATGAATCAAACATAGATTCGATATCACGTACAGGTTTCAATGCCATTTTCATTGGCTGTAACGACTGTACTATGTCAGCCACTTGTGTATTACAAGTGGTAAGTTAGTCGTTTGGCCACTATTGACAAATTTTCTATTGTAGGAAAATCTAAAGAACGTGCTAGCAAAGAAGCAGCTGCAAATTTTTTGTATAAGGAATATTCGTACAATACCGGCAAAGACCGGCCATGTATTCTTCCTGCTGAAACTTATCATTGCTCGAAAAAAGGTTGAAACATGCGTCTCAATACAATAGAAATGAAACAGCCACTATTCAGAGTGTCATCAATTTGAATAAGATGATCAAAACATCGATCCAACAGCACATCATAAAATCTTTCCAGGCGAAAAGTCGAATGATGATATTGAATATACACTGGCAATACGTGCTCTCCACGATGCTACCAAACTCGAATAGAATCACTATAGTGCTTAAAACAGAATCAAGATTATTATGAAACCACGTCCCACCCTTCCTGTATCCTAGGATAGTATTTGAATACGCCAGTGAATGAATTTTTTCGAGTCATGTAACGTTTAGGTAGCAGAAACCATGGTCGATGAGTTGACTGTACATGCTATTACAAACGTAGTCAAACTGTTATTGTTAATGAACCCATTTCTTGAATTAATACTTATGAAGTTACTGAAATTTATTAAGGCCTTGTTAGAAATTGAATGTGTTCTCGGATGTTAGAGATAGACGGTTGCTTAACATGGCTTTCAGTATAAGATCATACAGAAGTAATTTTTTCCATATTCTTCAGATAGTCATGAGATACTATTATAAATAAGTTTAATAGATTCAAAATACTCTCATTAAGGGGATAGAGGAGAAAGAAAAATGCATATTTTCAATCTTAATCTATTTTTTTTCATAAAGTTGCTAATTCAAAAAACTAACTTCTTAGACATTGCGCAGTAGACAAGTTGAAACTCTGTAAGGCTTTAACATCCAACATCGATTTCCTGCCCCTTTCAAGAGTATTTTTACAGAAATTGGATAATATCACATGATACAAGGAAGAAAGCACGAAATCCCAATCACCCACTATAAGACATACAAAGAGCAGAAATGCGCCGTTTATTTGCTTTTATCCAACAGAGGCAGGTTTCGACACACAGGGATTTTTCACTCAGAAAATATTCTTTCACTAAGCCATGATATTATCCAAGGGTAGTGGACTTTGACATCACATAGTAGAGAGTCTAACATGCAAATATTAACTTCTAAATATCATTTCCTTGATCGATTTTTAAAAAGTGTGATATATTCTCATGTCTCAAAGGGGAAATCTGGGAAACACCCAACCAACCACCCTGACAACTGCATGGAGAAAGCAGAAAAGTGACAATTATTTCCCGTTGACTACAGTGGCTGGGACCGATTCTGTAATCTTACACTTCGAAAAGAGCTGCTCTGCCACTAAGCCTAGGTGACTCCAGTGTAGCAGGCTGGCAAATTTCAAAGGAAAGTTTCGCTGCCGACTTAATCCTGGTAGCTCACCACAACACTTTGTTGAAAATAATGAATCTTGGGTTGTTTGGCTTTGTTAACCAGTTAATTTTTGCCTAAGGCTCATTCAAGCTTTATTTAGCTTAAAGTGGATCCCGCGCGAACCACTATCTACACATAGCACACACACAAGTGAGGTGAAAAATGAATTCTCAAACTGTAGAAATGAAAGCAGAGTGCTAACAATTCATCTGGTAGTTTGGCGAATGCTCACTACTACCAGATGAATTGTTGGCGTCAGTGTAGATATGAAACAGAAAAAATATTGATCTAGAACAGGGTGACTAAACTCCTTTATAGTCCAAGCGATTTCTCAAAATTTAAAAATTTTTCGCTAGCCTCAATTAAATACATACAGTGATACACGAAAGTCAGCATACACCTTTCAAATTTAACAGAAACTTATTTATTTCAAATATTTACATAATAATTGAATTCAATTTAGCTTAAATTGATTAGAAACAAAATATTGATGAGCAAAAACAGCAGTTTTTTATCATTAGACTCAAAATAATATAAAATATTGGAGAAGCAGTCATTTCGCAAGTCACGAAAGTGAACATACAGGAAAGTCTACGTTTGAAATTTCCATATTTTAATATTTAGTGGGTCCACCTTCTGAATTTAAAACAGCTCTCCTACGATTAGACATTGAATGGACTAGTCCTTTGGTTACAGTGCGGAAGATTTTTTGCCATTCTTCAAGCAATGCCTTTTTAAATCGTCTTTTAAGATCGACAAAAGTATCAGAAAAAGGCAAATTAAAAAATTTGCCTTTTTCTGATACTTTTGTCCAGTTTATCATATAAATTTTAGATAGGATTAAGGTCAGGGCTTTGAGGAGGGGAGTGCAGTTGTCTTGGAGTGTTGCACAACGGAAATACCTTGACAACATCAGTTGTGTGCTTTGGATCCTGATCTTGTTGGAATATCCAGTTATTTCCCATGCCTAATTTTCTCGCTGATTGCTTTAAATTATTTTTCAATATATTCAAATAAGCAAAACGATCCATAGTGGTTTCTATAGACTAAATTGCCAACATCTGAAGTTGGAAAACAGCCCCAAAACATCACTGAGCCTTCACCATGTTTTAGTGAAGGAATCAGATCCTTCAATTCTAACTCTGTTCCGGGTTTTCCCCAAACTTTTTGCTTACCATCGCTGCTGAAAATGTTAACTTTAGATTCGTCTGTAAAAATAACTGCTCCAGTAATCGAAATTATCTTTTCCATGAAGATGCTCAAATGCTAATCTTTTGTCTCTATTGATTTTACCAATCAGGTTTTTTACGCAGAATTCTGCGACTATATCCTTCTTCTCTCAAGGCTCTTCTAACACATTCTGGATTTACATCAGTTTCTTTAACCTTTTCAAGATATTTGGCTATGTCTAATGCAGTAATTTTCGGATTATTACGAATTGTTCGAATGATTTCTCTTTTATCTCTACCGGTCAATTTTGGTGGTCCACCACTACGAGGCAAGTTTTCCGTAGTTTTTGTCAAATTATATTTCCTTATTATTCCTTGCACTGTAACTCTACTTCTACCTATAATTTGACTTATTTAGTTGAGTGATTTTTCCTCATTTTTCAATTTAATAATAAGTTCTCTGATCTCTAATGATGTTTCAGTTCTTTTAGTTGCCATTTTAAAATTAAAAAAATAAATTTCAAAAATTTCCTCTAATGCTTATGTAAAACAAGGCACAATTCTTACATATATGTTAAGGCAATAAAAAGCTGGTTAAATACCTGCAAAAATCTATTTAAATCCAACTGTATGCTCACTTTTGTGATTTTGAAAAACGCATATTTTTACATTAGTCCGACAAAGATTATGAAAATCTTAAAATCTTTGATGTCTATTAGACACACAATGATTCAAATGCATACTGATAGCTATACGAATGAGAAAAAGAAATTTATTTGCATTTTATTTTAAAAAATGGGAAAATTTGGGGGTGTATATGCTGACTTACATGTATCACTGTATATAAAAGCTATGCGGTAAAAGTATTAAAAAAAATTTACAACAATTTTTTGAAAACATATAAATAAAAGAACAAAATATGCGAATTGAATTTAAATATTAAAATTTAATCACATTTGTTTTACGTACTTCTCTTGATAATGCTTTAAAATTTGGTGAATAATTTGTGACAGCACTTCTAAGTAATTCTTTGCGATGCTGGTTAGTTACTGATCGGTGTTTGGATTTCAAGAATTTTAAGTTGGAATAAAATGATTCACTCAAGTATGTTGAAATAATTCAACAAACAGCCTGTTTTAATTTAAGTTATTTTGATTCTCGTACACACACACACATAAATTTCCAAAAAATTCAGTAAACAGCGTCGACTTATATTTTAATTGATCTTCTTGCATCTCTATTAACTCTAATTCTCCAGGTGCTTTTAGTGGATCATAATTATAATGGAAAACTTCCCTTGAATTATGTTAATTTCAAATGGATTCAGAAAAAAATCAAGAGAAGATTTAAAATATTTCAAGTCTTGAAATCCATTTTGGAATTCCGTCAATATTCCTTCTAGCTTTTTTTTATATACTCATTAAGTTTTTCTTGTTTAATATTAGAATAAATGTTTTTGATTCAAGAAAATTAACAAAATGTTTTATTTTTAATGTAATTTTGAAATTTTTTTTATTTAGTTTAAAAAACTAAAAATACACTGAGAGGTGAGATTTTATCTTTCCCCTGCAATTGTGAATTCAGTGTTTGCAAATGTTCCATGGCTTCAATCAAAAGCATTAAGTCTTGTAACCTCTGGTCATCGTCTAATTTTGAATAGGTTATATCATTTTCTTTAAGAAATGCAGTTATCGGATCAAACAATTTTACAAATCGATTTAATACGTTGTAGCTAGTCATCTAACAATGTTAAAGACATTAATGTCATTTGGAATTTCTTCGTACTTAAATTCTTCAAGGAAATTTTTGAATCGTCGATGATATTTTGAATTAGTACGAATATAACTTACAATGAGTAGCATTTTCATAACATTAGGTTATTTTAAATATTTTGTAAAGACATGTTCTCAGTGAATTATGAAGTAAATCGGTATGAATTGTGGAATTTGTGTGAGAATCATCTATTAAAAGCCCAATAGGACAGATTGTTTTACCCATAATTGCGGAGCTCCATCAGTTGCACAATACTTAAAAATTTATTAAGAGGCACATCAAAATTTTTCATTATGGAATCTAATGTATTTTTACTATCGACATCGCGGATTGACTCTTGAAGTGCTACAAAACCTAATAATTCTTCTTCAGCAACGAAGTCGGGTGAAACAAAACATATGAAAACTGCCAACTGTGGAAGATCTGTGATATCTTTCGATTCGTCAAGGGATAAGCTGAATGCAATACAGTTCTTGAAATTATTTTTTAAATTATATTCAAGAGATGTATTAATTGCAGTTATGCGTTGTTCGGTTGTACGTCTCGAGATGGGAATTTACGAAACAACTTTGTGCAATGCTGCATTATTTGAATCTAATATTTTAAGCATATCTTCCAAGTTTTTTTTAATAAACTCTCCCTCTCCAAACGGCCGTTTTACACAAGTAATATTCCAAGCAATAGCAAACCTGGCTTCAGCCACATTTTTAGCTTGATTGCTAACTGATTAAAATACTGAATATGATTGATTTCATATATTTCGACGTAAATTGCTAGCTTTATTATTTTTTATCGTAGAATTAAGAATAACACAATGCTTTTCTGTTATTGTCAATAAAAAAAGTTCTCCCACTCATTATTAAAACTTCTATTTTCTTGCTCATATTTTCCTTTTTTATTTTCGTCCTCTGTCATCATATTTTTAAAAGAACTGGAAATAAATAAATTTAATAACACACAAAACTTATACTTTCTAAAACATAAAAACACGTGTTACATACTACGAATCACAAATTATAGTTAACTGACCAAAATTCCAGATTACAAATTATATCCGTAGCAAAAGTGATGCAAATTGTTTCCTCCAGAGCACAATATCAACTGTCCGTTGCAATGCAAGTTTAAAAATTCAAAATCGGTCTGGAGTCGGTCAGCTACGCCATTATGTTCGTTCGCGCAGATTTCAATGAGTCATTCTTAAATTGGTCAGAAATTAAATTTGTTACAACGATACACTTAGTCCTTCATATTCTTGTCAGTAATGTAAAAGACATTTTGAAACTCATACGGAACGGTAATATTTTTTTAAAAATATGACACAAAAATGAAAAAAGAACTCTGGTACATTTATCGAGAGTCACAAATAATACTTCAAAGAGCCGCATGTGGCTCGCGAGCATCAGTTTGCCCCCACCCCTGATCTAGAGCAAATACTTGAATTGGATTATTTTTAAATAATTGATTATATGAAATCTTAGATTTCAAGACTTTGGTTCTAAAAATAAATGTGGAAATTTAATCTGTAAAACAAAGTTTTCAGATTGAAAATTTGCTTTTAATATTCAAAAGAAAATGAATCAAAAGGGGTACTCGGGAAAGATAGCAGCTGTAATAGATAATTAGATTTTGAAGAAAATGCAAAAACATTTTTGTAATGATGGAGGAAAGAAAACTTACATTGTAACTTAACGACAAAAATGATTTTTATTCTAAAATTTGAAAACTCAAATAAGTTTTGAAAAACATTAAATGTATTTCAAGAAACTATAGGGATATTTAAAGTTTCTGTTCTTCAATGGTGTTAAGAACTCACAGGTTGTTGCATGCCAAGAGATGAAAATAAAAAAGATTTTGTATTCCAAGTATATATGTTGTTTGAACATGCGTGTTGCCCTACAATGGCTCTCTTAATTTTGCGTATTGTGCGGAGTCGATTCCCGACTCCCAAATAAAACAAAAATAGAATTTACTGTCACAAATGCTTAATTTAATAACTTATGTTATAAAACTGTATATCTGAAACTGCCACACATTTTTTTCAGGGGGACTTACAATTATAAAGAAAAGCAAACGCATTATGAAACTAACTGTGCAATGCAGTTTTGTAGATATGATAAATTTGGAAAATCTAAAAATTACCCAGTAAAAGATTTTAATAATTTCATAGAAATAAGACAAAAAAAAGGAGTAACTAACTTTATATTTTACAAGCATTTTATTCAATAGTTACAAGACTTCAAGCAAGTGTTTTTCAGACTAATATAACAAATAGGGTTCACGCATTTTATAACGAAGAAATTGCTCTTACATTTTCAATCAAACATTTAGTAGCTACGTTTATATATTTGCGCAAATTTTAAAAAGATAATTTATCAGATATAACTATCAGCATAATTTCAAATTTTGTAATAAATGTAAATAATTAAAATCAAATTAAAAATTCAAAATATAGCAATTTGTGTATGGTAAAATAACAAATAATCAGAAACAACAAACGAATGTATTAATAGTCATTTATTTTGACCCAATGATATTCAACAGTATACATGCAACAAAAAACTTTCAACATTTTTAAAATAAACTAATCACATTCACAGAAAGACATCAATCACAGTAAGATGCTCTATAAATTATATCCTGAAAAAGGAACTGAAATGTCAATATTAGCTTTTCTGATGAAATAATTCTAACAGCCATTTCATTACTCAGGATTTTTCCTCGGAGGAGTCAAATTTAAGAATATGACGCCAGAATTAAAAACCTGTATGAAAAAAATGTTACTTACAATAAATAGCATTTTAATACAGAAATAAAAGCTATAAAAAATAGCAATCATAAAAATATAGGATTCAAAAGAATTTAAATAAAAACTAACAAAAAAAACAATGTTTAACTTTCCTTTTTAGCTATACTTTAATTTCAGATTAATGTTAGGCATACAAAATTTTAGAAGCTATGTTATGTAAAAATCTGTAATATATAAAAACAAACGATACCAGTAATAATAAGATTATGCTTCAAAAGCACTTTAACCATACATATAACCGGTTAAATTTTACATATTGCAGGGAAAACTCATAAATATTCGAAAATCTTACCGCATAATAAAGAATTGCTGAATCTAAGAGGTTCAAATTGCAAACTTTGCTTGTTTCTCCCATGTTATTATTGTGACTGTTGAAACCCATGTTATTATTGTAACTGTTAAAACTGTTTAAGCACATTTTCAAAAGAAATTTTTTTTTTTGAAATACCTTTATATTTATTAACATTAAGTTTAAAAGTATTTACACAGATATTTTATTCAAAGCAAATATTTGCGAAATAATTTAAGGAAATCAATATTAGACATTACTGAACCATATTTTACACTGCTTCACTATTATTGACTTATGTTGTTAAAAAGGAGTTCAAAAGTTCTTAAGTTTTTTTTGCTCTATGTGGTCATATTTTCCATACAAGATAAATTTGACTTAGGCCTACGATTTGAAATCTGCATTGTTTAATTTTAAGTTAAGGTAATTTGCACAAGAAGACTAATTCATCTGAGCTTACAGTTTAAACTGGATTCTGAACCCTTATATACATACATCTATGACTGAAGTAGGAGTCGTTCAATAAATTGTTAAGCTAACAGATAAAGCATTAATCAATCAGCTATCACTTCTGGATAACAAAAATAAAAAAAATAACGCAGTTTATAAAATGAAATATCAGCCCTTAATATCCCAATATTGTACCTATGCAGTTCAACAAATACCTGTCACAAAGTCTTCATGAAAAAAAAAGAAAAATTTGCTTAGCTCATAATAATTATTAAACAGTATTTTTTATCCAGTATACTGTTAATAAAGTTAAACCAACACAAATATGTTTATTAATACTTTTATTAGCAGATACCATTTAATTTTTTTTTCTAAAATAGAGGAAAATGGCATTTCGTTTGTCAGTCACTCTGGCAACTTCCTGCAAATAATTCAACGGGGACTGCAATTTATTAAGTGTATTCCAAGCCACTGTAAGCATTCACATACAAAATGGGAATCGAACCAATGAACTGTTCGACTGAAAGCCAGGACACTAACTATGTAGCTGCGAAATCAACAGAGGATATTAGGAATTAACAAAGAATTTATCATTCAATAAACATTTTTATTTTTGAACCACATTGTGGATTGCCTAAAGCTGTTGTAGGGCATTTTAATGTCCACCGTGTAACTGCCATCTGGGAGGACTTTTCATAGATAGTGGGCCATTTTTACTTGTCGCAAGGGAAAAACTTGCAAGCACCCGCCTCGATAGACGTACATCCAGCATGCCGAAATGCAATATGTATTTCTCGTTGTTCAACAGTGGTTGGGGTCGTACACCAGATCTTTCACTTCGATGAGCGGTGACCAACCACTAGGAAACTAATCCAAAATGTTTTATTTAAATAGATCCAAGCAAAAATAATTGAAACGAGTTTATAACACAATAATTATTACTAAAAAAGCATAAAATTTATTATCTTTAAATTATTGGACATTATAATGCACTCATTTTTAAAATTCTGCCACAGGACATTGTCTATGAGAAATGGTTCGGAATAATGACTCGGGGTATGTAGAGGACTAAATACCTTTTAAAAGCTTCTTTTGAAGCCAAATATCCACCAACATGCAAAAAAACATCAAATTAATTAAGTAACAAACTAGAGTTTCCATACCTTTTGTGTACCTCAGTTTTAGAACATTGTTGCTTTTAATGCAATGTTTATTCTTTAATTAATATCCATTTAGTTATGGTTGTTTTAATTGATTACATTTCTTTTACCATTTGAAAATAGAAGTAAAAGATCTTAAAAAACATTGTGAACAAAATCTTAAAATATTTTTGTTCAAAAATTCTTCACCTACAGTTTCTTATATAGTTTCTTTAGAACAATGTACATTTTCATCATATTCCTTTATACATATACGCATATGCAATAGACGCTCGTTTTTACGAACAAAGGGACAGTTAAAATAGATCGTAAAATAGAAAAATAACTGTTAGATCTTAAAACTAATTTTTGAAACCAAAGTGCCGACACTTTATAAATGAAATACCATTAGGAAATAAATTTTTAATATGTAGTTCATAAGAAAATTACGCATGCAAAATAAAATTCATACTTAAAATTAGTTACTTTCGTTTCATTGATGAGAAAAAGTAAGCAAAATAATCATTTTCTGTAATATAATAATTTTAATTTAAAAACCATTTTCATTTTTTTAAGTACCAAAGCACTTTACTGCTTTGTTCAAAAAGTATCTTGTTAGCTATTCATCCACTGATTTTGCAGTCGCATCACTTCATTTTCTTCTGGTTTGATATCTAAAAGCCTTTTCATTTTGTTATGTTCTTAATCATTTTATTAACTAATAGTTCTTACTATTAAGTTATATCCTAATCCACATTTAAAAAAGAACTGAAATAAAATTTCGGGCAGCAGTGAGTTTCTTTGTCGAAGCTCATGGATGGGAAATTCATTTAAAAAATAAACACACAAACGAAAGATGTAAAAAAATAAGTTAGCAAGACTTCAAAAAATTTTAGTTCGTAAAAGAAAATTAAAATTATGCGTCTATGGGACCCTGTTAGGGACCAGTCACACAAGTTCCTAAAAGCATTAGTGTTCGTAAAAACGAGCGTCTACTATAAATATATCAGAATATAATTCCTGATATGCAATGCCTTTTTTTCCCCCTCCTTCGACTGCTTCAAGGCCTTGAATGCTATGTAAAATATTCCATTTTACAACATTATATAGAAAATATCTTTTCATAGTTGGAACTTATCAGTAAAATATTCTTTTTCTGCAACATGAGTATTTAAAAAATCGACAAGAGATAAATAATTTCTTGAATCAGGAATAATAAAATTTTCCTCAGAAAAGTTAATGATTCTTGAAGTACATTTTACATTAGCAAAAACCCACAAGAACCGAAGGCTCGAGAACAAACCACTTAAATTTCACCCAGAAAAAAGAGAAGAAGAAGAAGCATAGTTTAATGCATAGCATAGTTTTTGTGTGCATGTTTGTGCATTACCTGTGAATACTTAAAATGGTTAAAGCTTTTGCTTATAATAAATATATATATATATATGACATTATGATTTATGAAAAACCTTTAGGATTAACAAAATCTTTTAATTAAAGGAAAAACAAAATTGTAAAATCTTAAAATTTTATTCAATAATTTCAGGATACTTATTATATATATTTATTAGTATTATTAATTAGAATATACTACAATAATGTAGTCTAGTTATAATTTAAGATTTCTTTATCAGTTTATACTTATCACAAAATAACGTATTTTGAGGACTTATTTAGACGAAGTGGTAATTTAATTTCTATTGATATTTAATTTCAAAACTAAAATTTTTAGACATTAACCTCCAGAAGTAGCAAGAAAAGTATTTATTTCATCATATTAATAGAAAGAGGGGAATGTCATCTGCTCTGATCATTTACAATTATATTATTTTAGACCATTTGATTTAGTAAGTGAATGCTTGTAATGTAAAAGTATTCCACTTTGACAGTCTGAATATAACAGATGCAAGAAAAGACTATTAGATGATTTCAATCGCTCTTTTGTTGCATCCTATGCACACAAGTAGCAGAAGATTTAAGAGCTCAAGGTTTCAAACACACACAAGTTATTGAATGATGTACTTCACTTATAGTGAAGTACATCATTCAATAGCTTGTTTTGCAAAGGAAAACTGTAATGACTTCTAGTATACATCTGATACATGTATCATCACATTTATCATTCTGAAACTACAACGCAGAAATACAATAACTACTTTCCAGTATTCAAATGAAGCATTAAACTATGAACTTATTTCTAAAAGAGATGTCATTTGTACTATAAAAGATTACGTTTTTTTTTTTTTTTTTTTTTTTCGAGGCAGAACAATGCCTGCTACTTTGATCCTATGCTCATGACAGTTTGATCAACAGAAAATCGTTTATAAAGAAGGCCATGAATTCGTAAACCTCATCTTGAGACATTTCATATTCTAATTATTGCATTCAAACCTTGTCAGTGTTTTAAGAACCAAAACTAATGACATATTCCTACATCCACCATCTGAGCTCCAGAAATTTTGCATGAAGAATGATTGTAAATTCCTATGTATTTGATATACATGGGAATTTTAGATTTTGATTTATTCTTTCTAATTTGACTTTTATTTAAAGAGTGGGTTTTATCTTCAAATTTTATTTGAAGTTACATCTTACTTAGAACTGAATAAAAGTCTTAACAACTATAAAGTATACAACAACACATTTTATCTATCTCTACAAGTTATATATCTCTACAAGTTTTGTAACCTAATTCATAAAACCATATATTTATAGAATCTATATTTTCAATAAATGTTTTTTAATAAAATAATTTTGGACTTTTATTCAGCTCTAAATATCGCATGACTTCATAAAAATCAAGAAAAATTTTTTTTTAAATAAACTACTAACTAGCAAGTTCTTCCATTGAAATTAAAGAATCACATTTGCGAAAATTTGATTTATATTTTTCTTTTCCAGATATGCTGGCAAAATTTAAATACACACTTCATTTGTATTCACTTTAAGTAACAATCCTTTTATTTATTGAATTGCCAAGAATACAGTGAATTTAAACAGTTGAAAGGAAACCACATTATACTACATGAATATAGCAGTTTTTAAATAATAAAACAACTTAAAAATCATCTTACATAATAAAATGACAACGTAAAAAATGTAATTCCTCCTATCAAGACAGTATTGTTTCCCATTTGTCGTCTCTTATATCCTGTCTCAAAAGGCTCATGGGGAATTGGTATATCATTCATTGTTTGTTGCTTCATAACAGGGTGATGCTCTGACATACACCGCTTTGCAGGTCCTAAAAAAAAAAAAAAAAAAAAAAAAAAAAAAAAACATTAATCTCCAAAAAATAACCAAAAGCATTTTTTTTTATTTAAATCAAGTGAAATTCAAATGTTGATATAATCGATCCATTGTAAAAATAAATGCATGTAGTATAAAAAAAATATTCAAGAAACATGAATACATTATTGAAAAAGATATAAAATATGTAATTAAATATAGAAGTTAAACCTGGAAACTATAGATAATTTTTACAAACATAAAATAATAAGGAATAAAAGAGATATTTTAAATGAAAAATAAATTATTGATTTCCCTTTACAAAACTTTAAGGAATATGTCAAAGTTAATTTTTAGCACTTTTAAAAAATTAACATTTCATCAGCAAAAGTTGCTCATCATTAAGTACAAAATTCAATTTTTATTTGCTTTTCAGTAATGAAAACACCTGAACTTCAATTTGTAGAAATTTTCAAAAGCAGCAGTAAAATTCACAAAGCTTGGAATTTTAAAAGTGGGATTTCATATAATATTTTTTTTATTTTTAGAATTGGAGAGGAAATTTTGGAAGAAATGGAATTTTTCGCAACAAAAGCATGTGTGTGTATTAATCAATATCAATAATTTAAAAAGTAACTGCATAAAACTAGTTGGATCTTATAAAATTCACCCCATTGCTAAAAAAGCGAAATATGGTAACAAATCAGCAGATTACAGATTATTTTCTGACATATTTCTAACTATGTGCTAATTCATTGCAGTTCTATAACTATGAATGTGTGCGGGAGTCTCTTGCAGTTTTGAGAATTCTCGAATCTTACGTGGGTTCATCAGTATTCAAGTTAAATTTTTTAAAGTTGATTCGAATCAAGAATGCATTTTGGTAGATTAAGTTTGACACACATTTGTATTTTCAATTATTTTAATCTGATATCCAATATATTTAAAATCAACTATTAATTGGAAGTTCGAATTATTCATTTTAAGTTTGGAATTAAAGATAGAAAAGTGAGATTTTTTTGTACTTGCATATTGCAAGAATGATATGGAATATGGAATTCACAGTTTAAAGGACTTCCGACGAAAGAGATATAAGAAATTAAGTGAATTTGTTACTTTTATAAATAAGTTCTTCACATATACTCATGTTTTATGCATATTTTGTGTATTAAATTTCTTACTAGCTAAATTAGATGTGGTACAAAATAAAACTTAGAGTACGTGTGTCATCCTGATTAGTTATAAACATTTTAAGAAATGATGTTATTTACACATTATTTAATTAATATTATTGCTCGATTAGTGTTCATTGCTTGGAAGCCCTGTATACGATGTTTTTTTAAGTGTGTACCGTTGTTTAATCAATTAAAAATCAAGTATAGTAAAAGCTAATGTTATTCCCCATTACAGATTTTGTTTGGTAGTTGACCCCTGCACAGTAGCATTACATAGTATGCTTTTAAAGGCGTGTCATTGTTTGGTTAGTTAAAAACTAAATTTTGAAAAAATTATATTCACATTAATGATTTAGTTTTATTGCCCCCTTATCGACTCCTGCCCAATAGCACAAGACAAAATTTTTTAAGGTATATATTCCACTGCTGGATTAACTAAAACAATACATTTCAGGGGGCTAAAAAAAATCACATATGTTATTGAGTATATAAAAGCAGCAAACATTTTAGTTATTTCATATTTAATTTAAAAGAACCTTTGAAAATATAATTTTATATTTTCCAATGTTCTTTTAAATTGTAAAAAATTAATTTTTAGCATTTTATCATTAAACCAGTTATGTTAGGTAAAGGAAACATTAAAAATTGCAATATTCATATTCTAAAATTACACAAAATCATAAAATTTACTTGGCGAAAAAATTGGAAATCGCACCAAGCACTGGGTTGAAATAGGATTTAACTGAAATTAAACCAGGAACGAAATTATTTTCCTAATATAAAACTACAAAAACAATTGAACTATATATATATATATATATATATATATATATATATATATATATATATGTTTGAATAAAGATAATAACAGCATTCATTAATTTTATGTGGATTCTTTTCTTTTTCCTTTTGTTGTAAATTTATACTTCATCGAGGGAACGATTTATAATACAAGATAATTACTTACATAAACTCTTCCCAAGATATAATCAATCAACAAATAAAATCCAAGACTACAGAAAATGCAAACAATATCTAAGAATATTATTTTTATGCCTTAAGTAAATGACATCTGGTTGGTCTACCTTTAGAACTGATAAATGCAATGAAATAGAAAGTCCTACAGCATAAAAATATTCTATTAGAAAATTTAATAATTTTTTATGTAATATATTAAAAAGTAATCACTTTTCATTAAATTTTACTGTAAATAATAACAAACAGTAATCCGAAAATATATTTAATATTAATAAAACTTAGCAATTGAAAAGCTATAACAAAGCTTTTGTATTTTTTTTATCAGGGATTGGTAAGTATTTATAATACAAATATTTTGTCGCTTCACAACTTTTAACTTTATTTCTGTGTGCTTTTAAGTTATATTGCTTTAATTATATATATATATATATATATATATATATATATATATATATATATATATATATATATATATATATATATATATATATATATATATATATATATATATATTATTATTATTATTATTATTATTATTATTATTATTATTTTGTTAAATTTCCTTTATCATGATTATTTAATTTCACCATTTTTACTTCCAATTTTATGCTGAATGACACAGCAGAACAATTTAAAGTTTATGAAATAAGTCTCAAAATTTACAAATATTTTATATAGATGAATTGTAGGAGAAAATATTAATGAAACTTCTAAATAGATTTCAAATATAAAAATATTATTGAATTAAGATTGATTCAGTCAGTTTATCAATCTATTATTTTTTTTACATTAGGTTTAATTCTAAAGGAAGCTACAGTTTCAAGTGGATTTTGAACCTTTACATAAACCTATGGTGGGAATCGAACCCATAAGCTGATGGACTGATAGAGTAGTAAACATTCAGCTATTGAATTAGGATTTTATATTCTTGGATTACTACAACATCTACAGGTTAATGTATTGAAATAATTTAAAGAAAGGGTTTTCTAACATCGCAGAACTCTTTTTAATAGGTACAAAGAGATGTGTTTCTTCATTACGCGCGTGCACGCGCGGATAGACACACAAAAATTTATTACTTTTTGGATCACCCTCTTTTATCCAGCTGATAACTTTAATATAAATAATTAAATAATAACTTCATTTCGTTTATTTAAAATAAAAGAACTTTTAATAAAGAGTAACTACTTTTTCTCTTGCACAATATCAGTATAGTTTTAAATTTTTCACATTCAAATGCTTTAATTTATACTGTCTGTCAACAATGCTGCAGCCACAATTTGTCCATATTTGTTTAACTCAAGAACAAACTGAACAGTATAAACCAAGACGTCGAAAGTAATTATTAATTTATTGTGTTTGAGTGATATGCTTTAAATTTATACACATGCAATTTTTTAATTTGCTACCTAGAAGTGAAAATCGATTGCTAGTGTATATGCGGAGGAGAAAAATTTCTTAGTAGGAAATTAAATGTGACAAACATAAATCAGCTGTTTTATATTTGTTCATGTAAATGTCAATATTGTTATTTTGTTAGATCTTATAACATCAAATTGATCTTTGTTTTTATCCGGCGATGTTTGCAAGAAAATAAATTTTCTAAATATACCCTAGAAGACTTTAGTGACACGGATATGAGGCGAAGTAATATTGACGCATTTTAGTCATTCCTAGCAGCTATCAGACTATGGAAGATAAGTTAATTAATACATCTGTTTGCACATCAAAGCTGGGTGGAGGCCTGGGAGAAAACCTTGAAAACTCTCTTGTGACACATAAATACAGTTCATTATATAAGTCCACCTGGAATACAATAATGCGTGGTAGATATTAAAATCTCCAAAATAGCATTCCACTGCTAGACTACTAATTATGCGATGTCATAATCACCATTGGTTAAACAAAAATTTACTTAATATACCCATTAATGAAACATTTTTCAGAACTGCATGGCAAAATTGCAGAATTTGTTTTTATACCAAAACTCAAAAACAACTCATTTTAAGGTTTATAAAGGTTTTCTTGAAATAATAATTACATTTTATTAAAATGAAACTTTAAAATAACAAATATTTCTTCATAACACCATTCTAAATATTATAGATTGAACTTAATTTTTCATTCCTTGCTCTAGTAGTACCAATCAAAGAATTTTCTTGTTTTGAAACATCTTTTTGCTAAAAAAAAATACTTAAAATAAGTTGATAAACATAGTTCATGTCACACAAGCAATGAGATTTCTAATGCAAATCTTTGACGACAATATTATAAGCATAGCTAATGTCAGGTCCACAAAAAGAAAAGCTTATGCCAATTTATTTGTGCCTGTCTATTGGCGTGGAAACAAGACATGTTCCATTTTTGGTAGGAGGAGCCAAAAGAAAACGCCAATTTTGCTTACTGAATGCTTTTAGAATAACATTAGGCACTACCATATATACCACCTATCTACATAATCCTAACTTCCATTTATATCTCTTGTTATTAGTTACCATCACTAACCAGAATGCTTGTCAGTGGCTATTTTTGTCACGGACAGACAATAATTTTAATTAAAAACAGCACTCAATAGATGAAAACTGATTTCATAATTAAAATATTAAAGGATTATTTTATGACATAAAATAAATTAGTTTTATATATACACACACACAAATTATATATATATATATATATATATATATATATATATATATATATATATATATATATATATATACATACACACACAAATACATAGCTTTTTTTAATAATGAAGTTTAATATTTTAAACACAAGTTTAGGTATTACATTAAAAAGTAAGGTAGTATATTCTTGACAAATGCACCATACAAATAAATATACTAAGCTAGTAGACCCTTGTCAAATATTTGTACATCCATGTAAATCAAATAGCCTGTAGGTAATTTTGCTTACAAGCACCATTATATAAAGCAAAGGAAACAATTTTGCAGTCATTTATATGCACAACGACATGCAGTTAAGAGCTATAGAATTTTAAGAAACGTGTGTTGTTGTTAGTCGTAACACACAAAATAGTTAATCCACCTAGTGAGCTGAACACCTAGTCATCCCGAACAATTAAAAGTAACCACAATCAACAGTGGGTCCAATAACTTGCAAGTGGAACTGAAGTAATCACTAAGATTGTGACCTGACCTGGCAGACTGATAAAACTTTGCGTTTAAGACTGAAGAATGTTACCTACTGTTATCCAGAAAAGCAACATCTTGCTGATGGTTTACATCTGCAAGGAGAAACAACCTGCATACATAAAAGTAGTATCGACGAGCATCATTGATAGGGAAGCACAATTTACTTCATTACCAAATCTGACAGCCTCTCACAGACCTTTGATAACTAAATTCAAAATATCAACTCAATTAATGAGGTGTCACCCACCCTGTCTAGTGGTTAGCGTACCTGACTGCGGATAGGGAGGTCCTGGGTTCAAATCACGATTTGGGCATGTGTATTTTTTCTCCCTCTCTCCTGTCCTTGTCTTTTCCTTGTATGAATGGGTTTTGTGAATAGTTGTCTACTCTATTAAAGTATATACTCTAAAATATTTTACATTTAACAAAGCAAACATTTTCAAAACAATAAGTGTTACTTAAAATTTTTTTTAATAATGGCAGGCACTGGCTGACTACCCTTCACCAAAATAAGGTCAGAATCTGATACTCAGGTGTCGTTATCCAGTGGGCACCTGTGAACCAAGTTACAAAACGAGTAGCATTACCCATGATTTACCACTACAAACCCATTTACAGGTTGGGTCACATTCATACATCATCTCAGAAAAAAGGACAGAGAAAAACAGAGAGAAAGTGACATCCATGCCTGAACCAGGATTCAAACCCAGGACCCACAGCTTAGGAGTCAGGAATGCTTACCACTCAGTCATTGGTTGGCGTTACATAAAATACAGATTCATCTAATAGTCAAAATGCATTCCCAGATAATTAAAAATAAATTTTGAGAAAAATATTTTGGTTAGTTATCAGTGAAAACTTACAGCATTTTCCTGATTAAACCAACTCAATTACTTTTTAGACTGTTAATCTTCAGAATAACTAAATTGTTTATTGACAGTTAGTTTCATTGAGAGAAAAATAATTTGGTAAATTGTTAATAATACATTTCATTATCTTCCCATGATTATAGCAAGACAAATTCTTTTCAGTACTAACAGAAGTATCATTGAATCTCAAAAATTGTAAAACAAATCTAAAATGATTTTTAGTTGTGTAAACAGTTTAATCTACGTATTAAAAAATCAATTAGGACAGCCTGGGAGGCAGCTGCTGTTGGCAAAAGATGGGAGACGGTTGTCAGATGCAATACCATCCCCAACAGCCTGCCGCGTGGAGTGGCGGTTGCCACCTTCAGGATGGCGACGGGTCACGACTACCTTCAGAAGCATCTCCACAGGATCGGCCTTGCTGATACTCCCCTCTGCCCCCTGTGTTCTACAGGCAAGGGTACTGCCGAACACCTGGTTTACTGTAATGCTCTGGAACAGGCCGACGACGACTTGCATGGGCGGGCTGGACTCTACTGGGAAGCATGGCGCCAAATGGACCATCGGCCACGGGTGGGCGTTGGATGAAGAAGAAGAAGAAGTTGTGTAAACAGCACAATTTTAGTCTATCACCGTTTGACTAAGAAAAAATTTTTATAACTGTTTTCCTAAATATTTTAAACACCTAATTAAATAACAGGGACCAATAAGTGCTTTGACTTTTTTATTAATATCAATATGACCTTTATTAGATCATATAAAGATATAAAATCACTTTAAATCGTTATAGAGTGCAATGCAATATGCAAGTTAAAAACATAAAAAAATATCCCACAAAATGCAAAAGTTAAAGTTTTTTATTCTGATTCATAAATTTATAAATATAAATTTACATGTAACCCTGTGATTAAATGTGAATTGATAAGCAAATTATATAAGTTTGAATTTAGAATTATTTCATAAATTAAAGAAAATCTTACATTAAATTTGACTTTAGTCATTTCAAACATAGTTAAAATTATGCAATAAGTAACAAAAAATCTTCAGTTGAATGAGATTAATAGTAGGTAATACATTTTTGATCCTTCACATGAATTTTTCTGTCAAAATTGCTATTCTAAACTAAATTTAATGAATGTGCTTTACAAACACTTGATTATACATCATTAATTTTCATGCATCAAATGATAAAAAAATTATAAAATTTGAAAAATGCAGTGATTATTTAGCTTAAGGAAATGAAAGCATAAGAACATAACATGTAAATTCTACAGCTGGAGACTATATAAAACATATTTAAATACAAGATATAATATAAAATTAAAAGAAATTTTAAATACATAACAGAATTGTTTATTTTTCTTAATTTTTTTTTTTTTTTTTTACATTTTGTTCTAGCAAAATGGTTTTTACATTCTAGATAACTCTTAAAATAATACTTATTTTCACAATCAAAAAAAAAACTTTATCTTAAAATTTTAAATCAATCAATTGTTTAGCAAAGACTACAGAAATAGTAGATTACTTAGCGATATACAGAGAAATACAGCGTTTAATACAGAGAAATAAACTTTGGTAATACATTTTAAATTAAAAAAATAAAATAGAAATTGACTTTTTAAATTAAATAAGAAAACAATCAACAAAATTTATTTTAGCTCTTAGAGATATAAGACAGTTACATCAGCTATATTTTTAAATATAAATGCCTGCAGTAATCATACCATAGAAACAGAAATATGTGGCAAAAAGTTTTAAGAGCTTGCTTGCTTGTTTGTCGCTCAACGGTCATTTTTTGCACACGAGGGCTAATTAGACCGGGACCTACAGCTTAAAGTAGATTCCGAACCACTATAAACATCCATGCCCAAGATGGGATTCGAACCCACGAACTGTTGAACCAAAGACAAGAGAAAAAGTTTTAAAAAACTACTCCAGATTGTTATTATTCCGGAGCATTTGATAGATAGTAGAAATGAATTGCCACTATTAAAAAACGTTCTAAGTAGAGCTTTCAGACAAGGATCAACTGTGAGTAATAGTACATTCCCTATAACAAAATGATAACTTTTTTATTCCTTTTCTATAAAGGTAAATAAAATTTCTTATTTCTTGAAGCAAGCTATAAGCAATTGTACTAGTTTTTAAAAACATTAAATGTAATTCCTGAATTAAGAATGTAATGATTCAGAATCAGTATGAAAAGTTAAATCAGTTATATAAATAACATCATTTTTAAAATAACTTCTTTAGTAAAATAAAAACAAACAAAAACATTTTCATGAAAATATTTCCAAAATAATCACCTAAGTTTTAGCCTCTCCAAAATACCTTGTAACATATTTTTTTAAATATTTCTTAAAAATGCAATCTAAAAAAAAAAGAAAAAGGGAATATTTAATACTATAAAAACATTAAACTATTTGAACAGCAACTTATATTTATGTTTTACCATAATTATGAAGAATAAATTTCTAAAATCATTTTCTTCAACATGTTTCACAAAGGAGTGATCAAAATAAAAATCATGCAGAATAAATGCATAAAAAAAATTGTACATCTAATTTTTAAAGACTGTTTTAGTACAATTCAGTCTTTCTAGTTAGATTCAGTAATTTCTAACTAGATTGAATACTGATGGAAATTTTACAGAAGTCTATATTGACACAATGTAATTTTTCTATGTAAATAAATTTTCCTTTTAAAAAATGATAGATTTTATTAAAAGAAAACAGCTAGCATTGCTAACTAAAAGCAATGGCAGTAACTTTTAAAAAGCATATGTATTACTTAAGTGCTAAATCAATAATGTGAATATTTTTTAAGGTAATTTCTTTTCGATAAAATAAAATAAAAAATTTAAAAAATTCTTTTTTAATTTTAATTTTTCATTTTTTTTCTTAAAAAAATTCTTTATATCAAGTTATTCACGATAAATCTATTCGAATTTTATTTCATCTAGCTATGTATAGTTTAATATTTTTAATTTCAAAAGTTTTGGCATATTACAACATAAAAAGATAAGGTACATATTTCTAAAATAATTTTGTTCTTATATTTGTATGAATAATTTTATGATAGCTTTAATTTACATAAAATGTTTTATATTAATATAAGAACATTAATAAATCTATTAAAAGAGTTTTAATTAAATAATAAGCCACAACATAATTAGCAATAAGATTTTTTACGAAATGTCAAAGATTCTCAAGAGCAAATTGAAATCATATTTTAAAAAACATTTTTATGATATAAAGACACGAAAACTTTTAAAGTATTGTAGAAGTAAGAAAATCAGAAGTCTACAAGCAATTTTTAAAACAAATTGATAAAATATTAGATAATAATGGTACTTTCAATTTCCAAAAAATAACTTACGTAAAATTCGAGGTGTAAGTTTCATAAACAATCTGGATATCATCTTGATTTTATTAATATATAAATCTAGAATATTTAAAAAAAATTAAAACACTTCTGCTACTTTCGGAATACAATGTTTATTCCCCAATGTCGGCAAGGGCAGGTAAGGAGTTGAGTTGTAAAGTTTTTTCTTCCTTAATTAATATTATAAATTAAACATCTATTGTAATTTTGTTTCGTTTTCAAAATTTCATTGTTACGACAAATCTATATATTTATATAAATTTTCACAGTGCACCACATTTTTCATTTTATATTTTTTCACTTTCAATATTTATATTTGATTGAAACTAAATTGAGGTGTACCTTATAAGTTTAAATATAACCAATTTAAATCATGAAAAAATATCCTTAATTTTACGCAGTTTGTAAATAATTACAGAATTTGTATTTGGTGTAACTCACATTTTAAACAATGTTTATTAAGAAGTTATTTAGTTGATATATTGTTTTGGTTTGTTATTTTTCCCCCGGTGTTTAAGTAGTTGTAAGCTGTAAAAAAGGTTAGTATTCTTCTGCAGCAGCAAAGGATTCTCCACGATTTTAGTTCCAGTTTCAAAAGCAAACATTGAAGTTTGTTTTATATTCATCTCAGAGTTTGTTATTAAAGTGAATGTTGATTTATAGAATAAATATGGTAGGTACATATATACATCTATGCTATTTCATGCATTAAATCTAATATAGAAATCCATGCTTTATGCAAGTTTACTATGTTATCTATATTGTCACTTTAGATGTAAGCAAATATTATTGCGTGAGATAAATAGTTTGAGAAAAATTTTCTTTATCCTAAATATTTTTTAAATACAAAGTTAGATTTTAGGCTAGTCATAAGCATTGGATATTGTTAAAAACATTTTTTATCTGAATAGTAAAAACATCAGTATCATTTGGATTTAATTTTGTATTATAATTTGGCTAAGGAAAAAGATAAAACGTTACTTATAAGTTGAATAAATTATTAAGTATTTCAAAATGTATTTTAAAGCTTTTATTATCAAAAAGTAAAGGACAAGTTGATTTTAAATTTACTGTAAGATAGTTAATGAAATCTTGTGAGAATAACAGAACAAAGTTTCTCAATGCATTAAAATTCAGAACAAAGTAGTTTAATGGTATTATATGTTCATACTGTTAACTTCTTTTAGTTTAAGTTGAGAAGTTTGTTTAAAAATCAATAACTTTATTATAATATAAATTATATTCTAAATAAAAATAGAATCGAAAGTTTAGTTTCTAGGTTTATGTATTTATATAAGACTTCAACCTCTTATTTGTTAATGGTATTAATCAGAAAATCATGTTTTCATTTCATTTGTTCTCAAATGCTTGCTATGTTTAGAAATTATGAATGTCTAATTTTTATAATAAAATTTTATAAATTTAATATGTTAATATTTTAAAAATAAATACAATATCTTTATTAATCTTTTGGTTCTACAAATAAACTTGCCTTTAGTATTTCAAATATTGAATATTTTTGAATTAATAATATGAATATGCACTTGTTCTAATGACTTAGTGTATGGTAGAAATAATTTAGTGTCTCTTATTTATCATAAATCACTTCTAATAATTACTTGGAGGAAAATACTTCCGTGAAATATTTTATTGATTTTAAATTGTTATTTATGTTTGTTGTGGCATTCTTTAGAAATTTTTTTAATAAAACCACTCGGCTGAATTTTTAGAAATAATATCACATGATTCTTGTAATGAAATGATACTTCTTATTGCTAGCTGTGTCTTAAGATTTATCTTTTACTAAATATTTAAAAAAAAGTACTGAGGATTCTAATTAGAACAATATATATATATATATATATATATATATATATATATATATATATATATATATATTATGTGTGTGTGTGTGTCTTCTGGATTAAATTTCTGTACACTATAATCTATAAATTAGGCTCTTCTGAAAAGCTTCATAATAAGCTATTATGCCTGTATCCTAAATGTCCCCAAGTTGACTTTATAAAAATTGGAATGTTAATATTTTTTTCTTAAAAAATAACTTAAATACATAGAAACTTTATTAAACAATTTAAAATACTAAAACAAGACGTAAAGAACAAATGCATTTCAATAAGACATTTATTCAAGGAGCATAGTCTTTTTATTAAAAGTATCAAAAATATCTTTAAACTTTTTGTTAACCTTCTGCAAATGAATTTAGGTAGCGAAAATTTCTGTTTCATGTGTTATTGATGGCATTATTAAAACAAAAAACTTGTTCATTCAAACAATCATTATATTCAAACTAAAAGTATGTGAAATTACTTTATGATAATGTGTTCCAAATCACATGGAAATTCTTTTTCTTAGCTGTTTCCAGAAAATGTTCGTTATATCCTAGGAAATATGGAAGCACCAGTTTAAATCCCAATCTATACAGAGATTTTACCAGAAAAATATTTGTGTTTGAAAAAAATTTAGAAAATTATTTGAGAAAGAAGATTTATAGATTAGGTAAATGTGATAAGTAACTAGAAGTTAAAAAAGGTGTATGATTTTCTGAAAATTTACTAACAAAAGGCAAAATATTTTTTCCAAGAAATATTAAGTATAAGCTTTAAATAGCTTTTGTTATTTAATATAGATTTTTTATATTCACAATAAATGCAACTTTCATACTTGTGTAAAAAAAAAAAAATTGATGTGTAATAGTATTAAATTTTAATACCTACTTTTTACAATTACTTGTTTAAGAAAATTGTTGGAATATAATTTTTTATTTCTTTCATGAATAATTTATTTTTGCAAGTAGTTTATTTGACTTAAATTTTCTTATTAAGTGTTAGTATATATGCTTTCCATTATTCATATAACAGGAGATTTTTCCAAAATCTGTGATTTTTATGTAATAATTTTTCAATATTTTTGTTTTGGAATAAATATTTTCTGAAATACTTAAATTTTACAGTTAATTTAAATCTGCTTTAAATTTATTTTAAATCTTATTTTTATTTATCTGTGTATAAGTATCAAATTATAAATTTAATTAATCTATGAAGGTATTCATATTATTATATGTAAATTAATAACTTCCAAATTATATAAAAGATCTTTAAAACATTACTTAATTTACAATAGCTTATGCTTTTAATTACCCTGATACTTTTATCTTAAATTGCAGCCACTAATTTATAACTTTTCAATAATGTTAGTCAATATCTAAGATTGACTACTATTATATTTATGTTTAAAAAAGTTTTTTTTTTTTTTTTTTTGTAATTTAAAAAGGTGAAACAGTGCATTGATATTTAAACTTTAAAATATATAGAAATTCTTTTAATTTTCATGATATACTGTGAAAACTTAAGCAAAAATTAAAGTTCAATAATTCTCTGAAATCAACTGAGACAAAAATTTTAATTTTAGTTATTAAGCACTTTGCAATATAATTTTTATCAAAAAATTAAGTTGTTTTAAAATATTAAATTGTTTTAGATAAAATGCTTTTTTTTTAAAATTTGTATTATAGGTTTTTGTTTTGAAATAATAAAGAAATAGAATAAAATATACTGGTGTAGAAATTAAATATATATTAACATTCCCTACTTTAGTTTGGATAATACCAACACTATGGAAAGATAAATCTCCAACATAATCTAAAATTAATGAAAGAAAAATAGTAAAATTGTGTTTATTACCTACTTAAAGAAATAAAATATTCTTAAATTATGTTAATTATAATATTCCTAATATAAATTGAACTGTGAATTATTACCATGCTGCATTCTTAGATAATGAATCAGAATTCATTCATTTTAATTCTACATTCATTTGATTTTGTGCATACTTTTTAAAATATATAAAAATATCAAATTTAAAGATTTTATTTTAATGCAGTTGCAAGGGTAATTGATTGATAAAATTATAAAATGTTTCACATCATAAACATAAAGATCTTAACTTTTTATGGCATTTCATTTCATGAAAAGTGTGTAATGATTATCAATCTTGCGATGTAATTGCTTCTTAAATGTAAAATGAACACTTGATTTTATGTGAATATAGGCAGAGACTTCCAAAAAGCTATCACTTTCAAAGATACATTAAAAAAATTGCTTTTTGGAAGTTTTTTTTTCTTTAAAAAATTACAAATATATATTTATAAACTTTGTATTTCCAAATGGAAATGTAAATATTAATTTATTTGTAGAGAGTATGAATCTTTTATGTAGTTCATCTCATATTTAGAAAATTATATTTTTTATGCTTAAGCTATAAATTTTGGCTCAGTAATAATAAAAAAAATGTTGAATCACTGGAAAATGTGAATTTGCTATTTATGTTTCAAGTCTGGATTTTTAAAACTATGGTTCAAAGCTTAAATAAAGTTGCTCCAATGTAATTTTGTCTTGAAATATTTCTTCATACGTTATAACATCACTTAACTGACCTATTTTAAAAGTATTGTGGTAATAAAAAAAGCAATTTATTAAAAAATTTTATTTTTTAAATATTTCTAACATTTTAAATACAAGTATTTTTTAAAATATTTAACATATTATTTTAATACAAAGAAAAAATGTGCAAGTGGTTTATAAAAATATTGAAAAAAGGAAACTTACTTAAACATATTTAAATTTATAATTATTATTTGCATAAAATTAGTTAAAAAATTTATCAATTTTCTCCTATCAAGCTTTGTGAAAGGAAACCTTTCAATTTTATAGTTGTTGATTAATTAATTTTTAATTAATTAATTTGTGCATTTAAAGACAAGATGACTAGATATATACTCTTCATGCTGTCTTTTTCTTGTATATTTATATTCTCAAAAAGAGTTGAAAGGAATATTTTCTTAAATGCCATCTCTCTTTCTCTTCAATTCATGTCTGATATGTATGAAGATGGTTGCTCATCTGGTTGTCCTGTGAGAGGATTTTTTTAAATGGGTTGATGGAATTCTAAAACTTACCCTTTAATCCAAATGTTAAATATTGGATAAAATTTTAAAAAAGTATTTCAATGTATACGAAATAACAGCTTTTGTATCAAAAGACTAAAATAGTCAGAACTATAAATTAAATTCTTATTTACATTGTAGCATATTTTCCTTATTTTGAACAGTCAAGAACATAATTTAATATATCTGTCATGCATGTGAAGTCATATTTTCAACAAAAAGTGTATATAAAGGAAACATCCAATTTTAAATTGAGGGTTAATATACGTTAATAAATATTATACAAATTTTATTTAAAATAAATTTGGGGAAAAATTTCAAAGTTTACTTTCTAAAAATGTAATAATTTAAGGATTATTGTTTTGTGCTTCTTAAAAAATTCAAAATTTTTATATTTACTTAAAACTTTAGGTGCATCTCTTTTGATTTAGAAAAATATTTTAAGATGTTATTCAGATTATATTTTTTGCTTTCAATATATAATCTTCTAATTAAAAGTAAATATATTTTAGCTATATATGTATTTGTTTTCGTATTTGTATATGTAATTGTTTTTATTATAATTGATTTGTATTATACATTTTTATTTTCAAATATTTTGGAGAGCACTTATGTGCACACTTCCTATAGTTATGGCAAATGAAAAAGACAACAGCATATTTTAGTAAAATTAACTCGTAACATTGAAATATATTTTATACATTTTATTCCTTACCTAATTGGTGGCTGAATGGTTATCATTCTGACTTCAACATCTGGATTTCCTACTCAAGCATGGGTGCTTATGGTGGCTCAAAAACCCCTTAATATTGTAGATATCAACCAAATTAATTCAGGAACACAAAAAGTAACCATAGTGCAACAACCAAGTCCATCTTATGTGTGAATCTTAATAGATGTTCAGAGCTCTTTTTAAACAGAAGGTCTTGGTCAAACTAGTCTTTAAGTGACAGTTCAATTTAGAGAAGAAAACTAACTAAAACAAATTTTAATTTTAAAAATTTCTACAGGAAAGTAACTGCTAATAGAATTCTTTAAAAAGAAAAAAAAATTTTCATTTTTGATTTGATTATTCCCATGCACAAATCCTGTTTTTACATTTTCAAAAGAGAAAATATAATCTAAAAAATAATTTTTATTTTTCAACAAAAAGTTTATCATTCATTATGTTGATTCATAATATTGTATGAGTAATCAATTTTTTTATGGAAGGATCTATATTTAAATTTTATTTTCAATAAAACTAGCAAAATTAAGACTTATAAAAATTAATGAAATTTTTTGTTGAATTGCTGAACTTATCTGATAACTATTTTCATGTTCTATCATTTATGATAAAAAGTCTAAATTTACAAATTTGAATGATTATGTATTATCCTATGTTTTCTACAGGAAAGTAACTGATTTACTGTGATTATTTCTACAAAAAATATTAAAACTGTAATTGCCAGTGCTGGTTTGGCATGATTTCCAATTTTTTCACCAAGTCCTGCACAATTATCTCATCAACCTAAATTACATCACTTCTCACAATCTCCAATTTTCCAAATTGTGATCAAACTCAAACATTGAAAATTTCAACTATCAAACTTTTAAATATTTCATTATATGTACTATGAAAACATTTAAAGACTAATAACTAGAAACTAATTTCACTCATTTTTACAAAGATTACTCATCACAAAATAAATGTAAAGTAATTAAAAATCAATACTAGTATTCCTACTTTGTCAATGAAATATATATAATTTTCATAATTATGTTCTGTCAGTCAATAAAAAGAATACATTTTACAAATACAACATGTATAACAATATCATGCAGATACTAACAACTGCTTTATGAATCTAAATTAGCGTTTTTATGAAAATCTGATTCTAATTAACTGAGCAGAGACATCCATCTTAGAAAACATCAGTATAAATGCAATCTATCTTGAAGAAACTGGGCAATAGAGCTAAGTCAATGGTGTAAATAACTTTCATTAATAAAACTTAAGTTCTTAATTAGCTAGTATTTTAAGTTACAGATATTTAAATGTATATACGTGTGTGAAATATTTATACACAATACTTAATAAATTACTACACACAACTGCAATTATAATCAAATAATGAGTAAAGATTCACCTAATCATCACTTACTGAAGAATTAAAGACATTTTTAAAAAATATAAATTAAATTTATTTTTTTATTTTTAAAAAATATATAATCAATCCATACATTTTACTTGCTGCATTCAAATACTAAAATTATTTTTTATTTGATATATTTTCAAAACATTATAATTTTAAGGACTTTAACTTTAATTTCGAACACTTTCAAAACAAAATATAAATTCAAACACTTAAATTTAAATCATAATGGAAAGATAAAAACAGCAAAAGTTTCAAGGCTTACTGAAATTCCAAATAAGTTTTGCACATGCATCAATCAAGTTAAATCATAAAATCGTATATTGTGTGGCATGAAATCGTAAGAATCCGTTCCTGCGCAGTAATCCACAGGTTTGGTGCATTTGGCACCCATACCAGCTCATAGGATCTAATCAAATTATCATTAAATTATGCAATTTAATTACATTATTTAAAAATAGTTTTTATCTATTTGCTTAAATGAAGATGTAATGCAAGCTCTTCTTTTTTTGTTCATTGTAAAAAATCTCAAATTTTTAACATTTGATGATGTTTTAACTAAAATGCTGTGTTTTAAACTGTTGAATGCTGTGTTTTAAACAATTTTAAGTTTAGATTTTTTCATTATTAATTTTACATAAAATGAAATTTCTCAATAATTGATGATATCAATGCATTTTTAATAGTTGTGAAATCCTTCAAACTATGTTATTTACATACTTTGCATTTATGTAAAAGTATGCCTACAATATTTAGTTTCCTAATTTTAATTCCTTTTTGGTGTGAAATGATGTCACACATGAATACAGCTTACTATCTCAGATATCTAAAGCTAAATGCATCAATGTTTTAAAATTATGCTATTAATCTCTTTTTAATTTGGTTCGCAGAGTTCTGTTTCAATAAAAAGAAAAGTGGCTTAGGAATCTGGATTTCAAGTATGACTGCCTTGCATTTCATCTTTTAAATTATTTTTGTAAAATAAAAGCCATTTTATAGATAAAATAATACATGCACTTTTGTTCTATTAAAAAAATTTTATATTTTTCTGTTTTAAGACACCATAAAGAACCTAATGACAATTTTAATTAAAGAGTAGGCGCTGTGAATATTATCAGTATATTTAAGTCTCAAGGAGAGTAGAGATTGCCTCTTTGATAATATTACCAAACAATTTCATCTTTATGCATTAATCCTTTTTTCTAATTAAGATTTTATGGGGAAACACCAGTTTACTTGCGTAAGTGACATAGAAAAAATTGTATTTCTTGACAGAAATTATTATACTTTATAACATTTTATTAATAATCCTAAAAATAATCGTTAAATTTTTATTTTTTCTTAGTTCATTTGATACAATATATGACAAAGAAACTTATACGTAAAATCTCAATCATGTTTCTTAAAAAGTTTTATATTTTGATTTTCTCTATTCACTGCTTAAATCTTCTGTTCATAATTGATAAAAAAAACATACTTTGTTTTTTTTTGAAAAAAAAACACAAATTATAACTGTAAACTATGGTTATTTAAAATCTTTATTTCAAATAGTGCCACTTATATATAGTAATTATGTAAGAATATAACATTATATATTCATTATTAATTTTAAATTTATGAGAAGAGGAAAAATATGTCACCTAGTACTAGTGGCTGGTAGTTTTCGCACATAATCTTCATTTATAGATTTATTTTTCTATATTTTAATTTTGGTAAACTTTAAACAAAAAAATGTACTGAATTGTAATTTTGTATTATATAACAGTTATAAAGAGTAAGACATGAATTTTTTTCTATGGGAATTGAAGGAAAATTTAGTTGTCACGTGACATGTCCTGCAAATGTGATGTGATTTATCTTGACTGACATACATTCTTGAATAAATATTTTATTCAGAGGATTTACCAATTCTTTAAATTTTAAAGAACAACTGTCTTTAGAAGTGTTTAAGATTTCAGAGATTATTACATAGTTTCCAATTATAAATAAAATTCTTCAAATTGAAATATTTTAACAAATTTTAAATTCTATAGTATTACCAGTATAACCCCAACTAAACTAAGCATTTTACCCTAAAATTTTTGCAGCATTATACAAAAAAGTTAATGTAGCATAATGTTTAAACAATTAAAAGCTTATACTTAGTTAAATTACCAAATACTTTATTTTTCTATCCTCCTTATTCCATTTATGGCATATGATAATGGTGAAATAAAGATACTGCTATTTATAACAAAAACTTATATTTTCTAATGGAAAATAAATTCATTGAAGTACTAAAGTCTTAAAAAGAATAAAACCTCCATTGTAAATTGAAAACATTTTGATAATAAAACTCTTACTTTTCTCTTATGGTATTTAAAATTTACTAACATGAATACAAAATCATATCCATACAACAATATTATTGGTTCCAAAAATAATTTCAAAAATTTTATGAATGTCTAAAATGTATGGTAAGTGAATAGTTTCATTGGTTAGTGTAGTGAATTTTTTTTAAGAATAGTGTGGACATTTATTGCTCTTTATTATTTAGTTACTGAATGCTGTAGAATTTATATTATGCAGGAAAATTACAAGTGATATATTTGTTTTCATTAATGTAAAATGCTTGTTAATGTAATACAAAAACTTATTATTTGTGTTGAGGTATATTTATCTGAGCTTATTCAAATAACAAAATTAAAATTGGGTAAATGTATAAATGTGAGAAGTAAATAAGAATTTCATTGGTTGGTTGGTTTTTGTCTTGTCCAGGAAGTCAAGTGGATCTGTGACTGCCAATGAAAGCATTAGCCTGCTTCACTACATTCTCTGGTAATCTATGTAAATAATATTTTAATTTCTAATATTCCTTTTGAGGATTAGAGTAAATGTATTAAAGTATAGTTGTAATTATATTAACAGTGTCTTTGTATAGCATGCAAGTAATCAAAACCTTCTGTGCTGTAAAACGTTATATCTTTCATGTGGGTCTTATTGTATGATAACCATTTATGCTTCAACTTATTAGAATTTGTGTCACTTGGTATAAAACCAAATTATATTGACTCTTTAAATTTTTCTATTTAAAAATAATAAATAAATAAATGAATCTCTCAAGAAAATATAAATCTCTTCATGTAGAATATAAAGAAATAAACTTTAAACCTACTGTGTAATGGAAGGAAAGAATAGTTAGAACATTTTCTATGTGTCTGAAAATAATTTGCTGCCAAATGTCATTTGAACTTGCTTTAAAACAAAAAATTATGAAACAATCTGGAAAAGAATAAAAATGGCATATTTTGTCTTGAATTATATATTTTTATGCACTGTGTATGAATTAAAACTAAGACTCAAAAGAAACAAGAATGTGGAAAAACCAGTTTATAATAAATTAAAATTTTTTTGTAGTTATAATATTGTCATGTTATTATCTAAGCTGTGCATAGTTTTAAATGTTTCATTTAATTTTATTGTATCAAAAGAAATATTGTTAAACTTATAAGATTTTCTTAGGAACCTAATTTCAGAGGATCCATTGACTATATAAGGAGCAGAAGTATTACATATGAAACTAATGTTGTGCTAAAAGAATTCCATAGGTTACTTTATGTGTAAAGAATATATTTTTATCATCAAATATGGCCTTTTTTTAACTTGTATGTGACTGTACTTTATAATAAATCCTTTTTGTAAGAAAATATTTTATTGTATAATCGAGATAAATGCACTTTACATCATTGTAATATGCTCATGCAATTGAATTAAGAATGCTGTTAACATCAAAACTTATTATATATTTTTTAAATAATTACTATAATTTCTAATCCACATCAGCAAAAAATATAAGTTAGTAAGTATTGAAAATCAACTTATAGTTTTCTTAAATATTTTTATTTTGCAGATGTGATGTGTAATATTTTGCAGAAACAATTAAAAGATAATGTAGTATCTCTAACTTCTAAAATGATAATCAATATGAACTGTACATTCACCTGCTTAGTGATATCCTTGGTCAAACCCTTGGTTAAAATTCAAGGTATTCACCAATATTTTTGAAGCATTAATTTGGATATAGCCATACAGTTGCATCTGTATGTTTTATTCAGATATCTACCACTAGCCTCCATTAAAATCTTATCAGTAAATGATTGATTCAGTTTTGAGATTTTATTATCCCAGATTATTTTTGCACATAAAAATAATGCATTCATATCATTGCATTTTTACAAATTTCGAATTTTTTAGCACCTTTTTTAATCAAATTAACTGTTTAAATAGAACACCTACACATGTTTTAGTCTTAATAGAACAGGACAAAAGGAATACCATTTAATGCTCAACTACATTTTATAGGGGGGGGGGAAACTAGGCTTTATGTAAAAATAAAACCAATTTCTTGGTTATATAATTTCTGCAACAGCATAAAAACAAAGTAATTATTTCTCATTATTCAGGATAATGATTAATTTAGTTCTGTGAAAATTTTATTAGTTTAATATTTACCAAGATTTCTTGTTTGGTATCTTATATAAGAAAAATCTGCAATTTTCATTTTAAAATTTACATTCCAGGTAAAACTTATCACAGTTCCAAATATAATGTTAAAGTTTAATGCAATCAATAAAATTACATAGAAAATATCTAGTCACTAACTATATAATATTCAAAGATTCAATTCAAGATTTTATACACAAATTTAAAAAATGCTTTGAATAGCATGGATTTAAAATAGGTTCTAAAATTATTCCAATGCTCATCAAGTTAAATGTTTAAATCCATAGAAAAAAATGGATGTTTATTGATTATATAAAGTCAAGTTTCCCTCATTTCATAAACATAATAATTATCCTCAGTCACTTAGTTCCTTTTTAAAGTATTGTGTAACACATTTTAGTTAATATTTCATAAAATATTCTTAATGAGTGTTGATTTCAAATTTAATATGAAAAAAATTTTTAAGTTATGCTAGTTTTTAAGAATATTCTTAAATATATTAAATCTATCATTTTGTTACATAGAATAAATTATGGTGGTTCAATTAGCGGTTAATTTTCAAATGTGAAAATCTGCATTAATAAATTTCTGAAGGATTGTTCTTCTCTCTTGTAATTTTCATGTAGTGATGTTCAAATTACAAATTTTTACGATGAATGTTAATACTAACATTTAAATTTCATTTATGCTAATGTTGTGCATGCTTTTGAAGAGTGTTTTATATTCTTTAAATATATGTTGTGGATACAGTTAAGCCAGTATTATAACTATTACCATCTGCTTTGTCTTAACAGAATGATGTAATGAACACTTTTATTTTGGTTTGCATTATTTTTAATATACCATTAATATTTTTTGACAATGCAATTTTGTTTTATTTTTGTGTATTTATCAAAGTTTATATAAAACGCGAGTAGAATAAAAGCTTTAATTAATTGAGTCATAAGGAAATTTTTGCCGACCAACTTGTCTAGTGTCAGAGTGCCTGACTATGGATAAGGAGGTCCTGGGTTCGAATCCCGTTTCGGGCATGGATGTACTTTCTCTCTCTATCTATCCTGTCTTTGTCCTTTCCTTGTATGAATGAGGTGTGAAAGGTTGCCTACCCTATAAACGGGTCCCTATGGCATGTGTGTACTGAGGAAGTCGGACTCCACGCCAAAATATGGTTTAGTTGGAAAAGTGGAGCAGCGCACCCCATGTTGCCAGCCTAGCTGACACACGACAATGAATGAATAAGGAAATTTATTTATGACAAGCAAAATATTAAAATGACATAATATAAATAAGCACAGAATTCTTGAACCACAATGTTCTAAAATCAAACATATGTACTAATAAATAGCCCTAGTCTAGCAATTCCTAAAATTCAGGCAAATAGTACTAGTATATGTATTATTATAAATCACAAAATTCGATTTTTCTGAAAGTAAAATTTGATCAATGATTTTGAATTTCAGGTATGCAATTTGCTTAAATTCTGGATATTTCAAACAAATTATTTGCTGATTTGAATTATCAAGCATTAAAATTAAAACCTTACACTTGATATTAAAGAATCAATTTCTCCTTAAAATCTGTCCTGCAACAACCATATTATTAAACTGGTTTATTGAAACAATACTATTGAATATCATTTTTAGGAATTCTTCTGAATGATAATCTAGTTCACATCACAAATCATATCTTTCTGAAAAGTTTATATTATGAAGTTACCTTGTGATATCTCTAACATGTATAAATATCATATGATAAATGCTTCAGTCTATTTCTCTTCCATAGATATATGCTGTGGCTATATATATATAACCTATGTAATTCTAATATATTACATTAGAATTAATTATAGATACACCCTAAATGTTTTACATATTATGTTTTATACCCTAAATGCATTATCTTAAATATTAATATATCTATTCATTTCAGGTATTGTGTGTGAATGCAATAGGACAACTGCATACATAATTTGAAATCTATATTTGAGGTAGCAAATATTTCTTATAAAATATGATTATTTTGATCAAAATATTTAAATATTTTATTTTGTATATATTTATAAATGTGCTGCATATTCTGTGTCACAAAATTCCTAATGATTATTTCTTATTATTTATTTTCATGAAAACAAATGAAATTGGCAACATGATTTTTTTTTAATAAATAGTGTTTTGATCTTATGTGATAGTTTGTTTCATATAATTAGTCCTATTTTTGTGCATTTTAGCTTAGCATGCAGTAGATCTTACTCTGTTCTTATAGTCATTTAAGATTATAAAAAGCAATTGATAAAAATTCAGTTTGAAAATGTGATTATATAATCGATAGTTTTACAAATTGTATAAGTTTAATAGAAATGGGATTTTAATTAGAAAGTTTAATAGAAATGGGATTAAGCTATTAAGTTTCAAATATATTAAATACAATTAAAAACAGCTCAGAGTTAGAGATTTATGTTAACTTTGTTTCTCAAAAGTGTTCAGTATTATTTTTAATATTTCATTGATTTTTCTTTTTCCAATTTGTTACTTTGCTTATTTTAAAAGTAAAAAATATAATGGAAAATTCACTATTTTATTCAATGAAACACATGCATGGAGAAACTAGTAATTTGTAATAGGTGAAAAAGATTATAAACATTGTCTGAAGAAGTTATGATTAAAGGTATGTGGACAGAAAATGATGCGTGTTGGTGTGCACGGGCTGAAAAAGATTAAAATGACTTAAATATCAATTTAAGTTATGATACGTTACAATTCAATTTCCATTAGCCATGTCTCTTAGTTAGTTTTTCAAAGTTTTATTTCGATTTTGTTTAAGTTAAAATTTTTGTTTTTACATTTTTAAGGTAAAATGTATCTATCCATTAGAATTTTTTGGCTTAATGGCTTATTTATGTTTCTTAAATTACCCAAAATGTCCATATAAGCTTAAAATTATGTATTAATTACACTCTTTCTACAAATTTTTATGTATTACTTCACCATTTTTATATGAATATATTTTTCTTGTAAACATTTGTTAATTAATTTGTAAATGCTATGTACGTTTTTTATTTATTAATAAGATGTGGTGTGCATTTTGAAGCATTTTTGTCTGCATTGTATATTTTGGGAAGTTGTTTACATTATCAGTCTATTAGGAAAAATAAAAAATTGTAAGAATTAAAATATTGCAACTTGCAGAAATTAGCATTTATACATGTCTGTAACTGGTCTAATGCACAGAATATTAGATCTGATTTATGTTTACAAATAAATGTAAGATACATATAATATATAGGTAATATATATATATATATATTTATATATGTAGAGTAGAATCTTATTAAAAATAATGAAAAAAATTTTGCAATTCCAATGAACTCCACATACTAAGAAAATTCTATATAATATGTATAATATATTCTATAGAATTTTCTTAATATCTGTGAATTATCATGTGTTGTACTTGTATGTAGCATGTAAGAGAAATTTAGAAAGCAATACTATCTCATTTGTTTCTAAACTATATATGTTCCTTTTTTTATCTGTTATTCTATTAATGATTATCAGTAGCCTTAAAAATTAATAAAATTTTAATTTTTATTCTAAACTTTATCTGCATTTAAAATGTGTCTACAGAAGTTGATTGTTTAATTATAGATTGATATTTAAATAAACTTTCATGTCATTTTATTCTTAGAGACTCCTATATATATATATATATATATATATATATATATATATATATATATATATATATATATATATATATATATGATTGAGCAATGATTTAAAATTTAATGTTCATTTTTTATTTCTTCTGCATATTAAAATATACTGATATCTACTCGTCACTAATAGTTTTATTATTTACAGGTTTAAAAATAACTGAGATAATGAATTCGGTGGAAAAAAATACATCTCCCTTATTTTCTTTATCCTTAAGAAAGTTATCTCTAGTAACAGTTGTACTGCCTCTTGCTTCAATGGTTTTCTGTTTCATTACTTCAATGATATTTAATTTTGAATATGTTAACACCACAATTTGTGATGTAAGTTTCTATATGTAAATATGTCTACTTGAAAAATACTTTCTTCTTACATAGCATGTTCTCATTTTTGTTTTGTAGTATTCAATTTTATTTGAAGTTTTATATTTATTTTGTTTGTATTAAGATTAGTTTTGTTATCATTAAAAATTTATTTAACTAAATCTTAATTTTATTAAAAATGCTTATTCATTTGTAATTTTCCATGGTCTTTTATATTTATATAATTTGAGTCTAATTCGTTATTAAAAGAGATTACATTGCTTCAATATTGTATAGTTGAAAACTTAACAAGACTTGCATTATTTTTTGTGTGGAAGGTCAAATCAGAGTTTGTAAAGTTTCAACTGTTTACAGTAATAAATGTTTATAATGCTTAACTCTGAATATTCATCTCAGTTTACATGATACTTGTATAATTAGTGCTCTGATCATCAGTTCAACAATTTGTGGTTTTAACTTCCAACTCTCTTGTGGATGTTTGTAGTGGTTTGGAATCCACTTAAATTTGTTTAGTGATTGAATTACACCGTACGTAATATGTGACTGTAGAGTAACAAACTAAATCAAGTTGAATATACAGCAATATAAAATTAATGGAAAACAAAATGTTTAATAAACTGTGAATGAGAAAAGAACAGAACATTATACATTAACATTTTTAAAAATTTATATCTAAAAAATCTCCTGTAGTACTTGGTTAATTTAAATAAAGCTTGTAACTTGTCAATTACTGGCCTTATATACTGATGCCATTGTGAGACAAGTATTCACTATGCATTTCCTACAAGAAGGACTTATTTTTCAAACAGATAGAGCTGTATTCATATGTGTGAAGAGGGAATCTTCTGAAAAATGTGCTTAAGTTTTTTTTTACTTAAACACAACATGGAAAATTAATGGTAAAAAAATAGCTTTTAGGAGTGTAATTCTCCTCTATTAATCTATATCTTGCAATGAGATATTCATCACATTAGATTTGTAGATTGCAAAGGGTTTAAGTTGATGTAATTAGAATGCATATTATTTATATTCATGTGTGATAGCAGTTATTTGTTATTAGCTTAAAAATTATTAGTCAATATTTTGTTGATTGTATTTTAATTTTTCATTGGCATTAGTATTCTGAATTGAAGTTTAACTATTGTGATATTAGACTTAATTGTAAATTATAAAGCTGCATATGCTTAAACTTGTGTCATTTTTTTAAATGTGAAATATTTTATATCTTTCATTACATAGAATTGTATTGCTATTTCTGTTTTTGAATTTAAATAAATATATAATTGCTATTTTCTGCCTTTATCTAGAAATAAATGTATTAGTATTTTTGAACTTTAAGCTATTGCATATAGTAAGATGTAAACATATTATTTAATTACTTCACCTTGATTATTTTATTTAAGGTTTTCAATTTCTGTCCCTCTGTAAGTGCAATAACTGGAATATCACCGCAGAGATATGTATGGAGAATAGGTGTAGCTCTGCATTCTACTCCTCGTCTTTTACTGGCTTCTGCTTACTACAGTCATTATATCAGGAAGAGTAAATTTATTAAATCTGAATCAAAGTCCTTATATGAACATATTGTGACACTGAATTATTGGTTTCATACTACTGAAATAATGGCACTTGTAGGTGTTACTTACATTTCAAACAAGGAAAATTATCGTAAGCACTTAAGTTTTATTAATAACATAAAGCTAAATACCTATTATTGTAAACTAAAAAATTTAGAAATCAGTTTTATAGATCAAGCTTTATTGGCTTATTTTTTAGTTCTATAATTTTACATCTCCATAGTTCTTTCTTAAGAGTTGCATGTACGATATTTCCTTTTGCATTTATTTTCTAGATTGATTGTTTGTAATTTTGCATGTGTATGATGTTGTTAATATTTTCAGTTTTCCATGACTACTCCAAATACGACATAAAATGTTTTTTGCAGTTATGATTGCATGTTTGTGTGAAACTTTTCAGGTAGATTATATGATTTTTTAAACATTTCATTTTTCCTGTATTATTGCATGTTTAAATTAGTTTTATTCTTATGAGTTTTATTATTCATTGCAAATTATAAAACTCTTTAATTTTTAGTTTAATTTGCTGAATTTTCTTATTTTTTTTCATAATTTATATAATATTCAATATTTTAATTAAAATTAAATGTCTTAGTGTCTGCATAGTACCTTCTCATATTTTACTATATTTAACCATTTTAAACTTATAAAAGGTTACTCTTTTTAAAAAATATTACGTATAAGTGATTTAGCTGAGAGACAAAACATTTTTAAATTTTTAATTAAATTTTTAAAATATTATTTCATTCAAATTTAATCTTTCTTCTTCTGGTTTAGCTTAAAAACTCATGAAATAATATATGTCCAATATTAATTAATTCAGTTAATTTGGAAAATGTCTAAACATTAATTTTATTAGATGAATTTGCTCTAAAATGTTCAATTACTTATTTTCATATTTATTTAAAATTTTTATGTTATTTTCATACATGTATGCTCCTTGCAGTTTCTTTATTCATTAAATTTAAATTTTTTGTATTTGTTGATGAAATTAGCTTGAATGTCTAACTTTTCTCATTTTAAAGTTATTTTATAATTCAACAAATAAATTAATTTAAAGTATCGCAACTTAGCTTAGTTTGCAAGATAAATTTTAAAGGTATTTTTATACTTCCAATAACACAGACTTCTAATTACAAACACTAACAATTATGAAAAAGACAAATCTAATCAAATATTTTCATCTACTTAATTTTAAAAATGTTTCCAGTCTTTCAATAAAATATAAAACATTGTAGAAATTACAAAAAAATTAAAAAATGCCAAATTTTAGAATAAAGTTCAACCACAATATTGTCAATAAATTAGTGTATTTTCTGTCAAGCCTCAATTAAAATAACTTGTTTTAATGATACCATCTTTGTGAAGAAAAATTGCAGTGTGTATAATTGTAAGTCAAATCTGATACCTTGCAAAAGTAAAGTGACTCCCTTTTAATTTTTTCTATGTTTACTAACCCCTCAGGGGGTTTACCTTCTTTAGGTAAACACGGGTGTCACAATCCCGAGGTACCCTAGTGATCAATTCTCCTCTTTATTTTCTTCTCTCCTCTCCTCTTCTGCTTTTCCTTCCTCTTCTCCCTCATTGTGTTTGCCTTGTAAGAGGTTGAGGGCTCGCCTTGAGTAGCTATTGTCGCCCTGTTACTATTAGCTTCTCTTGGGGACTAAATCACCACGTCAGAGATATATTGAAAGCGTATAAGGTCTGGCTAGCACTGATGCAGTTATACTGCATCCCCTTGTTGGGCTCGTGGTGGTGGTGCAGTCGGGCCTTGAAGTAATTAACCTATTTCTATGGAATGTACTTCTAATTCTTTACTCCCTATGGAGCAACAAATGATACAGGATCAGAGATATTTCGTTCTTAAAAGAACTGAGGGCAATTTTGATAATGTTTCTTCTTTCTTAATTAATAAGAGTCTTATTGGTACAGTTGGAAATGTCAAAAATGCTCGCAAGATGAAATCTGATGATCTTTTAGTTGAAGTCTTATCAATTGAACTGGCCAAAGCCACTCTAAAACTAAAATGCCTTGGTAATATAGATGTTATAGTATCTCCTCATAGTAGGTTAACTTCTACGCGGGGAGTAATTTCAGCAGATGATCTATTTAATGTTTCAGAGGAGGAAATTTTGAATAATCTTGTTGACCAAAAAGTCAACATGTGCAGCGTATTACAATCAGGAGAGAGGGCAAAATTATAAGAACTAAGCACCTTATACTCACATTTGCTACTCCTATACTACCTCAATTTATTAAAGCTGGCTACCTAAATTGTAGTGTTCGCCCCTACATTCCAAATCCATAACGTTGCTTTAAATGTCAGCGTTTCGGCCCTGCAAAAAATACTTGTAGGGGACATTTAACTTGTGCTCGATGTGCATCTGTTGAACATGATAGTAGTGAATGTCAATTACAAGAAAAATGTGTAAACTGCAGTGGTAAACATCCATCGTACTCCCGGTCATGCCCAACCTGGATATTAGAAAAAGAAATTATTACTGTGAAAATAAAACAAAACTTATCTTACCCTGAAGCCAGGCATACAGTATCTTGTACCCCTAATCAAGGTATTAGCTATTCACAAGCAATTAAAAAAGTCATGAAATCTTGTAGTACTCAAACAGATTTCTTAAATTTTCCAAACTTATCCTCAAATATTCCTAGTATAAATGTCCCACCTATTCCGAAAGGAATTTCTCCACTGTCTTTTGCAAAATCTAAGTCTCAAAAATCCCTAAAATTAAAGAATGCAAAAGAAGGGCTCCATAAATCACATTTAAAGAGTAAAAGAAGCTCAACTGCCTCTAAGACAGGTATAAAAAACATAGACCCATCAGATGATGCAACACTCCTAAGTGGAGACTCATCTGAATCCCAGATGGCTTGCTCCAATGCCGGAGCATTCAGCTTAGCTTAATGGGAACCTTCGTTTCTTGGAATTGTCAAGGTTTTCGCACTCATATAGAAGATATGAAAACAATTATAAACCTGACTAATCCAGTTTGTTTTGTCATCCAAGAAACATTCTTGAAACCTCAGTACAGTTTAAAATTGCGTGGATATAATTGTGTGAGGAAATATGTTAATCATGTTTCAGTTTCTGGAGGTGTATACATTCTTGTGTCTTGTAATATTCTTAGCACTATACAATCCCTTAACACTTCATTACAGGCTGTTGCAGTACGCATACACGCAACATCTCTCATTACTATTTGTAGCCTTTACTTACCTCCCCATGCGATCATCCATGAAAACGATTTAAACAGTTTGCTGGACCAACTACCTACACCCTTTATTTTACTTGGTGACTTCAATTGTCATAACACCTTATGGGGTAGTGATAATATGAATCCTCGGGAACAGTTCATTTCTATTAACAATATCTGCCTTCTAAATTCCACGGAAATAACCTATTTCCATCAGCCATCAAGAACTTTTCACTCATTAGATTTAGCTATTTGCTCTCCATTAATTCTACCTTCGTTAAATCTTAATGTTGATAAGGACTTATATAACAGTGATCATTTTGCTTTAATTATAAATCAAACTGGTACAAGCAGACCACAAGTCTTCCACTCCTTTTATTCTTATCATCGTGCAGACTGGTCTCTCTATACTCAATTAGCTGTGATTACTGACAGCATGGTTAGAAGTGATAATATCAATAATGCTGTGCAAAAAGTAACTGATGCACTTCTAGATGCTGCCGAAAACACAATTCTCAAGCGCTCCCCAATTCCACACAAATATCATAAACCATGGGGGAACCATGAGTGCCAAGTGTCATACAAAAAACAAAAAAAGTTGTGGACTGTTTTTCGCAGGTGCCCTATCATGGAAAACCTCATGGCTTTCAAAAAAGCTAAAGCTTTTGCTCGTCGAGTACGGAGAAATAGTCAAAAAGAATCTTGGATAAGGTATGTTTCCTCCATCACATCTTCAAATTCCAGCAAAGAGTTGTGGAAGAAAGTTAAAGCTTCCAGTGGTTTATATCGGGACTTCTCTATCCCAATACTACGCACAGGAGCTGACATAATTTCTTCTCAATATGATATTGCCAATCTTTTAGGTGAAACTTTTGCAAGGGTATCTAGTCCAGCCTCTTATGATCCTAAATTTCTCAGAACCAAAGAGCAAGCTGAAAAGAAACCTATAAATTTTCATGAAAAAGCCATACATCCATATAATTGCAATTTCTCTTTGCTGGAACTGCAGAGAGCCCTGTCCCAAACTAAAAATACTAGTCTGGGACCAGGTGGTATCTCATATAAGATGCTTTGTCATCTTAATCATGAATCTTTAATAAACATTCTTTTTCTATTCAATAGAATATGAAATGAACATGTCTATCCCAGTCTTTGGAGCAAAGCAATTATTATTCCAATTCTTAAACCTGGGAAAGATCCAACTAATCCTCAAAACTACCGTCCAATTGCTCTCACAAGTTGCCTTGTTAAAACTTTGGAGCATATGCCCGTCTTGTTTATGTACTTGAGGACAATCAGTACATATCCCTTTATCAAAGTGGATTCTGGAAAGGTCGATCTACTCTGGACAGTATTGCGTACCTAGAAACACAAATTAGGAATGCTTTTGTACGGAGACATCACTTGGTGTCTATATTTTTTGACATAGAAAAAGCTTATGATAAGACATGGTGTTATGGAATTCTTCGAACTTTGTATAATTTTAATTTCAGAGGAAATTTACCCATTTTTATTCAGAGTTTTTTAAGTTCTCGCATTTTTAATGTCCGTATAGGATCTGTTTTATCTAATCCATTTATCCAATGTGAGGGGGTTCCTCAGGAAGTGTCTTAAGTGTTACTGTTTTTAATATTTGCATCAGCAACATTCTTCATGTATTGCAACTATCTGTCCATGGAACATTATATGTTGACAATCTCCAAATTTCTTGCCAAGGTTCCAATATGCGACTGATTGAAGGGCAATTACAAACTGCTGTCAATAATCTAGTTGCTTGGTGTAATGAAAATGAGCATACTTTGTCCCCTTGTAAAAGCAATTGTATCCATTTTTGCAGAAAAACTGGGCTTCATCCTGATCCAGAAATTAAGATATCAGGTACAACTATTCCTGTAGTTAATCAGATATCATTTCTTGGGCTTCTATTTGATAAAAAGTTAACCTTCCTACCACATATCTTAGATTTGCGCAAAAGATGCGAAAAATCAGTAAATATTCTGAAAGTTCTCTCTAAGGTGCAGGTCGTCAAGCATTACTCTGAGTGTATCAGTCAGTTATTCTATCTCGAATTGACTATGGTAGCGTAGTTTATGGATCAGCCAGATCATCAGTTTTGCGCAAATTAGACCCTGTTCATCACTCAGCTTTACGAATCTGTTCTGGAGCATTCCGGACTTCTCCTGTCCAGAGCCTTTATGTAATTTGCAACCAGTTACCTCTAAATCTGAGGCGTAAGCAACTCTCTCTCTACATTATTATTTCAAAATGCTATCAGTATCACTACAAACTTTGAAATCGATGATTATTCGTCCCTCTTTAAGAAGGCTATGTAATGCACGGCCACATAGCATATTACCATATTATGAGTGTACAAATTCATTCCTGTCTTCACCTGAGTTCCCTGATTTACATATTCAAATCACAGATGCTCTAAGATTTCCTCCTTGGAATATTCCTGTTGTCAATATAATCAAACCCTTTACTGGATACAATAAATCAGTTAAATCTTCCCTTATTTTGCAACAAATGTTTTCACACATTCATTCCCATTATTCCTCCCACATCTCTGTATTTACAGATGGCTCAAAATCAAGTGGTCATGTTGGTTGTGGTATTGTTGTTGGAAATACAGTTTACAGCTCTAAAAAGCATGCATCATATTCTGTGTATACAGCTGAAGCTGTTACTATTTAACATGCTCTAGAAATAATACAATCCAGCTCTTATCGAAAATACTGTATATATACAGATAGCATGAGTGTGCTCATGCAATTAGACAATTTTAAAGATAAATGTCATCCAATTATAGTGGAAATATTGGATATTTTAAATATATTGAAGAATAAAGGATTTGACATCTTGTTTTGTTGGGTTCCAAGTCATGTTGGCATAGCTGGGAATGAACTTGCAGATAAAGCTGTTAAAAATGCCTCTGACATTTTGCATAAAGCATTAACATTTTTTGACATTAAACAAATTATCAAATATTTCATTTCCTCCCACTGGCAAAAAACATGGGATTTGCAGAAGAACAGTAAATTATATTGTATATTCTCCCACATTCTTTCATTCCCAGTTGTTCCCATGCGAAGAGTAGATGTAAAACTCACACGGCTTCGCATTGGACATACTAGATTTACACACAAGCACTTATTCTTGTCTCGTAGTGCTCCAGTTTGTGGCATGTGTAATGTACCATATACAGTTCATCACATTTTAATTGTCTGTCCTAACTTCAATGATTTACGCATAGTGTTTTTTAATACCACAAATTTAATTTTATCAGACTTGCTTGGGTTTAAACCACATAGAAATTTGTTTGCATTTTTACGTGCAATAGGTTTCTTGAATTCTATTTAAGATTTTTAGCCAAAATAATCTTTTACAAATACTCTTCTTGAACTTTTAATACATTCCATTGTATACATCTGACTAGTATTTTAACACAGAACTTTTACCCACAGTTTTAAATATTGTACGGTGCAGAAATGTCCAATATTGGACCTTGCATCTGTAAACCTCACAAAATCAATCAATCGATGTTTACTAAAGTTGCCCCCCCCCCAATTTGAATTTCAAGAATGAAATTCAAGTATTATAGGTAAACCAAGATTATAATTCTCTGATAAATATTCAAACAGGATAACTAAATTATTTAACAATTAAACTCGTCATCAAACTTAAATTAAAATTCTAAAATTCATTTTTAATTGTTTTAAAGAATAAAAAATGGAAATGTTTTGAAAAATATAAGTTTTTCATAAATAAAAAATAATTTTAAAAATATATTTATGTTGTGTAAAATGTGTTGCTAATGTAACTATTCTGTTTACTTAAATTTTGATAGTTAAAATTCTTCTTGCGAAAATATATATGCAAGATGTTCAAAACGTACAGTAATATTGAAATCTCTTAGTGAAAAATTAGTTTTCCTGCCGCAAAATATGCAGAGGAAATTTGCTGTAAGAATAAATATTTTTCTTCTTAAGTAACACTTTTTTAAAAATTGCACTAAATTCTGTTACAATCAGTATTAAAACATGCATATTTATCAATAATTACACCACCATTTAATTACACTTGGCTATTCATATATTCGAAAAATCTTTAAATTTGTTAAAATCAAGTCAAGGTGATATGATTTCACAATATAACATTAAATCTGGCTAATGGATTTCAGTGTATCAAACAGTTTTCAATAATACTGCAGACTTCTATATTTTAATGTTCTTATATTGTTTATTTTTCAGATTTTATTTTTTATGAACATTTCTGTGGTAAGTCTGATTTTTATTCAGTGCAATGAGCATGACTCATATGGGTTTAGTCATGCCTATCTTATCACTAGGAAGTTTAGTCATGTCTGTCTTATCACTAAGTTTGTCTTAAGGAAAATTACCTTGTCATTGAGAACATTTTGTGGTTGCAAATTCTTTTAGTGTGTGAGTTCAATCAAATGCATTTTTATTAGATATATTGCTTTTATGTAATAAAAAGCTGTACGTACTATAAATTTTAAATTAATTTTATAGAAGTTTATTACAATTTTCATGAGAGCAACATCAGATATGAATTAGTTTTCTTTTGTATTTTTTTTAACTTTATATTTTTATTCCTGATGTTATTTTATTTATCTTCTATATAATTACTTATTTATTTTCAATAATAATAATTTTATAGCTGTCCATGAAAAGATATTCATCACATTTATGGCTGCTTCCATTTCTTATATGCTAAGTACTTGTGTTTTAAGTCACATGAGCAAATCTTCATGTCCAACGTATTTGGTGAGTTCATTTAGAAATTTTAAATTTAAATTTGCAGTCACTGTTTGCTTTGAAATGCATTTATTTATTTTTTATATTTAAATAAGTGTGTCTCACCCTTGTTTTAATGATACTACTCTGCAGTTTTTGTTAAATATATAATATAAAAAATAATCATAAAATATTGTGGAACAAAAAAAAGTTAATTTTAAACTTCTAGAATTTTTAGACTTTCTAATAGATTTGAAAAGGATATTTGGTTTATATAGATAGTTGAAAAAGATTTTGTTACATTCATTTTTTTGGCTATTTGCTTTTAGTTTAAAAAGAACTTATTACACATAGTCATTAATATTGGTTAAACATGTAATTTTTTATTACTTTAAAGTGCAAAAGTCTCAAGATTCCTATCTAGGAAATTTATCTAGTGCATGGAATATAGGAATTTTGTGAAAACTGGTGCTTACATTCCAGTTTTTATACCCAAGTTTGAATTTTTTCCCAAAACTTTGTGCTATAAATGAACAGACTTAATACTTCTCTCAGTACTTTTGAAAGTACCATATTTTCCTGTATATAATCTACTGTGGGGTATTATCCGCAAAAGTTTTTCGTGTAAAAGAAAAATGCATCTCGTAATCTGCGGCAATTTTCCCAACAAATAGTCGAAAATATATACTGCTGATAATTTGGTGCCAAATAAAAAAATACACAGTAAGATTAAAAATTTAATAAATTGCATAGAAAAATATGTTTATAATGCAAAAGGTCTCTTTGGATCCACCTCAACTCAAAGTGCGATAAACAGGGATGCAAACCCGACATCGATCAAGATCCGCAAAGATTTTGGTAAAACTGATCGATTTTTAGTTTTTAATAACTTTTAAAACAAAGTTAGGTATATTTTTAAAATATATTTCTTTCATTTATAACTAAGTGAAGGAAATGGGTTATTTTCGAATTGCGCATTGGGTACATTTTTTCTTTTGTACCCTTCATGCTTTGTTTTTCATCTTATATTAACATATTTCTCACCATTTTTATTTGCCTTCCATATAGCTTTTGATTTAAAATTTGATCTGTAACTTAATAGTTTTCGCTTCCACATGACGATATATGAATTTGAATGTTTTCAGAGTGAAACAGCTCTGATCATGACAGAATTCGATATGATTAGCCAATGGCAACTGTAAAATCATTCTAAGGAACCGATTTCATTCTTGAATGCAACTAAACAATGCTGGCTATAGTTGAAATAAGACAGCAAGTTGTGGCAATATCTGTTATCTGTTTTATGAAACATAAACAACATTTCTTTTGAAACTTTATTATTAGCTTTTCTGATAAAGAATGCTTTTTTTATCAGATTATGCACAGCATTGTATTATACATAAAATGAAATTCAAAACTTTTTTTTAACACATATTCTGCTGATTATAAACAGGAAAATATGGTAATGAATTTTAAAGAAATTAGAATAATAGTAATAATGTTCATAACTGCTAGCTATGGAAAAGAGTAATAATAAATATCGATTAAATTGAAACTGTTTTTATTTCTTTCCGCTTCATTTCTTTAAACTAGTTAATATTTAAGAATCTTTGTTGTTCAGCTTGAAAAATTATTTTTCGCTGAATTTTTTTTTATTTTTATTCTTTGAATTGATTTTAAGTATAAAATTCTTCATTGTTACTGAACTTCTGACAGATTATGGCATTTCAGAGTACTGTTACTTCCTACACAGTAAAGTGTAAATTACTGAATTACAATATTCATTTATGCAGAAAAAATAGAAATATCATATGAAATTCTGAAAGATTAAGGTGGGAAAAATTGTTTGGTTGCACTGTTAAAGAAACAGATTAGGTACTGAAATTATGTTTAAGAAGGTGAAGCATATAAATTAAGCATATTTTATTTCAATGGTGTATTAAAATTAAGTACACTTAATTTATAATATAAATTATAATAATCTAAATGCAATTACAACTTAATTTATTACTTACATCTTTACGTCTTATTACTAACATCATTCTATACATAAATATAAATGTTCTTTATCTGATACCAATTTTATGCTATTTTCGTGTTTTCATAATAAAATTTGTTATAAAATTACGCCTGTTTTGTATTTATTTCTTACATTTCATTATCCGAACTTCAGGCTAACAGTATTACTTTTTTGTATAAGAATTTTTTTAAGTCTGAAATCTAAGAAAAATCTGAAATTCAATTACTTTAACTTATTAATTTAAGGTATTTGCGGGTACAACTTAGTGTAAAAACTAACTCCTTTTGCCTTCTGCAACATTAATATTAAGAATTCTAATCACAAATAAAATTTTATTCTGTTTATAAAGTCTATTAATAAAAGTTAAGTCTCTCTTAACCATTAATGTGTAGTGTTTTAAAACTACCCTACTCTTTTAGAAAACTTTTTCATAGCCAGTGTCACTGAACTGGTGGCTGAATGGCCTGCAACCTGGTCTTCAGTCCAGCAGTTTGTGTATTTGACTTGCATTTCAGGTATGGATGTCTATAGCCGCTCGGAATTAAGTTTGAATACTTGATCTTGGTCAAATTGGCCCCATATACTAGTAGTAACAAAAATAACAAACCAAACAACCAAATTTTATGCTTTTAAGTAAAAATATTATTGGAAGAAATATCTAAGTATTTAATTTATTAATTAATATAATTAAATATAGGTTTTGAAAAGAATAATACTTTTAAAATAAATATGTATAGGAACAATCTTTTTAATTGAATGGTATTGCAGTGATTTTTTGTTTGAAAAAATTGTTAGTAAAAAGATAAAATTCTAGACTTGTACACTAGAATACTTTTCATTTTTCTAGAAGTTTTTCATTGCAGTACATGAACTTAATTCAGAATTAGTTGCTTTTTTGATTTTGAATTGTATGAAATTTCTTAGCAAACTATTCATATTAAGAAATGAAATTAAGTCCAACATTTGATTTTATTTACTTTTACATCGTTTCCAATTTAAATTTTTTTTTTCAGTTTTAGACTTTTTTAACAAACAACTACTTTTTTCTCTATTTCCAATTTTTTGTCTTTGGGAAGAAATTTATCAGCAATTCTAGCTCAAATAGCTCTTGGATATGAGCATCTCCTCAATTTTTAGGAAAGTATTAATCAACTATTGCGTGTGTGAAATAACACCACTATATTGTCATACAACATCAAAATTTTGCAGTGTTTATGATAGAGGTTTATTTTAAATTTCAACAAAATTGTTATCAGATTCTCTGAATTAATTTGGTGAATACCAAAGCTTTTTAAAAACAATTACTGAAGCTTTTTTCTATTTACACACACAGATAATTTATCATAAAATCATTTGTAATTGGTAATGTAGCCCAACTAAAAAAAGATAATTTCTATATTAATAAATTATTAAATGGTGATAGCATGAGATCTATCAAGAGCAATAATTCCGAGAAGCTAGTAAAACTTGTTGATTTTTATTTTTTAATAACTTTTAAAACAAGGTTTGACAAATTTTTTCTTTAATAATTAAATAAAGAAATGGATTTCTTTCGAATTAGGCATTAGATGCATATTTTCTTTTATACCACACATGCTTTGTTTTTACCTTACTTAAATGTGTTTGTCAGCATTTTTTATTTGCCTTCTGTATAGCTTTTAGTTTAAAATCTTCTGTGTAAATTAAACATTTTTGCTTCCACATGGTATATGAATTTAAATATTTTCAGAAAAAAGTAACTCAGGTTAAGATAGAATCCCAAATGATTATAACAACTGTTTTTACAACTATCTAATCTTTACAATGAACCGAATTCGGTCTTGAACGCAATTGGACAAAGCTGATTTTGGATGAAATAAGTTAGCTGAGTCATGGTGCCATCTGTTATTTATTTTACGAAACACAAACTGAACTTTTTTCAAAACTTTATAATAATTTTTTTTTTGATGGAGAATGTTTCTTATTACATTATCCCTGCCAGTGTATTCTACATACAACGAAATTCAAAAACTTCTTAAAACATAATCCACTGTTTATATACAGGAGAATATGGTAGTTATTGAATAAGAGGTAAATTGAATTCCGAAAGCTAAAAATATTATACAAATATTTATAATATAATTCTTTTTCTAAAATCATTAATATAAAATATATATTAGATACTGTCATTAAATCAAAATTTCTAATAGAATGATTTGTGATGCATTATTATTGCTATCTTTATCACTTCTTCAAAAACTTCAAACAAATTATGGAAAGTTGATGATAAATTTCACTTTCTTTTGTTTTCTCACTTGCTTATTGTATACGTTGTGAAGTCTGTAGTTTTCATTTTTTTGAAGAATCTAATTGAATTAATGTGAATTCACAAGGAGTTATTTTATAAATAACATAAATATTGAAATTTTTCTTCATTTTTAACAACAGGTTTTTTTTTTTTTATATATATTTCAGATTATGATTGGTACTATTGTGTTGACACCATTACTTGATTATGATTTATAAAAATAATCTGGTATTTTAGTGACATTAAGTCAAGAAATCCATTCAAAATTAAACAAAAGATTATTAAATTTTTTTATTTTTATTAGTATAGAAAAACATGAAATTATTTTACATTGACCAAAGTTTACTCCAAAAACCATCATTCATGTTTTTGTTTCAAATGCTTCTTGAATGTATCAAATGGTTTTTTTACAAAACATCTTGCATAGTCGTTGTGTTCATGTTGTTGAAATGTTAGTTTGAAAATTTTCATTTTATCATTGAATGATTTCTAGAAAAATGCAGCTTTCCTTAAATTTGTTTATTTATGTACGGTTTTCCATCTTTTGATTAATATTGTTAAATATTTTAGGAAAAGCTGTCTTATAGAACAAAACTTTTCCTTTGTGTAATCATTGCCCTTACATCATTGGGTATGATGTATTTCTTTTATAAACATCGAGTATATTGTGAGGAACTTGGTAAGTTAAAAATGTTTATTTTTTATTATGCTATATGTAACTGTAGTAATAAAAAAAGAAAATTTTTGAAATAAAAGTAGCAAAAATTTACTTTTTTTATTTAACTTCTTCAGTTATTTTGAATCTGGGAACTTTATTTTCGTTATTTTGAATAATGCTTCTTAATTGGTGATTTTGATGCTCTTCAAAACATTCAATAACCATTACAGAATTCTAAATTATTGAGGAATTTGCTTACAATAATTTTATAAAAAATGTTAAATTAAAAAAATTAATGTTAATAAAATTATTAATATTAATTATAATAAAAATATTATATATAGTAAAAAATAAAATGCTTATTTAACTAAATATATTTTTATGTTTTATTAATTTTAATGTTAATATTCTTTTTATTAATTAGAGTCTAATTTTAATACTAAAGGTGGTAGTTTATTTTTGTGTTTTGAATAGTTGGTTTGGTTTAAAATTTGTTATTTCAATTATGATTCAGCCTTTTTCCTTTAGTGTCTGTATTTAGTAAAACAAAGGATCATTAAAGGGTAAATAGTTATTGTAATCACTCACAGAGAAAGTTTGAAATAACTAAATAGATAGACGAATATTTTATTGTTGCTGATGATGCATTTATAAAATTCTTATTGAAAATTTTATTGTAAGATATTATTAATGGAATTGATTTCCTTCAAAATTCAGTTATTAGAGTACAATTATTTTGAAAGTATTAAAACTTGCAGAAAATCTTCACTAATATTCTTGATCTTGTAAAATATTTAGAGGAAAGAATCCTGTTTAAAAATCATGTTTTTGTCATAATTTAAATAATAGTTAGGTGGCTATATTTTTCTGAAGTTTTTTAATATACTTATTTTAATAAAGTTCTACTTTATTTTTATTCAGAGCATAACAATGGGTAACAAAAAAGTTATTCAAATTTAATTTCTTTAGGAAGCTTGTGTGTTTAAACTTCAAAATATTTAGAATCATTTTTCAATATGTTTTACCATAACTTAATTAGTCCACACATGCATTACTTTAAGTTATTTGCATTCTGTATAGTTTATAATCTTGCCATTTTAATTAACTAGTCTTTTCATTTATTACTTTTTATCAATATTAAGTGAAACAAATATAGTACAAGTATAAAGTTTGATAAAGTTAAGAAGTCCAAACTGAAGATGTGAGAATAATAAGTGTTATTCACACATATGAATTTAATGTTAATATCATAAATCATTGTTTTAATGACAAAATTGCTACCAAGTATTTGAAAATTTATTCAGCTATAAATTCATTTTGATAACAAAGTATTTTTCATTTGTTTTGTGTTCTACAACGTTTTTTGTTTCTGAATTAACTATAGTCTGATTCTTTCAATAAATACTAAAACTCATTCAGCTATGAAAAATTTATCCTTAAGCCATTTTCTTGAAGGATTTTTCTCTTGCAATTTAAACAATAAACTATTTAAGTTAATAGCTAAACTAGTAGAAGTCATTATAGTCATTAACTTCCTTTTTCTGTTGCTAATATTATAACCTTCATAATAAGAGTTGTGAGTTTAGACCAGTGACACATTCATTTATATGAATAAATTATTTTGAACATAAAAATACATAGCACTTACATGAAAAGTATGATATTTTAAAAGGTACTATTTAATGTCAAATGGTGGCTTGCAGTTCAGCAATAAATTGATTTCTACAAAAGCAATGATAAGATAAATTAAATTTAACACTATATGCCATTGTGTTGTGGCGAGACTAACAATCGAAGACTGTTGTAATGCATTTGAACAACCGATATTTTTTTTCTTCTGGGAAAATTTTGTAGATAGTGAGTAGTAGTTCATGCATTGTTAGGAATAAAACCTAAGAACTTGTCATGACGTGCATGCTTAAGGAAACTCATTTTGTTCTGTATTGAAAACTAGCTGTAATGTTAAGTATATGAAGAAATTTGAATAATTATTTCACAAGTTTTATTATAACTAGAACTTCACTTTTTTTAGGTTTCGATAATGCTCAAAAATGTTTTGTTTTGAAATTTATTTTTAAAATTGTCTCAATATTTTGAAGAATTTGAAATTTTTAAAAGAGACTGCAGTTGTAAATATATTCATAAATACTATTATAAAATTTTTTTTTACTGTTACATTTTTTATTTTTTATCAGTAAAACTTAAAAATTTTCACAAAAATTAGCTACGCACATATAGTGGGTGAATACTTGATTGTTTAAAGGCTCAATCCAATCCCTTGCCTAATTTAGTCAAAAAAGTTCCTGCTCTCTCAGTAAAGTTTAGAGTTTGGGCTTTTTGTAGTTACTGAAGCTAATTTGTGTGCTCCCTTCTCATCCCCAATAAACAATGCTTGTATACTTAATTTTCAAAGTTAATTTTTTGATTCCACTATCTTCTTTCTAAGAAAATGTTTCTAACTTGATGCTAAAAGGAACATTTCTTTCCCCTTTTATAAAAAGAAGAGAGTTTGAAGATTTCGCCATGATGAATCTTTATTTTGCCAGAATGGTCCTGTGCAAATTCAATCAGTAATTTCCACAAAAAAGTGGAAAGGTTTAAATATATGTATAGATAGATAGATATTTCATAGTTCACCAATTCCATAATTTTAAATCTTTCTTTTATAAAAAAAAACTTCAAAATTTATTGATTTTTTTCTTTATTGCATACTTGCTTATAAGTTATTGCATGTTTAGTTTGGATGCAGAATAAATTTTAAAATTTCAACAAAACCTATTTCTGCTAAGTGTATGGCATATTTATTTGTCCCTAAAAAATAACAAGTTTTTGTAATTAAAAAGAAATAATATATGTTTATATATATGATAGGTGTAAATAGATAATAAATTACGATATTTTTATTCATGCATTATTTCTTCTGATTTTGAGGCAATTTCTGCTAAGTTTTGGTGGCTTCATAAAAAAATGCATTTCTTCCTAAATCAGAATACATGTCAGTTTCAATGTTATTTAGGACAATAGTAAATATGTTCATTGGCCTTTTACTATTTAAAATCCCATTGCACTTCTTTTGGGGAACCAAGGCAGCTAAATATTTTTAGTAACACATCAGTAACAAATATTGAACTTATATCCTTTGTGGGTATAGCATCTGGTTATTTTGAGGCTAATTAAATAGCCGTAATCAGGTTTCTGTTTCCATTCTCGGAAATTGGCAAAGAGCCACACGCATCAATGTTTATCTTTAAAAATGACTCACTGATAATCGGCCTCAAGCATAAAGGAGCCTTTTTTGTGTCCAGATCATGTCCCACGTGTTGGCATGCATCACATTCCTTTACAAATTTTTCCATTCCTTGGCCAAAAGAATAGCCTTGCTAGCCGTTGCTTTCATTTAGTGATGTCCACATGCGCGCGCACTCTTTCATGACGCATAATCAAAATACCCTTTCTTAATGTTTTGGGGACCACTAACATTCTATTTTTTCACCTAAATGATCACATTGTAATTTACACAGTAACCCATTTATAATTTCATAACTCCACTCTGTTTTTTTCTCCAAATCCCATCATTCGAGTTCCAATAACTCCTTTGTTTCTTCACAATTTAACTGCTCCATTTTGAATTCTTTGTTGTACACTTTTACAAGATCACCATTGGTCTCATCATTCTCGCAGATGGGCAATTTGATATCCTCCTCACTTACTTCTCGAACAATAGCGTCCTGGGGCACAATTTCCCCTGCAATGCCTGTGAGTAAGGTCATTGTTTCTAGGAACCCTTCCTCCCCTCTTTCCCTTTCTCTGGCTGCTTGAGCTCGCGTCACAGCATTTACCGGTTTTTCTTCCTCTGTTGTTTCAAGGAAATTAGCCGTCTGACTTCCTAAAATGTAATATTGCTGGCTCGCATTTTCACTGAAAATGCATGCCTTTGTTTCAATTGAGCCTTACTTAGTTTCCAACCAAAGTCTAGTGACCCATCCTTCTAGATACGTCCTTATTTCGAAAAGAAAATCTTTTCCGTAGATTTCTGGGCTTGCGTACATGTTGAACGAATTTCTGTCTCATTGCCTCTGCCGATAACTGGAATCTTTCTAACAGGAGATTCTTGACAAAACTATATTCTCTTGTCTCTTCCACTTTAGTACATAAAACCACATTAGAAGTAGAAAGGCGCAATATGGAAATTAGTTCTCCTACCCACTCACTTTCCGGAATTTGCAAGTGCTTAGCTTGTCTTTCAAAAAGACAAAGGTAGAGCCTGATGTCAATAATATCAGGATTAAAACGTTACATCCTGCTACGTAAAGCTATACCTGATTGCTTAGGGGTCTCAACAAGTTGATTAATGCTAGTGCATTCTGTCATAATTTTCAGGCATTCTAATTCCAACATTCGATCTTTGTCACGCTCTTCCATCGCTATCTGCTCTTTCTAAACGGGTTTCAATGATATGATTAAGACAATCCTCAACAAAAGCTAGCTGGTAATCTTCAGATGCTTGAATCAAATTTTTCAAATCAATCCTCAGAGTTTCATCTACATCGCCCACCATCTCATTGGCTAACTCAATAAGGTCTGATTTTTTTCCTTTAGCAAAAAATGCCATTTTAAAGTTAGACCACTAGCGTACTTATCTATATAATGAATCTAAATTTTTTATGAACACTAAACAAAACAAAAAGGAATATTATTTAAGAATAAATACCAGTTATATTACTTAGAATTCAATCCCAATTTTCACTTTGCTAATCAATTTGGAATTTTCCTGATATGTAAGAAATACCACTTAAACTTACATTATTCTCACACATACGTTAACTATTTCATTATTCAATTATGCAAATTTATTTAATTATAGAAATAACACACATTCATAGTTACCAACAATTTAACATAATTATGTTACAGGGTTTGTGCATTTGAATAAATTAAATTTCCTTCAAATTTTACTAGTTATTACATGAAAATGTTTAACATATTATCAATAATTTTGACATTCTAATTACAACACTATAATTCCATTATTCCTATTCATTAACTTACAGCACTATAATTTATTATAACTATAATTTAATTATATTTTGAATTTTCTAAACTAGTACACTTGTTATTACTCAATTTATTTTACAATCAAAGCATTTATTACGTAATTGCAATAAACATATAATTTACTAATTCGTTTTATAAAATTTTTCCGACATGAATGACTCCGTCAGACATGGAGGATAAGCAACAACAACATAAAATTTTTCATTTTAAAAAAATTATTGATTTTCAAAAAAATTTTTTTTTTGAATATTCCTTACTTAATTTAGTACTTCAGAAATGTATTGTATTCAATTTAATACACCTTTCTAAAAATTCTATACTCTTATATTTTAAATAATTAATTTAAAATAATTCAAACACAATTTACTAGTTTCTAATTTACTGTTAATTGCTACACATTTCTTAACACTGATGGTCCAAAGTAGAGAAAATAAATTGGTTACTCACTGGTTTAAGGCTTGCTTCCACAATTCTGGCACACAGAATAGTTCATGAAGACTCACAAATTGAATAGGCTAACAGTTTCTTCATTCAGTTATCACTGATCAAGCCGCGCTGCCACCATTTTAAATTATATAAGCCTGGAACGTACTCAGTCTTGATAAGCAGACTTCTCGGTAGGCAAGGGCCGAAGGAATCAGGCTCGTGTAATTCAATATTCTTGACTAAATATTTATCTACAAATTTACAGGATTATTTACAAGAACTGTCATCAATTGTAGGCTCCAAGAAAACTGATGAACTCCTCACTTTCTGAAACATTCAATGCACTTTCAGTGGCGGAGAAACCCCTCACTGATACTGTGGACCAGACTTCTAAATTCCGCCCTCGAGAAACAGGCTCAAATAATCACTCAGTAAGGTCGACATATCTTTTCCAAGTAGCACTTGGAACATCCAGGTAGTCAAAACCCATGGTCTGGCATCAGTCTTTGTAATCTCGATTCTTTCACAGGCTCCTCATTCTGTTGCTGGGACTTGTCCGCTCCGGGACCTGTTTGAGAGAAGTATCAGGAACACCACACATATGTCGAAGCTCTCCTCCGCCCCATAAGAGCCTTCTATTTATTTACAAACTTTCCCCTAACATCTGGTTTCCAGTAATCTCTAGATCCTTTTTCTAATGTTATTTTTCAATCTCTATTTTCAGCCACTACACCAATTCAAATCAGAAAGAGTGTAGAGGCAATAAATTCTTCAAAAGCGCTTGGCCCATTCACCAGGTGATTCCAATTCAATTTGAAGAATTACGTTTGTCATGAAGGACTTAATGGCGCTTCACGAATCCTGTTTGCCGTTCCCACATCAACTTGAAATTAAAACTAATTGACTGTCTTTGGGTATTAAATTGTCCTGGGATTCATACGTGGGAAATCAAGAGAAATCAATCTCCTTGACTGCTACAAAGGTGTTAATGTCCATTGAAAGTCTGAAAGTAACTTGAGGGTTTCAAGCAATAACGGGAATGTTAAACTTTAAGCCAAATGTACAGAATTTTTTGTAAATTGTGTATCGAATTATTTTATAAGCGAAGAAAAGTTATTGCATGGCTAATATAAACTACATTTTTTGTTCTAATGAAATAGATGAGAAATTCAACATTTTTGTCCATATAAAATGATTATAAATGTGAAGCACTTATAGAGAAACACAACTATTTTGTCTTCTCGTAAGGTGCATTAAAAAAGTATTTAATCCCATAAAATCAAAGCAAGTGTAATTGAAATTAAATGAAGAAAAATAAAAAAATATATATTTTTTCAATATATTTATTGTTTCAGTTTTCTTCATTTCATTTCAATATTCACAATTATTTTTGAAAATAAGAAATATATTTTCAGTATATTTATTATTTTCACAAATAATAATGAATATTAAAATTAAGTTAAAAAGATAAATATTTTCAATGAATTTTATATTTTTAATTTAATTTTATTATTCATAATTGTTTTTGAACATTTAATGAATAAAAATAGCATAGTAGCTTAATTTTTTATGCATCTGCATTATTTTCTTGCTGAACTGAATAAAATGACTTCTTCTGAATATCTCCAAGCAGCTTATTCTCCATCAATGCTTGACTCCATCAGTAACAGGCATTTCTGGTGTCAGATTTGAGAAGCATTTGAGCTAGCCCTTCTTTTTTCTCAGGTCTGAAATTTATTGACATACAGTTCCAGGAGAAAATACTCTGAGGCATTGGTGGACAGTCTAGAGGGGACAAACAACCTTCAAAATAAATTGACCACATATGCGGAGAAAACCTGCTTCAGAACATGCTGAAGGAGATTAGGATGTGAAGGGCAATATAATGTCCGTGTTACCCTTATTGTGGTTAGTGGTCTCTGGCTCATTACCCGCTTAAAATTTGCTCCACTAAGTTAAGAATTATTTTTTCTTTGTAAAAAAGTGCTTTGGTGAGGTGAGTGCTTTAATAAGCAACAGATATAACAGATTATCATAGGTGAGATATTTAAAATGGTTATTTTGTTTGATACGCGAATAATAATAATATATTATTTATTTGTATCAGTCTTTTACTCCATTTATTTAACATTTGTTGAGGCACATTTATATCTATTTTCTGCTGTTCCTTTACACAAAATGAAAAATATGTTTCATAATATGTTCAAGCTAAAATTACTTTTAAAATATCTCTTTCAGTTGCTCTAGTCAAACTCAAAATTTTTTAAATTAATACTGGTAGTCTTGCCCAAGTTCTGCCATTTTAAGTACAACAAGACCAGAAAATTTAGCCAAAACTAAATTTTAAATATATTAGTCTTTTTTGTTCTGGCAATCATTGTAATTTTTTTATTATTTAAGTTTTAATTAATTATGCAAGGTTAAATTTAATTCAACATTATATCACTATTCTGTTTGTCCATTAATTAATTGCATCAGTGTTATACAAACCACTTTGTAAGTTCATAATTAATGAATCCTTTTAACTTTTATTCTTATTAATGTTATATCACTATTCTGTTTGCCCAATAATAATTGCATCAGTGTTTGCAAATCACTTTGTTAGTTCATAACTAATGAATCCTTTTAACTTTTATTCTGATTGTTTACATTTTCCCATAGATGTAAACTTCATAAGAAATGTTTAGAAAAAGGTGCTGCAATATGATCGTTTTTTTAACATCAAAATACAGCTATCATTGTTTGTTTAATTTTTTAATGAAATACAGTATTACATTTGTTTGCATTTATAAATGTACATAATGTTAAATCTACCATTCAAATTTTCAGCCATAAGTATTTTATTATAAATATTTTGTAAAATATTTGATTCCATTATCTGACTCTACAGTACTTTCCTGTATATAATCCACAGCATCATATTATCCACAAGTCCCTTTCTTGGGTAATGAAAAAGAAAGTGTTGCTTAATCTGCATCAATTTTTCAGCAAATAGTCCAAAATATATAATGCTTATAGTGCACGTAAAGTGCGCAGTGTGATTTAAAATATAATAAATTGTACTGAAAAACATTATAAATCAACTGATTGGATAATATTTGGATCCATTTTATCACGAAGTGCAATTAGCCTGAAATGAAAGCACAAGATTAATTGACCAGAGCATAATCCTGAGAAAATTTTAGTAAAACTTATCATTTATGAGTTTTTAATAACCTTTAAAAAAGATGGTACATATTTTAAAATATAAAATATTTTTTCATTCATGTTTAAATTAAATAAATGGGGATATTTTTAAATTGTGCATTGGACACATTTTTTTCTCATTTTGCTTACTTTGTGTTCACCTTACATTAGTGCATTGGCTGTTATTTTTTTAATGTTCGTCTCTATAATTTGGTTTCAAATCTGTCTTCTAACTTTTTCTTCCTCATGATGATAACATGAATATTTTCAGGTCTAAACTCTGGTCAAGACAAAATACGAAATAATGATGATAATCATAGCAACTGTAATATCTATCTGAGTAACTGAATGTGTTCTTGACTATAATTAAATAAAACTGATTCTAGTTCAAATATGTTAGCCAAGCTGGGATTATAAAATATAAGGAGTGTTTCTTTCAAAACTTAAATGTAAACTTTTCTGATAGTGAATGTTTTTTGTCAGATTATCTGTAATGGTGTATAATACACTCAACAAAATTTTAAACTTTTAACAGAAAATTTGCTGATTATGTACAGGAAAATGCAGTAACTTTGTTTCTAATTATTATGTTTAATAATTGATTACATTTTGTAATGCTCCATTAATTATTTTTTATTAAGTAAATATCATATGGTTAGTTTCCATAAAAATGTCTTGAAATTAATTTTCAATTGTTCTGTAGCATTTAGTTGGTTTGCCTTATGCGAATATGTCATATGTTTCGCCAACATGGCCTTTCATGCTACAATAATATGGGATATGCCTGATGAAGAAATGATGATTTGCCTTCCACATACCCACAGTTCACCAAATTGTCAAGACATAACTAAAAAGAAAGAATGAAAATGTGTTGTAGATTGTCCTGTACTTTATTCTGTACAATTGTACATAGAAATTTTTCACCTGAACACCATTTAATTTAAAAGACTGCAATCATTTAGATGCAAACATATTTTTAAGAGCTAGAACATACATTTTATGAGATTTAATTTTTATTTTATAATGCATCTTATTTTCTAATATTTATGGTGCTTTTTCTCAACATTTCCATAATAAAGTTTATCCTGTGTTTAATACAAGTATTATAATATTGTGTAGCTGATATATTTAATTTTAATTACTCTTAAAATACACTTTTTTATTAAATTTTTAGGTCTATCCATATTTTAATTAAAATATGGAATCTTCAAAAATTCATTTTAACTTAATTTTTGTTGCTGTTTTATGCTGAATCTCAAAATATACATATTTTTTTTCATTTTTTATTCATTAAAAAACATTTTGGTCTTTGAAATAGTTCATTCAATCTTTCCATGAATATTTAAATCATATTTTATCATATCACCAAATGTATTTCTGTATTACTTTTTGAATAGATATACGAATATTTAATTATCAATATTTTCCTGCATTTTAACTTCTTGTAAAATTCGGGAAATATTGTTATTCATTATTTTTTATAAAGCTAAAGGATCTCAAAAATAAAATATCAATGCAAATAAGATTTTAAATATGCTTCTGTATTATTTTGTTTTAAATACAATTGTTCAAAATTGTATTATTTTTAAAAAAAAAATGGCTTTGGATTTGTTTTACTGTCAATAATTTCAGAAGATATTATTTTTCCTAATACACGTTTTTTATTACTATTTAATGCATGGTATTAAGACAAATATTGAATGAAATACAAGACTAAAACTACACTGCCCTCAAAAAGTTAAGGATCTGGATTTAATTAAATCATTTTTATAATCGTGAAATTGTTCACTTTTTAATCCATTTATAAAGATACTTGTGTTTCATTTTTAGTTAAAAGGTAATGATTGTAATATTTTATTAAAAAATTGAACAATTTATTCAGTCCGCTTTTAATCACTGCAAATAATTAACATAGTATTTGATAAATTGTGGTATTAGGTTGATTTTTCTGCACATTTTGTTTTAGATTCTAAATATATATAAATTTTTTTTATTCAAAAAAACTCAAATTTCATTGCTAGAGGTAATGCATTATTTATTTATTTTTATTTTATTTTTGATGTTTACTTCTTATTATATAATGATTCTAATCTATAAACATTCTTTTATTTCATAGATGATGGTGCCCTGTCAATAGCATTCATTTTTTCTCCTATAAACTTTGTTTTTGTCTGTAATTTGTTTCTTCAAACACTTTTTTGAGGCAGATGCATAGTATGCAGTTTTCTTGTTAAAAATAGTCTTTATTGCAGTTTAATAATGATCTAAATTGAATTAATGTTCTTATCAAATATTTAGTACCAAGGATTATTTTTGGCAATATTATGTTCCCTAACAGAGGAATGATTATAACATCATGATTTGTGTTTCAGTGTATCCAAATCATGACTGTAACACCAGTTATTTAGTTTATTGTCAGTTACAATTAGGTCTACCTAAGTTGTATTTTTTCCTTATTTCAGGAAAATATAGATAGTTTTATCACATTGTTAAAATTTGTGTAATTGCAATTTTGCTGCGATAGATTTTACAATTAATTTATTTTTAGTTTTTACTCTTTTTAAAAATTTGAAGATTTTTATTTATTTTTATATTATTGAATTTCCCATGGGGTGCTTTAATTGGCACTATTTCTTACAGAAAAGTTTTCCTTTTTAAAACTTTTTCTTTTTGTTAATTAAGTGCTGTTTTTATCAACTTAGTCCATTGTTATAATTATTTGTATTAAATGTTACTGCACGGATATTGTAATTAATCTGAGCAGTCTCACTATTAAATTTACTTTCATAGTAATAAATCAAAATTTTGTTCTGTATCTCTGTTGCTTACTGAGAATGTTAGAAAACAAACCAAGACAGTAAAAAAAAATTTCATGCAAAACAATTAATTAATGAATGCTGGAGACATCCTCACAAATATTACATAAAATTCTTTTTATGCATTTTTAGAATTAGTTTATAATTTTTGTTATGAATTTGAAGATTTATGTATATATATGTTTACAGGATAATTTGTGCAAATCTTTTATTTTATTTTTTTAATTATTGGAAATTATTTTTAAGAATTCTCATTTTACTGACTGAACTAAGATTTTAATAATATATTTACATATTTTTACTGTCTGTAACATGTTATTTATTGTACTAATCAAAATAAATAACTTTTTAAACTTTATTTTGTAAGCATTAAATAAAATAATGCTATTCACATATTACGATTCATTCATCTGATTTTTAAAGCAAATAATACAACTATCGATGCTATTCAATATTTAACTTGCTGCTTTGAAAATGATTATTTTTTTGTATTATTAAATGTATTTGTGATTAAATTTTTCTAAAAAATAAAAATTACCTTGAAAACTACAATATAGTGAATGATATAACTTCATTATCGGTTTCAATTATTAGGTCTTCCAGTTTTAATTTTTATTTTAATATTTTCTTTTTAAAGTGCTCAAAAGACATCTTGTCCATTACTATACAAATTTATGAAAACCAAAGCATGTGCATTGCAATATCTGTATCAATTTTAAAGTAATTTGTGTATCACACAGGCAAGACCCATTTTTTATGCTGAATTTGAAAGTAAAATTTTCTAAGCTTGAGTTGCTTAGAACTGCAGCAACTTCTTGCTTGATATTAAAATTTCTAAGCAATTCAGATGTTTTATTTAATGTCTGTTATAAATCAATAGCCAAGCTACTTGATTTTAAATCTAAACATCATTGTGTTCATGATTTATATCTGGGATGTTTTTGATGTGCTATTGCTTTATATTTATATTTTGCACAGTTATAATGTTGGAGAAAATGTGCGCTAATTTTGTTATGTACTAAAAAATTAGAAGTATACTATCTACTTTTTATCCTTTGTAGATATAATTAATTTTTCAAACTAAATAGATTTTTGAACAATGAAAATATGATTCTCCTCAATACTGTATTAAGTATCTTCATTTATTTCATCATTCCAATCACAGTATAGAGTGAATCATCTTATAATATTTTATTTCAAACATGTTAACTTAAGTTTTATTTTAGCCGTGATTACCTTTTAGTAAGATGTAGCATATTGACTTTTAAACAATGTGAAAACTTATTTAAAAGAAATTATTTTGAATGCTGCATATTGAGGTATGCAATATTTCCAATTACATTTTTCATGAAAATAAGCTTTTTGATAGAATAGACAAAGATTATTCTCACTTTATCCTTTTTATATAAAATTTCATCATGTGTATAATTTATTCTACAAAATAAATATTTTCATCAGTAGTAAATAGTTAATATATAGCTTCCTTATGTTTGTGATAGACGATAATTTGCTGTTATATTTATTATCATATTGCTTTTTAAATTGTTAGTAGCATTGCTTACAAGTCTACTAACAATTTAAGTATATTACTATCATAGTTGCTCAAAATTATGTCACTCTTGATCTTGAAATGATCATCCAATGTTTATATGTATCTCTTATTTTAACTTAGTTCATATTTTTCATAATGAAGACTAATCTTTAATGTGTATATCAAAATGTTCAATGTAATTCAATTTCATTGTAATTTTTATGTTTATATGGCATTTGGTATTGTATTAGTTTAAATGGTATTTTGGTTACTGATTTTAATAGTTTTTGTACTAAAATATAAGGTTTGTTATTTTGTTTTTACTTATTTATTGGTTTACAATCAAATTTGTTTCATTATAAAATAAGTTTAAGAGTAGTTATTAATGTAAATGTTTCTCTTAGCAATTATATTTCTTAAAATTTATATACATAAAATATATCATAAGGTTGTGTTTAAATTTACTGTTATTTATACTTGATAAATTCAAGGCTTTCAATATGAAGTAATTGATAACATGATTGCACAAAATGTATGGCTAATTAGCTGTGAAAACTGTTTAATACCATGGTTTGTAAATTAAATAATTCATTAGTTGATTCTTGACAAAAATGATAAACATATTGTATTTTTAAATAATTTTGTAAGTTATGTTTTCATGTGAACAGTTTATAGAGAAAGACTAATTTAATTAAATATATTTTTATCATAGAAACTATTGATATTTATCAACTTTCTTATAATTTCCATTCTTGCCAAGTATTAAAAATTCACCAATTCATACTCTAAATTGTAATTTATCAACTTATAACAATATTTTTATAAATAATGGTATTTTCAACAGAGAATAATTTCATTTCTATATATTTTTTTTAATATTTTAACTTCAGAAAATTTAAAGCAAAATTTTGGTTGAAGGCAAAAATTAAAAATTCTTGAATATTTCTGTAATAAAATGTTTATACTCTATTAGATGCCTTTAGTACCTGACTTTTAGAGGGCAATGTATACATACATATATATAAATAATTTCAGAAAGAATGTGAGAACTCTATAGAATGTTTGTTATCATTTTCTGAAGCTATTTTATTGTATGATTGAACTTATTAAAAGTGATAGCATTAGTATGAGTGGAAAGTTTGCAATAATCCTGTTAAGTTTAAATAAATCTGAAATAGTTGGGCAGCTAACATACCTAGATTTACTTAAAGCAATAAAGGCCTTGTGTGATATAAAATATTGTAGATACTTATGTTGATATGTGTATGTAATTTTCAGTTAATTTTACCTTTCTTTTAGAAATGTATTACTCTTTTTTTAATGCTTTAAACTTATTTTATATTTTTCTATATAACTTATTTTAATAAAACTATACAAGTTACGTACTACTGATATTTGATATTTGCATGTCTAATTTTATTTATCTCTATTATATTTTATTGAATTTAACAATATTCTAAATAAAATGTTGCACGTTTTATGTAAATTCTAGAGAAAATTTGAGAGATTTGCTGTGCAATTTTTATCTAAAATCTTGCAAAGTATTTTTTAAATTTTACTGTCTTGATTAAGTGTCTTGAATACTTGTTTTTAGGTTAGAATGAACAGTCAGCAAAAATAATACTATGCACTATATTGTCTGTTACTGTAAATATATATTTATAAATGTTATAATTTATTTAAATTTGTTAGATGTTTTCTTTGTAACCATGTATAATTTTTTAAATTATTTTTATATCTACAAGTAATTTTGAAATATTGTTTTGCAAATCATTGTTAAGCATTGTAAAATAACTGTATATAGTTAAAAAATAATTTAAGTACAAATGTAATTCTTATTTTTTCAGCTTGATATCATCATAAAATTATATTTCTTATCAAAATAATTAAATCGTTGTAGTTCTCACTTCAATGATTTCACTATAGTGTTCACAAAATTTTTAATTTTAGACACTTATTTTCTTTTTAGCTGTTAGGAGAAAATGTCACATCAAAGCAAGTAGTAAAATATTATGGTGTGTACATAAAATATTTCATAATGTGAATGCTTCTTTCACAAAATTAAGCGTTTTAGGAAGTTTTCATAAACTGCAATTTTTTAGAACTTGCTCAATATCTCCATACTTTAAATGTACAAATTTAATTGTGAAAATGAGTCTGCAAGCACATGATGAATACTTTTCTTTTGATGTGACAAATTTATTCTTTTGATACTTGATACAATGTTTGATTAAATTTTTTCCATTTAAGTTTAAACTGTTGTAGAACAACCAAAACAATAACTTTGTATAAAATTTTGATAATTTCTTTAACTTGAAATTGAGACTGTTAATTGAAAATTAAAAGTGTATTAAGAAATACACGTAAGTATGAATTTCATTTCAGAAACTGATTTGTTCGCTTTGCAAATGAACTTGTTTGATTTGTAATTAAATGCAAAGAAATCTATTCTTAAAAGCAAAATTGTTATACATGTTGATAGTAACTGCTTATAAAATTTCTAACATTAAAATTTACATTTAAACTATTATTAAATCTTACTAAAGTGTAGCATAAATAATTCGAAAATTTATTTTTAGTTTAGTAGTATTTTCAGTGTTTACACTGAACTATATTTAAGATATCAATCTCTACAATTTTAATGCTGCTTTATGATTTTTCTATAAAAGTATAATAATATTTTATGCACTCAGGTGTTGCTAAAACTCCAAGTATATTTAAATGCTATTAATATCAAATCTTTACCATGAGCAACTGCTCATTTATATAATATATTTCTTGGATTTATATAACAAGCATTCAGTTAAAGATATAAGTATGTTTTTTAAACAATTCAAATGAATTATCGTTCATTAATTTTAATATAGTAATTTTCTTCTCGATTTCATAATTTTCCTCTTAATTTCAAATTACAGAAATTAATCAAAATGTAGTCAAATTACAGAATTTTTTTGTTACTATGTGTATATTTCTTTAGTTGAATTGCCAGTATTTATGCTTATTTCGATTTATAAATGTTCAAATTTGAAGGATTGAAAAAACTATTAATATAGTGTAATATTTCCATTTTAGTTCTTTTTATTTTGAAAACTTTTTCTTTTCCTAATACTTAATTTTTTTTCTAAAAATAACATAATTTATAAATCTATTATACTTTTCTTACATCCAATCATCGAACATAATTTAAGATACTTCAGTTTTCATTTTATTGGTTGTTAACAATCTATCATCATCCAAGCTATGTGCTGTTTAAGGTCTCTTGCACAATATATTTCAAACTGTGATAAATATCTACTTTTGTGTGTAAATTTCTTTACTGTTGGTATAATTTTGTATGATTCGCTAACGTTTTTTTATTTATATTTGCCAAATATGGAATAGTTTATAATTTTTCAAAAAAATTCTACATTAACAGCTATCGTTTTTATGGTATATTCACTCAGATGTATGAGAAAGAAAAATTAGCCTTAACCCATACAAAATATTTGAAAATTGGAAAAAGAGACAACTAAGTTAATGGATTTGTTGTGTATGTGCCTGTAAATGATGGTCAGTATGAATTCATTGAAATATTTAAACTTTTTTTTCAAGAAATTTGAAATTTAGATTTAAATTTCCAAAACTTAAATTAACTATTAAATTTATTAAAATTTTTTCGTTAATTTCTTATTAAATTAAAACATACTGTAAAAATATTTTTAAACAGCCATATTAATATCTTTATGCACTTATGCAAAGAAATTATCACTATATTTATATCAAACTTAGATTAATAAAATTTTCATCAGTTCATGTAACAACCAACTATATAAATCCTGTGCCAGGATATTTAATAAATCAAGAATACACTTTAAGATGTATTTTATGTGAGAAAAATATATATAAATGAATAGCGAATGAATGAAAGAATGTTATATAGCTATATACATTTTTATATACTAAATATAAATCACAAATAATTTTAAATGACTTATGAAATCAGTTTGTAAAAAGATTAAGTACTTTTAATTTTAAAAATTTTGTGAATGGATATTAAAATGTTTTATAGGCATTTTGATAAATTAATATTGAAAGTTAATTTGAAATATTAGGTACTCTATTTAATGTTTAACATTATTTAACAATTTTAAATATCAAGTTGAAATTCAAAATTTAAATATTAGCTAAGTTGAAAAAGTGTAAAATGTGAAAAATTCTATGACCTTGTGCCCTATTCAAAATTTAGATATAAGCTATCATTTATATATATAACCGAAAAAATTTTCAAAATAAAAATATGATTTTATCTTTTGTAAATTTAACTATTATGTAAAGTATTCAAAATTAAAAACCATTAATTCATAATTTATTTCATTGAACACAATACTTGTAATCAAATACTATATGTACCATTAATAATCTTAAGCTCATAATTACTTGTGGTCCATTTTAGATGCATATAAAATTTCAGAAACATCGTCACTTATTTCATTGAAAGGAATTTCAGTTGCACATGCATGTGTGTAAGTTAATCAAAAAATTGAGGATTGTTTAAAGTTTTGTTAGATGGTTAAATAGTTTCAATTTTAACTTAAATAAAATCAACAATTTCAAACTTGTCACTTTTATTATTTAAGTATTTTAAAGAACTTTTGATTTAATAATCAGTCTTTAATAAGTATTAAAAAGTTAATTTTACATCTTTTACTTCTTTGAATAATATTTAATCTAATCTATTTTATATTTAAATATTAATAAGGTATTTTTTTCTATATCATTCTTTAGTAAAATCTCAGTGGTTATAATTTGCTTTTTTATTAATTATTTAAAATAATAAAAACAATATGCTGCATTTTTTATTTTAAATAGTTAAAATTAATTCCTATAATAGTTGTTTGCTTAATTTGACTGCACACAAGATACCTTTTCTTCAGTATTTTTATTCTATTTCTCATTATATTAATTAAAACATCACATAAAATTTTTGAATACCTTACTAGAATTGTGCCAGTTTCAACTCATTAACCACATCTTGTTGACCAAAGTTAATTTTTCAGGAAATTAATATTTCTTAGTAAAATTAACATTAAAGAATTCTCCTTTTCTCAATGAAGTTAATGCTTTTAAAAAATATGCTTCAATACCTAAGTGATAATTAAACTCAGGATAAATTTAAGTACTCACACACATCAATATTGATTAATTCTAATACTTCTGTTCCTAAAACATATCTCTGATGTTATTGTCACATTAAGATATTAAGATTTTTATTAATTTTTATAAACTTTGATAGATATTCGGTTATTGTATTTAAGAAAAGAACTGAAAATGGCAATATTAAGTTCCATGTATTATTTTGTTGTTGTAAATGTGAGATTGAATTACCAAATATGAGAGTTTTCATATATATATATATATATATATATATATATATATATATATATATATATATATATATATATGTATGTATATGTATGTATATGTGTGTGTATATATATATATATATATATATATATATAAGCAATTCAAATTTTGTTTCCATTGAGCTAAAAGCATTAATCATAACATTTATAAATAAGCATAAATTTTAAAAGAATAAATGTTAAATAAAAACGCAATACTTTTTATAGCTACATTATATAAATTTTTAATAAATGTAGGTTCAGTTTTTATTTGACAATTATACTTTTTTATATATAAAATCAGATTATCTCTCTTACTTAGGCATATATAAAATATATGCCTCTATATATGCCATTATATAAATAATATTTCGTATTGTTTTCACTCTGTTGTATTACTGTTCAGACTGAGCACAGAAATGAGAATCCTTTGTTATATTAAAATGTCAGTAAAATTTACTCTACATAAACATCTTAGAGATATGTACACTTAATTTCAATAATGTTATTTATACAAAACATATCACTCACAAACTTTCCATGTAGTATGATTTTTCCTTAAGTATTTATACAAAAATGTTTAAATACTCATTCTTTGTGCACATTATGATCATAAATTAAGGAATGAATTTTTTGTATTATTTTTATTATGTATTTTTTTCTATTTACTATCTACATTATTTTTATTATGTATATTATGTTTCTGAATGGGTTTGTAATTGCCATAAATTACACTTTTAAATTAGGAAATTTGAATGTTACAAGGTTAACATTTTTTAAACATTTCAGTATCAGTGATTTTTTTTTTATTTCAAGATATATTTGTCCTTAATTCTCATACTTGATTTAAGGATTTAACGATTAAAAAGAGTACTTAAAGCTGAATGCTTGTGTTTGTTTCATATTACATTAATAAAAGCTTCATTCTAAGCTATGTTCTGGTAAATTAAAAATTTTTAATCACTCTTGAACGGCTTAATAGATTACACCAATTTAGTAAAATTTTATAAAGTACTTAAACATTATTTCATTATTGTACTTAGTTTACAAGGTATTCAGAATATTAAAAATCTTAAAATAATCATGTCAGTGTGAATTTTGAAGTTACGTAGGCGATTTTTACAGTTCTTCATGTTATTTTTAGTTGATCTTGAGAATTTCTAGAAATTTTGGCTGCTAGATTTTTATCTATAGTGCCTGTTAAATTTAAAATAGAAAGTAATGAATAATGTAAAAGGTTTTATAAAAGTGGCTATATTGAATTTAATGTGTTGGCAAGGATTTATAAACAAGCATCTCATTATATGTATATTATTCCAAATTATTTTATGGCTGTAAAATTCTACCTTATTGCAATTGTATTTATTCATGTTAGATATTTTAACAATGTAATTGAATTGACCTTTGCTTCTGTTCAAGGTATATTGCTTGCTTAATTGTCAGTAAACTAAATCTTATAATTTTTCTTTTTAGTTTGTTATGCTTTTTCACTTTAATTTCATCAAATGTATTGAAAGGATTATCATATAAAATGCTTCCAAATTGAAAACTTGATAATTGTTATTTTTTAATTATGTTTCTATAAGCATCTTCAAAGCATTTTAAGTTTTATACATATGTATTTGCTTGCCAGTTACTGATATGCTTACAAATATTTCTTTATTAAATTCTTTAAGTAAAATACAAGATTTCTTGTAGTTTCTTTTCTAATTGACTGTATTCTTATTGAAATAATTTATCATTTTTTAAAAGCAATTAAATGTTAAAAATTTTATTTGCCAAACATGAAATGTATACACCAATGTTTCTATAATCAGGATATTTATTTATAAAACATTATTTCTGCCTCATGTTACATTTTAGTCTCTATAATGCATATAATAAAAGTTATTCATTAAAATAGAGTGCTGTATTGTGTTACAAGTAAAAATATTCTTAATTTTCATGTATGAACCAAAAATTTTCATTTAAATCTTATCTCTAAAATTCCTTTCCTTATAAACATTATAAAGCAACTTTCTTTATATTTATTTTATGTATCATTGATTATATTTTAAAATCCACTCATTTAAAGTTGCAATTAATCGTTCAGTTTTTGATACTTTCCAATTGCAAAACATAAAATCTGACAATATCTGTTAGTTTGTTAAATCCTTATTCATGTTTATTTGAAATAAGAAAAATAATTGCTTAATTTAAATACTAAAGTAAACAACTTTCGATTTGCAAATATATCGCCATATTATTTCTAAAACTTGTTATTTATTGAAATAACAATTTCAGCATTAATCTTAAGGCCTTTAATAGGAACATTTTTATTCACTTACATTCAGTTTGTTTAATTAGCCATGTATTTTACAGATAAATTTCATTTATATTTATTGCGCGGTGCATAAATGCCCAATATCCGACCTTGCACCAATAAAAACCTCACAAATCATATTTATATTTAGTATACCATTATAGGTAATTGAAATTATTATTAAAGACAATATCAACCGTTATTTGTAATGATAAAACTATTAGTAATGATTTTCATACGATTATTTTTTGCACACAAGGATAAATTCGAACAATATAATTGAATTAAATTTTTCATTTCTTATTCAACTAGATTTCGAACAATTACAAATATTTACATTCGAAATGGAAATCGGACTCGCTAACTGTTGCCCAAATATTAGAGCTCAGATCTTCACTTAAACTGTTCAGGACTTCATTCCCACCTACGCTGTGAAACTTTGTGATTTGGAATAAACTTTAAAGCGTGGCTTTTAAGTTCCGTAATTTTTTTAGCTCTGATCCGTAACTTTTGTTCTGAAAAATGTTTCAAACTTGATATTTTATATTGTCATTGTTACAAATTATATTCGAAACTTTTTATCGTGTATATGCAAGCTTAGTTAGAGTATTCTAGTTGTGAATTTTAACATGTTTTACATATTTAGAAATTAAAAGTTATTTCTTTATTTTACAATTTGTACAAAAGAATCAATTAAAACATTCATATATCTTCAATTCGAATGTAAGTCAAAAACAATTTAATAGATATTATAACATGATGTATCAGTGCTTTATTAAAATTAATTTTGTACGAAAAAGTTAGAAGTTAAATAATTATGTGCGTGTGAGTTTATTTAATTTATCATTTAATCATTACATCCACAAATATATTAATAGTGTTAAAAATTTCATTAAATTGTTAAAAAGACAATGAAGCATTTGCTTTTATGGAAATAGTGTGTATTTAATAGAAATAAAATATAAGTAGCTGAAGTAAATTCGGAAAACTAATTTATTGTGAAATAAGATTACTATATAGAGCCATATTAAGTATCACTGTTGAGGAATCTTATATAACCATGTAAAAAATTAAATCGCATGCTAAATAATTCTTACTCTTCAATTTAAAATTAGTCTAAAAATGTATTTATTTGAAACATTTTCCCCAATAAGTTTATCTGAGAAAGCATTAAGCACTTTAGTGATTCTGTGTGTATTTTATTTAAATAAAATTGAATGTGTAATAAATGAATAATGTATATAAAGTAGTATCCTTTTAATATACCAGGGCTGGCCAAATTAATAGTCCGAGCCATTTTTCAAAATTTGAAATTTTTCGCGAGCCGCAATTAAAAACGTATTTAAAAGGTATGCAAAAAATGTATTAAAATTTTTTACAGAAATTATATTTATTGAAAACATGTGGATAAAAGTACAAAATTTGTGTATTGACTATTAAAAATTAAACATTTATTTTACTTATCTTTATAATTTGGTAAATAATTGGTGGCAGCTCGGTAATTCTTTGAGATGCTGATTAGTTAATACTGATCGGTATTTGGATTTCACGAATATTAAAGTGGAATAAAATGATTCACTTAAGTACGTTATTCCGATTATTGAAATAATTCGACCAGCAGCCTTTTTTAATTCAGGATACTTTGATTCTGGTACACATTTCCAAAATTCAGTAATCGGCGTCGACTTATTTTTTAATTGTAGGGATTCATTTTCTTGCATCTCTTCTAGTATGTTCGTTTGCGCAGTTTTTTCGATGAGTCATATCATTCTTAACTTGTGGGCGGAAATTAAATTTGCTACAACGTTGCACTTAGTCTTTCATATTTATAGTCAGTAATTTAAAGAAACTTCGAAACACATATGGAATGATATAGTAATTTTATAATTATAATAACACAAAAATGAAAAGTGAACTCGGGTACATTTATCAAGAGCCAAAAATAACTCTTCAAAGAGCCGCACGTGGTTCGCGAGCCGTAGGTTGGCTTCCACTGCTATTTACAATTCCTTAAGCATATGGCTAAAAAATATTTTATTGGTTTTTATAATCTAAAATCACATTGCTTTTTAATTACTGTTTAGTGAATAATGTGAAATATTTTCCTCATAGAAATTAAGAGAATAATTATTAATAACACTTTATTTTATTACTTTTATGATGTTTAAAATATTATTAAACAACATTTATAATCTAACTTTACGAACTTTGGTTATAATAGCATCTTTATTATTTCTAAATAATTTTCTATTTCTTGCACAATATCTGAGTTTGCAGATCTAAGACCTAATGAGATAAAGAGCGGAAAAAGTGTTTGCCTATTTAATTAGTATTTGCTACGAAGTTCTTTTGTTAAATGTAAAAATAGATTTTTTATTTGCTATATGTACATTCATTACTGAGAAATCCAAATTAAATTATTTTGATGATCTGTTTCAATGGTTTTTATATAATATAAAAAAAATCTCAAAAAATAATTTTAAAGTGCAGATGCCAGTCTAATTAACCGCAGTGTGCAAAGAAGTGATAGATGAGCAACCGACAAAGAGAACATAAAAAAAAGGTCTGAAAAAAATTATTGGAACCTTTTTCTTCACATTTTAAGTTAAAATCAAATCAGATAACTTTGACTGATTAAGGTTATTTTAGTATTCATTCCTGTACCCTCATGATTTTGAAGAGAATTGTCGAATTTTCAATTTTCAAAACTGCTTACTAAAAGTATTTTAGGTTAGAACTTTTATAAACTACGAAAAAAAAATTCTCAATATAAAAATTGCAACACCAACAAGGAAAAGTCGCAATTGTAAAGATATGGTAGTTGACAGACACATGCATATCCTCGTTCAAATGTCAAAAACATGAAACAAAATATTTTGTAATGCAAATCATCAAAATTGGTATCACTGGTAATATTTTTCAGTAATGTCTGACCATGAAAATCATCAAATTCTAAGTGTTGAAATGTTATGTGAGACAGAAGCTAGTAGATGTTGCAGTCCATGTTAAAATGCCATTTCTTTGCATGCATGATGAGCAGAAAGCAAATGAACATTGCTGTGAGGGAATTATTATGGCACTGCTTAGTGGACAATCTGAGGCATTTGTAAGGAGTTTTAATGAACAACCGCGTGCCATTCCTTCCTTGATAAGACCGTTTTCAAATGTTGTGCAGGATAGAAACCCAGAAAACTCCCTGTGGAAAAATGACCGTACAACTGATTAAGCAGTCATATAAATATAGCATTAAGTTTTCTGTACCAGATGCTAGGACAGATGGTGAATCTGGTGCTTGCATACATCTATGTATCAGCGGAGTCTTGTTGAAAAATTCAATAAAAATTGAAAGTAATAAATGTCTCTTCCAGGGCTTTGTAAAAAGTCTATTTATTCTCTACTTTATACAACTAGGAAAAGCACCACTGTGTGCTAAATCAATACAAAGTAATAAACTACCGTTGGTACCCATCTTAAAGCTTTCGATAAGGTGTAGATTAATGCGCTGATATTTAAATTCATCGAATTACAATTCCAATCTACCTAATTAATATACTTACGCATTACCTTAATAACAGGGAATTCTTTAAAATATAAAAAATGCATATTCTGGGGAAAATATATTAAATGTTTTGTTCCTCAAGATTCGGTTCTTGGTTCACAATTATTTGTTAGTGATATGCCCACGGACCCCGACATACATAGTTACAATTTTGGTGATGATACTGCGTTCATATCAACAGGAGACAGAACTGCCATAGCTGCAGAGAAAATTGTTAAATTCATACCCCAAGTATAATAATATTAGAGCTAAGAGTAGGTGTGTTACATTTGAAACCTTCCTCCACTTACAATAACATTTAATAAATTACTAATTTAACATCAATGAAACCTACACTATAACATTATTTACTAATAGTAAGAACAACATAAATCTGAGAATCTCATTCTTCCAAAAAGTTTTAAATTTTTTTCTCTGATCTGAGAAGATTTTGAGAAAATGAAGGTTACTTGATTTGGATATAGCTAAATGACAAAATATCTGCGATTGAATTCAAGTAAGGGAAAATCCTTCACATTGTTTGAAGGGGAATAGCAATATCATATACATATATATCATTATTCAGCAAAATTATCAACTAGAATAAATTCGGCAAAAATATGTGAAAAGTAATAGCTGAAATTATTTATTTGGATTATTGAAAGAATTATTGGTGAACTTGGTATTTCTGATTATTACTGTGTGTGTGAAGGGAAACCACAATTATATTAGGAAACCTGAATTTGGGGTATACTTTTTACAGTTAAAAAGGGTGATACTGTACCAAAATGACAAAACAGACATGAGCATAGAATTGCTTATAACAATTTAGAACTGAATTTTTGTGATATTGAAAATATAGTGTTTCGTTAACGTTCAATGAAATCATTAGCTTAGTCACTCATGTAATCTGAATAACATATAAAATGTATTTATATATTTTTAAACTTCCTTTATATAAATATTTGCATAAAATAATAACTATTTCTAATTAAATTGAAAATCCAAACCATAATTTTCCTACGGCATTTGAAATTTTTATTTAAAGATCATTTTAATTCATATTTTGTTTTTTTTTTTTTTTTTTTTTTTTGGCAAGTCATCTGTAAGTTATGTTCTGATGAAAGAAAAGTAGTCATTTGTTTTAAAGGCATTCTCTTTGTAAAACAAATCATTTATATTATCAAAATTTTAAATTTTGCAAACATCAAAATGTTTTATAACTAATCTATATTATCTTTAGGAGTACATTGCCCTATTTACATAGTCTTATTTATATTTATATAATTAAACTTTTCATAATTAATTTTCAACCTTTTTATTAACTTAGTAATTATATTCAGTTAGCTATAGTTCATTTTTATGTTCGTTGATTATTTTGTCATATGTTTACTTTTCAATGTGGGTATTACTAATCAATTTCTTCTTTGATTTCTATCATTAAGTAAATAATTATGTGCTAATCATGAGAAAATATTTGTGCATACATTTCAGCTACAGCATCACAAAAGATTTTTACCAAATTTATTTTAATTCTATGATTTTTTTTTAACTTAACAGACTTAATTACAATGAAATATTCGTTTTGTTTTTTATTTTTATAATTATATATTTAAGCACATTCTTAATTCACTCATATTTAAAGAATGATAAAATGTTTCATTTATATCAAGCAGAACATCAGTTCTACATAATTTTTCAGAACCGCACTGCATTTGAATTATATTTATAATTTAAAATAATCTGATACATTTATTGAACTATATTTAAATATTATCAGCATTGTAAAAGAATTTGTACAAATAATAAGGCCATTTAGCATTTCAAATATCCATCTACGACAAAAATAAAATTTCCGATCTTGAAAGAAATTGCAGTAACAAAGTATTTCTTATAATTTATCAGCTTATAATAATTTGCATATTCAAAACAAATGATAAATTTTATTTCTCAAAAAATATATTTATTTTAAGTTTTAATTGATTTAAAGCTATTTCTTTGTTATCCGTTATCAAAGTACTGCCCAAAAATAGAATTAACAGTGCTCGTTTTATGAAATATTGGTGCTTGTGCAAATTGTATCATTAAAGTTACTGCGCATGCATTGAAACAACTTGTTTATTGATCACTCAATGCGTTTTTCCCCACTTTCATTTCATGCTCCAACGAAGATGGCGGCAGTGGCTTCAAACGGACCGAAATGCATTTGATAGGATATGCTTTCTCCTGTACTCCTAGCTCTATGGGTATAATCCTGTATGATAAATTGGAAGCTTAGGATAAACGCTGACAATATGTCGCGATCTTTAGTATAAAAAAATAAATGTGAAAGAAAAAAAAATCCATTGGTCAAAAAAGGTATATTATCTTGGAATTATACTTGATACCCAGCTTACTTGGACAGTCAACATTGACAATCTATAAAATTTAAAAATACAGATTGTGATACTCTCTCCAATAAACAGAAGCTCCTAATTAAATACAAGTCCAAAATTGATTGTCTTTAAATCAATTTTTCCTCTTGTTATTACCTATACTTCACCTGTCTGCTAGTCGCAGTTATGTTTGTAAACTGCAATCTCCTGATAATAAGGTATTAACTATAACTATCAAACATTTTAGAACTGATATATAAAATAGGAGTTCAGAATAGAAACTTCAAATACATATCAAACTTTCCAAAAAATATCAAACTCTTCTATTAATTCCCAATATCCATTAATATACAACCTAGCAGTATGATATTAATGAGAGATGGTGAGAATCTGATACCAAACGCTACACTAGCTCGTTGTTAAAAGAGAAATATGTAAACAAATACAATAGTTGAAATTAAATAGATTACATAGGAATTCTGCAAAAAAATTAAATTAAATAAAAATTAAATGAATAAATATATTAATTTCGAAAAACTAAAATAAGTCTTATTCAAATTAAAAAAATTACCATAAATGCATTTATATTGATCCTAACTGTTTTCAAGCCGTGATTCGAATTTGTAAATTTTTATCTTGATTTTCAGAAATTATCAATCAATGAAAATAAGCAAATTAATAAAACGTTGTTTTAATTACAATAAGAGCAGTATAATTGCAAATCAAATTCGTGAAATTGTAAATATTTCATCTATAAATATATATGTGATCCTTTAACTGAATTTTACATGTAACTTGATAAAATTCTTAAATTTTGTGCAATATTTATACCAACTAGTCATCTGGTACGGTCATTAGATGAACCCAATAGCTTAGTTTGACTTTAGAGGCGTTATCTTGCTAATATAGTCCGCTCTCGAGCAATAGAAAATGCGACGCCTTGACCGTCTTTCAATTTTAAATTGCCGAGCTTTAGTTAAACGTTTTTTAAATTTTCGCGTTGCTTCGCAATTTTCATTCTACCAGAGTAAATCTACGTAGTGTTGTAAAGGAGGGAATAAAACGAGTTTATTTCCGTGAATAAACCCGGTTTATTCCTTTGGGAATTTTTAAAATTCCCGGGAATTTTGAAAGAACTCGAGAGTTTTAAAATTTTTCAGCTAATTTAGAAATTTTCGAAGTTTTTTTTATCAGTAAAATAAATAAGACCTCTTATTTTATGATTTCTACAACTAATTACAATAGTAGAAAAATTTCCAGGAAAAGAAAAAAATTTGCGTTAATGATGAATTTAGATAAAACTCACAGATTAATGTTGCGAGATTTTTTTTCTTTCTTTTCCTGCATATGAATTTAGGAATTTATAACGACAGAAACATGAAAATGTCAAAATTTTTCCTGACAGTCCTGAAAAATATATCTTAATATTTTTTATTAAATATTAATTCATTACCTTTATTATTTTAACGAGTATTTTTGTTTTTCTCAGTACGAAACTATTTAACTTTTTAACTAGAAAACTGAATACACTATTTTTTATATTTTTGTAGTTTATTTTACTTTTCTTCATTTATATTAAACAAAAAAGTCTAGTAAATGAAAGATGATTGGTTGAGTTTATTCCCTCAAAATTCCCAATATTCCCCAAAATTCCCGGTTTATTCTCGAATAAATTCCCATCGTTCAAAATTATCGGGAATTTTACAACTCTAAATCTACGACATCACTGGAAAATGAGCTGAAGATATTACAATTCATGGCATCTAAGCTGAGTAGGACAATTTTTGTTAGGTTTCTCCTAGCTTGATACGTAAGTTTTTGTATCATTGAAGAAAAAAATTAACTTGGTATATTTTAAGTAACTTCTATAAAAAATATTCTTGTTAAATCCCATTTGTACACTAAAATCCTAAAAACTTGTTTTTTTTTTTTTTTTTTGCATTTTTTATATCATTTTAAATTTACTACTCAATCATAAATGAAAATAATGATATTCGCTTCAAACTCTCAGAATGAGACTAACTTAAATAATATTTTATCATTTTTTTATATTTTAATATGATGGAAAATTTTGAAGTGGCACGCATAATTTTTTTTCTGTCTACATAATGGCACTCTAACCAAAATGGTTGAGATCCAGAAATAATGCCATATTATTCCAGAATTAGAGTTCTCTTGTGCAAGATTGTCGATGACATCCATTATATATTTTTCATTGTTGCCTCTTGACAATATACACTATAGCTGGGTGATTTTTGTTTGGAATCTCTGATACACCAGCTGTTAGTTTCGCTGTATAATTAACTGATAATTCAGCAAAGCAGTTACCTTCCATTCTTCTAATAAAAAAGAAACGGTTTTCTTTTGACTTTCTCTTGTTAGCTAAATTCGTTGTGTGTTATTCGTGCTCTTCCAGAATACATACCAGGTGTATGCATATCAAATGAGACGATTGCTAACAGATGTCCTCACGCATATATGCAAACATTACGAAACCATGACACGTGATTTTTTATAGTTTGACCTTTGATACTCACCTGTAGTTAACATTTGGACGAATTTCAGCGTTTATTTTACTATGTTGAAAATGTCGAGTTTTATACCTTCCGACCACGATTCGCGAACAGCATTAATTTTTTGTTACCATCTGAAGAAAAATGCTGCCGAATCGCATCAGATACTTGTAGAAGCATACGGTGGCAATGTTCTGAGCTATGTGCAGTGCTACGGGTGGTTTGAAAAGTTTCAAAATGGTGATTTCAATGTGAGGAACGAGGAGCATGGCGGACAAGCAAAATAATTTGAAGATGCTGAATTGCAAGCATTACTCGATGAAGATGATGGCCAAACGCAGGAACATCTTGCAGAACAATTGATTGTTTTAGAATACGGGAAACATGCTCTGTGAGCACTGTTTGCCGTATTCTAAAAGCAATGGGCAAAATAATAAAGGTCGGTAGATGGGTACCACATGAGCTAATGGACCGTCAGCAGGAAAACCGAAAAATCGTATGTGAAATGTTGCTTGCCCGTTACAAACGCAAATCATATCTCCATCGTATTGTGATTGGCGATGAAAAATGGATTTATTTTGAGAATCTTAAACTTGATCGATCATACGTTGAACCCGGATAACCATCCAAATCGACCGCAAGGCCGAATTGCTTCGGCCGCAAGACAATGCTCTGTGTATTTTCTAGGATCAGGAGGGGCCAATCTATTATGAGCTTCTCAAACCCGGCGAAACCTTTAGTACTGATCGCTACAAGCAACAATTATTACTTGATTTGAACGATGCTATACTCGAAAAACGCAAGCAATACAAGAAACGGCAGCACAAAGTGATTTTTTTGATGACAACGCACCTAGCCACAATCCTAAACCGACCAAGGACATAGTTAAGTCGCTCGGTTGGAAGCCCTTAGCGCATGCGGCTTTTTCGCCAGACTTGGCTTCTCCCGAGAACCACCTATTTGCATTATTGGAACACGCATTGACTGACCAACGCTTCACTTCTTACGAAAACGCCAAATTTTGGCTTGATGACTGGTTGGCCTCAAAAGACCGATTATTTATTTATTTATTTTTTTTTTTGACATAGTATTCACAAATTGCCCGAAAGATGGGGAAAATGTGTAGCTAGCGATGTATATTTTTCGAATACAGAAATATTAACAGTTTTCGCAAATTTATTGTGTTATTTTTAAAAACAATCGTCTCATTTCATTTGCAAACATTTGGTAATGTGGAACAGATCTAGCATTAAACTTATTGCGTTAGCTATCACAGATAAGTGAATATTTCTCACTTTAAATATATCCCGTTCTGCTTATTGGTAATTAATGAGCACTTGCCATTTTATAGTTTAGACGTAACTGAATATTCATATGGCAAAACAATTCCATTTATACACTCTGAGAACAGTGTTATTTCTAAAAATAACATATTCAATCAGCTAAGAGATCTATTCGAGGAAAAATCTTATTTAATTTTAACAGTATCAAATTTTACAAATTAGTAGTTTTATGCCTTTCCATTTTAATGTTGTTTTGCCACCATTGAGTAGTGAAGAAATTGACTGATTTGTAAATTGTAAACATTTAATTTTGGAATGTAAGTTATACTGATTTTCACAATTTTTTTTCAACTTTAAATCTTAAAAAGACATTTTTATATGCACATTAGGCTGCTAGGCTATCACGCAAAGTAGGTGCAAAAAACGTGTGGGAAATTAATGATGCAGAAAAGGATAATAAAAACTGAATATTCAAATTAAAGAATGTGAATAAATTTTTACTGTTCTTTCATCCTCATGAAAGTAAATCCTAGAGCGATTGAAATTAATTTATTATGCATTAAGAATTAAAACAGGATAGTAATCAGTCGAAGAATTATAAGAAAACAAGGGGAAATAAAAAGAAATAAGATTGTTAAATATTTCAATTCTAAATATGTTCTTGCTATTTTTCACTTGTTACTTAAAATCTTTAATATTTTAAGGCATGGCCAATCACAGTGGCGGAGTGGTTAGTGTCCCTAACTTCGAAGCATTAGCTCCCGGATTCGAATTCTGGCTCTCTCTAAGTGTATATTTCTTTATCCTTTCACTTTCGGGGTGAAGATCGCACACCCACTGGGTGCCCCATTGTATAATTCACCCCTTGTAGCGCTGAATAGGTGTATCCTAAGTGCAGACGGGCATTAGATGACCGAAGATATTACTTAGTATTTCCTTGCAGTTTGACGAATTTATGGAGATGGTTTATGTTTCTCAACTTTGTATTTTTCAGATGGTTCTTATGGGTGTGTAAAAGAAGCATTAATATAACTTCTAAAGAAAACGATATATTTTACTGCGCCTTCAAAAAATGTATACACAGGAGAAAAAATTTCATTTATAAAATTGTATCAATAACAACTGATAGGTCGGCAGTCAAGGGATTTTTGGCTGCGTATCAGAAAGAATGACTTAACACACCTCCTATCCTAGCATTAATTCATCAACAGCACTCTGCTGTAAAATTATAAATAAGTTTACGTTCTGTTAATCTGTATGAAAATTTCAACTCAATTCGAGGAAGCAGTCTTCAGAGAATATTTTGGACGAAATTAGAAGAAAGTGAAAATGATAAGATGATATTATTATACAGATCTTCTCTCTCTCTTTTAGGTTTATGAGAGTATATATTTACGATTCGTGATAGTTTTGCTGGTCACTCAACGGTCATTTTTGCACACGAGAGCTAATTAAACTGGTACCTACAGTTTAAAATGGATTACGAATCAAAATCTGAGGTGAGAATGGAATCCACGAACCATTCGCTGACAGTATAGCCAATGATTTAGGGGAAACAAAATTCAATATATAAATAAACAAGATTTTTTGGAATCAAAGGATAAAGCATATTTTGCGATTGATAATGACTTTTGCTTGATGGATTTAGTTTTTGTTGATATAACAAGACATTTTTATAAACTGAATTTACAGCTAAAAGGGAAAATCAAATAGAATTGATGGGATTTGTAAATATTTTCTAAAACAAGTTAAAATTAATGTTTTTCATATAAAGAAGAATCAAAGAAAATATTTCAAAAATAAATCTGACGAGTTGTTTAAAAACTAGTACATTAAACAAAGAGAAATATGAAATGAAAAATACCACTCTAAATTTTGAGATGTTTTCAAGAATTTACTAGACAAGAGAGAGAGAGAGAAACATTTCTCTCTCTCTTACATTCACATGTTACCCATTTGGCATTGTTGATATGAAAGAACCACTGTAAATAAAAATTATACATTCTTTTTACCAAGGCAAATTAAGTTTCTTTCTTTAAAAATAGCATAATTTTAAAAGCCCATAGTTCAGATCATAAAAACTTTAAAAATTTATCTTACGAAATAAATTTTTGTAATATGAAAAAAAATTGAATTTCATTCAACATCGTTCTTTTGCTCCATGTATCAGTGTGGATACCACAGCTATGTATGTCACAAGGAGGATTGCAACACTTTAAAAAAATTAAAAGCAACCAATACAATGGAAGTCTTCACCTGCATTATACGTAAAACGATTTCTGTTTGGTAACTACTTTGAGAAATTCATCCAAACATAAACACGTTGTAGTGAGTTTAAGGCCTGAATTTTCTATCGTGAATATTTAATACTTCTATAATCGATATCAAGTTTTCATTAAATCTAGAGTGCCTACATGCTTAATTAAATGTTATAATCTTCTCGGATTAAGCTTAATATACACACTTAATAAATTTAAATATATCTTGCAAATATTTTAAAAATTCCGTTGATATCATCGATATTTATTTGATTCGAAAAGAATCTAATGTTTCTATTTAATTAATAACAGGAACAATGTATATGAAAAAACATTTTAATTGATTTAAATATCTTTATAGATTATTTTTGAGATTCAAAATATAAATTTAAAAAAAAATTTGTTCTTAAACATGTTTATTATATCTCTTAAAGCATGTTTCTATATTAGAAAACCAATTACATTTAGTTTATTGAAATATGATTAGACTTTTTAGCTTTTTTTCTTTTTTGTTAATACAATTTAAAAATTTTGATATAATAAACTGCAAACACAAAATTGTTTTACAAATTTAAAACATTAATTTTCATATTATCTCATAATCAACAGAGAAATCCAAATGTACCACAGAAATGAAAGGTTATTGCGAATTTCACTATTATACTAAAAAGTAGATACCAGTATAAGTTATTTGGCATAAGTTAACAAATTATAAAGAAATAAAAATAATGCAAATGTGATGGTAATTTGTTTTCGTGATAAATTTTCAGTTAGTAGTAATTATTTAGTCTTTTGAAAGGAGTAAATTGCTGTTAGATGAATAAAAAAGAAATTTACCAAAATGACAACAAAGTTTATAATTGAAAAATGTATTAAAGTTTAAACTTCTAAGATTCTATTCGTTGCATAAAAACATTAACTTACTTTAATCATATATATATATTATATATATTCTGAATCAGGGTGAGACCCAGTTTTTCGGTAAAAATGGACACAATTACTTTTAGAAGGAGACAAAATGGGCCCATTTTCTTTACACCAAGATTATTAACCGCAGTTAGCAATTGCCGTTCAATCAGTCGCATATTAGAACCTTGGAGATCGTCAACATATAATGTTCCACAGACTGATGGTTGCAATACATGAAGAATGTTATCATGGTTAACATCTTCCCTCACACAGTTATAACCAAGCAATTTTAAACAGTACTGAGGCTTCAAGAATGTTTTTGGATGGCAAAACACAAAAGATTATACAGGTTAATAATTGTTTTGATATATTCTATATGAGTGCGAAAGCCTAGACAATTCCTAGAAATAAAGGCTACAATTAAGCTAAACTGAGTGCTCCGGCATTAGAACAAGCCACTTGGGATTCAAACGAATCTTCACTTAAGAGTTTCATTGTTGTATTCACTGGCCGGATAATTTTTATAAATTAAACTACCCATTTTTTTTCTGGCTGAAAGTCCTTTTTTTTTATTATTTAATTCCATACCCCATTTCCCCCATTTTGACGAAGTGGAATGCCCTAACGTGGGACTTGGAGAAAACCGGTCCTGCAAGGGAAAAGCGAGGGGAGGAAGAAGAGAAGTGAAGGGGAGAGGAAAAAAAGACAGAGGGGCTGCAGGACATCGCCGGAACAAGAGACCCGGTTGGTTTGGGGAGTTCGACGCTTTATTGGAGACTTTGAAAAGTAAAGTTAAAGTTGATAAAAAAAAAAAAAGAAAAGCTGATTGAAAGAAGAAGAGCCCTCTCAAATTGTGAAATTAGGAGATGCCTGAATGTCAGCATTTACATCCAAGTTGTCGTCGACCCAAGGCGTTTGCCATACTATTAAAGAAGAACGCTGGACTATTGTGATCAACCAAGTTTGTGAACCTCTCTAAATAGGCCGGCCTATACCATCGACTGTTTATATATGTAAGTGAATGTTTTTTTATTTATTTAATTATCCAGCCAGATTTTTTTTGTGTGGTACCACCATTAACGTAACTTTATTTAATAATTAATCTCACTAGAACAGGTAATCTAGGGTAACTTAATCACACCACGTGAGTGAATTATCATTTTAATAGCAAAGATGTAATAAAAGAAATAATACAAATAATTGAATTCATATTATTGTAAATAGATGTGTTATTTTCTTTTGTGAATTAAAAGAAGTTTTGATTACTAAAACAAAGCCAGTCTCTGCTTCTGTTCTTTCAGGTTAGAATCTGGGTAGAAATAAAGACTTGAATAAACACACAACGCAATATTAAAAAAAGAAAAAAAATAATTCCTTATTTTAATATAAATTATCATATGTGATCGTTTTATAATAATTGTAATTTACTACACAACATCATTATCTTAAGGATCTACCTTTATTATACGTGTCTCAGAGGAAGTTAAGGTTCTTTTACTCTGTAAATATGATTTATGGAGCCATTCTCTTGCATTCTATAATTTTTGGGATCTTTGAGACTTTGGTTTTATGAAAGACTGTGTCCTTTCAGAATAAGTGAAACATTCGTATTAAAAATATTTGAGGATAAGTTTGGAAAACTTAAGAAATCTGTTTGGGTACTACAAGATTTCATGATTTTTTTGACTGCTTTAATAGCTAATACCTTGTTGAGGGGTACGGGATGACACTGTACGCCTGGCTTCGGGGTAAGATAAGTTTTATTTTAATTTCACAGTAATAATTTCTTTTTCTAATATTCAGGGTGGGCATGACCAGAAGTAGGAGGGATGTTCACCACTGTAATTGACGTATTTTTCTTGTAATTCACAAGAACTGCAGCCATGTCCCTCACGTGCACATCGAGCACAAGTCAAAGGTCCCATACAAGTAGTTTTTGCATGCCGAAATCGCTGACATTTAAAGCAGCGTAAAGGATTTAGAATGTAGGGTCGAGCACTGCAATGTAGATAATCAGCTTTAATAGATTGAGGCACTATAGGAGTTGCAAACGTGAGTATCAGGTACTTAGTTTTTATAATTTTGCTCTCTCCTGATTGGAATGCACTGCACATGTACTTTTTGGTCAACAAGATTACCCAAAATTTCCTCCTCTGAAACATTAAATAGATCATCTGCTGAAATTACTCGTGTAGAATTTGACCGAATATGAGGAAATACTATAACACCAATACCAAGACATTTCAATTTTAGAAAGGTTTTAACCTGTTCAACTGATAAAACTTCAACCAAGAGATCACCCGGTTTCATCTTGTGAACATTTTAAACATTTCCAACTGTACCAATAAGACTCTTATTAATTAAGAAAGGGAAAACATTATCAAAATTGCCCTCAGTTCTTTTAATAACAAAATATTTCTAATCATATATCATTTGTTGCTCCATAGGGAGTAAAGAATCTTATAAGTAAACAATAAATATTGTTTACTTATAAGATGTTCATAGTATAAAGCTTTTGCATTATTTGCTTTAATTTCTGATTTCAACGCTTCAATTCTCAATTCATGTTCAATTTTCATGTTTTTTACATTTAGTTCATGAATTTCTTCTTTTCTTCTTCTTTTCATTAATAAATATTGTTTACTTATAAGTTTCAATCATCATATTGTTTACTTATTGTTTATTGTTTACTTATTATGTTATCATATTGTTTACTTATAACAATAAATATTGTTTACTTATAAGATGTTCATAGTATAAAGCTTTTGCATTATTTGCTTTAATTTCTGATTTTCAACATAAATACAAAGGAACATAAATACAAAGAAGTAAACAATATATATTGTTTGCTTATGTGGTGTTACGTTGTAAATAAAATTTCTTATTACTTTACTTATTAGTATCGTTCATTGCATGAAAAAAATTGTCTTTTTACAGAGCACAGCATTAGCAAATTTTAAATTCAAAAGGGATTGTTTTTCATATTCAATTTATAGGTGTTATAATTTATTTTATAAAATTAAAGGTGAAAAATATTTTTCTGTCTGAAAAGTAGCTGTAAAGAATTTAATTACATAATTAAATATATAAAGTCATTTAGTTTATTTAAAAATTATGTAAAAGAATGTACAAACCAGTGTTATAAAATTAGCTTAAATTTGGACATAATAGTGATGTAAATTTATTCAAGAAATGTAAAATGTGAAAATTTTTGTATTGTCTTTATTGATTATATATGTGTTAACCAGTGACAAAATTATGGCATAAAAGAACAAGATGTCAGTCCCAAAAGCAACAAATATTTAAATTTATCTAAAGAAAATGTACATCATAAAAGACAAATTTTATAATAAATCAGCATTTTATAAAAAAGATATGGTTTAATGATAAGAGATGAAGCTATAATATGAAAATCAATATTATTGTATAAATTTAATATTTGTAGTCAACAATGAAACAAGAAAATTATAGGTGGCATTTAACTTTTATTGATTCAATCAATATGCAATTAGTAAATGTATATATAACTTATTAAAACTGTTTATGTACAAATTAAAAATAGGTGTTCACAATTGCATTTCTTTTTGAAACACCAGCACGTTCACGATCTATACAATTCATACCATCATCATGATGGGTGATTTCGGTTTCACAAAACTCATCACCCAATGTTAATGAAATGTTGTGGAGTACAGCAGTAGCTACAATAATTGTTTGAGCAGTTGATAAACTACAGCGCAAAGGGAGGGAAACACATGGAAATCTTCGTTTCCAAACACCATACTGCCGCTCGACAACATTTCTTCCCAGAATATGAGCTGCATTATACCTATAAATGAGAAAATAAATATTTACTACTTGACAATTCTTTTTTTGTTATATTGAAACATTTGCTAATAAAGGAACATAAATACAAAGAATGATAACAAACTGAGGAAGATTTATTTTTAGTTTGAAAGTAAAGAATCACAATATACTAATTAATTGTCTTGACTAGTAAACTAAAATGAAAAATTTATAATTCTAAGTTTTTAAAAATGCTTGTAAGTTCATTAATACATACACATTACATGAGTTAAATTATTATTTTTCAATAGTTAATTACAATAAATAAATTAATTTTTCTATTTAATAGTTAAATTATATTCCAGTAAAATGTCTCTATAATCTTTCCCACTTACATAGCATTGTTACATTGATCAAAATAAGGAAAAAAATTTAGAAGCTAAATTTACCTTTTTTGTCTATCTGTATTAGGATGTAGAAATGGTGTCATCAGGTATGGTCTTAGTGGATACCCATTATCTCCTAAAACATGATACCTAAAGGGCACTTCTGTTTCCAAGTGTGCCCTTAGGTATGAATTGTCAAATACAGTACTGTCATGAGTACTGCCAGGCCATCGTACCACAATGTTTCTGATAAATAGGTCCGCATCGCTTAACGTTTGAACATTAAGGCTGAAAAAACCTTTGCGGCACCTAAATAATTCTCCAATATCACCGCCAGGGCTTTGGAGTTCAATGTGCGTACAATCTAGTGCACCAATAACACCAGGAAATCCGCACAATCTATAGAAGCTTGTGCTAACCTGTTAAAAACAAAACATTTTTAAATTTATGCTGATAATATAAAATAAATTAAAAAAAGCTAATAATAGAGCTTTATGTTTTTATCTGCTTTATTACTAATGCTTTTAACTGTAGTAATATCTACAACAATGTAATGAATTGTTGATAAAAATAATTGGTAGTTTTCTGTTTCAGGTAAGCACAAAATAAAAACTAACAAAATTGCAAGTGAATTCTTAAAGAAAATTAGCTTCGCTCGAAATGTTTAATTGTCAACACATTACGACATAACACTAAATACTGAGTAATTTTTGGTAAAATCCTAAATACCTGCCTGGGCTTGGCTTAATCTCTACTTTTCGCAGTTACAAGTACAGACTAATCAAGAGCAAGCACATTATTAATCAAATGCTTTTAAGGCTATTTACAAATTTCAAGCATGTGCACAATCACGTTTTGTTGCACAAGTACAAGGAAACTTTCTTAACCAGAAAACCAGCTTGGCACAACTTATTGCCAGGCAGATAGCAAGAATTTCACCAAATGTTTTCTGCAATTAAGGAGATGCATTTACACATTCTTTTTTTTTTCCTTGATTGTAGAAGTGGATTTTTGCTATGTACCATTTATTTGCTTTTGGCACTTTTTTAAAGTGTTAGATTTCATTATTTAGGAATTGCGACAGCCTGTAATAAATTTATTCCAAACATAAAATTTTTCTTATAAAAAAATTAATATTTTATTGTAATTTTTTTTTTTACAATTTTGAAACAATGATTTCAATAAGTCTCCCATAATAAATAACAAATGTATTAAAAATTATATCATTAATTTATTGTTTTTCAAGCAGAAGAGAATTTTAAAAATTTTGAACAGATTACATAATTCTATGGTTATCATGCATCGTTAGTGAATAGCAGCATTAGATTCAATATACATGCATTAACTTATGTATGCAATGCAAGGTTCTAATATTAACTTCATTATTCGAAAATTTCTAAAAATACACAAGATACAAAGCAATTAACTTTTAAAATGAATATATAAATAATATGTTATTATTGATACTGTGCAACAAAAAATAACAGAGATTTATAAAGCAGATAAAATATAAGATTAATAAAACCCATAAAAGCGAAAATATACAACTTATAATAACTTATGACAGCCAGAAATATTTTCATAAAAAATGTACACATCTTTTTCATCAGAAAAATTATATTTTCAAACCTACACAAAGACCCAATATTTGTTTTGTTCTACATATTATAAGCACTTTCCAATGCATATTTTCGCTTTTATGTTATTATATGTGCAGTTAATTTACTTACTTCTCTTCGTTGATTTTCATTCTCAGGTAAATAAATGTACTGCGGGCGTAATTCAGCCAAGCTTCTGGCGACATCAGTCACTGCCCGACTCACAGAAGATTGGCTGCATCGGATTAAATCTCCGATGCTTAACTGCTGATTTCCTGTGGCAAAAAATCTCAAAGCGATTAATATTTTTTCTGTCGGTGTTAAAGCCTGGTTTCGCGTACTACGCGATTCCAGTTTCGGCCCTAAGCACTCAGTTAAAGTTTCCACAGTGCTTTTATTCACTCTATATCTAGTTCGAAAATCGACATCATCTAAATCTTCTAAGTCATTTTGTCTATTTTTAACAACATTTCTAGATCTCCTTTCAATAAATTCAAGATTTTCTAAGTCTTGAACGTCAAATTCGTAAAACCGTTCATTCACGTCCGCCATTGTTTTTGTTTACTACAGAGCTTACTCTCTGTTAACACTGCGAAATCGAGGAGTTACTCATGGGTAAAAAATTGGCATCTTACTCGCTCTTTTGGCGATGGTGAATAACGTTTTAGGATTTTACTCGCCCTTTACCCTCAACTGTGGTTTAACTAAGGTTGGTGAATACGGCCGTAAAAGTATGATCTGTGGATCATCAGCGAGGATTTCCTCTGAAATTCTAAGATGCTCTAGGCAGAAGATACGTTTAATCGTAGGCTTTATAACTGGGCACTACTATTTCAGAAAACACCTCCACAAAATGGGACTGTTTCAGCAAGACCCTATCTGCAGGAAATGTCATATGCAAGAGGAAACGGCCAAGCATATAATTTACGAATGCGAGGCTCTTGCCCTCCCTAGATTAACTTCTTTAGGCATCATCCATACTAGAGAGTTACACCTAGATTCCATTAAAGGGTTATCGGACTATATTAATAAAGCGGGTGACCCGAGTAACTGGAACTAGGAAACATTGGATTTGGAGATAATGGCACAAAATGCTAATTAAAGTAGAGGTGCCAGTGACATACAAACCCAACCTGAAGAAGAAGATGTGTCGCAAACAAAGATGGAATGATTCGACTACGTGTCGATTATCGGGGACTAAATTCTAAAATAGCTCCATTTCCAATGCAAAATTCAGAAGAATTACGATTCAAAGCTAATTTGGCAAAGTATCTATCAACTCTAGATATCCTTAAAGGTCATTGGGAAATTCCATTGAATCAAGATAGTCGAGAACTAACAAGTTTCGTTTCACCTAAGGGACAGTATCAATGGAAAGTAATGCCATTTGGACTTGCAGATCCTCCAGCTACTTTTCAGAAAATTATGAATCAGATCTTAAGGCCTCATAATGATTTTGTTGAAAGTTTCCTAGATGATATCCTAATTTATTCATCTAGTTGGGAAGAACATTTGAACCATCTAACAACGGTTTTAGAAACATTAAAACAGTACAATTTTACCGCAAATTTAGCAAAATGTACCTTTGCTCGATCGAAGGTAAAATAATTAGGTCATGTAGTTGGATCAGGAGAACATGGGCCCGATCCGGATAAAATTGCAGCTATCAAAAACTTAAAATCGCCAAGAACAAAGAAAGCCTTAAGATAAATATTAGGACTGTTTAACTATTATAGGGAATATGTGCCTCATTATGCGAACATCGGTAAGCCATTAACAGACCTGACCAGAAAATCTGTACCAAATGATATCCCTTGGTCTGAAGAGACAGAAAAGGCTTTCATCTCATTAAAAGATAGTTTATGTGGTGTCACTTCATTGTCAACCCCTGATTTAAATAAGCAATTTGAACTCCCCATAGATGCTTCCGTTACTGGGATTGGAGCATGTTTAATGCAGAGAGACACAGATGGAAATCCTAAGCCTATAACCTTCGCCAGTCAGAAATTAACTCCAGCGCAGACTAAATGGAGTACCATTGAGAAGCATATGCTGTGATATGGGCTTTAGGTAAGTTTGAAGCATGGACTTACGGATCTTCCATAAATTTATTCACAGATCACAATCCTCTGAAATATCTAATGGAAAGCATCCCAAAGAGTGCCAGATTACAGAGATGGTCATTGGCTCTCTCTCGCTATCAGGTCACAATAGTTCATAAACCCGGTAATAAAGTTATCGCAGATGCCTTATCAAGGGTTTATGAGGATGATTTTTTTTCTTTTATTATGAATCTAGTAAGAAAATAGAAAAAAATTTCACCGATATATCATATTATTCATATTTAACTTCATATAATATAATGTAGTTATTTCTATTTGTTTTTGGTTGTTAATTTTCATAAGGTTTGTGTTAATAATATTTGCATAATAGTATTTTTTATGTTAATATTGATTCGTAATTTCGAAAGGACAGATTCGTGAAACCATCACAGATTTCTTAATATCATATTAATAAGAATTACATACTACATGGAACATATATACTTGTTACATATTATATGTAACAAGTAAAGAATTGGTTTCAAAATTAGAACCAACAGGATATTTGTAAAAGTTCATACTTGACAGCACCACCCACCACCAAGTCCTACAAGGGATGGCAGCCACTGGTTCTGGACATTTCCAGCCTCAGGTCTTACCATAGAACTAGACAACACCCATATACTGGAAGTTAGTCCCAGAGACAGTGACCACACTTAACACCAAGCCTAAGGATGTGACCTCTTCACTTGATCTTTAGCAGACTAGTCACGGCTGTAGCTAGGTGCCAACCAATTAATACATTGGGGACCACCTGTCATAAGAGGCCTTGCATGGACAACAAGTGGGAATCTTGACTGTCCATGCGAAGCAAGAAGCAAACAGAATGGATAGCTACTCATGGAGAGCTCCTTTGCTTGCCGTCAAGGAATGGAAAAAGTATGGAAAAAATTAGAAGGAGATGAGAGGAGAAACAGAGAAAATAGATTCCTGAGTGAGCATCATAAGGGGATTTAATACTTGGAAAAACTTGAATAAAAAACACTATGATGCTTAGATTTAAAATTTACACAAACCTCATAAGTATAATTGAATTTTATAAAATAATCAGACTTTTTCAGTACATTATATTATTATGTAATTTACTTCAATTACTTTGTAAAGGAAAAATAAAATATAATATTTATTTTTGCCTTTACAAAGTAATTGCAAAAATAAAAGGCAAAAATAAAATAAATATTAGAAACTGAAAGTCAAACTTTATTACAAACTTTTCATTATCATACAATTGTTACATGAACATTTTTTGGAACTTTCACAAATTTTATCTTTGTACATAGAACAAACAATGTGGCACAATATTTCACTTTAAAAACAAAAACAGGTGTTAGAAATATTACACAAGTCACAAACTTATTTAGCTGCAATAATTTAAAAACATAAAAATTTTAAATTTTAACAGAAACTAATTTTAGAACTGAGTTCTTAAAGTAAGGAATTCTTTGGTTTCTATAACTAAACCTTAATCATTAGAAAAAAATGGGTTAATTTCATAACGAAATATAGCAGGTATGTTAAATTATCATTATAATTAAAAAAAACAAAGACAATCAAAGTAATTTTAAAACTTAAAATTTATAAATATAAATCTTTAAAACATCAATAACTTAAAAATTCATTTATTTAAATAAATTTAATTAAACTAATTTAAAGAAATAAAAAATCATGTCCATTAGGAATTTTTAATGCTTAAAACTAATTATTAAATGAAAGCAAATATTTTGAAGCATAAAAATTAAAAGTAATTATAAAATTTTCTACCTTTAACATTTATTTATATTCTCAAAAAGCAGTTTCGCATGCAAACATGTATTTACATATTTTTAAACATATCAGTAGTGTTGAAATTCATTTATTTAAAAGAAAACTATTTTAGAAACAAATTCCAGATCTTTAAACAGTAGCTTGGTAAATTAACTATCACATGTGTTATATGATTAAATTTATAGATAATGAATGTAGAATTCTACAAGCATCATTGAAATTTCAATGAACTATCCCGGCATAGATGAAAATATGGACTATTTAAATGTCATTGCACAATGCTACAGAACATCTAATTTGTACAGATACTAATTATTTATAATAATTATTTTCTGAGATTGCAAAAAATCATTACACTAAAAAATACTTAATAGTTACTAAATATTGAGATCATTTATGAAAAAATAATGTAAATAATTTTGTAATGTTTTAAACAGTTAAGTAAATATAGACTATCTGGCAAAAAGTTATGTTATGTTTTGCAGATAATTATTTAAAGTTTGATATAAGCTGCTGAGTCTAATTTTAGAACTTTGTCATGTTTCTTATTCAGAAAACATACTCTGAAAAATCTATATCACAAATACATTTAAGTTATTGTACAAATAGACAGATAACTTTGTATAGAAATTTACTAACAAAAATAATACACAGAAGTAAATCACACTGAGAATAACAAAATTATTCATCATATAATAAATAGTAATTATGGATGTAAAAAATGAAATAAATTTAAAAAATAAAGATCTTAAAATATATATTTGATTTATTTTTAAAGATTTGGTTATACATTTCATTTATACTAAATTTATTTATTTAAATATTAGAGTATGATTCACATAAAAGTCACCAGAAAAAAGATTTCTTAAAAAAGAACTTGAAAACTGAAAGAAGCATTGGTCTTTAAGTTATGCAGATAAAGAATTCTTGAAAAAAAAGTTTTTTATACACAAATTCACAGAAAATTTACAGTTAAGTATCATACTTAAATCATTATGATTGTAAATTATTTAAGGGTCTTCCCTGCTGATGGGAAAATCTGAAATTAGTTTTAATGAAAATATTACAGTGAAAATGATGGTTTTCAAACAAACCATCATTTTTTTTTTTTAAATAAATCAGACATTTTCAAGAAGTTATAATGTGTAACAAAATATGGGCCTGAACAAAGAAAAGGAGCTTTTGAAGAATACAATAATTTAATAATTATATATTAAGTAACTTTTGGAATTCTATGTTTTCATTAGTTTGATGACATCATAAATATGATGATTTGAAAATTTCCACTCAACACTAAATTTATAATACTTTTCATGTTATACAAATTAATGTGGAAGTGAAATTAAAAATGATTTCTTAATCTGAATTTTTTTAAAACATGGAAAAGAAAAATCTTTAAACACAAAGAATGTAATTAATTTGTTTATTTTCAAATAACCAATGTATCCGTGATATGTATTAGCATAACACAGACATTCAAAGTGACCATGCTCATTTCCTTAAAATCCAATTTAAATATAAGAAATAAAAAGTAATCTCAGTGGCAAAAAATTAACACTTTTGAAATTAATTTTCTTAATAAAAGTTCATTTCTAATTAAGAATATTATTTTGCAAATAAACTAATGATAAATTTTTAAAATATTCAGTATACATTTTTTTAAATCACAGAAATACCACACATTTTGTAATAAATCTTTGTAAAATATATATATATAACTCATAGCATATATTGAATGTCAATAGTTTTGACATAAAATCCCATGCTGAATGAAATTAAAAGCCAGATAATTAAAATAATGCTTTAAATGGTTTCATAAAAAAAAGCATTTGAGCTAAATTTTTTAACAGAAAATAAATTGAAAATATCTAATTACAAACTAAAATCAAATCAAAAAGTTGCATAAATAAATTAAGGGGTTATAAAACAAACTTACTTAATCAACAATATATAAGATGTAAACACCAGTAACAAATTTCAATTAAATTATTTGTAATTGTTACTGAATTATTTTAGATTTCCATAACATATAAAAAAGCTTTGACTAGAAAACTTTTTTCACTCTTTGTGGCAAAATACTTTCTTTTGCATAGTTGAAAAATGATAATAAGCCATAACGCTTGCTTCGTCGAGAAAAGTAATTAGTAACCACATCACTTTCATCTGAAATTATACAAGATAAAAAAAAATAATATGTGTTATAATCACTGAATAAAAATTATAATTTACATAAGAAAACTGCAAATACTGATTTATTTTTACAGTCATAAAAAATATAAAGAATGTAATTTTCTTAACGAAGTAATAATGTAATTTCCTAAAAGAATGAATTCATTACATTCATTTAAATTATAATAAAGCCTTCTCAAAACAATTTAAAACAGTTAAAAGAAAAAAATATTGGAATTTAATCTAAACAAGTATTAATTCCTCGGTAATGTTAACAAAGAATAAATTTTATCTACACGAACAATTAGTTAATATTTTAATTTTGTAAAATCTATAAAAGTTTTAATTTTCATAAAGATTTTATATCTGGAACTCACAGATTCTAGATTAATTGGAGCCAATGAAACAAATTAATTAGACTGGGACCTACGGTTTAAAGTGTATTCCCAACCACTACAAACTTCCATGCCCAAGGTGGGATTCGAACCCACGAACTGTTGAACTAAAGGCAAGAGCGCTAACCATTCGGCTGCCAGCTCGGCTCAGTAATTCAGAGAAATAATTTCCCTATTTAAGTACCATATATCACTCACACATTTTTAATCATTTAAATATTTTTATACATTAAGTCATGATATAATATAGTATATTAATTTACAGGTGTTACTCTATCAGCTTTGATCTAAATTGTAAATGATTGATTTTTTTGTCGGATTAATTAATTGTTGTTTCCGATTTGCATGATAGATAATGGGAAATATGATATAGGAATTCTAGAAAAATGTTTAACTTACATTTTTGAATTATATAGTTTTCAACCACTTACTTTAATTACACTAATATTTACATATAGGCTTTGTGAATAGTATAATTCAGTCATTTCAGTTTATTTTAATTAAATAATTCTTCGATTAATTTATTAATAAAATAACAATCCATCTATATCAATCTCTTAAAAATCAATATAAGCAGAACAAAAGAAACGTTTTTGGATTATATTATGATTCTGTAAGAGATACAAATTTTTAAATTTCAATTACATACCTTTATGTATTTTTTATTTTGTAATAATTATATAGCTTTGTTCAAATTGTTACACTACCAAACAAATCACCCATATACAAAGTATTAATTTTACATAAAAATACCTGTTGTTAAAGGTCTTGTTTCTGCCATTGTTGGTAATATGTTTTCATTTGCAGACAGTGACACAAAGAAAGCAAATGGTACCAACCACAAACAAAGAGTAAAATAGGCTAGCACCTACAGAACAAGAGTAAAATATATTTGATAACAAATGATTCCAATCAAAATTTTTAACAAAATTAAAACAATAAGATGAGATTAATTTTATTATAATACATTTTTTAGTATGATTAATTTTATTATAATGAAAGTTTGAAGTGAATATCATATTTCATAAAATATAAAAATACTGTTTTAGTTCAGATGTATCCAATATCTTTAGAGGTACTGTTAAGATATTACTATCTTGGTGATGAAATAGCATTTTTGTTTGATTCTTAAAAAATAAAGGCATGCTTATTGAAACAAATGGGATAATTATATTTTAGAATACTTTCTATACTATAACAATGTATTGACTATATACTTTTTCTGCAAATTAATTGATCAAAATATATTAACTTACAATGAAATTTTAATATTTAGAAATCATACTTGTGCCTTTCTAAATATTAAAATGCTTTTAAGATTTAAAAAATCATGAACTTCGATAAAAATAATTTTCCAAAAATTAAAATGCAAGAATTTTGCACCTTATTAACATATTAAGCATTATTTTTTATAAAGGGACACAAAATGATTTAAGCAATTAATTTTACCGGACATTATTACAATTTTATATGAACTACAGGCAAAACATTTATGAAGATGTAAACTCTTGTACTAACACAACAACAGAAATAGCAACACAACATAATAATTTTGTGAAATTTTTATGTATATTTAATGAATTATCCTATAAAAGTTTTACTTTTTCTAAGATAATTATTATAAAAAAATGACATGTTAAACAAAATTATTGTATTTTAAAAATAACAGGAGAAAGTTTTAGTTGATGAATATTTATATAAAATTGCTAGCTAAAAAATATATTCATTGAATATATTTCCTAAAACAAAAGCTTAGGTATATTTCGTATAACATTACCCAAAAGAATAGAACAATATTAATATTATTCAACCTGAAAGCAACAAAGAAAACAATACACAGAATGATTAGCATTAAAATTGGGCAATGAAGGAAAAATGTAATGGCTTTATATCCATAAAATGGTAAAATGTAAATAAGAAATTATCACTTTCTGCAAATCGACTAGAACCTAATGGGGATCTAAAGCACTATAAACTTTAAGAATCAAAGTGACAGTTGAAGGAATGATTATTGAACTGAAGACTAGAACCCTGACTATTCAACTAAAAAAGTTTAATTGAAAATGTTATAAAACTTTAACCAACAAAAATATTACTTTATTGTAGGAACAAGATGAAATTTCATTTATCTTATTAAACATTATTAAAACTTATACATTATTAAAACTTCTCAAGAAATTTTAATGCCAATTCCATTTGATAAATATTTAACAGAAACTTCCCTTTTCAAAAAGAACTTTTATTCAACTTTTTATTAAAGAAAATGCTATTGTTTCTTCATACTAAACAAAATCACATTAGTACTTAATTAAGTACAATTTTAATTTTACATGAAAGTTAAAATTGCTACAAAAAAGGGAGAGGAATAAATCCAAATGAATTTAAAACAATCAGATTAAATGAAAAGAACCAGTTATTTTGAATTTCCTACACCAAATTTTATAAATTAAGTAAGCAGTAATTGGATAATTAATACATTTTAAGTTAAAAAATTTTCAAATGGGTTAGGAATTCTTCAATGCATTTTCATAACAGTTTAAAAATTGTCAATTCAAGAAATATAAATTGAAAAAATTAGAAATAAACCAGCTACGATTAAAATATTGAGTGACAACTATTTAAAAAAAAATCTATGATGTTTAGAGCTTGAGTTTAAAATTTAACAATGACAAACGAAATTAGACAACAAACGCTTATAGAGTAAATGCTTATTAAGCATTTGCACATTAATCATTCAAGAAAGAATTTTTGATATAGTAAAAATATATCAATTATCAGCATTTAAAACCTTTATCTAAACACTACTATATAACGAATAAATATTCCAGTTTGCCCTGATTAAAAGCAATTAAGTACACAAACCACAGGAATAAAATAAGTGAAACTAAATAAAGAAAATCATGATTCTAAATCAACATAATGTATTTTGTCTACAAATTCCATTATTAAATATTTCAGAAATTTCATTGAGTTCATAAACATGCATACATTCCAAATATACTTTCATTTAGCTAAAAAGTTTAAAGTTTCATAAATAATGTTGATTTGCATATAAATTAAAAAATTCATCTTTTAAGAACAATTTGCAGGTATTAATTGGAAAATGGTTGCATATCTGAAATCATATCTGAAACTATATCAGACTTTGGATTTCTATTTTAGGATTGAGTATAATCAAAAAAAATCCTGTTGATATCCAATTAAAAAAATTAGCTTTCAATATTAAGCACAGAAAGAATTAAATGATATATTTTGTTGCTCATGTTTGTATTCTGATATTTTATATGAATATCAATAATAAATTTACAGTTTGTGTACATACAAATATTACAAGATGTGCATATATTTATAAGACCTTCATAACAAAATTTCTTTGCTCATATAAATATTTTTATTTGTCCCTTCTTGGGGTTAGCTACATTAAACTCTGCTTAATGTTTATAACAAATAGGTGAGTGCATTATTGGTTCAAACTGTAGTAATAATTAAAATAGAAAAAGAAGGAAAGAAGTAATTACACAAAATAAAATTTTGTGTTGAATGAACAATTTGAATTATTCAAACGAAAATAAGCAAAATAAAAATATCTTTTATGCAATAAATACATTTTCAGAATATATAAAAATAAAACACAAAAATAAGTTGCTATAAAGTAAAGTGAATTGAATTCAAGATAGAAGCTATTCTAAACAAACTTATCTGCAATAAGCATTTTAATCACTTATATTAAATGTTAACTCATTAATTTTTCAAAGTTTTCATATTAAATGAACATATTTATTATTATACAAAAATAGCATTAAGTTGGAAATTATAAGCTTGTCACTTAGTCATGTTTTATATATATATATATATATATATATATATATATATATATATATATACATACTAAATGTATTTCAACCGGAATTTTTAACAAGTTTACAAAAAGCCAGAACACTGATCATTTAGCAATTGATTTAGAAGTATTAAGTTGGAAATAATTTCAGATACTTGAAAATTTTAGCTATACAGGAAAGTCTAGCTGTATCTTGTTATGTTTAACTCTGAATGAAGTAGCAAGTTTAATATTTTTTGATCACTTAAATAAAATCATAATTTTAGTGATACCTCAAAAATGAATTTAGATGATAAAATTTATCAACATAAAATTTACATGAGTTTGGACAGGAATTTTTCTCCCTCTATTGTAATACGACTTTACATATAGACTTTTAAACTTAGTTGAATTTGTGCCATAGTTGCTACATTTATAATTTTACTAACACAAAAAACTAATTATTTTTCTTCACATCTCAGTCTTATAATTTTCCAAAATCTTTCACCTTTAATACTTTAACATGCTTCTTCAATTTAAGTAAAACAGTAGAGTTCTGGGCAAGTAAAATGATCGAAACATATATATATATATCCAGAATATATCATTTTTACTGTGTTAATCCATAAATAAGACTTCTCATTAATTTTTCCAGATCATTTTAATACAAAAACAATAAAAAATAACAAGAACTTAATGTTTTTATGACTTATGTGTGTAAATAATAAAAAATATCAAAAATAATCATTAAAAGGCAGACATTCTCAATGCTTATATTTTCAGCATAACTTGATGACATTTTAAACAGTCATATAATAAAACAACAATTACATAAAAAATGCAAATTTTTTATGTAATTATTTCAAGTTCATATTTTACATTGATTTCTGGACTTTATGCAGTTTATCTGCATACAAATTATCATGATAATTAATTTTTACAGAAATGAATTTTATAAGACGCACAATGCTTACTAATATGTACAATAAATCTTGTTTTCCACTGAAACTTTATAATGATATTGGTCCTTATAAAATACTCAACAAATTTGATTTTAGTAACATTAAAGGCTATAAATACATCTCCAAGGGTTTTTAAATTTTGCATAAAAATAATTAGCTTTGATAAATAGATCAAAATTGTAAATATAAGTAACAATCAAAAACAACCTTATAAAATATAATACATAATATAAAATAAAATATATACCTTATAAAATCAGTTATGTACAGTAGCAACAAACATTTACTTTTCAACTTGCTTTTACATTCCATATGAATTTCTAACAGTTATACATAAGAAATAACTAATTATTAATTTGAATTTTGTATACATTTACATTATATACAAACTGCAAAATCAATTATTCATCAAATTAATTTAAAAAATGTAATAATTACACCATTCTTTATAATATACAACTGTCATTATCTGATAACAATTACATTAGTACCAATCAAAGGTAAATTGCTAAACATCCTTATTCATTTTAAATTGCAAAATATTTGCAAGCAACAAATGTAACCACTATACTTTTATAATAAATATGGTCAAAAAGTTTTAGCTGATAATGAGAAATATTATACATGAAAAAAAGAAAAATGAAATTATAATAAAAGCATGATCGTATAATAAATACGTAGAAAAAAAGGAAATACAAAACCAAAAGAAATATTATTAAGCTAGAAGATATAATAATGGAAGTATATAAGCAGTTATAAAGTAAATATATATTTGAATAAGATAGGAAGTACTGATTTATTTAATGATATTACCTGTGTGAAAGGATAGTAAACAGCTGAAAAGTATCGAAATGCTAAATAATGATCAATAACTACAAAACCTGAAAATAAAAATGTTAATTTATTACAATGAAAAAAAAATTCTTAACATAACACTCAACACAAGCTATATAAATAAAACAATAAGAAAGGTCCAAACACTACAAGCTAAATTTTATACATAATACTCGAGTAATAAATCAATCATTGACTCACTCATACACACACACAAGCTCCCATATATATACAAATCATTTTTTTTTCTATGCACACAGTTATTTTATTTATATCACTTATCTTGAAGAAAATTGTTCATTTTTTTCCTGAAAACTTATCTGAATTCTATAATATCTTTCTCCAACATTCTAGTAAACACATAAAAATACAAAGGTGATGTCATACATTATTTGACGAGTAATATGGCAAAATAAAACTCGTCAACACTTTAGTGTTCAAACCTGTTAAGTTTCCTAATTCTATGAAAAAATAAGGGTTGCTCACAGCAACAACCAGTATTTTCTGTTACCAATCAATCATAAATAATTACATTAAAAAATGCTCATAACATTTAAAGTTTAAAAAATTTTAAAATCAAAAGAACTGTCTGATAATTAAAAATTACCCTTGAATTTAAAAAAAAAACAGCATTCATACTATAATATTTAATAAAATGTTTTAAATGTTTAACTATGTTGTACTAAAAAGCAATTCTTTAAGCATTCATAGAATTTATTTTTGTCAGTGTTATTTTTCTATATCAATTATATAATAAGTTTTTATGCACTCATTAAGGTTTTTTACACAAAGAAATTAAACACAGATGCCTATTTTCTTTACATTTAATTCCTTTCTTATTTTTTACAATATACAAGAACATTACAAATATCAAATTTTTTATTAAATGATTGTTCAACTATTGAAATTTAATAAAAATTGCGCATAACTGATGTAAAATTGTCTTGGTAACTTTAACAACTTCTCTCTAAATATACTGTAATGTAATTTTCAAAATTTAGGATGCTGGTAGAATTTAGAATTGGATAGTAGAATTGGTTTGTACATATACAATGACTGAAATAAATTCCTAACAATCTTTCAATTGGCTTTTTAATACATAAATTGTTTAATTTAACAGCAAATTTATTCTTTATTTTTTAAAGGAAAATATGACCTTCTAGGGAAATATAATATGTAAATCATTTTGGCCGAAATTCAGGAATAAAATACTTTTTTTGGTTTACATATAAATAAAAAAGGTAATGATAACATCTCTTTTGTAAATCAAGTTATTAAAAACAAAATAAATTTTGGAAATGTCTTTTTTTATATAGTATACATGGATTGTAAACAATAGAAGCCATATTTGCTTACTTTTTAAGGATATGCAATTTTAGATAGGATGTTAAGATTCTTAAATAATTTTGCAAATCAATAAACTAGATTTCTTAGTCTTAATGAAAATACTGAAGTATCACTGCATCAAACAAACTTCATCAATATTAATCATAGAAAAAAATTATTCCACAATTTAAAGAAAACATTTTAATATGTATGGATTGTATAAAAAATATGTTTACATTTTATTGTAATACTCTGTATAGATTGTACAATATATATATATATATATATATATATATATATATATATATATATATATATATATATATATATATATATATATATATATATATATATATATATATACAGTGAAACCTCGTTACAACAATATTTCAGGGACCAAATAAATATATTGTTGTAGAGAGGCATATTGTTATATCGAGGGTCCACATATTTTGAGCATTTAATAAGAGTTTTTTTTTATTATTATTAGTTTAAGGTGCATAACATACTACTTTTAAGTCTATATTTAGAAGAAATTAATTTGTAAAATACTAATAATGGTGATTTAAATACTAAAAAAATAAATAAATAAGATAAATTCAGAAAATAAGCACAGAAATATTCACATACTTGAAAACACTTTTTATTGAAAATAATCCAATATTTTTGTTTGTTTATTCATTTTTTTAACTGTTAAGTTCACCAATACTGTATGCATTGAGTCTAGTGCACGAAAATGTTCTCCATTTATCGACGGAAGGCTTGAAAAATATGTCCGTAGAGAATTCACAGATTGAAGAGCTTCATGGGATGACAATAAGGACTGCGATGGACCTGTATTATCATCATCCTCTTCATCATTGTTTCCTATCTCATCAGTAATTTCAGACAGAATATTTTCATCAGTAACTCCTGCGAAAACCATACGATCATCATCTGCTGTTAAATAGTCTTCTATACTAATTCCAAACTTTTTACCGCTTGTTTTCTCAAGTTGGGATACGGATTTTTTGATGTGCAAAACACATTCTTGATCATCTAAAGAGATCATTGGTTATGTAATTTTCATCATTATCCGATTTCTTATTTTCCATAACACAAAGACCGGCCTTTTTCCAGCAATTCCGAATGGTTTTTTCTGTTACTTCCCACCAACTTCCAGCAATATTGTCACACGCTTCCTTGACATTTACAGCTTTGAAAGGGTCTTCTACTTTATTTTCAAAGTTTACAAGTATGGAGTCCACCTACCGTTTTCTGTAATATCCTTTGAAGCACTTAATTATGCCCATATCAAGAGGCTGTAGAATTGAAGTGCAATTGGCAGGGAAAAAGCGATTTCGATATTTTGTAGCTTTGGAAATGACGTGTGAGCCCCGCAGTTATTTATCAACAAAACGATTTTTTTCTTTCTCTTCTTCATTTCATTGTCTAACTTCTGTAACCATTCGGAAAAAAATTTAGATGTCATCCAAGCCTTCTTATTTGCTTTATACTCCACGGGAAGACTTTTCACGTTCTTAAAGCACCTTGGCTTCAATGATTTACCAATGACGAGAGGTTGTATTCTATGCGATCCTGTGTTATTTGTACACAGAAGAACAGTGAGTCTCTGCTTTGATTTCTTCCCTCCATAACATTTTTCACCCTTGAATGCCAATGTTCGATCGGGTAGGAGTTGGAAAAACAGCCCAGCTTCATCTGCATTATAGATGTCTTCTGGAGCATACTTTTCTAAGATTTCTTTCATCTTGTTTTGCCGCCATTCATTTGCGTCGTTTATCGGGGCTGACTTTTTCTCTCCGTGAACTTCTTGGAAAGTTATTCCATGACGATCTCGAAAACACATTAACCAACCATTGCTAGCTTTGAAAGTTTCGTCCCCTAGCATTGCTGCAAATTTCCGTGCTTTTGCATATAATATAGGTCCATTTATTGGGACATTTGTCGCTCTCATCTCTTGAAACCATTTTAAAACAGCAGCATCAATGTTTTCATTTGTCGCAACTTTCAGTCGTTTTCGCTCTGGGTTAATTTCATTTGAAGTTACAGCATCTTCGATTTGCTTTCTCTTCTTTAGGAATGTTGCAACTGTAGATTGCGATAATCCATGTTTCTTATCCACATCAATCTGCTTCATTCCCTCACCAATATCATTGATAACGTTCAGTTTATCTCGAAAAGATAGTTGCTTTCGCCCTGCCATCTTAGGGAACAATATCGCGTGAAAGAAAGAAAAGTTTAAACCAAATGTTTCGCGTAAAAACCGTTCAAAATCGTTAAAGACTGTAGTGATCCCTTCCTCACGCTTTTAATGAGTTACGGAAATGGCATTTCCCTTCTCAGCCCATCTGGCAAAGGGTGAATAAATTCCCACGCTTCGAGGGTGGACACACAATTCGGACAGGAAATGCATTTCGACCCTCTTTTCCTCTTGGGGGAAGCAGGCGCGCCGGACCACATGATAGTCCAGTGAGAGAGAGGAGGAAGAACAACCCAACCACTTTGTAGGCGACCATCTGATGATGTAGAAAATATAATAAACGTTCCTTGAATTGAAGTCTTGTGATTCTGTTCTTCACACCGAACACCACCATTGAATCCCAAAAAGACTACAAAACAACCTTTGAACTCACTAGTGTGTTGTAAAAGCTTTTTATTTTTTGTCCAAATAATACTGAAATTTAGATTGAAAAAATCGTTTTACAGAGGTTTATTGTTCTAGAGAATATTGCAATATTGAGGGGAGATTAACATTAGTTTATATGCAAAATCACCGGGACCACAAAACATTATTGTAGTAGAGGGAGTTATTGTTGTATCTGGTATCGTTGTAGCGAGAGTTTACTGTATATATATTTAAATACATGCCAACCACCCTGTCTAGAGGTCAGAGTGCCTGAATGTGGATAGGAAGGTCCTGGGGTTGAATCTCAGTTCGGGTATGGATGTACTTTCACTCGCTGTCTATCCTACCTTTGTGTGAATGTTTAGTGAATTGTTGCCTACCCTATAAACAGGTTCCCATGGCATGTGTGTACTGAAGAAGGTGAACTCCACAACAAAATATGGTTCAGTTGGAAAAGTGGAGCAGCGTACCCCATAATGCCAGCCTAGCTGGCACAAGACAACAACATTTAAATATATCCAATTTAAATATATTCATACATAAAATTTACTCTAATTTAATGCTTCTTTCAATAACTAAAAGTATATATATCAACAGTTAAGAATATACCAGTTTTCACAATACTGCAAGATATAATGTATATAATCTTTTGTACACACACACACACACACACAAGTTGGGCAAATACTTCAATATTTCTCATAGAAACTGAAAGGCAAGTATAGTATACTTCTAATTAATTTTGGTTGACATTTTTTCTTAAACTGAAACATAAAAAGTAAATTCACTATATATTGGCAACCCTACTAAGCCAATTTTACTTGACCAGGAAATATATTTCCGACATAAATTTGTATAAAGTTTCTTTCTAAGTCTCTTATGAAACTTAAGAATCTTTAAAAGCTTCATTATTTTTTATTTAAAGTTAGAAGCATTTTATTTTTCTGTGGTACACATTTAACAAATTAGAATTATTTAAAATTAACAGAGCTGCACAATATAGTAACTTTAATGCTATTTACTTTACTAAATATTAATTTTCAATAAATCTAAACAGTTAAAATTTTTGCAGAAATCAATTTTTATACAGCATACAAAAGAGGAACTTTATACCCAACTTATTAACGAAAATTATTGTTCATGTGTCTAAAGAAAAACTATAAAATAAGAATAGAGTGAAAGATAATGAAAACAAAGTATGAGGATCTATAAATTACTATTCGCTAGTCAATTTACAATCATGCAAGTAATTTTAGTTTACAACCATTGCATTATACTACATCTAAATAAACATGCATAAAATGATATATAAGAAATTCAAATTACACTTTATAAATTCTATAAGGTGTTTAAGATCTATAAGACTTTGGCAATGTTACATGTTTATAACCCTCCTCATTTTTCAATTTTTTGTATTGCTATCAACGAATTCTAAAAACTTTGACTAAAACAATATGATTTTCATATAAATTTTTGTATTTCAATTACTAAAATTACCTTTTTTATCATTTTATTCTTTAATATCTGAACAATTTAATAAACTTCAGCTATTTCACTTTTAACTGTAACTTAATAATATATAACCTATAAAATGTTATATACTTCAATCTTTGGCAACAGCCTTTTACTTGTACTTTTATTCTGTTTGTGGCATTCAATGAACTAACTTTGTCAGTTCAATATTTAATGGTAATTCAATTTCGTTCCTTTTTTTAATTTTTATTTTTTAATTACTTCCAAATCATATACTGAACACATGACTTAAAATTTATATTTATTAATAATCTCGATTCTTTAAAATTGTTTTTAACATTTTACTTTGCCAAATAAGGTTATATTTTTTGAATTTCAAATGTGAAATTTTTACTCACAATTTTTCTCACGAAACTGTTGAGAATAATTTGTGTATTTTGTTTATCTTTAAGAATTTTCTCAAAATGTCCCCTCTCATCAGGGAACAAAAGGAATGCAAGATTTATTTTTGTTTCTCAATATTTTTGTTTTCTTTCTTTGCAATTCTTCTGCATTTAATTTCCATTTCTACTTATTCCATTATTATTCTAATTATTTTCCTGTTTTATTAATGTTGCATCTTATCTTTACCAGAAACCTTTTCCTAAAATATCTTTCTGTGTTTGTGAAATTAATTTTTTCCTTTATTTTATAAAAAAGTTCTAAAACATTAATGTTATATGCATTTTAAGTAATTTAGTTTTTATTTAATATTTATTTTAACCAATATGTTACAGTCTGCTCGCAATGTCCATTATCACTCTTTTAACTTTGGAGGATGAAACTATGTTCATAAAAGCATAATCTATATCTAGTAAAGTATATTACAACATAGTATTTTTTATAGACTCTCAGGCCACCATCAGGTCTCTCTCTTCAATTGCTCCTAGCAGTATTGGGTCTGTTTATCTCTGTCAAATGGCAATTAGTTCTCTACTGGAAGAAGGACGACAAATTGTGCGGCAATGGATACCCAGCCACTGTGGTATCGCCGGAAATGACGCAGCTGATAAATTGGCAAAGGCTGGCTCAAATCTACAACAGCTTTCTCCAGCCTTGGAGTACCATACTGTTAAAAGGCTTATTAAGTCAAATATAGCCTCCTATCGTAGAAATATTTACAAGATGTGCATAAAGGAGAAAGCATGGGCTTCCTTACTAACAAAGCCTATTCCGTGTAACCTCCACAGAGCTGTGGGAGTGGCAAATTTTCGCCTTAAAACTGGGCATGATTATCTGCAAAAACACCTTCACCGTTTGGGTTTGAGGGACTCTCCAATCTGCCCTTTTCGCGGACTAGAGGACATGACTGGTGACCACCTTTTCACTTGCCCTGGACTTTCGGACGTCGCAGATAGAAATTCTGCGGAAGATGACTTTTCATTCACCTCAAGATTGTATTGGGCTGCCCGACAGAGACTGATGGTTGAAAAACCAAGGTCGAGCGTAGGATAAAAAAAAAAAATCTAGTAAAGTAGGCATGCACTACAAAATAAAGACACCAATAGCATCATTTGCAGAAAACTGCAGTAATCTAACAGTTTCTAAGTGGAATTAAATTTTTTAAAGTTTTTATACATACACATATATAATAACATAAATTTTACAAAAAATATTAAAATTTTTAATTTAATAAGCCTTAAAATTTAATAACACTTACATACAGCTCCAATGAATGGTAATGATGTTAAATCAAAAAAAGGAAAAGTTCTTAGCACTAAAAAATGCATAACTTGACTAATGATTCCTGTGATAATCATGGAGGCTGGGAAATCTTCAAAGAGAAATAAACCACCATATACTGCCATAGTAATCTGAAACAAACAAATCATTATAGATTCAGTCTAATTTAGAATTTATAATAGAAATAATTCCTTCTTGGTCAGATTTTTTTTTAATCAGTGATTCCACACATTGATTCATTTCCAAGTTTCCATTTTAAAAATTTCTTTTATGTGTTTTATCCTTAATCATAAAATGAAAAATATTTTTAACATAATGTCATTTTCCACTGAATCTTTTGTTAATCCAATAAAAATACTATCACATCTCGGGTTCTAATTTTTTATGCAATATATCAAATTTTGAAATTAAAAAATAATCAATATACTTAATTTATCAAATCCATTGTTCTGAGAATATCTTGCTCAAAATGCCATTAAAAATAAGCAAAAAAAAAAAAGTTTTAATGTATAGAAACACACCAGAACTATACACTATGAAGATTAAATATTAAAGCATACATAATTTTACAAAGTATGCTTTCTTATTTTTCATAAATTTAAAAGAATTTATGAAGAGTAACATTTATTAATTTGACTTGCACAGAAATAATTATAGTTTTATAAGTTTGGAACTATAGATATAAAATAAGAATACCATCACTTATTTCATTAACAATATAAAAATAAAAATCCTTCTTGTAAAAAAAGTATTAAACACCGTTACTAACATTAATATAGCTAATAGTTCACAGCAATTATATTCAAATTAATATAAAGTCTATCAGTAAATAGAATAATCTTTTCATCATACAGTGGTGTTTTTAAATAGGGAACTAGTAAAATTTTCAACTCAGATTTGTTTTAAAAAATTTGCAAGCATTCCAAAATGAGTTTTCCATTCGTATGTGTGTGTGTGTGTGAATGAATGGTAAAATTTCCAGTAATCATCAAGTGATGAAAAACATTTATGACATCAGACTATGAACAATATAAATATTTGATTTATGTAGGTTGGAAAATTTATTTATAATTACAACAATTGAAAAAAGCAGAGATGGGAGTAGGGAAATAATTTTTTGTGGGGAGAGGCATATTTCAATAATCTTATAATAAAAAAACTTTACATAATTACAAATTTGCACCATTAGTATAACAGAGAAAAAAGAATTTTAAAGGTTTTCTTTTTAAGAATTAAAAATCAAATGCACAGCTAAAAATAAAAATTTAAATAGCAGAATATTATTTAATATTAAAATAGGCAAAAATTAATTAAAAGACTTAATCCTCAAATAATATCAATTACTTATTCTAATTATTAATAATTTCATGTTTATTTTCATTTATAAGTTTTAACTTTGATTTTTTAATATATAGTAAAATTTAAATTAGTCATGAATGTAATCACAGCATTAGTAACAGAGTATGTTTTGCTCAATTTAAGCACTATTCATAACTTTGTAACTAATATCATTTGTTAATGGCTATTTTCTTTGTTACATCATCAAAACATTTGAGCAGCATTCTGATTATGAAATATTTTTGAGTCATTAATTTTTTTTAATAGATTTCATTATTTTGATTTATTTTTTTAATTTAAAACATACATAAAATTTATTTAATTTGCTTGCATTTTACACACACAAATGGCTAGAATTTTTACATTAAGATAAGATTTAAGGGGGGGGGGAAACTTTTACAAAATATGAAATAAAAGGCAGAAATGCAAGTTATATGTTTCTTAATTATTTCACAATTCAAAGATATCTATCAGCAAGAGCCATCTTTGATTCAACAACTGTAAAATCGATTTAAAACTTAATATTGCTTAATGATTTTCACACGAAGTTAGCCAAAGGCTCTTTAAATGGTGAAAGAAGATGGTAGTTGAAATTTCTTCAAGTATTTCAAAAGCAGAAAAAGTTTCAAGATGTAAGTAATGGTAATTTTCTCTTCTTGCCGGAAACCACTTGAACTATTGATAAATATAAAGAACAAATCAATCAACACTGTAGACAAATTTAATGATGCTTTTATGGAGAACCCTGCAATTAATGTATAAGATATACTGAGAACAATTAATGATGGCAAACTTTGCTTATTCAATATTTTATTTATTTATTTTAAGACAGATTTATGGTTGATTTGTTAATCTAAGGCCATTTTTTACACATTAAAACTAACTAAAACAAGATTTACAGCTTAAAGTGAATTCTGAACCACTCAAAACATTAACACTTGAGGTGGAGTTGAACCCATGAACTGAAGGTCAATGAACATTCAGTTACCAACTTAACAAATTAACTTAGGATTTTCTATTAATATCAATAAAAACATTTAAAACTAGCCTATTACCAATAAAATTTGATAGTCTTTAATATTTTTTAACAAGCTCTGAGAGTACGCCAGTCAATGCAACAAACAATATTTCTCCCAAGATTTTAGATTAAATTTTATAGTTATCTATACAAGATTATACACAGTTGATTTAGTTGTAGCTCGACAGTGATTTTTTGTACATCAGGACTAATTCAACTGGGAACTGGATTTTAAAATATTACAAACATATAAACCCATGATAGGAGTCTGGTGAACTAAAGGTCATAACACTAACTCTTCAGGAACAAGCTTAACATGATTATATACGGACAAGAAATCAATAAGTATAGTAATGAAATTACCAAAGACTAGGGAATCGTGAGATGGATAAAATGTGGCAAGCAGGCGATAAAGTACAGGAAACAGGCTTATCAGATCAGAATATGTTTGCATGATGTGAATTTCGTTTTATGACGTAAGGCAATCACATGACATACGTGAAATTTGTTTTGTATGCAGCCCATGAATCATTTAATTAACTTTATTTGGTTACAATTTAAGAATTTGTTAAATTAATGTCCTCGTTATTGGGCATTGAATTTTTTTAAAGATATATTACTAGGAATTTTTGAAAAATATATTGTTTGGAATTTTTTCAAAGTTATATTATTTCCAATTTTTGTTTGCTTAGCCATTTAAAAATCTGTGCAGGGTACTAATCATGTGCCGGGTCAATTTGATTCATACCTAGCAGAGGTGAGTCATTTTGCTTTTCATTAAAATTGCTATGAAATATTTTACATATGTATATATATATTCAGAGTGGTAATGTTGATTAATTAGAAACCTTAGTTTTTATAAAAATGTATGTTTACAGAAGTAAACATATCTTTAAATAAGCTTCATTGCATGTTTCACTTTAGCGTTAGATTGTGCTATAATGAAATTTTTTTAAGGTGGGCATCACTGACCCGTTAATTGAAAATTGAGTTTTAATAAAAAATGCAATTTGTTTACATTAGAAATTTAGCTTTATTGCCTGGTTGTCACTGTGATAGGTAGCTCAACATTAAAACTTTTTTTAAGGTGGACACCACTAACAAGTTAATTAAAATTTTAGTTTTAATAAAAAATTTAATTTGTTTACATAAGAGATTTAGCTTTATTGCGCATATGTTTACTTTTGTAGATTCATGTTACTTAGCTTATATTTGTATTTTATTAAGTAATTTTTGAGAAATTAGTGTCTAATTATTTGCATTTTAATACTTCTATAGTAAGTAACTATAATGAAATATTTAAAAAATTTTATATTTGGAATTTAAAATAGTGCATGATTGCAAAGTTGAAGTTTGAAAGCGATCGATATTTGGTAACTGGGTATTAGATGTAGTGACGTAATTTACATTTGGCGAGATACCTGTGCTGCGCTTGGCGTGAAAATTGGAAATTGTACCAAACCTGCACAGTTCCCTGACCTTTTCCTAGGAATTATATCTAACAAAAAAGTTTTAATTATGGATATAAATATACATATTTTACTTTATGAAGATAATATAAATACTATGCTTTTGCAAATGGGTACATAAATAATACAAGTATATTTTAAAAGAAATGTTTTTTATAACATTTTTTGGGATGTTTACATAACATATTATTTACTAAACATATATTACCAGGATAAGTATTCTTATAACTTTACATGTGAAGACAGTATATTCTTCTATCAATTCAGCAATGTAATAAAGACCAGCAGCTATAAATAAAATTATAAATGAAACATAGCATAAAGATTATTAAACAGGATAAACATTAGAAAACAGAAAATGTAATAAAAATGCTACAATTAGAGACTTCACAATTGATTTTATAATACTAGATGCTATAGAAATCTGGTTTCATAACAAGCGATTTTGACCTCTCAAATGTGTTTTGTGTACATTTTTTAATAAAAAATTTAATTTGAATAAAGTTTTATAAAATATACCGTGTATTTATATTCCATAATAAAAGGATTTATATCAAAATAAAAACAAACTTTATTTTTAAAGTGCATTATGATATATATCAGGATTCATATAGATTTCCAAGAATCAAATTCCAAGAGTTTTAAGGAGTTTCCCTGAAGTCAAATCAAAAATTTCCAGGAGTTATCAACATCCATGTTAATTTTTTTATTTTATTTTAAAAATCGTTCTTAACCAAATAGGCAGATGTGTAAGCAACATTTTTCAATTATATTTGCTAATAATAGAAAATAAAATTAGCAAAAATTAATGAGAATATTTTTATTCAAGTTTTATTTTTAGAATTATAATTTAATTTAGAATAATAATTTAGAATTATATTTAAAGATTACTTTGAAACCCTTCAATGAATTATTAGCTATAACAGAAAAAAATTAAATAATCAATATTCTTTATATTACTGAATTACATATTGTATAAAATAATGGGTAATTTTAGAGTTTTTATACATCTTCATCAGATTTCTATCTATTAATTTATTGAGTATTTCAAGGTGTGTATAACAAGCTCTTTTCAAATACTTATTCAAAACAATACAAATACAACTATTAGATAAAGATTCCAAGATTTGATTTTTTTCACTATTATTATTTAATAAAAGCAATTCTAAATTTTTCTTCAGTTTATTTTCATTTTTTTTTTAATTTATACTATTTCAGCTTCATATTCTAAGCTTTTCTATTTCTTTAATCATTCAATAGATTTTTGCATTTCTTGGTTATTTATATATGCAAAATATTGCTATAGAAAACGTTAAGTTTCCACCTCCAAAGCTTTTGATTTCAATTCATTATTAATACTGAGTAATAACTATTGCTTCTCTAAAGCAACACAGCAAAACGTGTTTGATTTTGCAATTAGTGTTAATTTACCAGTTCTTCCAGCTTCCCCAGTATACTCTGTGTTATAAATTTATCAAATATACTTTTCTCATCTTCCAAAAGTTTCCTTTTGATTTTCAGATCAATTTCTTCACACAGTGCTTTCCATCTGTTATCAGCTGATTTATTTGCCATTTTTATTCATTTAATTATAATTTTTAACTATTTTCTATAAGTGAGAAGAATTTTGTCTATTTGAGACTACGTTAAAGTAAAAAGTATCTATTCTATCTTTAATAGTATTCATCAATGCAATCTTAAATCATTTTTATAAGGAGAGAAATTGCTGTTCAGTACAGAAATTCCAATGCAAGGCTATGAATGTTGACTTCTAAATATCATCCAAACTTTAATTAGGAAAGATTATCTAGACCAGAAATTTAATGTCAAGAACTATACAACTAGATGGGCTAAGTGCATTTAGAGAGATTTATTGAATATTTGATTTAAAAAAAAATTTTAATGTGACACAAAAATGAAATTAAAATTTTTATCACATAATCCTCCAATTTGTGTTTTCTCCCTCAGTCCCAGTAAAAATGATAATAAATTTCAATAACAGTGAATAGTAAAAAAAGAGGATTTTAGTGCAAATAGTTAAGCATTTTTAGTATAAATTATCTTTAGTACATTAGTTTTATAAGTAAATGAACACATATTTTAATGTAATTTAATAGCATAAACTTAGTTGTTTTTGTGGGATTTTCTTCTGCACCAAATTCTCCAATTTCATGTTCATTTTAAATTTACTTTAAAACATATTTCATTTGTTCTTGTGTAGCAACTTTTATGAATAATAATGTTCATCTCTTTTGGAATTATATGCTGCATTGAGTGATAGATAATGGGTAAAACAGATGTTACTATATTTAGGATGCATTATTCAGATAGATGTTACTATATTTAAGATGCATCATCCAGATGTTATAGCCTTCATCTGGATTCTTGAATGATGGACTAAAATAAACTAAATGTTTCACCTTTATTTTACTGACATAAAGAAGTACATGAAAAGATTAACATAAAATTAATAAATAGAAAAATATAAAGAATACTTCATTAAAAAGCAATAAAATAGGCATATTATCAAATATTACATGGTAAAGACAAGTGATTTTATTAATAAATACGGAGACTTCAGAAAATAATTCTATTACAAAAATTTTATGCAATATGATGAATGCTTTTAAAAGAAGTACAGGACAGGAAGTCAGGTAAACAAGAAATGAGTAAAATACGAGGGTTACTCTGAAATTTTTGAGATACGCGCAGACGAGAATTTACAAAATAACAATAATGGTTTAATTTTAAAGTACAAAGTATTTTAACACAGAAGAGGATTTTTTACTGACTTACTTCAACTTGTTTAGCATGGAATAAATTTTAAACAGAAGAGAAAATGGAGTTGACACGAGAACATTTTCGTGCTATGATTTTCTACAATTTCAAAGCAGGATTAAATCAAGAAGAATGCATTCAACGGTTGCAATTAGCATTTGGTGATGAATCTCCAGCTCGTGCTACTGAATTCAGATGGTTTAGAGAATTTAGAAGAGGTCGCAATTTTCTTCAAAATGAAGAACACACAGGAAGGCCGCCATCGGCAGTAATCCCAGATAATGTGTCTGCCATACGAAAAATGTTAATGGATGATAATCGCTGTACCTATCAAATGATACAGAAGGAACTTAACATTGGATCCGCAGCCATACACAAAATCATTCATGAAAAATTACATGAAAAAAGTAGTTTACCGTTTGGTTCCCCATAATCTAACTGAGCATCAAAAAGAGCAGCATGTCAGAATCAGTAAAGAAATTCTTAATATGCTGAATGATGGTGGCCACCGCCTCATTTCTAAAATTGTAACAGTTCATGAAACGTACATACCGTTTTTTGACGTTCCAACACGTCAAAAAAAGCAAAGTATGGGTCTTTGAAGATGATCACACTCCAACAATGGTGAAAAAACAACGCGCACTGAAAAAAGTGATGTATGCCGCTTTCTTCAGAAGTACGGGATTGGTCAAAGCCATCAAGTTGGAAGAACAGAAGACAGTAACAGCAAACTGGTATACTACTAAATGTCTTCCAGAAATTCTACAAGAACTAAATGTTAGGGGACTAATGCTTCACCATGACAATGCATCTTCACATACAGCTGGATTAACAGTTGAGTTTCTTAAACAAAAACAAATTAAAGTGAACGAACATCCACCGTGTTCACCTGATCTAGCTATGTGCGACTTTTGGTTATTCTTTAATCTAAAAAAGAACTTACATGAACGTCGTTTTCATTCAGAAGAAGAGATTGATGTGGCTATAAATGCATTTTTTTCATCTATTCGAAGAAATGAATGGCTTGATGCATTTAATCTGTGGAAAATTCGTCTACAAGAGTGCATTGATGCTGGAGGACACTACTTTGAACACACCTAAAATTTTGTAAGTATAACTTTACAAACCTAGTTGTATATCAAAAATTTCAGAGTGACCATCGTACAATAATTTGTTGTGATTTCCAATTTTCATGCTAAGCAGGGTAGTTTTCTCACCAAGCTAATTAGGTAAAATTTGCACAATATCTTTAACTTAAAATTATGAACTCACACAATTATCAACTTTAAAAAGAATGGGATCTCACGAAATCTCCAACTTTAAGTATTCAAATCTTGCGTAACTTCTGAATTTAAATAGTACACCTTACTCACCACAAAAAGCTTCATGACTTAACACTAGAAACTTAATTTCATGCATTTTATAAAAATAAGCATAACAAATACCAGTGTGGTGACCAGATGTGAAAGAATAGTCACAATGTAGCTCATGCACGTAGTAAAAGGTGACTAAAATAGGTACACAAGGTCAGGGGTATAGCCAGGCACCTTGCTCCTGGGGATTATATCAGGAGGCTGGTCTTCCAGATTTGGGGTTGGGCGCATGGGGCCAATTATCCCACACCGTAAACAATCTAACTATTAAGAAATAAAAAGAGAGAATAAACCGGACTGCTTCTACTGGAAAACAACTTGGGAATGGCCTAAGAACCTTATGCTTTAGAACCTGGAATGTCCGAATACTGTACTATAGTAGTGGACTACAATTTCTAATAAAAGAATATGACAAATATAATATGAATTTATTTGCCATTCAGGAAATGCGATGGCTTTGGGAAGGTACCATTGAGAAAAGAAACAATAAGGTTTACTATAGCCATGATGAGAAAAAACATGTTTTTGGTACTGGTTTCTTACTGAACCAACTAAAGTTTAAAACATTTAGTGACTGATTTTGTTCCAAAATCACCCATCCCAATTTTGCAAAATTGGGTTAAGGAGAAAGTTTTTTAATTATAGTATTATCAATGGACATGCACCTACAGAGGACAAGTAAAAGGAAGAGAATTTTTTATGAGGAACTTTCTATGTTATATGGATCTTGTCCCAAGCATGACCTTAAAAATGTTAAAGGCGATTTGAATGCTATATTGGGTAAAGAGGATGAATTTAAACCAACAATTAGAAAGTATAGCTTACATAATAGTACTAATGACAGTAAACGATTAGTACTTTTTAATGCTGAACACAACATGATAATTTCAAGCACAGCTCAGCCTCAAGAGAATACACAAGATGACTTGGCACTCAATTGATGGAAAAACCTGGAATCAAATTGATCATTTACTTATCAATTCTAGTCATATTTCAGATATCCAGGATGTTAGAATTTATCAAAGCACAACCTGAGACCCTACACTTTTTGGTTATCACTAAAATAATTGCCAAAATTTCAAATGCCTGGAATACAGAGGGAATTGGCAAAAGAGTTTGAATGTGAAAAGCTGTAAAATGAAACAAATGAATGAAATTTCCAGTCCTCACTCAGTGGATAACTAAGATCTAAAAACATGACTGAATTAGAAATCATGGAATATAAGTGGTGGTTGTTCAAAGACCCAATCATCCACTCAGCTGATAGTACACTGGGACATATGGAAAAGCCCAAACCAAGAGATTGGTTTGATAATGAATGCTTACCTGTAATGCAGGCAAAAAGAGCAACTTATAAATATATGATCCAAGTGACATTCAAGATGCTCTGTGAAGAATATAAGAAATCTAAAAAACCAGAGAAGATCCATCGGCTTAAAAAAAGACTTTTCCACGACAATCTAATTAAGGATGTTAAACATCTGAGGGAGTCCAATGAAAGCCCTGCTTCCTATCATGAAATTAATCTTGGCCAGAAAGATTTTAAGCCTAGAACTACCACCTGCAGAGACAAAAACTACATCATCCTAAAAGATAGAAAAGAGGTACTTCACATGTGGAATGAGTCTTGAACCAACCCAATCACCTCTGCAAGCACTGATAGTATCCCACTATCATCTTTGGTAAAAGTTAAAGAAGGAATTAAAAAGTTCAAAAATAACAAAGCTCCGGGCACAGATTTAATTACTTCAGAAATCATCAAAAGTGCTGCAGATTAAAACATTCATGAAATACATCACCTCATTGTGTCAGTTTGGAGCCAAGAAGTTTGACCCAAAAATTGAAAACTGATCATCATCTACCCTATGCACAAAAAAGGAGATTTTTTGGAATGTACCAACTACAAGGGAATCAGTCTCCCTTGTGTTTTTCACAAATTATATTTTCCAATATACTTTTTAGTAGACTAGAAAACATTGTTGGTAATTACTAATATAGTTTCCGCAAAGCAAGATATACTACAGAACAAATCTTTAACATTAGGCAAATTTTAGAAAAAACTAATGAATATGGAATGCCAACACAACACGTTTTTTGTTGATTTTAAGACTGTCTACTACCCAGTAAACTAAACAGAAAATATTTCATTGAAACTATGAGCGAATTTACAATTCCAGAAAAACATAAAATTGGTATCCATTACTCTTATGGAGACAAAACTTAGGGCTAAAATTTAGAATAACTTCTCAGAGCCTATTGTTCAAACATGTTGCTTCAAATGGCCTCAAGTAGGGTGATGCATTGGCCTGTTTGCTTTTTAACTTTACCCTCTCCAAAAAAATCATAAAAGACTCCAACATTAATACTCGTGGAACTATCTTTAACAAGTCAATTCAGATTTTTTCCTTTGCTGATGATACTGACATAATAGTCACACATACTCCCAAGTCACTTAGAGAGGCTTTTACATTTCTAAAGGCTGCAGTCAGCAAAATGCATTTAGCAGTCAACCAAAATAAAACTAAGTACATGTCATGTGGTAATAACAGCAGCCCATATTTTGAAATTAGGAATTACAAATTTGAAACTGTTAGCAAATTTAAATATTTAGGATAAGAAGTTAAAACTGTCGATGATTTAATACCTAAGATCGATAGTAGAGTCACAGATGCTGAACGATGTTTATTTATTTTTGGTCTAAAAATACTTGAAGTCTAACTTCACTAGCAGAAAAACAAAGATTCTAATTTACAAATACTTTATCAGACCCATTCTTACATACTTGGCTGAGACCTGGACAATGGCAGAAAAAGTTAAAAGTATCATTTCTGTTTTTGATTGAAAAATTTTGCGAAGTGTTTTTGGTGGTAACAATATCATGTAAGATATCTAGACATGTCACAATATCTGGAAAAGAATTAACGTTGAACTCTATAAATATTTTCATGAACAAGATATAGTAAAATATATAAGGATTAGGAGAATTAATTTGGCAGGATACCTGTGCAGAATAGATGAAAATCATGTAACAAGAAAGATTTTCACGGCCAGACCATTTGACACACGAAAAAGAGGGAGACCTAAACTTAGGTGGCTTGATTGTTTGGAAACAAAATTAAGAATTTTAAAAATAACTGGATGTCCATGGCCAAGAATTGAAGAGCTTGGAATTCAATTTTGAGAAAGACAAAGGCATATCATGGGCTGTTTGGCCATTGAAAAAGAAACAGTACTACAAATATAAAGCAATTTTAAAATCCACTACTATTTGTGCTTGATTAATAATATATACATGATCATTTTAATTACTTTTTACTTAATAGAGTGAACACAATTATTTTAAAAATACCACAAGCAGGTATTAACAACAGAGCTTAAACTAAACCAATTTTTATGAAAACTCTACTTATATTTAACTGGTGAGTGGTTGGTTCATTACTCAACATCAAATTTTTTGCACACCAAGACTAAAGATAGGGACCTACAGTTCAAAGTGGATTCCAAAACATAAAAAATATTCCCTGATTAGGACTCAAACCCACACATTGTTAAACTGAAGGCTAGAGCAATAACCATTCAGTTGGCAGCTCAACTAACCAGGCAGTGGCACAAACATTATAATATCCTATGTAATGAACTGAGGCAGGTGTGAAGAACTGATGGCTAAACTAAGTACTATGGCCACAGCTCGCCAAGTGCAAAAAATCATCCAATGTGTTAAAATTTGGTGATTTTTTACCTTGCGAAATTAATTCACCAAAATCGAATAATCACGAAATGTATCGCCCAATGTAGTAATGGAATGTCTCACCCCTGTACATGTGCCAAACGCGTGTACACAATTTGAATTTTCGCCATTTTTATTCTGGATTTCTCTTTGGATGTAGCATCTGAAATTAAATTCAGTCTTTTGATAAAATAAATTGATACTAAATTCATTTTTAATCTTGCTATGGATATAGTGCCGAAACATAAATCCTCTCTTTTATATTCATTTTGGATTTCGCTTTGCATGTAGAGCACCAGAAGAAAAATGAAGGTAAGAATTTTGTTCTAATTATTTTCCGCAGGCATAGAATTCCTAGAAGCCTGGTGGCTTAGTGGTAGCGTTTCATGTTCCCAAGGCACAAGTTTGATTATCGGGCTAAGCATGGTCGACTCAGCCTTTCAATGGGTTGATAAACTGAGTACCAAACAAGCTTGGGAACTAAACACTGGGAGTTTTGCATTAGGCCGACCACCTAATCAGGATATATACTGGTGTAAGTATGATATCCCCCTCTAAGTGAATTCTTGCCAAATCTAGCGTCCTTTGTTTTGATTGTAGTGTTGCCAAATTCAGTTTTTGCTACTTCTCAGATTTTTTTTTGCCAGATTTTGTTTTTCTCATGTTTACATCTTTTTTACGTCGTTTATATGCTTCTTTTCAGTGGCAACAACATTTTTAGTTTCATTTTATTGTACTAGTTCCATTAGTTTTTTTATCTGATGTGAAGCGCAGCAATTTAAATCTTGTTTATTCATATTTATTTTCGGATGTAGAGCAGAATATAAATATTGTCTTTTATATTCACATTTTTTATTTTGCTGTGGATAAAGTGCCGAAATTTCAAACCTGTCTTTTATATTCATTTAGTATTTTACTATGGATATCATGCCAGAAATTAAACTCTGACTTTTATATTCATTTTGGATTTTGCTGAGCATAAAGAGCACCGGACGAAAAATGGAAGTAAAAATTTCCAATAATAAATGAAATTATTGAATCATTATTTTTTGGAATTATCCTACATTTGTCTTCTTTTATGTGGTAATGATTTGTAACATTCTATCTTAAATCACTGAAATTCATTATTTTGTTTATTTTTAACTAGATGTTATTAAATGTAATTATTTTTGCTACTTTATTTCCTTTAATTTTAATTCTGTCATATTTTTAAATAGAATCTTTAATCAATTCTTAATACAATTACTGTTTTCTTATATACCATTAGGCTGACCAATTTAAAATCGGGGGGCACCCCACTTTATTTACATGGTTGTTATCATTGTTTTCTTATGTAGTGATAGGACTAGTAATTCGAAATCGGGGAAAACTCTGGTTTATTAAGTCAATGGGTGCCCATTCTGGGTTGTGACATTTTTCATCACCACTTGGCGATGAAAAAGTCGCAATGATCACCAGTAGAAGGGGATACCCTACTAATTCCCATATACTTTGCAGCCTAGGGTCCTCAGTCATGAAAACAGAAATGGGTACTGTAGGCATTGGCTCACATAGGCTGTCGTGCCACAGAGTTTAGTTTAGAGTAGAATTTTTAGTACTGTATTTAAAGTATTTAAATTTTCAATAATAAACAAAACTACAAAATAAATTTTTGAAATTATATGAATTGTATTTCATGGATTTAAATTTTGAATAATAAATGAAACTATAGAATTGTTCTATTTTTCAAATTATTCCAGATCTGCTTTCTTAATTTAATAGTTATTGCAGAAATTGTTTAACTTGAGAAGTTGGATGAAATGATATTTTTGTATGAACTGTAACATTCAAATAAATTAAAGTATCCTTTTTAGTGACAGTGTTTGACGTAATATATAAAATTATTAAACAAAATTTGAAAATTTGTACTTAAATGACATAATGATTTGTAGAATTTTATCTTAAATCACTGAGTGTGTGGATTTATCAAAATTGTTTTATTAAATATAAAAAAGAAATTCATTATTTTTAAATTCTTCATTTTATTTATTTTTAAATATATGTTATTAAATGTAATTTTCATTATAATATTTTAATTTATTTTTCCTACTTTATTTCCCCATATTTCTTGCAAATTCAATTGTGAAATTTTTTTAATCAAAATTTTTATCCAATTCTTAATATGATTACTGTTTTCTTATTTAATATTAGGCTTAGCAATTTGAAATTGGGAAAAACTGTTTTTTATGCTGATTGGCATCCATTCTGAGTTGATAATCAAATTCCAATACCTATGTCTCCTTCACTTGGCGAAATTTTTTTTTGCCGATTTGGCGAGGCTGGGACCTTAATATTCAGTTTTACTGAATTGAGCAATAAAACTAAATAAATAACATAAATAATACTGATTTTTATGAAAACTCAATTTCTTATTAACTGAACACCTTTAAAAAAAAACTCATTGCAAGGGTACAGAACAGGCCAATAAAGTTATTATAAATATTATGTTTTTATTACTTAGTTTTTAATTAATTGCACAGCAATCTAATTTTAATTAATCAACCAACTGCAGATATTAACATTCTAATATTGCATTCACAATGAGTTTTTATAATTCAACAGCAAACCTTTATAGACTTCAAATATTTCTGCTTTTATTAAATGGCAAGGTAGTAAACTTAATTGATGCACAAATTTGCTTTTTTATATACTTATACACATAAAATAATCATAAAATCATTGAAATAACATCAACATAGATTGGATTATAAACAGTCTTTTCAAGCAAATTACAGCTTAATTTAATAATTATAAAATGAAATAGCTATAACTTCAAATAATTATAGCACAACTGAAATAATTATAACTTACAAAAATACTGTTTTTAAACTTCAAATTTAAAATTCAAATAAACAAAACTTTAATCTAAAACAGACACAACTTAACAATACCTAGCCAAGTTATTGAAATAAATAACATAAGATTCAAAGGTTGCTAAACTCCAATTGAATTCTCTACTGATCATAGCTTGCCACAGAACTGCAGGTAAGTAATGTGTACACTGAAAATCATGAATTGAAGGAATACAGATTGGTGAAGTAATCTATTAGTTTGGTATACTTGGCAGCTGCAACAGGCGGTAGGATTTAGTATAATCTAACTACAGGAGTTTGCTTGTTTCATACCCTAGTCATTTTTGGCACACAAAGGTTAAATGACACCAAAATCTACAATTTAAAGAAGATTCCAAATCACTACAAAATCCCAGCCTGAAGATGGGATTAAAACCAGAAAACTGTTGAACAGAGCACTAAATATTAGGTTAAAAGTTTGGATAACTATGAGGGGGGATTATTTTAAATTCATTTACATTAGTAGATCCAAAAGTTTATTTAATACTTGTAAGAAAACATTGATAAATCTCCAAGTTATAGAGAAAAGCATTTCTTAACCTTACCAAATATTTTGAAATTAAAATAGAATAACTCATGAGTAAATTTTTTTAATTTAATGAAATGATAATAAATTTAATCCAATAATGAATGAGTATTGAAGATGCAATTTCCTGAGGGAACACTGGTATTTGCCCAGAACTTCATATAGAAAACAAATTTCCACCCAAATACCTAAACACAGCCCATCACATGTGTTGAAAAGAACTTTGAGATAAGACATAATACTATGTGTTTCGGTTCTGTATTATTATTATTTCCTGAATCTCATGTAAGCACATGATTAAAGACTCCTCTCATTATCTTTTCATAAACCTAATCATGCAGTCTTCCTTGTCAACTCACAGGCAGCCATCCTCCACTCTGCTCCTTTAAGACTTGTCAATCAAAACATGAAGAACAAACAAAAATACAAATAGACAAACTTATTAATGATGGATGGATTCTTTTCTTTCAGTGGATTCCCAGCCATTGCAATATACCTTGCAATGAGAGAGTGGATCAACTGACAAAACAGGAATGCTTGCTCCCACAGTCCTCTTTGTCTCTCTCATACAACCAAATTTCATCCGAATTTACCAAAACAACAAATGCCTTTGTAAAAAAATGCCAGAAAGCTGAGGCTACAGAAAAAGTGTGGTCTAAACTGATACACACTCCTATTCCTATGTATATCCCACCACAAATTTTTAGTGCAAATTTTAGAATTCAGAGTGGACATGACTGTCTTCCAGATCATCTTTGACGTATTGGCATTTCTAACTCCCGACTGCCCCGTGTTTCATAGGAGAGGCAATGAATTTTAGTCATTTGACCTTTTGCCCATCTCTGGACAACGTTAATTTTCTTATCCTTGACAACTATCATATGAAGGCTACTTTGCATTGGGCTGCTAGAAGGAAAATGGTCGATGCGGCCAATTCCTGATGTAGGAAAAAAAATCTCTCTCTTTTCATAAAAATGAACATATCATAAATCCTCACCTTCAAATTTGCTTACATAATACTTTAAATCCTACCTCAACACACACATCCTTTTCAATGTATATGATGAGCTCCAGTGGTTCAGTAGCTTCACGCCGCTTCCCGTAAGCTCAGCAAAGGGAAGCATCATTTGCTGCGGGCAGTGGTTTGGAGTGTGACCACGGTGTACTCTCCTTCACTCTGTTGCTGGAACTCCATGGGTTGGGGACGTGTCCACGTTAATCTGTGATGTCTAAAGTCCTTCTGCTGGTGTGGCATGGATGTGGAGAGGAGAGTGCCAGCTCAGGTGTGGCCTCGTCATCTGACCATGGTTCAAAATTACGAGGCACCTTAAAAAGAGCAAAGTCGTACTTTCCCCTTCGTGGTGCTCTGATCCAAAATGAAAGACGCTCCCTATTGACTTATTTCGCACTGCCAAAGGCAAAAGCGAGCATGGCTTGTCCAAGTGTCATAAGAAAACAACAACAATATATATGATAGACTATGTTTCCCCCCTTTCAAGATAGGCACTGTACATATATGCACCTGCTAGAAATGTCTCCGCAGCCGAGAGGTTTGTATATGCACAACAACAATACTAAGATAGAAGATGGGGGTGCATATTTGAACATTTTTTAATATTCACTAGATGACACTCTGATCATATATTTAAATTGAACTGCGAAGTAGTAGGTAATGAGAAAGCTAACTTCCTGGCTAAAAAGGATGCTTTAATCATGCAGTATATTTCTTATCCTATGCTCTTCCAAACATTTGAAAAGCTTATTAAAAGATCTATCAAAGTATATGCTCAGGAACTATATCATTGCATTTCTCATAAGTCATGAGAGATTGCTATCCCAAATTTGTGTAATGGATCAAAGTATAGAATGGTTGTTGAATTACACCTTACCACCGGAAATACTGTCTTCGAAATCATCTCCACATGAACTCAAAATAGTTCCTTCTCTGATATGAGTTCTGTGCAGCTCTGGAGAGGTAATGGACTCCCAACATCTTCTCCGCTGTCCTGCTTTGAGCAACACTTTTCTCACCAAGTGTTACTGGGAAGCAAGAGACATGTTAGATAAATGGACTTTGTTACAACTGCTTTTGTTTGTTTGTTGTATTCTGTGTTCTTTGATCTTTATTCTTATATTTTGCAGTAACTATTCATAACCTGTCATTAGAAATAAAAAAAAAATTAAACTGAACTTGTTTTAGGAGAGATTGATCTTCAGTTTTTTAACATTGTCATTTTTAGTATTATATTTATCAGCAAGACAGACAGGAAATCATAATGAAGAGTTTGATTCACTTTTCATGTGATATGGGAATTCTCATTCAGAATAGTTTTCTGAATATTTTTTTCCTTTTATTTTTATTATGAGAACTTATGAATACTTTTAGGGCTTTGCTGTCAGTTTTATTACATCAAGTTACTTTTGGACACATATAGCATACTTTCTTCCTTATTTATGAAAACCTTGACATCAAATAATATGAAAGAAAATCTAATTTATCTTATAAAGAATATATTTGTTTGATTAATGAATCAATTATTTATAAAACTGAAAGTGAGGATTCTTTTTTCTCAGGAGCTAGAAGAGATTTCTATTCTGGTATACAAATACAAGATAACATATTTTACGCTTGCACTTTGAGAATTCTCACGTCAATCTTCACTTTAAATTTTATTATTTGTTATAGTATTTCTCTTTTTTAATGTTTAAAACTTTGTTTTCATAATTTAAAATTTAAATAACACTTCAAAAACATTTATCAAGTAAGCATTCATTTAAATATACATATTGAAATAAAACAAAAAATCATTATTAAAAGTTATACAATTTCAATGTATATGATAGAATATGTGATCATCTAATATAGTATCAAAAATTATGTTAGGACTTAAAACAAGTTTTTTTCCCTTTAAGTTAAGTTTAGCTATGCTAAACTTCCATACAACAGGATTGTTCCTTTCACTTTCACTCTGTACTATGGGTTTATCTCAGATAATGATGTGCCATCCTAAAAAGGTTAGGAATTGTTTTTGAATCTATAAATCTAAACCTTCATATAAACCTCTGGGCAAGCATTCACTGTTCCCTCAATATAACTTCAATTTTCAGCACTTTTATAGGTAATCAAGAAAAATTAAAATATTTGACAAGGACAAGAAATGACTTTCTGAATCTAAAAAGTTATTTTTTGGAAGAAATTTTTTAAAGGACTGGTTAACTTTTTTTTAAGATAAGAGAAATTAGAATCATTTATAAGCCTAAAAATGACTAGAAATAGAGCACAAATGCTTCACTAACAATTATTTTTCTAATTTACATATATTTTATAAAAGGCAGTCCTAAATTTTAAAAATTATATAAAAATGAACAAAAGTATGCGGAAAAGAGAAATTAAAATTAATTAACAGATAAACATCATCGAAATCTGTTGCCTATAAAACAAATAAGCTTTTTTACAAGGAAGTAGAAAAGTTAGAATGAATGCATCATGACATCAATTAATATGCATACCCTATTTGAACAAATATAAAATCTATTTAAATATTTTGATTGATTTTTCTTAAAATTTAAAACAGAAATGGCGAAGCAACTGTATTTGTTTGAAAAGAAAACTTCTATTTAAAAAGTAATAGATTTTCTGGCGGTGTGAAGGCCTAAATGCAAATTAATGAAAACGAGGAAATATTGAGCATAAAAAAATTCATAAAACAATAAGTACTAATAATAAAATAAATATTGCTATAAAAGTTAACTTTTTATAGAAGATTGAAAATACCATTCAATTAATTCAGTCAATTTATAGATATATAATTGTAAAATATTTCAGATAAAACTTATTTTAAATTTTATAGATTAAAGAATAATCATTTCAATGTAGGAAAATTTCGAATATTTTAAGATTTCTTACCAACAGACAAAACAACAAAACTAATCTGGATAAGAATTCCTATCCAACTAAGCAGATATAAGAACCACATGGCAAAATATAATCTGAAATTACTAGTCTATAAACTAATACTATGACAATTTTTTGAAGACATGTACTTCTTAGATTTACAGTTTGTGGAGCATTTTTCAGTGATATTCCGATTGGTATACACTTCAAGTTAAGAAGAAGCTCTGTTTATTTTAGCATAATATAAAAAATATTTCTTAAGTGCCAACTCAGTTTACATCAGCGGTAAATAAACATTCATCTAATGTTTACAGCAGAAGCAGACCCGTCACAGAGATAGTCATTATTTAACGTAACTGTTATTCTATAACAGTTATCAGATTTTAGACATTATTAAAATAACTTGTTATTTTGAAAGTTGTGTTATATAATAACAGATTCTTTAAATCACTCAGAACTGTTATTCAGAGTTAGCAATTTATTGCTTCCAGTTGGTATAAGTAATGAAATGTTGACGGGAACAGTTATATATGGCATAACTGCTCATTATGAAACCCTTTGCATTCTAATAATATGAAGGTTTTGGGAACATATTTTAAACATTTTGTAATTTTAATTATTTAATCAAACACACAGGTTACCATATTTACAAAGGAGTTATTTCTAGAAATTGAATTGGTAATTAAATATTTAAAACATTTACTGAATTAAAAATATAAATATTTCTAACAATGTTATTTTAAAATTACTTAATATCTTATATTAGTGAAGGAAATTTTTGATATTTTTCTGATTAATTTACGCTGTTTTTTACTAATGAGATTAGCATCCAATCAGTTTTTATGTATTAATCAGATTGATAAAAATGAATTAAATATCCATGAAAATTGTCTTCCGAATTTTTACTATTTTGTCTAAGGTTGTTGATCTGCAAATGTTAATCGTTATTGTTAATTATTTTAAATGTACTTTCTTTTATTTTCAGATGTTGTGTGGCGAACTCCACAGTATTCAAAGACAACCGATGGTGAAATTAAAACTGCGATAATGAACTGGTTAGGTCATGCAAAAGCAAGATTTATCAATGAAAGAATTAAATATTTCAATTAATTAATATTTCTGTATAATGTAAATAATTAGAATAAAAATTGTGTGCATTAAAAGTAAATTCTATAAGTTTGTTATATTTTTCTTGAATTAATTAATATTTAATTAATATTTACACTCTCTTGCTGGAATGTTTTCTGAAACTAATTTTAACTTTTACATAGAAAAATAATTCAGCTTTTGAACAATGAAATAAGTAATTTTCAGAATTTTTTTGTCATAATAATTTGGAATATTCAATTGTGCGGAAAAGTTTAGTTAAATAAAAGTTTATCTCTTTTATCTTGTACAAAAAAATACATTGTTGAAATTTTATCTAATTAGTTAAATTATTAGGCTGAGAAATAAATAATTCTTATAAATTTCTCTTACTACAAAATTAAATAAAAAAAATAAACTATGAACAATAATTTGCCTGATATTAAAATAAAAAAAATTACACTCTACAAATAAAAATATTCTTGACTATTTTATTGATACCCTCTAGTTATAATAGTAATTCCTGGAAGTAAACTTCTTGGAAGTAATTTCAACAAAAAACCGTTTTATTTCAAACAATAACATACTAAATTTTTATTACATCAACTAAACTTGAACAGTAAATCTGTCAAAAATCTAAAATATTTGACTGCAAGTTAAGAAAAATGTGATGCAAAAGTAACAAGCTAATTAAAAAAATTTTCTCATTGTCAAGTGGACAAAAATATATGAGCCACTAAGATAGATGAGGGATTATTTCAATATCTTCGCACATCTAGAATACATCCATAAAACTAATTAGTACAGAGCAGTGCGTATGAATACATACAAATTTCGTCCATGAACAATCCAATGGCAACGTCTCGTAGACGTATAGTGGATGTAAAATGGGTGGATATTTGACGTGCCATGAATCTAAACTGGACCAAAAAGAGACGTCTACTGGATTAGAGTACATCCCGCTGATGATGTTATATCGACGTCTAGTGGAGGAAATTGAGTTGCATGGGTAGTTACACATACTGATTTCAATAAATGCTTTCTATGTCCTTAATCCTCAATCAAAAAATGTTTACATTATTGTATCTTTATATTTAAATTTAATTTGGCTCAGCATTATATACATAAATCGTTGACAAATAATACTTTAATTCCAAGTTTTTTTAAATTTAATATTAAATTAATTTTATTAAAAATTTATTGCACCTAAACAATCTCAGCAACATAAAATATGTAACAAAATTACTCTCTCTCTGTTTCAGTTATATATATATATATATTAAACTCAAGAATCAATGCTTTCAATAATATTAAACACAAAATATGTTCTTCTGTGTTTCTTATCTAAATTAATTTAAAGATGTATCTAAATATAAAAAAAATAAGATTTTGCATTTAATTTTATTTTTTTCTCATAAAAATATCCATGTTTAGTATAAATACAAATTATAACCCATCTCTGATTTTTCAAATGTTTTGTAAAACATCTGACTTATTTCCTAGAATAGAGCATTTTTTATGTTTGTGAAAATAAGTTCTACCTTTGGAAACCCATAGATATCTTCGATCTATTTAAATTCATAAATATAATAAATTTTCGAAAATCTTATAAAAATGTTAATTTTCATAAAATAAATTTTCTTTATTTTTTTATTTAAAATAAATTTTAATATTTAAATAATAAAATTTATCATCATTAATAAATAAATTAATTTTAATAAATAATTTAATAAAAAGGTAATATTTATTATTCAAAATTTCATTTAAAAACCATTGTGAAGAATTTTCATGAATTAATCTCCATCATAAAGATATTAATAAAAGTTAATCGCAAACATTATTTCGAATTTAGAAATAAAGAAAAACGAAAGAGAAAGGTGAATAATTTGCTTTGTCGCTGATGCTCCGCCAAATATTTCTAACTTTGTGGAAAACTTGAAAGTTCTCCCGAAACGCCTATTTGTGCTGTTTACTGACTTCACTTGTTCGCCGAAGTTTTGCCGGCATCAGTTTTCCGGTGAATTCTTCCAAGTTTGCCCCTGGCCATGCAGAAACGAAGTGTTGTCAGAGAATAGCATGTTTATTAAAAAAGTACCGTCTTTGACTAACGTAATAACGAAATATTATTTGATAACACAGCTAATTTTCGTTCTTTCAAGAACAGCACTTCGTTATGTTGCTCAACAACGTTTCATTCCTTTGAAAGCGATTATTCATATTCTGTTGATTTAAGTGACGAAACAATTTCAAACTTTATTTTTTAGATTCATCGCATCTGCTGTTCTATTCATTCAGCGTTCACAATCATTTTGTAATCGGGGAAAGCTAAAACATGTTTTTCTTTAATAATTAGAATTTTAAAATATTTTTTTTTAAGAAATTTCCTGTGCATGTAATATATATTCCATTGAAATATATTATATTGTTCAGGAAAGGATCAATATGTTTGAAATATGTGAAATTAAAGAAATTCAGTTACTACCCAAGTAGCAAAATAGCTTGGCCCTACATTGGCTAATCATGGCTTTGTCTAGGTCCAGTATTGGTGGTCTATATCTTGCCAATCCCAGATGGTTTACATTTCCTTATGTAAGAAAATTTTGGGTTGCCTAGATAGGGCCAAGCTTGGCAACCTACATTGGACTAATATGGGTGGACAAGACAAGATTGGACCAAGCTTGATTGGCAAAATTGGTTCAATTTAAACAGCCAAGATAGGACAGCCTATGCTAGCAAAATTGTTTCAATTTTGGCAGCCAAGATAGGACCTATCTTGGCTTATAGGTTTGTCTACATTATATGTAACTCATAATAGTAACAAAGGATTTTATTTTGAATTACTAAATTAGGAGGAAGCTATTTTAGATTATTACAATAAATATGAAATTTTATCATTTAAATCTGCATGGTTGCATCTTACATAAGAAAAATAACTGTCATGCTTAAAATGTATTATTTTGCATTCATTTTGAAAAAAAAATACAAGTACCAAATTTGCTATTTTTTTAAGCAATATCTAAATAATTCAGTGAAAGTGAAGTAAAAATCAAGTAAATATTTACTACTTACCAATTGTGAATATATGAGAGATTTAGCACATAAATCTGACTATCGTGTTTGCAATATTTTAAATAATCATATTAGCAATATATTAATTTGATTTGCATAATATCAAAAGAGAACCATATTTTTGCATTGTTTAACACTCATTAACTCTGTCAATTTTTCTGTGTAATCACATTTTTATATTTTACACCATTTTTATTTCACTAAATAAATGGTTCTTTTCTATTAAGTAAATTCCAATTAAGTTAAAATGTAAATTTTGTTTTCTACAAGAAACTAAATTCAGAATTTATACACTTAAAATCTTTCTACTTAAGTCTCTAATGAAGAAAAAACATTCATTTCATATTTCTAACGTATAATGAATATTGCTACACATATAACAGAGAAGTATCAAAAGTTGTATTTTACTTATATAAAAATATTCAGTTAAATGTTAACTACTGTTTCTGAGAGTATTTTAACATTAATTCACATCTTGCTGTTAGACTTTCAATTATTATTTTTTTTACGTGAGAAACAACATAAATAAAAACAATTTCATGCATTATATGCTAAGAATTCAACAATAATTTTGAACAAAAGTTGCCCAGTTCTAGAAATATTCTATCCTGAAAATATTAACTAGACAGTAGAACAATTAATTCTAAAAATTTTATTTTACAAAATGCATGTACTTTTGCAACATAAATAATACATGTTATTTCTTTATATTTCTAAAATTGAGCGTTCAGTATTGCTATTCACTATCATCACTTAAGGTATCTCCAGTGTTATTGGTCAGAATTAGAACAGCACCTATAAATTTAACAGTAAAAATTTATTAGAATAATACCTTTTCACTCATGGATACATTATATTTAAAAAGTAATCAAAGATCTTTTATAACTGAAAGTAACGTTTTAATTTTAGAAAGTTTCAAGATAAAATTTGTTGGATATGATATCAGCTGTTGACTCATCCAACTAGAAGCATATGATCTTATTATAAGCAAATATTAAATTATGTTATTGTAACTATTTATTTCAATAGTATTTGTTACCTTAAAATTATTATTAAAATGAAATGAATGGTTGAGAAGTAACATGAGGAAGACTTATAAGTACTTATAGCACTATACTTGAAACTGTCACTAATTAATATCCAACATAAGCATAAGAATTTTTTTAGTATTGTATTTTGACTAGGTGATTGCTTAAAAGTGGGCATAAATGTTATGAAGGATTTAGATTAATGTTTCAATCTTCATAATATGAAGCTTGAATAATTAAATATAACAAAAGGTTTGGTTAAGAGAATGATAGGAAACCTGTTTAATTTGTAGAAAATATTCGGCAAAACCAGTGAATCGACTGACTGAACAGTTACAAAAGGATATTAAAGTTGAACCCCCTCCTTACACCATTTATAGAATCAACTTTGCTGGACCAATTTTCGTGAAAAAGGACAAGACAACTTCCAAATCCTATGTAGCTTTGTTCATGTGTACTGTAATATGTGCCATACATTTAGAATTGATATCCAGATCATCAACAGAAAGCCTTATTTTAGCTTGTAAAATATTTCAACCAAGAAGTGGTGTTCCGAAAATCATCTATTTCCACAATGCTAAGACTTTTAAACGTGCTGCCAATGAACTTCAGAAAATATATCGTGTTCTAGAAGATACCAAATTTCAAGATTTTATAGCCGCTCAAAATATCACTTGGAAATTCATTATTGAACGTGCCCTATGGGGGGAAGTTTCTAGGAGAGACTAGTTAAATCGGTTAAGGATGCACTTAGAAAAACACTCGGAAGAGCTTTCTTCACATTTGAAGAACTTACAACAGTATTAACAGATATTGAAGCTGTTATAAGTGAAAGACCCCTTACCTTTGTATCGGATGAATTCGGAGAATTTTCCCCATTAACCTTAACTAACTTTTGAGATTTGGAAAAGAAAATTTAAAAATTAGTTTTTAATTTAGTTTTTTTTTTTTTTTTTTTTTTTTTTTGCTGGAATTAGAAAATAAATCTCCACAAAGGATACTCTAACTAAAAGAAAGGTTTATCAAACTCGAAATCTAAAACAACTGTGGATTAAGTGGAAGAATCAATATCTGTTACATCTAAGAAACGCTAATTACTTAAAAACCTACGAAGTACATCAAGCTGAAAAGATTGGAGACGTAGTATTATTGAAAGGAACGGAAAAATCAAAATTGTTGTGGGATTTAGCAGTAATTAATGAACTTCTGAAAGAGGCAGAGATGGACGCGTGAGAGCTGCTATTGTCAAAATTGCTAAAATGGAAAACTTCAGAAAACCCATACAACTCCTTTACCCTTTGGAGTTAAAGAGTGACTCTTTATTAAATTAAATAAGACTGTTAGTTATTTATTCTAGAACTCTAACATTTGATTTTGTACTCAAAGTTTAAAAATTATACATGCTAATTTGGTATGCATTAATATGTTTTTTCTCTTTATCTAGTAGAATAACATTTGCTTATTTGATTTATTTACTTTTATCGAAACCTGTAGTTAAGTAAGTTGTTTAATCATTTAAATCTTCGATTCAATAAGTAATTGAACCTGATTTACATCTATTGTTTAAATGTAAAATTTATTGCTTGAAATTTACATGTTTTTCTTTGCATTTGATACCTGATGAGAACTCTTAACAGAGTTCAGTGGGGAGTGCGAAATAATCCCATCGTAGCGCTGAGAGCGCCATATGAAAACAAGAGATACTTAGTTGATGATTTGTATCGAATGCAAAAACACGATCATTTGATTCTCTTACAGAATATTTTTGCTTACAATATTTAATCCATTCTAAAATGCAGTGCTAAAATGCAGTAAAAGCTGAGTAAGTTATAAGCCAATAAGCTTACTGTTTGAAAAAATTCATGATGATAATTAACATGCAAATAAGTAAATGAATATAGTGAATTTAAGAGCAACTTCATAGTTAATGTAAACAATTTGAATAATCTACTGCACATAATTCTTAATAGATAAAATATAAAAATTGAAAAAAAATAGGGCTAACAATATAAAAAACAGCAATGATCTATAGATTACTGACAAGACAAATGAGTTAAAAATTTTTTTTAATATTTTAATAATTAATAATATTAAATTTATATACGAAAAATCAAACTTACGAGCACAACGACTTTTTGAAAACTTCTTAATAAATTAACTAAACGGTCGCGATTAAACTTCAATGAAGAAGTTTTAAGATGATTGAAGTTCAGGAACATTGATCTTAAGTAGTAAGAAAATTCTTAGTAAACAAAAACGAAACAAAATAGCTTAGAAAAGTAGGCAGCCATATTGGATCTAACTCTACAATGCATATTATTTTAGAAAAATATTTTAGCAAAATCTTGGCATTTCCAAGATTGATAGTAACTTGGTTACCTTTCTAGGACCAATAATGCATTATCATGGTAGACTGGGGTAAACTTGGCCTCCATGATAGACTGACCTTGGCTTATCTTGGTATGTTGTATATAGAGGAAACTTTGAAACCCATTATTGGGGTTATCTTAGCAAGATTGCCAATATTGGACCAAGCTATTTTCCTAATTGGGGTATGATTTTCATAGAAGGGGAGAAAAGTTCGTTCAGTTGTCTAATGAATCTAAATATTCAAGTAAGTATTTTACCAAAAACAGTCCCATATAAAGTGTATTTAGTAATATTTTTTATCTCAAATGTTGCAAATAACAGTTCGTTATCACTCACCAAAAAACATTATTTTTAAAACAATGAAAGACATAAAATGTTTTAGATAAATAAAGGAGATCGATATAAAAATGCAAAGCATTTCGTTATTTTTAAACTAATCAGCGACCATTGATTTCTTTCTTTATTTTATAAGTTATTTATATCTATTATATTAAAATATTGCAGCAGTAACTAGTGATTGAAAAATATTTGGCACATATCCCACGAAATTTGTACGTAGATAGATACGAGTATCGAAAATATAATCAGTCATATAACTAGCAGTTACTTTATAAAATATCTGATACTAATTGTAATTTTCAAAATGCAGAAAAAGATACGAATCACCGAAATCAGCTTCTCTTGAGAAAAGGAAATGAAATTATATAAATATTTTACTGAATAATTTTAATTTATATTAAGTACTTAACATCTTTCTTTAAACAAGATCAGTATTTTAATACATATTTAAAATATTAATCCTGCCGAAAGAAATTTTAGGATTGTCATTTGTAAAATATCACATGCAATGTGAACTCGATAAGTTATATGTGTCAGAATTTCAGCCTTTTTGTGAATTAGAGTGGAATTTTCTCACGTATAAAAATAATTGTGTGTGTTTATACTTTTTTTTATAAGAATTTTAATTCATACATTCATTGTCTTAACTGCGCAGAACAATAATATTCTAATGACAAATGCCAAGCTGGCCACCGAATTGTTAGCGCTCTTGCCTTCGGTTGAACAGTTCATGGGTTCGAATCCCACCTTGGGTTTAGATGTTTGAAGCGGTTCGGAATCCACTTTAAGCCGTAGATACCGGTCTAATTAGCCCTCATGTGCAAAAATGACCGTTGAGCGACAAACAAACCAAACCAAATGATAAATGAAAACATTTACCTGCTTTAACATAAGATAAATAATTTCATAAATGTGACTTATATAAAGTAACTCTCTAATCAAACACCATAAAGTCCTGTACTTTAGGGTAGAAGTATACTAATCCTTCTTTTCCAAAGAAAAATAAAATTTGAAGCTTTAAACTTCTGCATTGAGTGGGGACTCAACAGCTGAAAAAAGTAATGAAAATAATCTCAGTATTATATATGCCTTTATTGATTAAAATAAATATTTCGTTAAAAGATGATATAAAATATTCATTTTTAAATGTATTTTGTCTTTTCATAGATTATTTAACCTTTACCGAATTTAGCTTACATTGAACTCTTATGATGGCCCTCCATGTTAGTGGAAAGCTACTAAAAAACTATTTTGATATTCCCAATTCGCATGAAATGGATTTTTAACTTTCTGTTTAAAAATGGCCTTGTGATGAGTGTAAGTTTTATTTCTCTCTCTTTTTCAACTGTAACATATTCTTCCGTAATTTTAATCTTTTCTTTCCGAATCTAAATTAGTTTGATATTTAATGGCTCTATGATTGATGGGAGCCACGTCTTCGATGAAGATAACATGAAGCTATCTCCCGCCAATGAAGATATCACCCACAAATATTGTTCCGGGTGAGCTTTTCTCTCACATTGAATTAGTGATCTTTTCTTTCACATCAAACTAGTGACATCGTCCTTATTAATGATATCAGTAGTTGCACTAAATAAAATATGTCACATTTATCGCTTAACACAAACTGCATAATAATAGTAGATTATAAATTTTTTTATCTTCATTTTGTTTAATGAGACTTTATCATTTTTTAAATTAATTTTTCTTAATGAATGAGACTTATTTTCACGTCTCATACAGTTTCTTCAATAGAATTTGTCCCTGGGACAGGCTGATCCCAAGTAGCACAGAAATATTGGCCAATGTTCTGTCAATGTTGGCCAATATTTTGAATGCCGATAAATGCCAAATGTTGATATGTTGATATTGAATAATATTATATAATATTTAAAAAATTTATTCGATTCAGATAGTGTATAAATTGCATTTACTTGAATTATTTTAGAAGACTATGATTTGAAACTCGTTTTTAAAACTTACTAAAATTAATGAATGATGCATACATTTTCCCTAGAAATTCTTTGAATATTGAATAACATTGTATAATATCTAATTTACAATATTACTCTGCGAACATTATTAAATATTTTTAAATATTCTTGTTACAATTTGAAGTTTACTGGAAACGAAGTGAAGATAAATGAGCAGTGAATTTTGAATTGTTAATTGTTGACTAAACAACCAAAAAAATAAAGTTCCTTTGGTAGTTTAGTCTCATCATTAGTAGCGTTATTTGTTGTGTGCAATATTTTGTTATAATTTTAACTCTCTTATTATAACTGTTTTACAAGAAATTAGTTTCTTACAATTTAATTGGTTAATACAAGAAATTATATAGCATGCCAGGTAGTAAGTTTAAATCTTTTAAACGTAACATAACAAGTACGCTGCACGATTTGTTCACTTTTTCCCAAGCCTTACGCTAGATTACCTAGAAAAATCGTTTTTTAGATTTCCCTTAAGGAATCAAAAACTACTAAAAGAATGGCTGATTAAGTTACGACGAGAAAAATTTTCCCCCTCACCATGGCCAGTTTTGTGCTCAGATCATTTTGAAGAGACAGATTTTAGGTATGAAAACTTCGAGTCGGCGTTTATTGAAACAAGATGCTATTCCAAGCAAAATTGTTTTCCCGAAGCCAAAAAGTGAACGGCGTATGCTTCGGCGCCAGCTTCCAGAACAAGGGAATGATGAAACTAGAATTTTTGTACAACAGAGTAAGTAATTTTGTTTTGCCAGTTTATTTTCTCTATGAAATTAAGTGTTATAAAAATTTGCTATATTAAATTAAACAAATATTATATTTTGAAACTTGATATGAATCTAATGTAATTTGAGTTTATTATCAAATATTTTTAAGAAATTTACGTATGATTAATGGGTTTAACATATTTTATGTATACTACTTTAAATGTGAATGAAAAAATTATCATTATCAAAATTAAAATTTATATTAAAAATTGATAAATGCATTACAAATTGCTGAAATTAATTTTAATTAATAAAATTGCTTACTGTAATATAATAATACAATACTCACACAATATATATAATGAATGCACATATTCTACTTATAAATTATTATTCAAAATATAAATCATGTAAAAGATAAATGAATCCTCACAAGGAAATAATAACAATATAAAAAATATTACTTAAGGTTCTTTCTTTGGTGGTGATAGCTTTAAATGAATAAGTAATATAGTTTTTTATTTGCTAAAATTTAAAAAAAAATTTTTCCTCAGTGAAGAAAAAAATTGAATTGTTAATTTTCTAGTCTTTAACTCGACGGTTTATTTGTATGACATTTAAGTGTGGATTTGCATTTTTTTGAAATCAGTTTTAAAATATGTTTTCTGTACTTCATAATTACTGATTGAGAATGAATAACTGAATTAAACTCCTTATATAATTATACAACTATCAATTTGTCTTCGATTTGAATACAATAAAGTTAATTTATTTCTGTAAGCTTGATACCAGACAAATTCCTGCTGTATTATCTTCAAATTTAAGCAAACTATTAATTTTCAATTTAATTATTTTCTAATATGTCTTGATTCTAAATAATACTTAATTTGACCTTAAGTAACTCTGAGCATCAGAAACCTTATCTTGTGCTTGCATCTAAATGAATAAAAAAATTTTGTTTAGCTTCTTTTTCAGGCACAAATATTGATAATAGTTCAGATTGTACTTTAAATGTAGGTTAAATTAGTAGAGTGCAAAGTATGAAGAAATGAACAAATCAAATATTTCAATATTACTAAAATGAAATGAATTATTTAACTAAGCATTTTTTATTCTGAAATTGAAAAAAAGGAAACTATTGTCCTGTATATATTGTCCTTGTGCACTTATTCAAGATTGCTATGATTTAAGTGATTGATTCTTAGTGCATTTAAGTGTTAATTAAGCTGTTTATAAAATATGTGTCTCCAATTTCTGGAGTTTAAGAAAATAAAACAAAGAATAATAAGTCTCGAGATTTTAATGACAACATTATAGAAATTTTATAAATTATCAGTGTGTTGCACGAAAAGTAAAACTACTCTAAATACAGTTGCTTCTATGTAAAGATAAATTTGTTTTGCAAGATTTATTTAATTTCAAGTGTTGAGTATTTTTTTTACTAATCTTATTCCCTCTATTAAAACTTCTTCATTGTGTACTTGATGTAGATAATTCTTTCTCTGGTGATTTTATTTTTTTCATTTAAGAGTGTCAATGTATAAAAAAAATTTTCCAATATTTTTAGCTGCTGTTGCTTTGAAGTACAAGGAGAACAGTTGTGAAGAGCTGGCAGAAATGTTTAGCAAAAATTTAGCTGCTGCTGACTGGAATGGCAGAAAAATACGGCAGTCCGATATAGCAATTGAATGTGAAGCTGATACTTTAGTTTGGTCAATAAATACTTCTTATAACAATTAGTTATTTTTTTGTATCAAACTAGAATACATAAATAATTTAAAAACACGTGTAAAATTTATTTATTTTCTTTAACTTGGCAATTCCATTTTCAATGCAACTTTTCTTTCCCAAATTTTAAATAAACATCTTGAAATATTTATAATTATTTATTTTAGCTGTTTCTGTTATAAAGAATTTAATAATTAAAAAATGAAACAGGTGTTTTATAAAAATTTTGCTACAGATTTTAATGAAAGAAAAATTCTAACTTACTGATATAAAAGATAGGCTTGATAATTTTTTATTTAAATATTTCAGTAAAATTATCTTTTATAAATTCTTTCTTGATGCAAAAGTAAGACTATAACTATGAAACATACATTTAGCTATACTACTAATATTAATTTAATGCCATTTGTGCTATGAAGAAAATTTATTTTTTCAATTAACAATAGAATTTATTTTTTTTAAATGATATGTAATTCTAGTTATTTCTACTAAACATTCTCTTAACAAGATACTACTGATTCCCTTAAAATTATTACAAATTTTATCTTGTGCATATATTATCTTAAACAAGTGAGATGGATCAGTAAGGAAAACCAACTGGCTTGTGGGAATTTGAAATAAGAAAATCCATCTAGGAAGTGGTTTGTTATTCATCTCAGTACAATATTTCAAAATTATGGAAAGTACAGAGTTTTAATACTTGTGTAAAATAGAGTGCATAAAAGAAACTTATATGGTGTTTTAAACTCATGAATATTCACATTTTAATAAATTTGTTAAACTATTCTGTACTTGTGTTTTCAATTACAGCATACCATTAAATCTGATGTATGTGTAAGTTTAGGTGGGTTTTTAATGCTCAATAAAAAAATTTAAATGGATACTTGATTTTATAGTGTTTTGTTTCATAATTAGTTTTTGATTTAAAAAGTTTATTGTATTGAATGTAAGCAAACTGTTAATTACAATTACATCTGTTTAAATTGAAATAATATTGAGAATTTTGATTGTATATCATAGTCATTTTCTTTGCACTATAAAATCATGAATAATCAATCCAAGATTATGAAAAATGTTTTAGAAATTTGAAATTGCAATATTACACATCTTACTCTTTTAATGTGGATTCCGGTTCTAACAAACTATATGTATGATATAAGTCTGAAGCTCGGATTTTGTCAAAATAAATTGACTGGCATTTATAAACCAAAATGTAGTTAAATATTTTTTAAATTACTTGCTTAATGCTTATTTAATTTTAAAAGAAAATTTGCACGTGGAGACTTATCTTGCTGAGTAGATATATTTTAACAATTTTTTTATAGTAAAATTGAAATCTATATAATGTATGAGATTTAATATATATATTTAATAATTACAATTATGAGCATACTGAAATATTGATCACTATCAGGCACATACTTGTAAAAAAAATAATAAAAGTATTGAAATATTTAACTGCAAAACTAAGGATGAAATAAGAAATCTCAAAAGCTTATGCATTTAATCATACTGATGATTGAAGAATGAATTTGTAAATATCACTTCCATTTGTGCTTCACATTTTCTCATTATGAAAAAAATATGAGAAATTTAATATTAACACTTAAAAAAAAGTTTTACCGAAAAGAATATTTAAAATATGTATTCATATAAATTCTAATAACATGTTCAATATTTAATTAATAAATGCAGGAAAAAATTACTGTTTCTTACAATAATATTCTATTTAAAAGTAACAAAATTCTATTTAATAGTCACATCAGAATAGAATATTATTCAGTACCAGAAGGAATTACTTCTTGATATTTAAATTAAACAATAAATAACACTATAAAGGAATATTATCTAACGTCAAAATTAAATATTATTTAACGTCGAAATTGAATGTTTCATAATATTTAAATATAATGTCAAATAACATTATCAAGGAATATTATTTAACGTTGAAATGGAATACTTTTCGACATTCAAATACAATGTCAAATAACATTTTCGCGGAATATTATTCAACGTCGAAATGGAATATCAAATAATATTATATAATATCAAACAATATTATTTAATATTTAAATACAATATTATATAATATTATCTAGGTGGGGTCATTTTAATATTTTATAATATTGTCAGACAATATTTTATAATATTTATTTACAATATTGGCCGATTAACATTTGCTACTTGGGATGGTAAGAAGGAAGATATTTCTAATTGTATGTTAATTTATACAAATACTAGGAATTTTTAAACATTAAACCCTTAATTTTGATCTTGCTTCTCAATATTTAAAAATAATAGAACTATAAGACAACAGAACAGTGTTTTTGTCAACATGATTCTTGTAGATTGATTGTCCACAATTACAGAGAGGACAGAAAAAAAAATCAAATTTTAAAAATTATGTATTCAGTCAATCGTGTCTAATCAGAAGATGAAATAGCGTCACGGCTTCAAGACCAGGAAAAGCTGGAATAACAGATTTTGAACCACCTGGACACTCTTAAGCCTTTCACTTAGCTTTATATTTAAGAGATTGGAGGAAAATCTCCTTTTATACTCTAATTAAAATGGAAAAATTTTGCAGAATTAAAAGTTATATGAATAAAAGTAGTTTGTAGAATAGTTACTCCTTTTCTTTGCCAGAAAATCAGTAATCAAGTTTGCGGTGAGATGTCTTTTAGTCCTCCTCGTGGTAACGCTAGATCTGTCACAGAGTTGCATCGTTTCCTATTTTCCTGATTGCATGTATATAACCTTGCTTCTTGATACTTAAAAATTGTGTATTAAGTTTTAACACTGGCATTTATATTCTTTACTTTTAAATGTAATATGCCTATATATAATTATTTTTACAATTGTTAACTAATGGAACTTGCCTAAATTTAAACATATAAATTTTTATTGAATTACAATAAATTATATATATTAAAAGGGGAATAACTTTCAAAGACTACATACTTAAATGATTAAATTTAAATAAAGGAATGCCAAGTAGAAAAAATTGATTCGTTATCTTGAACTTAATTTCGAGCTGAATGTACGCAGTGGAAAAAATCATGTTAGGAGTAAATACATACATTAAACGTTCTAAGCTTAAAGTATAATAAGCGAAAATATTGGTTTCAATGAGATAAGATAATATTTTTTAATGTAAACTAATAGCATGGACCCAAGTAGCAAAATAGCTTGGCCCTATATTAGCTAATCGTGCCTTGGTCTAGGTCCATTATTGGTGGCCAATATTATGGAAATCCTGGATGGTCTACATTTCGTTTTATTGGACCAATATGGGTTGCCAAGATAGGACCAAGCTTGGTAGCCAAAATTGGTCCAATTTAGGCAACAAAGATAAGACTTATCATGACTTATAGGTTTGTCTACGTTATATGTAGCTCATAATGATAACAACATGGTTCAGTGGAAAAAGTGGAGCATCGCATCCCATAATGTCAGCCTACCTGGCACACGACAACAACAATGATAACAATGAATTTTATTTTGAATTTTCAAATTAGAATGAAGCTATTTTAAATTATTGTAACAAATATACACACTTTTCCATTTAAAGCTGCGTTGTTGCACCATATATAAAATAATTGTCATGTCTAAAATTTATTATTTTGAATTCCATTTTGAAAAGTAAGCACAAGTGACAAATTTGTTATTCTTTTAAGCAATACTTATATAATTTAGCAAAATTAACAAATTATATGATGAAAATCAGTTTATATTGAAATTAACATTAAAAAAGAAAGAGAAGTGAAATAAAATACAATTAATATTGCAGCGAAAATTATTCCTCCCGATCAAGGACTTCGTGGCTCAGTCGGTGAAGCATCGGACTCGTGAGCCAGGGGTTGCGGGTTCACAAGCAAGCGAGGCAAGTTGCGTTAAAATTTATTTCTGTTTGCTTTATTAATTTAAGTTAATTATGCAAACTTATGTGAATTTCAGTTTCCAACTTTCTGCGGGCCTTCCAAGTCTGGAAGGTTCCGAAACTGTATATAAGTAGCGACTGATTAGATTAAATGATAATAAATTCATGATTTAATCTTGAGCGCTTTCGTTTCCATTGGCTTTACTACATTCACTTCATCTACGCGACAATATTTTCTAACTATCAATTGTTAATATATAAGTGATTTAGCATATAAATCTAACTATTGTGCATGTCAAATTTTTAGTAACAATAATAGTAATTTATTAATTTAATTTGTTTAATATTAAAAGAGAATCATACTTCTATAATAATTTACACTCATTTACTCAAACTGTCAATTTTTGTGTATAATCACATTTTTATATTTTACGCCATATTTTTATATCACTAAATAAATTATTCTTCTTAGGCTTTCAAATATTATTTTTTTCTTTACATGAGAAACAACATAAATAAAAACAAAAGTATTATTTATTAAGAATTCAACATTTTCAACAAAAGTTGCCTAGATGAAGAAATATTCTATTCATAAAATATTAACTAGATAGAACAGTTTATTTTAAAATTTTTATTTCACATAATGTTCGGATTCTTGTAATTTAGATAATACAAGTTATTTCTTTGTACTTCTAATTTTCAGATTTAAATTTGCTGTTACTATAAAGCTCTTGAGTGGATCATAATCAATAAGCATTATATGAATATTTAGTAGTTATTTAGTTTTTTGAAACCATTATGTTTATTCCTTAAAATGTCAGTACAATCAAAATAGTTGTAGCTTTGGTAGGGGAAAAAAAGAGTTATCCGTAATGTGCAAATAATGCTCTTATACCACAGGAAGTGAAACTGAAAACAATGCTATTGGTGCTGTTACGTGCTTTCTCACACAGAGTTTTGACAGATATAGAAATAGTGATAGTTGAAGAAATAATTTTATTGAACTAGCTTGAATGCACTAAAACTGGATACAAATTAAATTGATCAAAACTACTATTGAAGCAAAAAAACCTGATTCCGTTCCTCAAACTCATTTTTGATCACTGATTATGCTAGAAAGACATTAGAGAGTATTATAGAAGTAATGTAATTTTTATCGTACCATAAGTTGACGTTTATGGAATATCACTTGGATGGTTTAATTTCAAATAAGAATGTAATCTTTTAGATTCGTTGAAATGAATTTTTATATTTCATCCAATTTTTCAACAGTATTTTCACCACGTGGTGAACAAGCTGTCAGTCTGGTATCAATATCTATCATATGGTAGATTACATTACAACTAATTTGATACAAAAGTACCTGAAAATGAATTTTGTTTTATGTTTCTGCATTATACACGAGATATCATCAAAACGGACACCTGATAAACATAAACAAATATAAAATTTCAGATTATTTATAAAAACATTTAATTATACAAATTTTTTTAACGAAGAGATAATAGACGATATCCTTAATTCAGAACTTCGTTTCTTTAAAATTTCGAGGAAAACTCATCACAAAATAGAGTTATATTTCTGGAAGGGAAAAAAAGTAGTGAGTGAAAAAGAATTTTAAATCTGATATTCGTTGCATTTTTTTATTGTACGATGTTGTGATTTGAATCTTGTTTTATGGGCGAAGCCGCTTCTTTGATTGAGTTTTTTTGTTTGGAAGTTATAAATTTTTATTTGCACCAGAAATAAAATGGGACATTCTAAAGTTTAATTCTGTTATGTGTTTATTTTTAAATATGTGTGATGTTTTTAACTATAAATTTACTAAATCGCATGTGGAATCTAATAATTTATATTTGAAAATAATTTTGTATTGAAAAGCAATCTTAATCAGAAAATACTAAACCAAAATATTGTAATTATTCAAAAATTCATAAGGTATAAATTGACAAGTATTAACTGAATATTTTAAATTATATTATATAAATGTAATCTAATTTCCTCTTTATTATTAATGCCTAATTTTATAAATTTATTTCATACTAAAAAAAGGTAGAATGATGTCATTTTTACAATTCCATTGAAAAGGTCTATCTTTTCATCATATGATATCACAGTTAGAAAAAAAATATTCAGTTGTTATTTAATTCGTTTAATAAATATGCTATGAAATCATAAAAATTTTCAAATATAAATATTGTTTGTCTGGAAACTTCTTATATATATGAAATTAAATTTTACTTAAATATGTATATAATCATTTGTGAGAGAGGGGTATATAAGGAATGGTTGCAAAGGAGTAAAATTGTTCACAAGCGCTTTAAAAGTTTTTCAGTGTAATAACCTCATAGTTATGGCACAAAGGAAGCATTTAGATGATGTTTTACGTGGTAGAATTATCGGCCGTCTGGAATATTGACGTACCCAACTGGAAGTATCCGAAGAACTTTGAATCGCCCAGAGTGTCATCTCCAGGCTTTGGCATAGGTTCCAAAATGAGGATAATATGAGTAGACGCTACAGCAAAGGTCGCCCCCGAGTTACAACGCCGAATGAGGACCGGCATTCGGCAGTTACTGCTAAAAGAAACAGACGGAGCACAGCATCAGACCTGTCTCGTCAGTTCTCTTCAGCTACCGGTACGACAGTATCCTGGCAGACCGTGTACAGACGCTTAGGGCACATTGGTCTATATCCTGGTAGGCCTGTCAGATGTGTTCCACTTACCAAAACTCCCTGTCGCCTGTGGTTAGCCTGGAGTAGAGAGCATGCATTGTGGATACCGCAACAGTGATCTTATGTGATGTTTTCCGACGAGTCCAGGTTTAGCTTTCAATCTGATTCTCACCAAATTTTCATAGGGAGATGACCAAATACCTGTTACCAACAAGAGAACACACCATACAACGACACCGTTACGATGGTGCAGGATTGCTCGTTTGGGGAGGAATTATTCTGGGTTTCAGAACTAACCTGCATGTTCAGAATGTAACCATGATAGGCCACATCTATCGGGATGTCATTCTGGAACAATGTGTACGTTTGTTTCAGGGCGCCATAGGTGCAAAATTTCTTTTTATGGATGACAACGCCCGTCCTCACCGTGCAAATATTGTAGACGAATGCCTTTAATAAGAGGATATAACCCATATGGACTGGCTAGCATACTCACCGAATTTTAATCCAATAGAGCATATGTGGGACATGCTTGGCCGACAAATTGAAGCCCGTCAACCTCCTCCCACATGTCTGCCAAAACTTCGGAGAGCATTGCTTGATGAATGGTGTAGTTTTCCCAAGATCAAATCAATAATTTGATATTCAGCATGCCTAGGTGTTGTACGGTCTGTATTGCCTCTTCTGGGGGGCATACTATGTAATTACCATCATACTAACCACGTTATATTGGTTTTTGTAAATAGGTTCTTTTTAGAAATTTGCTCCAGCGAGTAAAACTCGCAATTTTTATTAATGATGTCAAACATATAGCATTTTTTTGCTCTTTACCTTTTGTTTAATAAACAGACTTTATACAAATAAGTTACATTTGTTTTGCTTTTGTCTCTTTCTATGCCTGAACTTGCATTACCCTTAATTTATGAACACGAGTGTGTTCTTGTAGTTACAAGGAAGAGTGGAGAAATCCATAAGTCTCATGATTTTAATCTCTAATTTTTCAAAATAGACTGATACAGAATTCTTTTTAAACATATTAAACAAAAATATGATTTCCTATTTACAAATATTTGATGGCAGTTTAAAATATATTCGTGAATAAATCTTAATTACATTAACCTTATAAGTAAAATTATAACTAATCAGTGATGTTTAATAAAATGTGACAAAATTTATGTGATCATTACAATATCTCGTCAAAAGATTTGTGCTCGTTATGAGAATGCATTAAAGTCTGAGAGAGGTTGTGCTATATAATTGAAGATTCAAATTGGACGTAACAAATAATCGTTTGACATTTGTCTAAATAGTTAAGCGATGCAGGTAAAAGTGGATTAAAAATGGTAGATATCAGAGTAATGACGGCAGTAGTCAATTAGGTTCATAACAAAATCTGAAAACAGAATGATTGTCCAAACATCACTCACAGTATTAGATTTGTGGTTATTAACCGTTCAATACAATTATAGAGTGTTATGCTGGTCACAAGTATTCCCATATATATTTACAATGGGCTTTTTGTAGAAGAGTGAGGTCATGAATTATTCTGATGTCGACTGTTATACAACTTACCTCTAAGACTTGCACACCGCCAGGTCTGATTACACTGCTGTAGAGCCTAATTCTAGACTTGGTAAAGGGAAGTATGCTGGTGCAACAACAACAATAAATTTTATTTTCTTCCTTGTGATACTTGTATACGACCAACTATAAGCGAAAAGTCCTTTAGGATGGCGATAGTAAGCATCGGAATATTAAAATGTCTGATAACAGCCTTCTTCCACTTGGTTGTTCACTCATTGGTGTTAAGCTGTTTCGTATACTTTTAATAACATTGCAGTGCAAAAGTATATTATTTGCATATACAAACATCTTAGGAATGTAACTTTTAAGAATGAAAATATGCCATTTTACGTAGTTATTGGATAAATCAACTGTACAAGTTATAATTTTATCTATAACTATAAATTTTCTTTAAATCTTTCTAGGTGTTAATTGTAGAAAGATTTTAATTAACTAAAATAGTATATCTGTTTTGTTATCAAACGCAAAATATAACGAAAAGGTGGAAACGTTTCAAGATTGTTTTATATGTTGAAACTCTTACAGTGTGTTTATTTTAAAATTATTGCTCTTCTAAACACATTCGCTGCCTCTGATGGCTGGAGTATCAGCTTAGCGCTACCCCGTATGTCGGCGACGCTCGCGGCGAATTTCATAAGTTATATACTTACTTTCTAGTGAGGCTTGTGAGAAATTGAGCGAAAAGGTTTTTGTGACTTGTTAATGAGATATTATTTTTATGTTTTAATGCATGGTTCTTGAATTTTGTATTTCAGTTTTTCTTTATGTGCATTCTTAAAAATTGCGAACTGTGCATCCCTTCTGAGGAAGGATATATATATTTTAGTGGCAGCGAATTTGTTAACGATACAAGTTTTAAGAAAGATACTCTTATTTAAAAACATAATACCTTAAAAATAATGCATTTCTTTCTGAGTATTCTACACATATATTTTATTATACATATCTTGCAATAAATATTTTTTCATTTATTTTTTTTTGTAATACATAAGGAAATAAAACGTGTTTTATTCGCATGAAATTACTTTGATATTTCTTGTACAACATATATAACATTTTTGAAAAATGCAAATAATTGGTCTTTTTGTAATGATGTCGAATTCACATAAAAATTCCTTAGTTTTAACTGGAGAATTTCACCAATTTTGCACGTATTAACAGATGATCATTTAAAGTTTTGGTACATTTTTAGAGCTATTAAAAGATTTGATATGTTGATTTTTATTTCTAGATTATAAGAAATCCTTATATAAGATTAATATTGCAAAAATTTTGCATAAAAATTCTAATTTCAAAAGTAAATCAGTAAAAATTTAAATATGCGATAGTTTTAAATGACGAAAATTGCACCTAAGAATTCCAAACAATAAGTTTATGAATTTTAAGTATAATTATGAAAGTTTTAATCCAGTAAGTTCCTGGATGTAAAATTTAGCTTTTACACCCTAGTAATAAAAGCAATTATTTATACGATATATATTTATATTTATGTAATAATTATAAATTAATAAAAGTAATAACTAAGTTTGAGTTCTTGAATAAAAGTGAATCGAGCTTTTAAAAATATGTTAAAATGTATGCTTAATAATGTAGCTTCTAAAAATAGTCTTTGTTAATTCTTATATAATAATCGATTTTATATATTTTTGGAAAATTGTAGTATATTTTATTATAACGAAATCATCTACAGTTTGATTTTATTAATCAAAAAAAGGTGAAGGGAAAGTGGGAGAGATAGCGAGAAAGAAATTACAAACGATTTTTATTTATTATTTTTTAATATTTAAAAAGTTAGAAATATGACCGTAAATGAAATCAAAATTTTGAGTTTGAAATTTAGAAAAGGAAACTTTGTGTATTTATACAAATTAGTAGCACTTACAAAAGGAGGAAAATATTTTACTAACTAGTTTACTTTTTCCAACATAGATGGCACTTTGTCATGTTTTATAAAACTACCTCATTTTAAGAAATGTAGTTCCCGTCCAAATCTCTAAATCGTATAAATCTTAAAATTTTATTTTTTCTTTATTTATGCTTCAAATTCTATTAAATATTTATAAAAGTATCAGATGCATAAAAATTGCATATGCATGAAGAAGCTTAAAATATTAAATAGAAAATTCTTACATATATTATTCATTTAAATAACTTGTAGATATTAATTGCAAACGTGTTATGTAATGTTTGTTTGTGGATTACAAATTATAATGAAGAAAAAAGTTTCAAATATGCAGTTTTTTTCAATGATAAACTGTTACACGTTCTAATTTGAAGTTTTACCCAAATATTCCATCATAATTTAAATAAAACAAAAATAATTGATGATTTTTTTCTTGGAATTATCTGACTATCGGAGAAAAATTAGTATTTTATATTATAAGAGGAGTTTCTTTTCCAATAGTTAGATAATATATATATATATATATATATATATATATATATATATATATATATATATATATATATATATATATATATATATATATATATATATTCTAAATTTTATCATTTTATTTCCGAATACTCTTTGAATAGCTTTAAAAGAATTGTGCATTACCTTTCGTCATCTGTTGAAACAGCTGTTTTTAAAAAGTTTTTTTAAAATTTATTTTAGTTTTGTTTTTCTGATACGAAAGCTCAGTTTTCTTCTGACACAACAATAAGAGATTTTTGTGGAGTACATAAAATTTAAGCAATTTTTGCTGCTTTAATTTTTCATTTCTGACGGAAATTTAATTATTGACTTAAAATTGTTATTTGTTGCTTTAACCTTGATATGTTCAATTTTTGACGTACATTGTTTGGATATAGAAACGAGCATTTTCTTTCACTATTGTGTACCAAAACGTCAGTTAACTAATAAGTAGCATCATTTTGATTTTTTCCTATTTCTGCGTTTGATACTTAGAAAACTTAATTTAAATTTTATTTTACACAAAAAGTGATCTTTGATGATCAATATAAATTTAAACTATTTTAAATCTTGTTGAAAGTCAAAATAACCAATTTTTCTACCAACCAATAGCCAAAATTGAACTCGGATTTTTTGACACGAATATTTATGGATAGCTGTTTATAGTTTACTTCTGATTAGTTGAATTTTCCTATTTTACTTAAATTCGAGAAGAGTTATTACTTAATAACTGCAAATTTGAGCAGCAAAATCTCATGTTCATTTTGAATTGAAAATTTTATTTGCAATTATATCTATACATGCTGAGTTTTGAAAAGGTTGCCTGAAAATTCTTTCTTCTCAGAGTTATAAAGATATTGTAATTGTAAAAACAGTCTGAAATATAAAAATACTCATTTTGTAAATAAAATATTGTCATGCATGAAAAATATTGTGTATTTTAACAATAAATATTAATTAATTTTCTTAAAATTTTAAATAAAAAATAAGTAATCAAGGAAAATAAAGAAAATTAGATTTAAAATGTGCTACTCAGGATAAATGAAATTAAATAAGAGGTATTTAATCCTCTTTAATGAAAAAACGTAATACACATGATCTTTTACATTTCTGAGAAAAAAAATATTTTCCGTTTCCAATAACAGAACAGAAAAATGTCGATGGAAATTTAAATTGCATATTTAAAAAATAAACTAATTACTGTTTCAAGGATATGTGCAATAAATTTACAGAGATAACAAGTGGAAGCGTAATGAATAACATTAACAATAGAAGAGCTAATAGAACAGAAGAATGGAAGCTAATATGCGAACCGTTTTTTATTCTATTCATATATGCTGACACCACTTAGAGGACAATATAATAGCTGAATGCTATTATTTTGCATTTGGACATCCGCCACGAAAGCCACAAAAGAATAAAAAAATAAACGTTGCCATATAATATAAAAAATATAAAAATATACTTTTTCACTCAGTATAAGGCGAATTGTATATAAAATAAAATTTCCCCAAGTGTTCCAAAGCATCAAGCATATTGATAATTTTTGATTAAAGCAGTGACTTATATAATACTAATTCAAAAAGAAAAAAAAATCATCGTGAAATGCTTTGTATTTAATGACGAAAAGTTTTATTAATTTTTAAAATGAAAATAGAAACACTGAAAAATTTTTTGTACTCAAAATAATGAAATTAGTGCGATTTCAACAAGTAATAAGAACAAATTTTAAAATTTTTAAAATAGTAAAATATTTTAATACATTTTCAAAAATTTATCTTTAAAATTTATTTAAATACAATATATATTTATATATTTAATACAGCATTAGTATAATAGGCTTTTCTTTTTATACCGCTTCCTAAAAAATAAAAATACTTGGTATACTTTCTATTCTCAAATGTTTTTACTTTTTCAATTTAATTTTTACTTAAAGCGATATTTAAAACAGACTATCTCAGAATTTTTTTTAAATATTAGAAAATCTTTATTGATGAACTCGTAAGAATTTAAATTGCTTTCTATTTATATTAATTTAATAAGCCATATTAGCACACAAAGTAGAACATAAAATAAAATAAATCATGGCATCGTAATCTAAATTGATGGAACAATCAGAATAAAATTTTAAAACATAGAATTGAAGAATTGAAAAATTGAAGAAATTTGATAAAGTTTTTTATGAAGTTATTCAAGAGAAATTTGGGGGATGAAATTTAAAACAATTTTTGTTGCCTCTAATTGTTTTTTATACTAAGCAAATTATAAAAAATTCATTTACTTCAATTTATTTTAAAATGCCAAATCTCATACAGCATAATTTTTTTTACATAATTTATTTAAATAGAACTTTGCACTTGAGTAAATTATACAATTCTCCAAATTTTTTCCAATTTTATGAGAATTCTTTGAAACTACATACTTGTGTTGAAACTATATATTTTAATCTTGAAAGTATATATTTGTAGAATATTAGTTAACAAAATGTGTAAGTCAATAAATAATATATTCAGAAAATGTCTCAGCTGAATTTCATTGATTTAATTTTTTATTTTATTAAAAAATTTTAAATTTATATTTGTTTAGATACGTCACATAAATTTAGTTGCAAACCCTACAGTTTCGAAGAGGCAAACTTTTGGTACGCTTTTTTTAAAAATTTAATGGCGTAGTGAAAATTTGACTCTTTAAATTTTTATTTATTTAAAAACTTAAGGGAATTATAAATTGAGGAGAATTTTTGTGTTAATCTTCACTTCTATATCCTAAAATATTTATAATTGATGAGGGTTTAAAAATGGTAGGAAAAAATTTTATTGAAATATTTTTGGTGCATATTTTTTTAAGAAATAAATATTTGTGTGTAAAAATAAATTTGCACTTATGCATAATTTTTTGATTTTAAATAAAAATATTATACACCTATTTTAGATTCATGAAGTACATGTCAGATGAATCTACAGCTATATCTAAATATTATGCGTGAAAATTTAGTAAATAATTTCGGCAAAAAAAGAATTTTCTCAATGATAAAACTCATGTCTTCTTTTAACACATTTAAGACAATATAAAACAGGCAACTTAAAAAAAAATGCGTCGATCAATATATTTTTTTTTTTGCTTTTCATTGCTCAAACTGTAACTAATATTCTAAGTCCAATAATTTGTTTCAAGGAATAATTTTTAAGAATGTGAATTGGTTTTAAATTAAATTCCTGTACTTATATATAAATTTTTTTGTCAGAACTTCTAATGGCCAAGTTTAGACGAGTGTAGGAATTAGAGGGAGTCACAGAGCAATTTCTAGTTATTTCTGAAAATATATATGAAAGACTATCAAATGTATCAGTCGAATTCAAAATGAGTGATTATGTAATGGAAAAATTTGGAATAATAAACCAGTAAAATCATTCCTACAACACCTTTAAAAATGTATCCAAGCTTAATTTTCTATTCAAGCAATCATAGAAGATATAAATGATAAAATTTGAATGAAAGCATTTCTTTAAAAGTGATAAAATCGGTATCACATAAACGTATTGCAAAAATTAATGATTATTTCATAAAAAATAATAGCTTACACGAAAACTATCAGACCATATATCAATAAAATATATACAAATGACGAATTATTATTAATGATAAGATGTGTCATTTTTGAAATCGTTATTAATTTTAATGAGTTTTACTATCATATTTTAAGCTATTATACTTCTAATTATTTTCATGTTGGACAATATCAGAGATAGTATTTACACTCTTTTCCCCTCTTGCAAAAGTTAATAATGAAAATGCAGTATCGGTTGCTAGGCAACCGGAATTTCTATATTCTATGGGAGAAAAATGTCATTCCCGTCAATCATTTATAGAATACTACTTACATATTGAGACACTAGATTGAAGGATTAGCTATTGAGCTGAAGTAATCCCTTACCTTATGGTCGAAAAGGCGATATTATTATTCTTTGGAGTTATTGTTGTGCTCTTCATATTTCGATTCATTGCTAGAACAGTAAATACTGTAAGACTTATGCAACCATTAACTTATATTTTATTTCTTTCAGAAAGAAAATACAAGTTTTTTATTAATAAATAGTGAAGAATTCAAGCTGTTAAATTCTAAGAATTAAATTATTCATTACTTTGTAAATTACCTTGTATTTATTATGTACATTATATAATTTGCTAGTCGTAAATTAATGTCGATTTCAATATCTAAAATAGTTATAATAATATTATCGAAACTATGTATTTTGAAATGTTCAAATTCAATGTTATAAAATCAATATATTATTTATTATAAAACCTTAGTACCATTTGGACTTAATGAACTATTTAACAATTCGAAAATTAACTATAAAAATACTAAATCATTTATGTACTTTAAACCTAATAATAAAAAAATTAGAAGATATAAAAGAGGTGGTAGAAAAATTAATAAAACTTATAACAATTACAATTTAAATAACTTTATATATTGGAATAATAAGAAAATCAATTTGTTAACACTTATAGTTTTTCATTTTGTAAAAACTTTATTATGAACTTAAATAAAAAACAATGTATTTTTCTTTCAGAATTTTTATATAATTTTAATTTTAATAATGAGCATTTTAAGATTTTAATTTTTGACATTTTTAAATATAAAATAAGTAAACTAAATATAAATTCTAATAAAAATATCAAATCAGATTATTTTGTTATTAACTTTAAACATCCATTATATGATAAAACTAAATTTTCGAATATTATTAAACAACTTAAACATATATTTCCGTTAAATAATAATGAAATTAAATGTACCTTTAAATATGATCTATCAATTGGTAGACATATATTTAATTATAATAAATTCTGTAGTAATATAAATATTAATAAAGAAAGAACAGATTGCTTCTGTGATGACCCAAAATACAGTAAATTCGTAGATTTAACTTTTGGACTATTAATTACTGGAAATACTGAAAATATATTAAATAATGAATTAAAAAATATCGTTAATAAAGGTACAAAATTTCGACCTATAAAATATTATAACCACAAACAAATTCTAAAATTTTTTATTAATGATATCGATACATTTATTTTTAAAACCTCTAATATTTATTCAATTCCAATAGAATATTTCTCACAATGGAAATGGAATTTCTACTACAAATTTAAAACAAATATAAATAATTTAAAATTTAAAGGAATAAATAAAAAATATCTAAAAAAGCATATAAAGGAAATACAAAATCTATTCATTATTACACCGGTAGATAAAGCTTTTAATAATTACGCCTTTATTTGTAAAAAATTTTACCACCAATTACTTAACGAAGAAATTTCCAATTCAACTACTTACAAAATTATTAATTTAAGAAAACAACAATTTTTAAAAAAATTCTTGCATTTGCTAAAAAACTTAAAATTAAAAACATAAACTTTAAAATTCCATATATTACAATATTCCAAAATTCCATAAAAAACCTGTTAAATTTCGTTTCATTACTTGTGGAAGCAACACATATGCAGATAAATTTGGTAATCTATTCTCTTATTATTTAAATATAATCTTAAATAACATTAATAATTCAAATAATACATGGATAATTAAGAATAATAAACCTATAATTGAATTTATTTCCGCCAATAAAATTAATGTTGTTTCCACTTATGATTTCAAAGATTTGTTTACCAGTATTCCACTTGAAAAACTTTTTGATATTATTATATTTTATTTTTATGATTTTAATTCAATATTGGATGTCGATATAAATTTTTGGAAAGACCTAAGTTTATTTTGTATTTACAATAATTATATTTCTTATGGAGAAAATATTTATTTACAAGTTAACGGCATTCCCCAGGGTTCCAAATTTTCAAGTATATTGGCAAATTTATTTTTAAACTACTACGAAAAATCATTTATTATACAAATGCCTTTTGCTTACAGATATATTGACGATTTAATAATTTTTAATTGCCTAGAATTCGATAAAATTTACAATAATATACATCCTAAGGAATTAAAATTAATTAAAACTAATATTGATAACTTAAAAACTGAATTTCTAGATATTTCAATTACTATAAAAGAAAACCACACATTTACTGACATATATGATAAAACTAATAATTTTAATTTCAGAGTTAATAAACTAATTTTCTGGAATTCTAACATTTCAATTAAAATTTATAAAAATATTATCTTTAAGCAACTTAATAGAATATACAATATATGTAATAATTTAAATAACATCAAAAAACAAAAAAATAGACTAGAAAATATTTTAACTCATAATGGCATTCCAACTAAATTTATTAAACACTATTTGGCTAGTAGAGCATTGCTTATAAGAGTGAAGTAAGGCGTAGTTTTATACTACAGAAGGGTCACCCAAGCCTTGAAGGTCTTATAAGAAGCTTGATATGCCGATAGTGTTTACACTTAGACACTAATTTATGTATTTGGTGAGGCTCTTGCAGATTTGGATTTGTAACTAAATATGATTTAAATTTGATTATTATATATTAAATGTATTTTGTCAACATTGGATTTTGACTTATATATTTTAGATTTAATTCTACTTACATATTTTGGATTAAATTGTACTTCTTTTATTTTTGTTTGATACTTTGGTTTGAATTTTTGGTATGGCATTGGGGTGTACTGGCTTCTTTAAGACTATGTCTTGGGCCATTGCAGAAAAGCCATAATTGTGCCAATGTGGTCAACAGCCCCTGATGAAGCTGGCCATATTGGTACTTAATTCCATTTATATCTTTCTTTGAAATTTCTATCTTTCTTTGACTATCTTTCTTTCGAACTTTTCTATCTTTCTTTGACTTTAAACTATCTTTCTTTGAAATTTCTTTCAAGTATTTTCATTGTATTTCTTTCAACTATTTTTAATATTTTCAATATATTGTTTTCCATTTAATATTCTACATTTGGCATTTAATATTTTCAATGTACTATTCTCTATTTGGCATTTTTCATTGTATTTTGTTTCATTATATTCATTGTAATTTATAAAATATACTATTAACTATATATATATATATATATATATATATATATATATATATATATATATATATATATATATATATATATATATATATATATATATATATATATATATATATATATATATATATATATATATATATATATATATATATATATACATATATATATATATATATATATATATATATATATATATATTGAGTAATTTCACATGGTAATTACTCCTTTTGGTGAAAATGTTTGAAATGAAAATAAATTGAGTTAACATTTTTATATGATATTCACTGAGAAAGTCAATTATAATTTTAAGATGTAAAGCAAAATAAATGTTTTATAATCTCCAGTAATGTATTTGGAAAAAATATGCGTGTTATGAATGATTATTATGTTCATCATTATCACACACATTGAAAGATTTAACAAATGAATAGAAAATAAATTCTAGTATATAGAATTTTGTTCATGAGAGTTTCTCAATTCCTTATAAAATTTATTGCTTTTTTTTACCAAAAATGTTCATTTGGTCAGTTATTTTTAACTATATCATTATTAATACTATTTTTCTTAAGCGTTTTAATACAGCTTATACATTTGAGTTTTAAAAATCATAATAATACGAATATAATTCGCAGTTTGTTTATCATAATTATCATTTTCACTAACTGTATCTTTGATGATTGAGATAAATATTGATATTTATTAGGTTGATTGTGTTTTGAACAATTATTCATTATGCTAATCATTGTCACTCATAAAAAATTCATCAGATGAATAAGAAACAAATTCTTACTCATAAAATTATTTTTATGAGTGTTTCTCATTTTCTCGAATTATAATTTGCTTCTATATAACACTAGTTTCGCTAGTTATCTTTAACTATGTCGCAAATTACGAAAATAACATTTTATTGAAATTCCATTCAATACAAAATACGTTTCTAGTGCTAAAAATTATAACAATGTGACTAGAATTCTCTGTATGTTTATCATAACAATTATACTTCTCTACACTGTGTTTTTTAGGATTTAGATGTTTATGTTTAGTGGGTACTAAATGATGGAAAACAGTAGAAAATATGATAGCTAATATAGTTTCTGTTAAGAATGAGAAGGAAAGTACATTTTATTAAAACATGAGTGCAACAGAAAGTACATGGTTATGAATGCTAATCTATTAGCATTTTATGATATGTTAGAAATCAGTTTTTAAATTCAAATAATAAAGTTCAAATAAAACATTAAGTTTTAATTATTCAGTTAAAGTCCCATATAAAGCATCATACTTTCGAATTAAAAGTGTTTTGTTGTTTAAAATGTAATTTAAAAGAAAGTATTAAAAATTTTCTATTCTAGCTAGCTTACTGCAATTATAAATGTAATTTACTAACTGCTAATAACAATTTTCCACTCTAGCAATTCTTATAAACTCTAAGATTATAGAAGTTGCTAGAGTGGATTCTAATTAAGGCTGAAAATTAAAGTCTTTATCTTAAATGTGAACTTTCAGCAATTTGAATCAAGTAACTTTTTTCTTATCAAATTAGATTAATTTTTAAAATAAACTATTGCAGCATGAGTTGTATTAAAATTTCAAGAGTTAAAAATACTAAATAATTAAAATATATAAAAAAATATAAAAAATTAAATAAGAGAATAATAAAATTAATTTTTTCATCCTTTCTTCAAGTAAATAAATACTATATTATACTTATTTACTTAACGATTGAAAGATTATAATTGCATTATTGAATTTTATTGTATTTTATTTACTAATTTTATGTTAAATGAAATTTATATTTTAACACTTAAATATGAAAAACATTTTACCTTAATACAAAAAATGCTTTCCATTAAAAATTATATTTCATTTTATTATAAATAAATCTTCAAAAACATAACAGCTATGTAATTCAGTAATAAATTATTTAATTAAAATTCTTATATATACTGCAGCAAATTCATTTATCATTAAATTCTAAAATTAGTTGTTTAAATAAATTTTAAAGAAAAGTTTATTTTAAATTAGTATGTTTAAAAAATAACAAAAACTGATAAATATTCTCTTATGAGTATTATACAAAAATACCAAAAACTGCAATTAAGGAAAAATTACTTTTACATTTTTATTCATATTACATTATTTTATATTTTTGTATTTAATTTCTATTTTTTATTATCATTTATTTGCGTCTAATTTTGAAGTTTAATATAATTTTTTCTGACCACAAAATTTAATAACATCTTACCTTTTTAAAATATAAATAAAATGTGCGATAATATTACTTCCTTCACTAATCCTTAAACTAATTTAGGAGTTTTTCGCTCGGAGGAATTAATAGCTATTAATTCTTTTCATTATGCCCCAAGGGATTATAAACTTAATTAATGCTTAAAGAATACCTGAATGAGAACGCATAGAGAATTTTTTAAAATTTGTTTATGAAATCGAAATTCTTTTGTTTTGAGTAATTCCGGCTCACTTTCTTACTGTTTTTTTTAATTTTACTAAAGCAATTAGTCTAATTACTAGCTTCAATACCAAAACTGAATTTATATTCTATAGAGAATCTAATGATATTTTATAAAAGGAGAAATGAAGAGCATTTATATTCATCGCTATTACAAAAATTAAAATTAAACTAAAAAAAGTGAATCGCTGTGTTTTATCTTCTAATTATATTAAAAATCATTTTTAATTAGTTTTGCTAACTTAAAGTCATTATAATTATTTAATTACCTCATTTATTTTCTTTTATGACGACAAACGCAATTCAAATTACTTTAAAAAGAAAAATAATATTTACTTTCTTAAGCTTATGAGATATTGAAGCTATTTTAAATTGGTATCAAAATATTTTCATACTATGCGGAAGGGATTCATTTCATTAAAGTTTTCTAAGTTACATGTAATTTAAATTAATTCATTTATATGTTTATACCTTAAATAATTTTATTTTAATTTAATGGAAGATTATTTCCCTTTGTTATACTTTTGTACATTATCATAACAAAGTTTGACTATTTTATGGATAATAATTTCTTCTAATCCCCCATATATGGATAAAATAGAGGAAGATTTAAAGGAAAAGTTAAAAATTTTGTTATTTCTTGGCATGTAAGGTCCATTATGGTTTAATGTTAAGAAGTTGCTAAGCAAAACTGCCCTTTTTTGTAAGAGGATCGTAAAATAACTAATGAAACCAAACAAAATCAAACTAGTAGCGCAAGCATGTTCTTCGAAAAGGAGAGTTTCTGATTTAATATCAAGTATTATTAAATAATTGGAGATGAGTGTTCCATTCCAGATATTGCAATCAGAAATGTCGGTTCAAGTGTTTTCGACGCTATGTGATGGATAGCCAGCCTAAATCCGTTATAAAATATTTTAAATGTAAATTTTATTTTGGGAGAACTTTCTATATAGGTAAAGGATTATATTCACTTGTGTAAGGGATAAAACCTGGAAAATTTGTAAGTGTTCCCCCGGTAGAGATATTCAGCAGTGACTGGGATCGAACTCGTGCTTATACACAGTGAAAAGTGCTGTCCAACCTTAGGTTACGATGCTGTCGGATCAAATAATTTGATACAGTCAGTTGTAAAGTAATTTTAATGTCCAAGACGTAAACTGCCTTTTTGGATGCTTTTCATAGATAATGGGCCTTATTTATGACTCATAAGGAAGGAAATCCGGAAAACTTCTATGTACCTATTCCAACACTCTGGCATGAAGAAGGCAGAAAAGCAGCATTCCTCTATTATTTTTCAACCATAGCTGGGGTCGACTCTGGAGTCCTTTGTTCTGAAGTATGCTTACACATTGCTTGGCTTTAGTGAGCTCCAGGTCAAATAATCGAGTATTTTCCCAGTTTCTCGTCTTGAGACACATGACTGTGTTCCTGTGCACGGTTCATTATGAGTTCTCCAAAATTTTACGATTAAGCATTAAGATTGTTCAGTAGGCAGTTTATTGGTTTTATATTTATGATGCATAGAAACGAAAGTCTTACACAAATGTTGATTTCATACTTCAAACTGATTATATAACAGCTAGGAGACCTCATCTCTACCATACTCCAACAAGATGGAGCATCGATCTACATTGGCCTTTTGCTTAGTTGCTTTAGAATGCATTTTACAGAAAAATGAGTCATGCATTCCCATACTAGTGGTCACGCAGGCAGTTTGCATTCACACAGTAGCTTAGATTTACTAAATGTAAACTATTATGCATTTAGACTGCAGGATTATTTAAATATCTCTACTTGTGGAGGGCCTATTCTCAGAATTTTGGAGAGCATCCTTGCACAGTTTTTTTCTTATCTGCATTCCATGTCTTACATATTCAGATGTGTAGCTAAAATGACTCGTCGTTAATAATGACAAGTGATAGAAGGTTTCTTAGATACGGCCTTCAAATTCAATGTTTTTCGATCTTTATCACGACACGCAGACATTTTATTGAAGAATAACGCATTTGTTAGGACTGTTCACTGTGACTTGTCTTCCCTTCTAAGTTTAATTATTTTTCTAGCTATTCGTTTTTCCTCATGTTTTAAAATGAGTGGTTCATTGATTTGGAGCTTTATAACTTTTTTATAGTATATTGTGGTTTCTAAATAAGGATATTCTCTCTCTTTCTATAACTACAATTATTCTCCTTTTCATTATTTTATAAAATATTTAAAAAGAGTTTAATTTCTATACCTGTGTATTGTATCTGAAGTCTGATTTAATGTTTTTAAGGGTATGGTTATACTATATAAAAGAAAATTATGCTATGATTTTTAAGAGTATATATTTGAAAATACATAAAAATGTTACTCAGAATTAGGATAAATTATTTTGTCAATATTCGCATTATATATTTTTATTCCAAATGAGTCACAATGTTTGTATCTAAATCCGATAATTTTTTTTAAAATTTAAGTTTGTTTTATTGTTTTTAAAGCTAATATTGTAATTTAAGATTGAATTTTTATTAAATATATATATATGCACATTTATATCTATAAAATAAGGATAATTATTTAGAATTACAAGGGAATGATACTCTAAATTAAAAATTTCACTAGAAGGATTATCATTCAAAAATAACAATCTATATTATGATTGAATTATCTATGTTATTTTTGAATGATACAAGTTACAGGTAACCATCAGACGGCAAGAGAGATTTAGAGAGTATGGGAATGGTGGCAGAGAACTAATGTAGTTTCAAATTTTCCCTTAAGCAGATGATATCATAGCCAAATAACTATGACAAAGGAGACACTTGTAGATGAATTTTAGATAGCAAATTATCTATCATTTTAAATGTGGACTTTGGTAGATCTCAGTATCCGAAGAACCTTTGTTTTAGTAAAGTCTCCAAGAGCATTGAAACTTATGTAGACATTATATCACATGTTAACCTCAAGATACAAAGCCAAGAGACGACTATTAAGTATTTCATATATCTGACAAAAAATGAGACACAGCACTACATTAAACCAATACTGTTTCTGTCTCCAACCGCGGAAACCACAGTTTTTAGGCAAACTGTACATAGTCGTGGCCTGGTTGGTTAGAGTATCGTTCTCATTGTTGGATGGAAATGAATTCAAATTTTGGCTTAACCGAAGATCCATCGTGTTCACTAAAGGCATCTGCGACAAGTTAAATAAGTCGTAGTCGCTATGTTCTCCAAGTGAAATGATAACTCTGATATAGGTCAAGTGTTAGAGGGTCTTGTGTTTGATCCCTGCTTCTAAATTATGAAGACTCCCACCCGACCGCTTCCCTCTAACTGGTAGAGTTTAACTCTGGGCTAGGTACAGGAAAGTATATTGGTGCAATAACATGGCCTATATATCTCGCAGATCGGTCAGCTGTGTTCCACTCATGGCAATTATTTGTCGCAGGAATTAAACCCAATGTAAAGGATATGTAGAGTGAATATCTACACAGTAGGCATGCGTGATGTTTTCCAAGAACTCAAGCTTTAGCTTGTAATCTGATTTACGTCGGATCTTCATATGAAGGGCATTACAGTCCTTTCACTCCCATGACTTAACTGAACTGCACCATTATGATGATGAATGACTATCCGCTATCGGTGGAACTATTCTGAGTAGCAGAGAAGATATACAAGTTCAAATTATAACGATGATAGGTCAAATTTACCTAGACTTCATTCTGTAACAGCACGTATGTTTCTTTAGGGATGCCAAGAGCACTTCACCTCACTATGAAAAAAACTACAAAGGAGCCCTTTCAATCTGAGGATAGTCCCAGTTTGCTACAGCCAGTGTTCTTACCTGATTTGAATTTTATAGAGCATGTATGGGACATATTCGGGAGACAAGTTGTAGTTCATCAACCATCTCCAATACCATTATATATGCTCGAGGTTTGTAGCGCATTGCATGTTAAATGGCATAATTTTAATCCTATAAATGTAAATGAAGAAATGATCTCTTTAGCTCAACGAGAAAATAATCGAGGTTAAAGTTTTCTTAAATATCTATTAAGAAAGCATTATTTTATATCTAAACTGATAAAATGTTTCATATTAAGTGCTGACAAATATTTCATTTACAGAATTAACGAATTATATATTTTTGGACTCTGTCATGTAATTGATAGTAAATGATTGCTGCAGAACTTTCCATAATATGGAATAATAACTATGAAATGAATTACAGCAAAATTTATTAAAATCAAATGGTATAATTTTAAATTTAGTAAAATGTTATTTAAGGAACTTTTTTCACGCTTTAAATTTTATATCTCCAATTGAACTATTGGTTATATGGAAATAATGTACATTGGATTCATTTCAATCTATGTCATTCAAATGACATAAATTGTAATGAATTCAATGCCATTCAAAAGGGAATTTAGAAAAGAAATCTTATAACAAAATATTTATTTCATATGGTTGAATATAGAATTAAATCAAACACTCAACATATTTTACATTGACTTACAATTTAAATTTTTTGGACACTAAATGCAGAATGCGGATGTTTTATATTTTTGTTATCAAGATTTAAATGAAGTGTGATAAATTTCCATGAGTATAATCAAACGAAAAAACTTTTTTGACAAAGAAAATGTTCTATTAATGTTTTAAATAATTTTTTTAAGTACATCGGAATTTCAATGAATTCTATCATAATTCTGCAAAATAAAAGAGTTGAGCATAGTGACCGGGGAACAAATAGATCTTTTTTTTAAGTTACATCAATTTTCATAAGGAGATTCGTTAAATATAATTCCTTACATTAACCATACAGTAATAGAAATTTATGTGTGACCTTTTGAATTTTATTATTTACATGGTCGAAAATATATTCATACCGCCTGAGATTTTTATTTACAGAAAATATTTCATGCTTTCAAAGGTGTTTAAAATTTTTTTACTCTAAACTTTATTCAAATTAAAGTGAAATGCCGTTTATTTGAGAGCTTACTGGGTCAGTATCAGTTTTGTATGTTATGTTCTTCTTGGAATCTAATTTTTGTTACTATGTATTTATTTATCAGATAAGCGTTTTTTTTTTGAAAAAAAGAAATTCATGGTATTGCAGACCTACATCTTTTACATTGTTTTAGTGTCAGAAGAAATTTAGTTTTTTTACAAAAAGTATATTTTAATTTGACATATTCAAGCCATTTGATATGCCAAGAGAACTAACTCTGATTTTGCTCTACGTTAAAGAACATTATATAGATAATTTTATGCATATTCACTGTATTTACAATTATTAAGGTCTTTTAAGTCGCTGTCAGAGTAAAATCAACAAGTAATGTTTCGATAAAAAATCTCATAAGATTATTTTGAAGTGTAAGCTATAATATTGCCCTCATAGTTTATAAGTTAAATAATTTTTAGGAAATAACTCAAGTATAGCATGTGATTTACCTAATGAAAAATTTAAAATCACTTTCTATGTTCAAAATAACAAATCTTGATAGACTTTGTATTCATTTAAAAATCATGTCTCATTAAATATTATTATAGTCATTATATATACCAAAACTGAAAAAAGAAAAAAAAAGATGTTCCAAACATAAAATTAATCATTCAAAAGTATTATTAAGTAAAAGATAAATTGAAGCATAGCAATAAAATACATTACTTTGCCTACGAATGACTTGCTTCATTTGAGCTTTTATTTATTTTTATATTACATTTAATGAAGAGTAATTTTTAAACCACAATTTTTTTAAAAAATAATCGTCTGAATATAAATTTTTTCTCAGAAAGTTGTTTAAATATTTCATTTATAAACGTTTATTTTTATTTTTGTAATAGTTTTTGAAAAAACTTTTCATTTTAATTTGTTTAAAAAACTATTATAAATAATTGAAATTGTTGGATAGAGTCATACATGCTATAGCTGTAATAAAAAATTAATGCGTGTTTTTTTTAAAAAATAGAATTGAAAAGATTAATGAATGAAAGCAGTTTCTTATTGTTTTTCAATCAAAAATATTGGAGTGTAATTTTTAGAAGTGTTTTTTTATGTTAAATTATTTTTTATTATGGTACATTTTAAATAATTTATTGCTTTCTGAGAACATATTAAATTTTCAATGATAAATGTAAATGAATTTAATTATACTTGTGTTCTCTCTAAGGAATCAAAATATCTATAAAGTATGTATATATAAGCCATTAAATTATACTAATCATAAAATTTTATAAATTTATGTATATAAAGTATTCTCTATGTTATAAAAGAAATCTAACTGATTAATGAATGCAATTAAAATTGAAATAATTTTATTAGAATGCAATGGCGCTTTACTTATAAAATTTGGAAATAATGCAGTTATAAACGTAGTGTTTTAAAATTCCTGTAATTCAACATTTTATTTTTAAATTATGTTATTTTTTACAGAGAATACTTTTTGTATTGTTATTTTTGTACTGTATACTTTTGTATTTGTATATGTGTAGAATTTTAATATATAAAGTAAATAAAATAAAAAAGTTCCATTTTACTAGATAATTTCGTTTTGTAATAAGTTATCCAGTTTTTCTTATTTTTATAACAATAGCATTAATGAAGTTTCTTAAATTCTAAATAATTTTAAAGTGCTTTTTAAAGCATTTTTTATTAAAAAAGTTCCATTAATAGTCTCATTTAAAAAATATTTTCAAGATAAATAGTTGCATTCAAACTTAAATGTTTTCTTTAAATTTTTAAAAATATTTCTGTAATTTAATTATAGTACAGTAACCTTGATTTATCCGTAACCTATTAAACGGATTTTTCACATCATCCTACACGAAGGTGGAGAAACTGATGGGACACTGAAAGACATAGAGATGTGGTTAGATGCAGATGACGATCCAATCTATCATAATTTAACATAGAAGATTGTTAAGAATGTTACCGCAGCAGAAAACTCTAAAGAGAATGAAAATGATAACGATGAAACAGACTACAATTTAAAATCTAAACTTAGTAAGATTAAAGACCACGTAAATTTTGTGATAAAATATGTTAAGGACTACAGCAACGAAATCATATCTGGATATTACAAACGTTTGAGACATCTACGTCAGTTAATTGTTCAATAAATAACGTCTAAAATAACACAACAGAAAAAAACAGAAGTTTTTTCCAACGAATGAGCGAGTCAAATGTGGTTAGTGAAGATGAGCCTGAACCATCATGTTCAAAGTAATTTTTCATCGGGTGTTTAAATACAATGTATGCACATATAATAACTAATTTTCTCTTATGGAGATTTATATTTTATTCCCTTGAATTCAAAACAGAATTCTTACAGTGGCAGTAGTTTGCTTATGAACCTCGGCTCCATTTATAGGTTATTTTGTTTAATTCATACCTTTATTAATTCGGATGACCTAGATAATCTATTAATCCAGATTTATGAGATTCTACAATAATCTTAATATTTTTATCAAATAATTGAATAGTATAATTACAATATTATTTTTCAAACATTATAAATAATCGCACACTTTATCAAAAAATAAATTTTTTAAACTCTGCACAAGACAAAAAAATTCAAGGACACATTTTCCCTAAAAAATTTAATAGATATTATTTATACAAATTTTTAGGTATAATATTTCTTGAAATCTGTAAATCAAATTTTTTAAAAAATTTATTTAACAATTCTGTTGATCAAATTATATTGGAAAAGTTATTTAACATATAATTTTAATTAATAATTTTGCAAGTCATTCTTTTGGCTCTTTTTTATTATATAATATAGTATGCGAAAAAATACTCTTATTTTATTAAAGAATATGAATATGTAATTAATTTTAAAAATTAATCTTTAAAAGAACTTTTTAATCAATATCGAGTATTTTTCTATTCTTAGTAAGATTTTATTTTTAATTTAATTAATTTTTCAAGATGCAAAAAACCGGTGTATTAAAAATTCAAGAATTTAATTTGCAAAAGGGTACTATAAGACATTTGTAATTTTATTGTTTAAAATTTAATAAATTTTTTACTAGTTAAGTCAAAATATTCCACATTCTTTCCATAAATTATACTAGTTTTTTTATTAATTATTATATACCATTGTGATGTTAACATTTCTGTAAAATTCTTTTGAAGTTGTTTACTTATTTTTAATCCTATGAATTTTCTAATATCTTATTTAAATGAATAAATTTTAGAGAATTTTATTTTTCATTGTACATTAAGCTATCGAATGCTTTTATTTTAAAATACTAAATGAAGTTAGCAAAAATATAATTAAGTATAAACTAAATCAGGTTTTCTTTTATTTTTTCATTTTCTTAACTTCTAAATATAAAGTAATTAAAAATTTTAAAAATTACTTTTTTCTCCTGCATTTTTATTACAACTAATTATTTTTTGGGACCAAAAAACAACAGTAAAATTTGATATTAATACCATTTAGAATGGAATGTTTAGTATTTTTTTTAATTATCCTACTAGTTGTAGAAGTCTTTATATTAAGGTTTAAGAAATTGTTTTTGGATTAATTTTACTTTCAATTTAGCTACTTTTTTTAACAACTGTCTTCAATTTTTCCTCTAAATTTAGAGGTAATTTAGCCTTTTTTACACACACACACACACACACACACACACACACACACACACACACACACACACACACACACACACACACACACACACACACACACACACACACACACACACACACACACACACACACACACACACACACACACACACACACACACACACACACACACACACACACATATATATATATATATATATATATATATATATATATATATATATATATATATATATATATATATATATATATATATATATATATATATATATATATATATATATATATATATATATATATATATATATATATATATATATATATATATATATATATATATATATATATATATATATATATATTAAAGTTATTAAAATCAAATAATCTCATTAAAGTATGATACTATTATTTTGATTCACCTTCAGTATTGTGCTGGAATGTGAAATTAAAAACTCTTACTTTAAATTTAAAATATTATTTAAACTTGTGATGGAAATTTGAACAATCTATTACTTAAGTGTTATTAGAATTGGGAATATGAAAAAATCTGTTTTTATTAAATAGAAGTTTTTACAATTACAGAATAGTTTCTGTATAAATAACCGAAATGCATTGTTTTTATAACTTATTCTACTGAAATAACTAATTTGAGTACTAATGTTGGATTTCATATACTTTAGTTATCAATTATGGAAAATTATATACTTCAGCGATTTATGGTTGGCAATTTTATTTCTTTTTAGGCAATATGAAGAATAGCAGTTTATTATTTTTAACCAGGAAGCCAGTTGTATTCATATAAAAATAAAGCATATAATTTTTATTTGAAGTATTTTAATGGGGGGGGGATTCCGGTTTAACTTTTTTCCATTTACAACCGTTGTTAGACTAGTTTAACTATTTCAGTTTAAGATAAACACTCTCTTTATATAATTAGTTTTATATGTTAATTATTGATATCTAAATGAATTCTTCAAAAGTCCGAAAAAACATTTTTAATTATTGTACAAAAGTTTCAAATAAAGAGAATTAATGTTCAAATTAAAGGAATAAAGGTAATTTAAAAATATTTAGAGAGAATAGTAACATACAGTTGAAGAGAGAGAGATTTTAAATGTTTTTTTTTGTGTGTGTGTGTGTCCCTTTTAAAAACCTTTTCTCTCTCGAACTCCTTAAGATTTCCTAAAAGTACTTTAGATTTTTTTAAAAGAAATTTTTGAAAGAATTTTTGCTTTTAGAAAGTAATTAATGTTATTTTAAAAATAATAATTAAAGTATATTTTTAAATACTGTTAGCGAATTATTTAAATTTAGCGTAATAGCACGTTAAATTTTTCTACGCTGAATATAACTTAATAGTTTGCTTGTCGCTCAACGGTCATTTTAATAAAATCTGATTTTTATCATATAATTTCTAAATTTTGCTAAATTACTTAAGTATTGCTTAAAAGAATAACAAATTTATCATTTGTGTTTACTTTTCAAAATGGAATCCAAAATAACAAATTTTAAGCATGACAGTTATTTTATATAAGGTGCAAAAACGCAGTTTTAAATGGAAAAGTGTATATTTGTTACAATAATTTAAAATAGCTTCCTTCTAATTTGAAAATTCAAAATAAAATTCATTGTTATCATTGTTGTTGTCGTGTGCCAGGTAGGCTGACATTATGGGATGCGATGCTCCACTTTTTCCACTGAACCATGTTGTTATCATTATGAGCTACATATAACGTAGACAAACCTATAAGTCATGATAAGTCTTATCTTTGTTGCCTAAATTGGACCAATTTTGGCTACCAAGCTTGGTCCTATCTTGGCAACCCATATTGGTCCAATAAAACGAAATATAGACCATCCAGGATTTCCGTAATATTGGCCACCAGTAATGGACCTAGACCAAGGCACGATTAGCTAATATAGGGCCAAGCTATTTTGCTACTTGGGTCCATGCTATTAGTTTACATTAAAAAATATTATCTTAGCTCATTGAAACCAATATTTTCGCTTATTATACTTTATGCTTAGAACGTTTAATGTATGTATTTACCCCTAACATGATTTTTTCCACTGCGTACATTCAGCTCGAAATTAAGTTCAAGATAACGAATCAATTTTTTTCTACTTGGCATTCCTTTATTTAAATTTAATCATTTAAGTATGTAGTCTTTGAAAGTTATTCCCCTTTTAATATAGATAATTTATTGTAATTCAATAAAAATTTATATGTTTAAATTTAGGCAAGTTCCATTAGTTAACAATTGTAAAAATAATTATATATAGGCATATTACATTTAAAAGTAAAGAATATTAATGCCAGTGTTAAAACTTAATACACAATTTTTAAATATCAAGAAGCAAGGTTATACATGCAATCAGGAAAATAGGAAACGATGCAACTCTGTGACAGATCTAGCGTTACCACCAGGAGGACTAAAAGACATCTCACCGCAAACTTGATTACTGATTTTCTGGCAAAGAAAAGGAGTAACTATTCTACAAACTACTTTTATTCATATAACTTTTAATTCTGCAAAATTTCAATTAATTAGAATATAAAATGAGATTTTCTTCCAATCTATCAAATATAAAGCTAAATGAAAGGCTTAAAAGTGTCCAGGTGGTTCAAAGTTGTTATTCCAGCTTTTCCTGGTCTTGTAGCCATGATTTTATTTATCTTCTGATTAGACACGATTGACTGAATGCCTAATTTTAAAAATTTGATTTTTTTTCTTTTTTTGTTCGCTTTTTGTAATTTTGGACAATCTATCTACAAGAATCATGTTGATAAAAGCACTGTACTGTTGTCTTATAGCTCTATTATTTTTAAATATTGAGAAGCAAGATCAAAATTAAGGATTTAATGTTTAAATTCCTAATATTTGTATAAATTAACATATAATTAGAAATATCTTCCTTCTTACCATCAGCCTGTCCCATGGATAAATTCTATTGAAGAAACTTTATGAGATGCGAAAATAAGTCTCATTCATTAAGAAAAATTAATTTAAAAAATGATAAAGTCTCATTAAACAAAATGAAGATAAAAAAATTTATAATCTACTATTATTATGCAGTTTGTTTCAAGCGATAAATGTGACGTATTTTATTTAGTGTAACTACTGATATCATTATTAAGGACGATATCACTAGTTTGATGTGAAAGAAAAGATCACTAGTTCATTGTGAGAGAAAGGCTCACCCGGAACAATATTTGTGGGTAATATCTTCATTGGCGGGAGATAGCTTCATGCTATCTTCATCGAAGACGTGGCTCCCATCAATCATAGAGCCATTAAATATGAAACTAATTAAGATTCGGAAAGAAAAGATTAAAATTACGGAAGAATATGTTTCAGTTGAAAAAGAAATAAAACACACACTCATCACAAGGCCATTTTTAAACAGAAAGTTAAAAATCCATTTCATGCGAATTGGGAATATCAAAATAGTTTTTTAGTAGCTTTCCACTAACATGGAGGGCCATCATAAGAGTTCAATGTAAGCTAAATTCGGTAAAGGTTAAATAATCTATGAAAAGACAAAATACATTTAAAAATGAATATTTTATATCATCTTTTAACGAAATATTTATTTTAATCAATAAAGGCATATATAATACTGAAATTATTTTCATTACTTTTTTCAGCTGTTGAGTCCCCACTCAATGCAGAAGTTTAAAGCTTCAAATTTTATTTTTCTTTGGAAAAGAAGGATTAGTATACTTCTACCCTAAAGTACAGGACTTTATGGTGTTTGATTAGAGCTGCTTTATACAAGTCACATTTATCAAATTATTTTTCTTAAGTTAAAGCAGGTAAATGTTTTCATTTATCATAAGGTTTGGTTTGTTTGTCACTCAATGGTCATTTTTTGCACACGAGGGCTAATTAGACCGGGATCTACGGTTTAAAGTAGATTCCGAAGCACTACAAACAACCATGCCCAAGGTGGGATTCGAACCCACGAACTGTTGAACCGAAGGCAAGAGCGTTAATCATTCGACTGCCAGCTCGGCTAACTTAACAGTAAATAAGGGGGACGAAAACTTGTTTGAAATATTATTTTTAGTTTCTAAAGAGGAACAATGTTCATCTATTTAAATAACATTCATATAGTTTTAATAAATGATATTAGTTTAACAATTACAGCTTATGATAAATCCCTTCTTTATATAATAAGTTTTATAAGTTAGTTATCGATATCTAAATGAATTCTTCAAAAGTTATCTATTTTTACCATAGTTAATAACGTTAATACAAATAAGATTATTTCCTTAAATTTAATGATCTGAACTTGGTTATGTTTATATAAGTGCTTTTGGTATTTCTATATTTAAAGACAATATGCTTCAAAATTATTTTATAAGCAATTTCAACATTTTTAATGCATTAATTGAAAATGTTGACATAATGGTACTTCATTATAATGAATAGTTACTTATATACATGAACAAAATTCCTGTCATATAAACTATATACTATTACTTCTGCTGTACTACTACCTCATTATAATGAATAGTAACTTATTTACATGAATAAAATTACATTTCTTTTATTATATTAAATCATTAAAAAAATTCCAAAATTACACAATAAAATGATTTTTGGTTAAAATTTTGTAGCGAAATATAAATGTGCTTAGTCAAATACTTTAAAAAAATTGCCATAAATAATAAATACTGGTATAATCACATAAGATTGTGATAGAAAGTTGCTTATGTGACATAGTGACATGATTTTTATTCGAGAAAACAGTTTATTCGATCATTACAATGCTGTTTTTTAAATTAAATTTGCATTTGTTTTCCTTAATTACCGTGTTATTTATTTATACTCTTAATAAAAGAAATAATAAGTAAATGCGAATAAAATATAGATATTTTAAATCAGTCCTTACATATTTTTTCAACAATATTTCATATTCTGTACATTTTAAATTTTATTTTCCTGCTTTATTTGAATAAGTAAATGCATTTTTTTCGAAATGCAATTATTCTTAAGATTAATTAGTTCAAAAAATAAATTTATTTCTAAGAAATGAATTGGAGTAATATTATTCTTTAAAATAAGAAGTAAGGCAATTTTAATCTTCTTTATATTGATTTCTCAGGATAAGCTATTTTTATAATAAGAAACAGAGGTTTTGAAAAATCAAATCAGTGATTATTAATCGAGATTACAATACAGAAATTTTATTGAAAAAAATATAATGTGAAAATTCTTTCCTTCATTCAATAAAAGCCCCTTTCTATAATGAATTTCAAATAGTTCCATTGTGAATTTAAGAGAGAAAACATTTTCTCTAATTCAATCCAACCCATTTGCACAACCATTAATAAAAGGCCAAATTTCTTTTTCATAAAATCACACTTTCTTAAATGATTTTATTATTAGCAGTCATTTTGGTTTAATTTGTTAGATATAATATATTAGCATTTTGATTTTTAGGGGCATGCATAGATTAATCATTCATGAGAACGAATTTTAGAACACGATGGAATGTATGGAAAAATATTTTGAAGAAAACGTAATTCGGGTCATAGATTCTTTTTATTTATGCAAAGTTATTTTGTTTAAAGGATGCAAAACCAAAAGGTTAAATAATTTTATGCATAATTTCAAACATATTCAGTCATTTTAAAACTTGAAGGTAACTTAAGAAAACTAATATAATTTTTGAGAAAAATATTTATTAGCTTATAATTTATAATAGATGGTTATGAAAATAATAGAATCAGATTTATAAAGAATCCCTTATTAGTATGGTGTAGAACAGAACTTGGCACATAAAAATACATATTGGCTTCATATAGGAATAAATTCGTATAAATGCTGAATAGTATCTAGACAAATATTGTACCATGGAAATATTGTGAAAAATGTTGTTACCCATATCGGTGGAGGATATCAATTCCGTATTAAAAGCTCCAAAACACACCATAATATTTCAATTAAGTTGATGTTAATGACTGTGCGGGCCAAGGTAGATGGTTAATTTCATTCTCGTGAGTTTATGAAACCATAATTAGAGAAGTACTGCTGTATGGATAGGTGCATTATCATTGTGGGAAATTTCTCTCCTGTAGGAGACAAAATTTACATAGGATGAGTCTGGTCTGCTAAATTTCTTTATATCTATCTCCAGTAATTCTTCCTTTCAGAGTTACTATTGGTCCAGGAGAATACCACGACAAAAATTATGCCTCCATGCATGACAAATGAAAGGGAAATAATTACGATCATACGCTTGTGGATGTGTCCTGTTGAAGTTTTAGGTCGATTGATGTATTAGAATAGATGAAACAACATACGTTGACAAACTTTGGAGATTTGTACGATGGAAAATAACCATCTTCAATGAATAATTTAATGAAGTCTTTTGAAATAAGTTCAAATGTTATGAATTCTAATGTATATTCATGATAATGAGCTCTAATTTAATCATATTTTAACAAGTATTCAAAACTTAAATTATAATTAGGCAAAATCTATTTAAATAAGAAAAGACTAAGAAGTTATATAAATTGAATAAATGTATCGAATGACAAGAGAACACAGATTTGGATTTCTTGCTTGCAGCTTGAATAACGTATCTTATAGCTCTGAAACTGAAAGCAAAAGCTAGAAAAAGCTGACAAAAACCAATGCTGTAAAACAATATGGGACATTACTGTGGTTTGTATCTATTTAAAACTTATGGAAATATTTTTAGAAAGAGAAGCTGAAGTCATTTTCGTGTTGTTTTTAAATTGAAGGCTGATAATAACGTTAATTTTAAAATATAATGGATGTTTAGATATGTCTGCAGCTCTTTGGACAGTTTTTGCTCACAAAGATCTATTCAAATAGATTCATTTTTCATGGAGAGGAAATTTATAATCAACATGGATTGAAAATAATAAGATTGATCTTAATTGGCATTTTAATTATGGTGATTTTCCATTTTCTTATTTCACTTTTACAATTAAAAATAACTATGTAACCTTACTTTTCAAAAAATACCTCACTTTATGATAATTTATTTACTAAATTTATCAAAGTGCATTTTTGCTTATTATATTTAACTTTCGTCTTTTATAAAACATAAGACATTCTCGTTGTTGCTTTATAAATTAAAAACTAAATTTTTTCATTTCATCATCATGTTTTTTTTTTAATTTTCTCGAATTTGAAAAAATTTCAATTTAAAAATTCAACTAAAAATTTTAATCTTAAAACGAATTTCCAGTTATTAAAATTTATTTTTATTATAGTCGCATTATTTTCCTTTAAATATTTTCAATATTTCTCATTTTACAAGTAAAAGCAACATTTAGTAGCCATCAACTGAAATATAGCTCATCTTCATAGTTTTTTTTTATATAATTTTATCAAACTTAACTCATAATCAAAAAATTTACTTTTAAAATTTTTTATAAATTTTGATATTTTCGTGATTATTATTGTTGCATATTTTTAAAATCTAATTTATTTAATAACTTTTTATCCATATTTTAATTCTATATAATAATATTTTTAATTTCTTCCGTTTTGTGAATTTATTTATTTATGGTTTCATTACGTTCTCGGTTAAGGCTTATTCTTTTATTTTATGTATCATTTAAATTATATTCATTTATTTTTTCATTTTCACTACGGCATTGGAAGCAGTATTATATATTTCAGAAATATTTCATCCATTAAATTATTTTACTGATGCATTAAAAACGCATTTTCACTTATTCTGTATTCTCTTGAGATAAAAGAAAACTTTGTATTATTCATATCAGTTAAAATGTGTTAATTTTCAGGCATGTTATTATTCTGGTTATTCATTTTTTATAATTCATACTTTGCTTCTGTAATATTATTATTTTTAACATTTACTTTCTTATATTATTCTCTTCACAATATTTTAAATAACATTCCTCACAATTAATCAAAGAGAATAATAAATAATAAAACCTAATTTAATTTTGTAGAGTTAATAATTTGTTCGCTTTTGCCATAGCTCTTTAATTAATTCAATGTTTGCTCTCATGGGCATTCTTAAATAACTTTCTTCGAAGAGCTAGATTACGGTATTACAAACTGATAAATTGGTTTCAATAACCGTAATTGGGATAATATTCATATTGCATTAAGTTATTGATGCAATATCAAAAATTGTGTTAAAACGGCAATAATTGGTCACTTTTTCATGGTATCCAAGTATTAAGAACATTCACACGAATAATATAGAAGTAAAAATGAATATTTTATTCTCCTCATCTCAGCTTTGATGGAATCCCCCAAGGACAATTTTTTGAAGGATTCAAACTGTTTTATTATAGAATCTACGAAACTCATAGATTTTAATAAAGCTGTTGAGTAAATACATAACAAAAATTGTTTTACACGCTTATCAATATTGACAAGAAAACTGCAACCCTCTTTTTGATCAAGTGAACATTTTAAGAAAATAAAACCAAGGTAAGATTTTCTTACATTGTAAAAAAAATTTCTACATTGAAAAAGGAATCATGAGTAGATTTGTATAGATATTTTATAGATGAACAGTCAAATTTCCTTAGAGAAAGACTGAATCGGATAAAATTTCAGTGCTACAAGCATCTTAAAATTAATAACAAGGTATTCAAGGACTTAATGCTTTTTGAAATTTCTTGAGAAGAATTTTATTTGAGAAGAGCTTTGTTACAACGGAAAATTATTAGAATCATTTACTTAGAAATTTCTATTAATATAACAAATTTTTAACAAGTAACATTTTATTGTTTTAAATCCAGTCCGCTCTAGAAGAAAATTACCACTTCAGTGCAGAACTTTCTCGATAACTCATTTTCATTTTTAACGGATAACAAAGAAATTTATACACAGCATATACCGGGTGATCCAAAAGTCAGGACGAACTTTAAAAATGAATAATTCGAAAACGAATCACGATACAAAGATGCGGTTTGCACCAAACGGATGGAAAAGAAACCGGGTTTTGTGTGGCAATGAAAAAAAACAGTTCTGTTTTGCGACCAACAGATGGCGCTGTCGGATTTCTGATGTAGGATTATGCAAAGCAAGAAACTATATAAAAAGAAGCAACTGCAGCAGGTAATGGTAGTCGAAGCTGGTATGCATCGAAATGCTGTCCATAGTTGAGAAAGCCCTCTTAGTTAAACTGTTTTATAAGAATTCGGAAAGTGGCAATTGCGGCATTACGAGCATATCGCTACATGAAGGGTATGCGAGATAGCAAAGGACCAATAACGTCTTCTGCATTGAACAAAATTGTGAAAAAATTTGAAGCTACAGGTTCTTTGTCGTCACGTCAAAGAAGTGGACGTCCCTCAACTGCAGCTGCTGTTGCCACGACAGTGGAGCAGACGGTGCAAGCCATGTTGGCGGTTGCTGCACATGGGGAGTGCAGTTCTCGAGAAGTTTCGAGGCAGACAGGAGTGTTGTACGGAAGTGTCTGGAGAGCGCTGCGAGTAACTCTGCAACGGTATCCCTACCAGTTGCAACATAACCAAGAACTGAAACCTCCTGACTTCGACTCTCGCCGACATTTTGGGAATTTGGTCTTCAATAAGATGGAAGAGCAGCACGACAGGCTTCACACTGTGCTTTGGACAGATGAAGCACATTTCACACTCTCTGGCGCTGTTAACACCCACAATTGTCGAGTGTGGACCACAGAAAATCCACATGCATTTGTTGAGGTACCCTTGCAACAGCCTAAAATGACAGTCTGGTGTGGCTTTACTGCTGATTTCATAATTGGTCTATTTTTTTTCGAGGAAGTCACACAGACAGGTTTCCAAACAGTTTCTGTCACCGGTAAGCGATATCTAGCACTGTTACAGAACAGCATTATTCCTGAACTGCAAGCGCGACAGGCACTCCAAACAGTCACCTTTATGCAAGATGGAGCACCACCTCATATTGCTCTGCCTGTGCAATGCCTGCTACGCTCAACATTTGGGAAGGATCGCATTATCAGTCGCTACTTTAATCACGCATGGCCTCCAAGATCTCCCTATCTCACACCCTGTGACTTTTGGCTGTGGGGCTTCTTGAAGTCAAAAGTGTACCGCGACCAACCGGCATCACTAGCGGCACTGAAAGATGCCATCCGCCAAAATGTGTCTGCCATAACGCAAGAAATGCTACTAAATGCTGTGAATGCTGTGGTGACTCGTCTCACAGCTTTACTTCTGAATGATGGACAGCACATTGAACATTTACTGTAGTAAGTACTAATTAACTGTAATTAATCTGACTTCATTAATCATTGTTTCATTTGTAAATCATCTTTTGTTGCAATAAAACACTATAGCGCCATCTGTTGGTACACAACAGAAATAATTTTTTCATTGCCACACAAAACCCGGTTTCTTTTCCATCCGTTTGGTGCAAACCACATCTTTGTATCGTGATTCGTTTTCGAATTATTATTCATTTTTAAAGTTCGTCCTGACTTTTGGATCACCCGGTATATATATATATATATATATATATATATATATATATATATATATATATATATATATATATATATATATATATATATATACATATATATACACTTTATGGTATTTTTTAACATAGAAATATGAAGTTTTATTGAAAATGAATAGTATTTAAATCGGCACTGATAAGTTGCTTTTATCTTTCAGATTTTTATTGAATTTTACTCACTTTACTATATTTTAGTTAATTTCAATGTGTAGTTAAATTAAAAATATATTTTTTAAAACATATTTCTTTCACATGCCATTATTACAAAAATTTCTAAATGGTTTGAAATAAAATCACTAGTAAATTAATTTAGCCGAGTAGTTATATTTATATAATGGGAAGAACAATGCTTTGGACTTCAACTCAACAGTTTCTACTTTTGATTCCGACTTCAAATACTTGCTATGGTTTGAAAATCACTTGAAACCTTAAGATCTAGTTATTCTGTGGGTTTAAGTGAATTCTTTGCTCTTTTAAAAAGTGAACTTTTCATTTTCAAAAGACTCCTTTTGCTCACACGAGTCACGTTAAAGAACTCATATGAGTAAACAGAAGGCTTACGGCGTTAAGTTAAGCGTAAGTTTAAGTAAGTAAATAATACATAAAGTTTGAAAAATCTCTCTCACTCAGTAGGTATTAATATATTTTCAACTGACTAAGTAAGTTTTTTTTTGCAATTGATTAATTAATTAGTTAGAGTATTATAAATAAAATATTTCTATTATGAAGAAATTTAAGTACAAAAAATACATTTAAACGTACAAAGTTCATTCCATCCTAAGTAATTTATGAATGCTTTAAATATTTAATGATAAAGCTTTTAATATTTAATAAAATTTTGCAAGAGCCTGTAAGATTTGTCATACAGTGCATGACAAGTAAATGAAAAATATGTACTCGTAAATTAAATGAAAAAATTTCATTACATATATAAAAACATTTTTATTTCATTTTTTTATATAAAAACATATTTATTTTATATTTTTGGTAATGAGATTTGATGAAAATTTTAGTGGAATTATTAAACTGAACTTTAAATTAAAAAGCTAGAAAACACTTTTTTTAAATTTAAAGCTTAGGCCTTCTCAATAAGATCAGAAATGTTTATTTTCTCTAAACTATATTTTTTGAAGACATATTTAATTACTTTTTGGAAATTCATTTTGATATAAAATACGTCATTCTAAACAAAAACAAAAAATATCCTAAAATAAAGTAGACCGAATATTGATATGTTCCAGTAGTATCGAAAATCACTTTTTAATAAACAAAAATGTATTAAAAAAGTGCCATTTTCTTTCCGCTTGATGAATAATATCATATCAAATAGAAAAATCAATTTCCTGGGTACGGAAATAATTTTGTCTCTCCATCATTCTCTCTCCTTTTTTAATGAGATTTCAGCCCAAATATATTGAGTTTAAAGTGAAGTTCCGCTTTATTGCTATTACTTTTTATTTTAAATAGTTTCCTTCCATCTGTCTCCTGTTAACATTGATGTCTTAAACAAAATCTGGATTGGAATAATCTTTTGTAGTCAAGTAAGGGAAATGTTTAGATTTCTTTCTTTTTTAAAATTTCTCCTCAATCAAATTTTTATTATTAATAAATCAACAAAGTCAGTTTCATATTTAAAGACAAAAAGTAGAGTTGTCTTGCAAATATTAATTTAAATTATGGAAAAAATTGTACAGGTGTTGCTCGTGAAACTAAATTGGATTGTGTTTTAATAAAATAACATTCAAATTAGTGTTTCATACACTTTCATAATTCATAGTGTTCTTTAAATGACTTATTTTAAATTTTCTTTAATTGATTTATTTTAAATGTGCTTTTAAACTTAAATTTTGATAAAAATAATGTAATTCGTTTTTAATAATGATAATAAGCTACCTGACAAAACCCAGCAGTTTCTGCAGACCACATGTTTCAGAGAAAAAAATCTATTTGGAGGAACAACGATGCTTACTACTAAGTTAAATTTATTGAAAAAACGGTTTTGTTCCATGAAATGGGGTCTCACGTATAGATCAACTAAAAAAAAAGAAGGTGTGGAATACTTGAAAATTTTTTCTTTCATTACAAAGCTTTTAAATCAGCTTCTTTTCATGCACGTTTATATGTGCTTCTGATCGGTGGCGAAGTGAAAAAACAGAAAACACATTTTTGGAGATAAATTAAAACAATGCTTTTTCAAAAATAAAAAAAATGATAAATTTCGTTACTTCTTAAAAAATTAAATTTTGGTAAAGTATAGTGAAGGAGAGATCCACTGCTTTAGATGTTTTCCTATTCCCTTAATATTTACACAAAATGACATTTTAAAGATGATAAAATAATCACGAGGTTGATTTTTGAAGCTAAAAGTATTCTCAAATGGTGTGCAAAGTCACTTAATCCAATTTAGTGAGAATTCAAGCTATTGTTAATTAAATTTTAAATTAATTACAAAAGCTACAATCAAAATTTTGAAAGAAACATAACTTACGTTTTAAGTTATCCAGAGACCAATTTCTTGATATACATTTCATTCATCCTTCCTCAATTTAATCCCGGACAAGAATTTGGCAGAAACAGAAAATAAGGGTTTGATTTATACAAATAGCTGAACTTCCTTAGGACTAATTTGTACAACTTGAACTACTACTTAAATTGAGATGAATGTTTAGTTTCAAGAAAGATATTTAAAAATAAGGCTAAAAATTGCAGTTAATGCAATTTGTTAACAGGAAGGAAATATAATTTATTATGAAAAAGTTATTTTAATAAGGCTGATTTTTTTCGTATTACAAGCTGAAATAAATTAGAATTTTTCTTATTTAAGATAACTTTACAAAGTTGTTCTCATATTTTTCTATTCTTCCCTGATTTTTAAATGGTATCACTGCTTTCCATGAAATAAATCAAGGAATAATTCATGTGTAATATGTTTGTAGTAATTTGTATACACAATAAGCAATATGACCTTTAAGTTTTCATACATATTTTTATTTTGCTTACGAAAAATGTATTTCGACACATTTGTGGTAAAAAGTGAGGCAATATTTTTATAACACTCAGAATCTTTGTAAAGCATAAAATCAAAAAAAACTAATTTTGTAAACTAAAATAACACTGTTTTCTGTCACGCTGATGGCACGATTATTTTCTCTGTAAATGTAGCTGTGTTAAAGGTTACTTACAGTTACTCTTACAAAATAATTTACATATCTTCATTATAGTAAATGTAATTATATATATATATATATATATATATATATATATATATATATATATATATATATATATATATATATATATATATATATATATATATATATATGTATGTATGTATATATATATATATGTATGTATGTATGTATATGTATATGTATATATATATATATGTATATATATATATGTAATAAATGAGCACAGAAAATAAGCACAGACATAGAAATCAAACTCACAATTTCACTGATTGTGGAAAACAATGAATATAGAAAAAATACCTCAAGATATCATTCATACAGGAATAAAGAGCAATAGAGAGGGATGAATAAGATTATCAACAAAATGAGATATATTCATAATCAAGCAAATGTCCTAATCTTGACTCCACTTTTATTCGAGAATTACATTAATAAATTATTCATCGTTGTGGTGAGAAATATTGGATAGCATTACTCTGTAAGCTAAACCCAATGCAGTTTTTATGAGGTTCAAATTAGAAGTCATGATTCATCTGACGAATATGTTTTATTTTAAGGAAGTTATTGATAATGATAGTTCTAAGAGGAGAGTTATCCATTATTCGGAAATCAAGAATAACAGCTCTTGTGAAAAGTTTGACATAAATTGGAAAGATGTCTTGAGCAGATTAGGACTAAGCAAAACGCATCTCTTCTTAAATACAATTAGTACACCCCAACAGCGAATTTTACATGAATGATTTGCCTTGATACATTTCTCCCAAAGTCTAAATCGACCCAAGGAAATAATAACATAACCGTAAATATTTTGTGCATAGTGATACATACCTGATGCGTTTACTGCTGCTCTCATGAAAATTTCTGGATATATACGTATTTGGCGGCCAACTGTTTCTCAATAATGCAAGTTTTTTCTATGATGTTTTTTATCATATTTACTTGGTTATGTCATGCATCCAGTTTTATTGCTGATTAGCATGATATCAATAGATTAAGCTCTTTGAAGTTAAATAATCGTTAGGTATATATTAAATAACTCAAAACTTAGAAGATATATAAAATTTACTCTGTTATATGAGGGGATTAAAACAATGACTTTATAAATCAATTTAACATGATATTTAAAAATCAATTTTAAGGAAACCATAAAATGTTAAGATATACTAAAAATACGCCTGTCCTGCACCGAGTATTATGGATGGGGCGTTGTCTGATATTACTCTCGCACTCCACTAGTATGCATTATCGGTACTTTAAAGAGCCATCACTACATCACCGAGGTGTTGGAGCAAATTGTCCTTCCTTAACTTCAGGGCTTCCCCACAGCCATATTCCAACAGGATAATGTGCGACCACACGTGGTACGCATTGTCCAAGGGTTCTTCGTCAATCACCAGATTGAATTGCTTTCCTGGCCAGGTTGCTCTCCGGATCTTTCACCAATAGAAAACATGTGGTCCATGGTTGCTGAACGATTGACTCAGATTACATTCTCAGCTGTCATACCCGATCAACTTTGGCAACGTGTGGAAGCTGCTTGGTCTCCTATACTCTGGCTACTGATTTTAGTAGGAACCACACTTCACAGAAGTCTATAAATTTAATCATTTGATACTTAATCAACGTATTTTATCTACTAAATAAATTTTGTTGTGACATCTCTTGTCTTTCTTGGAGTTGCAATTTCGGCGGACTGCAGGGTAGATTATTATTACAAGAGAGTTTAATTTTAGAAACTATCTCTTCATATATTTGAATTAGGATTCAAGAAACGAACACAAGAGACAGTTTCACGTGTGTGATTTCAATAAGATACTGATAAATATTCATAATAAACAAATTATTATTAACAACTGGTAAACTTTCCTTTTAACTTATAAGAGTTTTATTAACTTATAATTAATAGCAATGCGTAATAATATTTCATCATAATTGAAACAGTGTTTTGAATGTCATTTAATTAAAACATAAAATTTTTATATTGAAAAATGAGTTTAGGATTCAAAAATTTAACTGATAAATAAAATAAACTAATCTATTTGTATATCTATGCATTTTCAAATACGAATCGATATTTATTAAAACCTCTGTTAGTTAAATACGAAAAACCATTCAACTAATAAAGGGTCTCTTTCACACACACACTTTTGTGACTCATAAAAGTACGAATAGGAATGTTTTAACTTCAGGAAATTAAGGTAGTTATAAAATTTGCTTAAAGCAAAATCGTTAAATTATGTAGGAAGACAAAGTATCTCTGAAAATTTTACCTTTGAGTATAATAAGTTGAAATAAGTGTTTTTACAAAGTAAAATATAAATTAAAAATAACTTTTTAGTGTGTAAATGGGAAAACAGTGTAGTAATTAAATGTAAGACTTTCAGGAAATATATTTTATAAAATTATAAATATTTGTTGTACGGAAATATTCAACAGCGTAAAATTTATTTTGTGAAGTTAATTAAAATAAAATGCATTTGATCTAATCCTCTCATTTTTCGTAATAAGAAAATAAGAATTTTGTATACTTTCAGTATATTTTTGCCATTCTCAACTAACTTAAAATTTTTCATTTAGATTATTTCTCTAAATTTTATTAGTATTAAATGTTAAAAATGGAGTTCTCTTTTATTTACGCTGTTTCCTTATCTTGTATTGAATAAAATTATTACTAAATATTCTTTTCATAAGCAATTTAGATTTATGTTTTAGTCAGAAAGTTAACATTTTGCATTGTTTCTTTATAAGTATCTTTCATAGAAATCGTTATTTTAACCCCTTCATTACTAACTGTGATTACTTTAAAATGCTTTGTATTTGATCTATAATTTTACTAATTTATTCAATTAACTACTCCCGAAAATTTTCATTAAAAACATTATTTTTATGAGCATAGTTAATTTACTAAAGTAATTTGTATGTTATTATACATGTTTGTAACAGCTACGTATTATACATACTAGTTGTCAAGCCAGTAGACATTTGAAAGGACTCACATTTTTTGGGGGTGGCTAGAGGTTTCCTCTTTGTCCCAAATAACGTCAGAAACAGACACGACCTCAACACATTTTGGACTGCTTTGGACTGGATCCACAATTGTCTACTTCTTGTATTAAACTTCATTAATGTCAACGGTTTCATGAACTGTCTGAATCCGTTAAAGAAGAAGGGAGATAAGAACCAACAACAACATATTAGTTGTATTATTATACATGTTATAATACATTATCATTTGATTAAAATTATATTTATTTGTTACAATAAAATACACTCATGTCCATAAATTAAGGATAATGCAAGTTCAGGCAAAGAAAGAGAATAAAGCAAAAAAAAGTAACTTATTTGTAAAGTTTATTTATTAATCAAAAGATAAAGTGCAAAAAAGATGCTAGATGTTTGACATCATTAGTAAAAATTGCGATTTTTACTCCTTGGAGCAAATTTCAAAAAAGAACCTATTTACAAAAACCCATATAACATGGTTGGTATGATGGTTAATACATAGTATGCTCCCCAGACGATGCAATACAGGCCGTACAACGCCTAGGCATGCTGATTATCAAATTATCGATCTGATCTTGGGGAATATTACACTATTCACATCAAGTAATACTCTCCGAAGTTCCGGTAGACATGTGGGAGGGGGTTGACAGGCTGCAATTCATCGGCCAAGCATGCCCCACACATGCTCTATTGGATCCAAGTCCGGTAAGTATGCTGGCCAGTCCATACCGGTGATATCCTCCAATTGAAGGCATTCGTTTACAATGTTTGCACGGTGAGGACGGGCGTTGTCATCCATAAACAGAAATTCTGCACCCATAGCGCCCCGAAACAAACGTACATGTTGTTCCAGAATTACATACCGATAGATGTGGCCTGTCATGGTTACATTTTGAACATGCAAGTTAGTTCTGGAATCCAGATAATTCCTCCCTAAACGAGCAATCTTGCATTACCATAACGGTGTCGTTCAGTGGTGTTCTTTTGGTGGTAGCGGGTACCTGGCCCTCTTCATATGAAAGTCCGACGAGAATCAGTCTGAAAGCTAAACCTGAACTCGTTGGAAAATATCACACAAGACAACTGCTGTGGTGTCCACAATGATTGCTCTCTAATCCATGCTAGCCGCAGGCGTCAGTAAATTGCGATAAGTGGAACTCATTTGACAGGCCTACTAGCATATAGACCAATGTGCCCTAAGCGTCTGTACCCGGTCTGCCTTGAAACTGTCGTACCGGTAGCTGAAGAGAGCTGACGAGACAGGTCTGATGCTCCGTCTGTTTCTTTTGGCATTAACTGCTAAATAATGATCCTCATTTGGCGTTGTAACTCAGGGGTGACCTATGCTGTAACATCTGCTCACATTAACATCATCTTTGAACCATTGCCAAAGTCTGGAGATGATAATCTGGGCGATTCCAAGTTCTTCGGATACTTCCATCTGAGTATGTCCACATTCCAGACGGATGATAATTCTACCACGTAAAACATTATCCAAATGCTTCCTTTGTGCTATAACTATGCGGTTATTGCACTGAAAGGCTTTTAAAGCACTTGTGAACAATTTTACTTCTTTGCAATCATTCGTTATATACCCCTCTTTTACACTCTCATCATTGTGGCGTACTATCAGCTCCATCCGGAGGTTTCATGTAATTTAGATATCATTCTTCAAGATTTGTTTGATAATTCTAGTTGTGAAATTTTTATTTTAAAATTCAATTTCTGTATGATTCTGGATTATCCTTAACTTATGGACATGAGTGTAAGTACGCTTTCTATTTGTTTTAATTAGTTTCTTATTTTATGTGTGCAATTTTTTTTTCATTTTATATTTTGTATTATTTATTTTGTTTTCTGATATCAAATTCGTATACAACAATCGTAATCTTTGATAAAAATTTATTTCCGTTTATGAAAATAATGAATTTTAACTTTTTAATGTTTCAAAAAGATAATGCAGTCCTATAATTTCAAATAACTTTTTACTCTCTCTCTCTCTTATTTCATTTTCGTAAATCTTCAATTTTTTACATTTATGATTTTAAAACGATTATTTAGAAATGAAATACGAATGATATATTTTAATTGTTTTTCCAGAAAATTTAGTTTTTCTTAAAACATGCCAAAGAAAATTGTTGCTAAATATCAAATTTCATTTAATTCTTAAACTTAAAGGAAACTATTGTTAATTATTTTTACTTTAGATATACTTTTCTCATTCGTGACTTAAAAATAATAATTGTAGAAGGAGGGAGCTTTTATTTTTATTTTATTCAATCTTTAGATATTAAAAATAAAAAGAATTATTTCAGTATTTTTCTAAAGTAGTTCATACTTTTTGCTACATATTTTGATTAAGAATTTAATATTTTTCTCTGTAACTTTATTCTTCTTGTTATATTGTATTAAGATTAATTTTTAAAGATAATGCTTGTGAATCTTTTTTTGATACTTTTCATACGATTATAAGCTAATTTCTTTTTAAAGATACACAAATTTATTCAGTGAAGGTTTTGCTTATTCATAGCATTAAAGAGTAAATTTTTCTGTTTTCCCAAATACAAGATTCCCTAATTTATTCCAGTTTTATACATGCTATAAAGTGTAGACCTAATTTTTTATTACTAAATATGCATTAGCGATCCAATGTTAATCTAAATTGTATTTTAAAGTATTTTTTGTATAGTCTAAATTGCGTAAAAATCCTCCTTTGATTTTTCTTTATTAATATTTCAAATCTATGCAGAGTTATTGATTTCGAAGCAGCATGTTTAAAATCCCTATATCTAACAGAACTTTCAAATTTTCAAATATTGCAAAATATATTAAACTTATTAAATATTTAAGGTTACGCACAATTTTCCTTTAATAGTAAATCACTAAGTGTGTAGACTAAACTGTTTTAATAATAATTTTTATTTATGTTAAATTTTATCGAATCATGTAAGATTTGAAATACTTTTGTATTTGAATAAATTATTTTCGTACTTTTTTTAATTTAAAATGTAAATTTTAAATGGTTCTAATGTACTTTCATAATTGATGTTTATTTTTGGTTTCTATTCAATATTTTTTTTAAAATCGCGATATATTAAATATAACTTCAAGTTTTCAAAATAACTTTCCCAAAACAATTTCTTGCTTAGAATTAAATAAATAAGAAGTAGAACTAATGATTTTAATTCTAGTTTTTAAAGATCTTTAAATCACTATAAGAGGAATGGTTACGATTTTTTCCTGAATTTTAGTAGAATTCATGTTAGTTGGGAATTAAATACCAAATATGATTTTAAAAGTTATTCATAAATTAATATAAGATTCCATTGCACTCTTTTTTTACATTTATAAGAATTTATTCATTTGTTTTTCATTGTATCAAAGTTTAAAATTCTTTCTTAACAAATGTACTCTCTAGCTATAAAAATCCTTACTCAGTTGTAACAATTTATTAAAAGTGCATTCTTAGTTGTTTTAAATGAAAACATAAGGAACAATTTCAAATAAGAAATTTATAACTAGCATTTTAATAAAAACGGAAGAAAAATGATGCGAAGTGATAACTTTTGACAACACAGGACTTTCTAAATAAAACTCGTGTTTCCAATTCCCTGATAACAATGATGATCTTAAATGTAAAGTTAATGGAAATTTTTTAAGCCAGAATCTTTAGAATTATACTTCTGGAATAACTATATAATTAAGCCGAATGACGCTACGATGAGAATCAATGACACCACTCATTCTACTCGATATAATGAAAACAATCAAAAGAACAGGGAAGCAAATGATTTTACAAAATGTATGATAAGTTATGAGATTTCGGTGGTTATTGAAAGAAACAGCTAATTTCATCTAATCAGTGTTGTTTATGAATCAAAAGTCTCTCGTGCTGCTATTAGACCCATGTCAGTCTGCTGAGAGTAAATCCTGTATAGTTTTCTTAACAAAATCCGTACTCTCCAACAGACATTGAAGGAAGAATTTCGTGAAATTTGTATTGCAGTTTTTTTTGCTCAATCAATGTAGTTTGTTGTGGAATATTTTATGGGGGAATTTGGTCCATTTCAACTTGAACGAGCTCTGTTGTCTTATTAACGCAACAGGAAACTGAATCTTAATATATCAAGTGTATTAGCAGCAACCTACGAATGTTACGGCATGCTGTAAATTCACCTCATCACTTTATTCACTAAATCATTGTATTTCATTTTTTAAATAGGTGAGTAAAACAAGATTTGAAATCTAATCAGCCACTAAAATAATCATCAAGACAAACTGACATAGAATGGGACCCCAGAATTTCAGCAATATTCATTTCATTAAGACACATTTTTTTTATGCGAAACAGGGAACATCTTAGTATCGATTTGACTGCACGCAGTGATTATTTAAACTATTGAAAGCTGCTGTGGAGTTTTGAACTTTCACTGCTTGTTTGTTTCCCGGGATGACTTTTCATGGATGGCGGGAGTCACATGACCCATAAATTATTATAACAGTTTTACTTTTAGAATTACATGAGTCTATTCTTACTTTTCTGCTCTTATTTCTCATTCTTACTAACTCTGAAATTTATTTTCCAAAAATATATTTTTCAGCTCAGAAAAATAGTCACAGCTTTTTTTTTTTATGAATACAAGGGTACTTGGATAGAAAATTTACTATTTCCATTAAAATAATTGGAAGCAATAAAATAACTTTACTGTACAAATTTGCTAAATAACATGATAATGAAGCGTGTATTTATATTGAAGTTAATATATTTGATGTGTCCAACACATTCAAATGCTGTTGTAGAATTAATTTGACTCTTAAGGCAAATAACTGATTACATCATTGAATTGAGTAATAAATGTAATTTATTGATAGCGATGCAAGATTTTTTAAAAAAATATCCATCGTGTTTCTGCTTTCCAGGAGGATTTTTTATATATAGTGACCCGCGTATTTCGGTGTCAAACGAAAATTGTCAAAGATTCAACTGACAGATAATCATACTGGAAGCAGATACATGACATTCATCTCGCGCTACCAACGATGATTAGAATTGAACCTGGTATTTATTATTTCAAAGAACATAGTATTACAACTAGTTCACAATATGCACCAGAGTGCTTAACATGTGTAAAAGAAAAATTCTTTTCATGCACAAGTAATCGACTGTTTTTTTTAATCCTTTCTGCTCACCTAATTTTAACTCATGAGACTTCTGGTAATGGGTATTCGTAAAAAATCGAAATTTTTTTTTAATACTACTGAATCTGAAAGAATGTATTATTCAGCAAGTTTATGAAATTAAAGGTTATTATGTTCCACAATAAAATACATTATGCTGCGAATAGAGAGGATTGAGGAGAAATATAGCACAAGTATAATACGAACAAACATATGGCAAAAAAAAAAAAAACTGATTTCAACCGAAAGTTTTCTTAATCTGAATGCCACGTGTCAGCACTTTCATTTACTATATCCTATATAATTATGATTATAAGTTCTGAAAAGTGTATTGTTCAAACTTCATGCTTTATTAAGGTGTGTGCAAATCCCTCAGCATTGCTCATTGTGTTGGAAAATTTTAACTTCGGAAAGCAGTAGGAAAATTCTATTTTGAATTTTATTCAATATTTAAATTAGGCTCATTAATTAATCATTCTACTTTTTTACATTATAATTGCAACTATCATGACAATATATATTTATATCCACTTATGTAACGAAACAGTAATTATTGACATTATTTTTATGCAAGAATGTTTCCAGAAAATTATTATAGTCAGAACTGTTTCATCTTTTACGTTAATTTTAGCTCAATACTTCTGTGTATATTTATTCTCAATATATTAGGCTTATGAACAGACGCTTCGCTGCAGAAAGCGGTGAGGATGCAAAAAACTTCCAGAACATTCGAGAAAAGTTTGTTTTGTGACAAACTAATTCTTCTATAATACATTCATCCTTATTATAATTTACAAATGATCTTGGTGGAACAACATATAGAAAATGGAGATTTGATTTAGTTCTCGAAAAAATAAACATCGGAGGCATGAAATTATTAGCAGCATTAATTGATGTTTCAGCATTCTCTCCTTAACGTCTAAAAAATCATTGAACTAGTAGCAAACAATAACTTCTCACGTTTTAATGCATCACCATTTTACATTTTAAGAAGAGTTGTTCAGAACCGAGTACTACCTGTTTTGTCGGACTGGTAAATTCCTGGGTTTTTCAGGCAACGATATTTGTCAGAAAACAAGTTTAGCATATTTCAAACGTGATACAATTTCTGGTTCATTAATTTAAAATAATAGTTAAAATGGTGTTATCAGATATGATGAGTTTAACTAAAATAAATCTTCCAGCTATTATAATCTGGAAAATAAAATTGGTTGAGATTAAATTTAAAAGTTATTAGTAGAATTTTTTAAAATATCGGTGTTGATAAAGGAATCAGACCATTTTTGTTTCGTTTTACTCTAAATGACTTAGAGTTTATTTGCAAATTTCATGCATTTTCCATCAGATTGAAGCATTAATGTATCTTAAGTTGTAGGATTCCTATTTTATCCGTCTACCATGTTTTGTTCAACTTTCCTGTATGTACTTTATATAAATTACTTGTCTGCTCTATAAAAGGAGTTTTAATACACGATGTGGTTATATTTTTAAATGCTGTTACTACAAACGACATTAAATATGATATTTGTTCAAAATATGAGGATTTATGACTCAACAAAATATGAGGAAATTTTTTTGAATATGAGGAAATATTATTGAAAAAGTAATTAAAATAATAAGACAAAAAACTAAATAAAAGTAAAAAGTACATCTCTCACAAGCAGTCACTTGAAATTAAAAATAATCAAAACCAAAACATGAATAATGAATTATCCTAATTCAGTTAGTGAGGAATAATTACGAAATAAGGGATGTTTCCACCAATATCTTTATATTAATACTTTTTCCAAAGAATTGACTCAATTAACGATATCGAGAAAATAATGTTTTGTATGTTTTCTTTAGAAATAAATTTTTGTTTGAAGGTAGAAAATATACTTTTGTTATCAAAAATGTTAGAAATAAAATTAATTAAATAATTCTTAAGAAGGAGATTAATCAAATTTACTTTTCAAGTTTGAAGTCAATATATCTAATTTTTTTCAAATTGAAATAAATTCATTTTGATAAAAGTAAATACAAATTTAACTATACCACTTTCTTATGGCTAAAAAGTTTTGATTTTAATTATATTCTTGCTCTTAGAGAATACATGTTTTATTTAATGCGAAAAAAATTCCATAAATATAAAATTGATTTTATTTTTTAATTAACTAAAATATTAATCTAAAATTTAGATTTATGTAACTTAAATTTTCGACTCATTTTTAAATAATTTTATCACACAGGGTTTTTATAACTACATAACTAACTAATAGTGAATGACTACTTTCCCTTTAAATTTGCTGTTTTATTTATGTAACGATTCTTCATTGTTTTTCCTAACATAAATAATTACTTAGGCATTAAATATAAGTTATGATCAATTATTGAAGTGCCAAAAATTTAGTAAAACTAATGTTTATTGATTTGAATAAAAATAATAATTTCTCTGTGTAAACTTGAAACACAGTCCACATAAAAGTCTAGATTTAAATTCATATATTTTTCAAAAAATCAAAGAATGATGGATTTTGAATTATAAAATTTATATATATATTTGACAATTTTAATTTAGTAATAAAATATGTTCCTTTCCATTTGATTAAACAGTAAAAAAAAGTACTAACTAAGTATTTATTCCCTTGTAATACAATTCTTCATTTGTAGATTATTTTGTTGTTCTTGTGTGCTAAGTTACGATTAAAGAATTATTTTATTACACCAAATTTTCTCAAATTATACTGACCGATATTTATATTTTATTAGAGAATTCACAATGAATGATGATGATTTGTCTCTAATCAATTATTGACCTCTATTATGTACCTTCCAATTTCAGACAGTACCTGAAAATATTTTTAATAATAACAACATCGCTGTTGAGTTCAAAATAAATTTTAATATGGAAGGTATGCATTAAATGTTCATATGTTATGAGTCTATAAATGGAAAATTATTAATTTAATTTTATCTTCAATTTCATTTTGAAACGATAGTATGGATGTAGATTTCAACTAATGTTTTATGTTAAGTTAGACAAAAATGCATGAAATTATTTAATACTAGTAATTATATATAGCTAATTTATGTCTTCATTTATGTCTTTTTACACCAATATTCATAGTTGCAATTTTTATGCAAAATTTATTTCATATAAAGCAGATAATAAAAATGAAATGCATTCTGCGTGCATTTCATTGTCATTAATACAATCAAGCTCTCTAACTCAATATTTGTTGAAATGCAAAATTTAATTTAGCGCTTAATCTTTCAATGCATACATTATTGAAATAACAATCTGTTGTTCAATGAAACTAAGCCACAATACTCAAATGATTCTTTTCGCTTTGTAGAAAACGGTATTCCGAATTGATTAAGCAACTGGCGCATTGTCACATGATAAGATTTCGGAGAAAATGTTCGATAGATAATATTAATGACCAGTATTAGATAGGATTAAACAAGATTGTTTTGAGCAAGTTTCAAGGAGATTGAGATACAAATGGAAAGAGCTTGCTTGTGTTTTAATATTTTCTTCAGACTTCATTTGTGTTATAATATTTGTTTTCAATGAAATTAAATCACATATATCAAAATATCTAAACTTAGAACAATTGAGATTCGCATTGCTAAAATTGTTCTATACATCTTTCAAATTTGCTTATTAATTTTTCTAATGAATGAATTCTAAGGAAATGTATATGAATCTTCTGATTATATTTAGAATAGAAATAGAATAAAGAATTAACTTTTATAACATTATTTAAAAATCATTCGGTGAACAATTTTAATAGAATAATGTGCTGTGCATGGATTTGAGACTACAAAACAATTAAAAAATTTGTATTTTTTACAAATATTATAAACAGTTTCAGTAAAGGCTGTTTATAAAAATAATTTTTTGTAATTTTTAATTGCATATCATTTTTCGTATTGAATGTTCAATTGTATTTGTGTTATGAACTAGCAAATGTTGAATATAAATTGATTAGAAAATTGAAATCCTAAGTTTTCTTCATGATTGTTTAATTATTTATTTATATTATGAATACACTTGTTTTTACACTATAATTTGTGAAAACAACTTCGGTGATGAAATCGAAATAATAAGACAGTTTGAATGAAAATATTTAAATACCGATAAACATTTTAAGTGTTCGCGGTACAATTCAAAATAAATTTTCAAAAGAATCCTAATAAGTACAAATGCTTTCTTAAAACAATTATTTTGAATCCAAAAATTGATCAAAGGAAAAAAAAATTGGCAATAAAAAAATTGTTGAATTTGTAACTGCACAATAACATCACTTTTAGCTGCTGTAGAATAGCGATTAGAATCAAAATAACTTTAATTTTTGAGTAGAGAATCTTTGTTTTAACAAGAAACACATGTATTTTAAAATAACTTGCGAAACATGTCTCTTTGAAGTATAAACATTTATTAGGTTTGTGGTTAGAAATATGCACTGTTCAATGAAATCATTGTACAATGTAATGGCTTGTTTACCAATTTTTTTAAGAGGATGTATAATAAATATTAAATTATGTATATATTAGTACAGTGTTTCCTGAAAAGTATATATGTATAAATATGCATTTGCAATATGATTGGAGAAGAAGCCCTGCATTAGCGCATATTTTGAACAATGTCTTTAAAACTATATATTTACATTTATTTTCCAAATAGACTTAAGTTAAGCTTTCACATTAATACTTCTTTAACTAATGTGTGTACAGTTTAATCTTACAGTAACTAAATATTTCTCAAAAGGAACGTTGAAACAGCTGTAAATCAAGGATCCGAATCACCGAAAAGCAGTTGCCAGAATTGGCCCCCTTACCGGAAGATCTTGGCTAAGTATAAAGGAGTAGTCTTCACGTCTTGGATAGTCCTATCTAAATACTCATCCATAGTACTTCAACAATTTCGCCGAGCGCCATCCCCTCACCATGATGAAGCAATCTGCAGAATTCGTAGGAGATCATTTTTCTTTCAACAATCTTGTTCTTGTTTACGATTTTCGGAAGTTTCATGGGCTCGTGAACTTGATTCAGCCTGAAGATTAATCATGAGGAATAAGACAACAACAATAATTAAATTTTTAGAATCAGTTTATATTTAAATTCTTTAAATGAAATTAAAATTTCACAAGCATTCAGAAAATTTTTGATTTGAATTAGTTTTATATGAATAACCGGTGAATATATGAATTGATTACGTAGAACTAAATATATATGAATTGTATGCAGAGTAATGTGCACACACATCATTGTCAAAAGATGACTATTGAACCAATTTGGATCGTTACCTTAAATTCTCTCCAGAATCGTTAAATAATGCTGTGAGCAACCCCACCTCCAGAATTTTCGATCTGACATTGGATTTCTGAATAAAACAACCACTTGGAAACAAGTCAAAAAGACTGTCTGATAGTCATATCAACAATATACAATCTTAAAAAAATCATGATTCTGAGTGGATTCCGCTCAGAAGGAGTAAAATTTCATTTTGACAAAACGCAAACAATCTTTAAGATAGAAATTCATTCTTTTGAAAGATGCAGTGAAACTATTCTTTTTAAGGGGAGTAACAACAAATCGCTTAAAGTGGTAAATTAAATAGATAAAAAGAGTGAATTTAAATGTTTTATAGAAGTATTGTTGATTTTTTTATATTGACAATTTAGTGCAAAAAATAGATTTTGAATTTTTTATTTTAAGGGGTTTATTTTAAGGAGTTTTTTTTTTGACAATTATAGTAATATAAAGATGTGATTTTTTATTTAGTAAGTTTATCATGTGGTATTTAACATTAAATACATGATGATATTTATATAAAATATCTAACGCTTTTCAGTCTTTCATATCCAACATCAATAAATTCATTATTCACAGATAAAATATTTTATATTCACGTCTTGCTTTTGACCACAGCAAAGAAAAGTTAGTTGAATTAGTACTTTTGAGTGCTGTTCTTCCTCTAAAGATCTCTTCACCTAATTCAAAAGAAAATCTTAATAACTAAAATTTATATAGTATAGTGCATTCTCATTAGTATTTATATAAATTTTAAAACTAAAATTTCATAAGAATAATACTTCAAAAAAATAAGCCTTATTTTGCTGCAAAGGAGTAATTGATAAATTTGTTAATTATTATTTAGAATTTTACACAAGCATTTTAAAAAAATGAAAATAGTATTATTATAATGACTTACTCCAAAAATTTCATCATGCGTTCTGATACTTGATACGAATTTCGTATCAATCGGTCAGCACTGTGCCAAAAAACTATTTGAAAATTTTAATTTTTTAAGCAGAATTTAACAAAATAAAATCATAGTAATTAAAAAATACGATGCATGAGTAAGAAACATAATAATATAAACATAAAATTTTAAGTATATTTAAATAAACAAATATTAAAAATCATACTTTGAGCATTTAGTACTTATTTGAGCATAGATAAAGCTGTTTGAAACAACAATATTCATTTTGTAGTAAGAAAAAAAGAAGCAATATATATATATATCTGACCTCTCTGTAACTAGAACCCAATTTACCCAAACTCATCTACTCATTGGTGATTATAAATTTGAACCAGTTGATGAATTTATCTATCTTGGCTCAATGGTTAACAAAAATAATGACATTCTCCCAGAGGTAAGAAGACGTTTAACTGCAGCTAACAAAGCCATTTTTGGCCTAACACATTTATTAAAAACTAAATTTTTATCACGAAAACTAAGTTGCAGATCTATAGAACCCTTATCCGTCCCGTTTTGACTTATGCCTCGGAAACTTGGACTTTGACTGTAAGAGAAGAGAGACTGTTGGGCCTATTTGAATGCAGGATTTTAAGAAGTATCTTTGGAGGTACGAAGGAAAACGGTGTCTGGCGCAGAAGATACAATACAGAACTCTACCGAATGTACAAGGGGCCAGACGTTGTACATCACATTAAAGTAAGCCGTCTTAATTGGGTTGGACATGTTATTAGAATGAAGGACAATAAAACACTAAGGGAAATATTTTTTGCAAAGAGGAAGACCAAAGCTGAGATGGGTGGATGCAGTCGAAGAAGACTGTTGGGTCCTTAGAACAAAAAATTGGAGGAGTTTGGCTGCCAGTAGAAGTGGCTGGAAGAAACTTATTCAGAAGGCCTGGCCCACCCTGGGCTGGCCCGCCATGAATGATGATATATATCTGAGCATTCTAAATTTTACAAGGAAATAACACTCATAAATATTGTAGATATATTAAGCTCAAGTACAGACCTTTTTTTTTTACTTTTTTATTGAACTGGAGCCGGTAATAAATAAATTAACGGCTTTGAAATTGTCTGCACAAAGAAATTAACCTAGCATTAATTTGATTTCATACAATAAAAAGAGTCAAGGAATTAGATATCTATGTAATTATATTCTATATTAAAATTATATTCAACCTAAAAAATACTACTATCCTGAATTATCGCATATTCATTCCATATCATTGGTCAAGTTTTTTGAACATATGATAATATTCTATGAGCATAGTATGCAGGAAATTTTCAAAGAAAACAATCACAGTCTCTGGATATTGAATATCAAATTCCAAATCTATCTGTAATAAAGAGAATAATTATTTATATTAAATTAATATTTTTAATAACTTTTTATTGTAACTTAAAGCAAAATAATTTGTTAAAAAATGGTATTCTCATTAATTAATTAATTAAAACTTAATAATTGAAGTTGTAAATTATTGATTATCTAGTTGTTTTTGAAAATTTTTATAAGAACGTGTCAAAAATGATAAATTATTGATAACCGTGAAACAAATACCAAAAATAATTTTAGAATTTTGAGTTGTGTGTGTGTGATCAGCCCTTATCAGATAAAGCCTTATCATAATTTGCAAAATGGATTGTTTAACATTAAATAAAAATATATACATGCATACATAAATTTATTTCTAATGTTAAAACATTTCTGAAAAAAATCAATCAAGTGTAACTGAAAAGCAGGTGAAAATTAATGATTAATTTTTTTTACAAATTTAAATCAATCAGAGCACATTACATTTGCGTTGTGACATAATTTAATAAAAAAAGAATAAAAATTGCTTGGAGCTTAGCATGGAGAGTTTGTAGAAGGAATTCTTTTCCCAAATAAGTACAAAATGATGCATTTTATATCTTTTTGAAGTACAAAATATCTGTCGCTCCTCGAGTGGCGAAGAACTGCTCATTTTTTTAGAGTAAAAACAACTTGAATCGTTGAAAATATTGTAATACCGTGAAACACAGAAACGTAAGAGAATCAACAAAACTCTTACGTTATTAGCCAGATTAGATTTACCCTACTGCTAAAAGAAATTATTTTATCTTCTGATCAGTACGTTAAGTACTCAGAGTAGTTTTATTATGATACTAGTGAATGTTTCAAGTTTTATGCTTTACTTTTAAATTCTAGTGCATGTATTATGATGTTGATATAGTTATATTGATAGTAATGTTGATATAGTTACAGTTGATATATATATATATATATATATATATATATATATATATATATATATATATATATATATATATATATATATATATATATATATATATATATATATATATATATATATATATATATATATATATATATATATACAGGGTGATTATAAAAAAACTTTGCCAACATCTGCACTTCTAGCGTCCATTCTATTTAACCGATCAAGATGATATTTCAAATATAGTTCTTTTGAGATATGCGCTCGAGATTCTGTGAATGGCAACACAGTGGCCCTCGCGGTTACAGTTATAGTGACAGAAACTCGAAATTTTCAAATGGAAACGTCTACTTTTTACCATCGCAAAATGTTCAGCACATGCGAAAACCCTAAATAGCGTTGAAACGGTACCGATATGTCTAAAAACGGACGTGTTCTGCAAACACAAAAAAGAGTTCTGAAAACCGGCCAATAAAACACGATCTGGGCGCACGCAATAAATTTGCATGTGACAGAGTCAAGAAACCAATCACAGAACGCCGGTCGCCAGATATTCAGCGTAGGAAACCTATAAAATACCAATCGGGTATGCGAAGTCGTCATTCGGGAACTCGCACATGCCGACGATATGAGTCTTCCTAGGAAAGTTCGCGGTGAATTGATCAAACTCTATTACCAAAATGGGATGAACGCTGCGAAAGCCTTACGTGTGTATCACCGCAATCATCGACAACGACGCGGCCCATGTACTCTGCAAGCTCTGCGTGATTTAGTGCGGAAATTCGAAGATACAGGCTGCACCTGTGACAAACAGCGCTCCGGACGGCCAACTGTTTCTGAGGACGTTGTCATGGAAGTGCACCATACAGTGACTGCAGGACACACAGAAACCGCAAGAGGCATAGCGCGCGTGTTGGATATTCCGAACTCAACGGTCCGCAAGCTCTTGCGCTCGGTACTTCACATGTTTCCGCTGTCCTTTTATTAAATTAATGTTCTTTTTTATTTTATTGATTTATTTTTTTCTTTTCAATCACAGAGGTCTGCTCCTTAGTCTGTATATCGGGTGTGCGGGGTGATATGCGGGATGGGATAATATGCATCTGGGTCACTTCATGTTTACTGCATTTTTCCTAATAATTATTTGTCTTCAATAAACTATTACCTTACACTTCTTCAACGCTTTGGACTATCCAGACAGTTATAATTTATTCCAACTCACAATTTCTCATTAACCCTCTTACGAGCAACTGAATTACTCACATTTCATTGGTCAAATCATCTGTCGCCCTATAAAACATGGAGAAAAGTCCACAACCATCACCAAGGCGCAAAATTTACTCACCATGCCAATTTAATCAAGACCTGGAAGGCCCAGATCTCAACCTCAACTGCTCAAATTCCTGCTCAGTAGTGGGAATAACGAAAGAGACGGAGGTCAAACCAACCCAAAATAACGTTTGCATTACAGAAGCAAATCAAACACCACTAGCTTTGGCAATAATAAACAAATTACAGAAAATAATCCTCTCAAAAAATAAGGGAAAATTTTATCTCCCTAAAGAAATTAGGACCAGCACAAAGGAGCTAATAAATGAATTCACTGCTCTACAGGCTGCAAAGGACTACAAAGAAACCTCCGTAACCAACAATAACCTACATGACACACTCCAAGAACTAACTCACTTAACTACGATTACAATCCCTAATCTAACGAGCGAAATCCAGCAACTTAACAACACAATGAAAATTACCCAATCCTCACGTCAAACTTCCACTCCCGTTAACAACAGTACCAAAACCTACAGTGAAGCCCTCAAGACAAAACCTACAACTGTCATAGAAAAAACCAATAATGAAGTATCAAAGAAGTTAAGCAACATCAAGACCTCAATTCGCCCAAAAGGAGTATACAACAGACAGAACTATATAGAAATTAAATGCAGATCCCATGAAGATTCTGCAAAACTCAAAGAAACCCTGACTAAGGAGAACCTGAGAGTCAACGACAAACCCCTACCAACAATGAAAATTATAATTCTCAGCCTCCCGGAAGACACACCTGAAAAATACTTGCTTGAAGCAATTAAAGAAGACCTACAACTAGACCACCGCAACCCCGAGATCCAAATTACGCAGATTCGGAAAACTCTTAGCATCTACAATCTCTGGAATTATGTTATAGAAATGCCTCGCTTCCTAGCCATACGACTTCTCAAAAATCGGAGGATCTTCATAGGTATCCGAAGCTACAGGTTAGAAAAGTTCTTAGCTTATAGACGGTGCCAAAAATGTCAGGATTTCTCACACCCAACAAATAACTGTCCTCATACAAATTTATACTGTGGATGCTGCGGTGAAAACCATAACACACCGGATTGCCAAGCGAAAAAAGCATTCTGCATAAACTGCCAGGCAGAAAATAAAAAAGGCGAAAACTTAAATGTAAACCACCCAGCTTACGACCGAAGATGCCCTACCTTATTAAAATACTCAGGAACTATTAAACCTAATTCCACACCAGACACACCGAAGCACTCTAAAGTTACTTCTCAACTACCTTCTGATTTCATTCCATGAATATCTCCCAAGGTTGCTCTTTGACACCATTCAGCACTGCGGATTTCTTGCTTCCCCATCTCCAACTCCATTCAAATATTAACAACCAAAACAATGTAACTGTTCTTCAAGTCAATCTACGTAGATCTAAACCTCCAACGGACCTACTACAAATTACAGCTCTGGAATATAAAATCGACTTTTTAATCATCCAGGAGCCTTTTATTCAGAATGGGAAAATGGCCTGCATTCCAGAGCGCTGGAATTGCTGGACTTCAATTAATAACAAGGCAGCAATCATTTGTACCTCTACCAAATTTCAGCCAATCCTGGTGTATCAGTCAGTTTCAACCGTAACCATCAAACTAACTCTGGACGAGGCACCTCTGAATATAATTTCGGCCTACTGCCCACCACCTAATCACAGAGTTCGAGGAACACAAGCAGCAGAATTATCTGACATTTCCATCACCCTAGATGAGCTGGATAATGTGTTGTGGTCTATCCATCCGGAGAATTCATTAATAGGAGCAGACTTGAATGCGCATAGTATTATCTGGGGCTATCCGTCAGAAGATTCTAGGGGCGAGCAAGTGTTGGATTTCATCCTTGCAAACAACCTCTTCCTTATGAATTCCCAATACTCTCCACCGACATTCATCAACAAACACCAACAAGGTTGGCCAGATCTTACACTGGTTACAAACCCAAATATGGCGAATGTCACAACTTGGGAGGTGCTCGATGATGAAACCCTAAGTGATCACAAATACATCAAGATTACACTTAACTGCAAAACTTCCACCTTCCAGTTTAAGCGTTTTAAAACGAAGTTCAGTGGCCACGGAAAGTTTTGTCATCTCCTGAAACCACTTATTCCAGACCTCTCCCACACAATTTCAACTTGCAATAACACTGCCGATCTAGAGAGAGCAACAATCTCTCTCCAGAAAGCTATTACCTCCTGCTGCTCCTCCAGCTTCAAACTTAAAACTCAAAGCTATGAGACCAGAACTCCCACCTGGTGGTCACAAACATTCCAAACGGAAAGGAAACAATTAAGAGCACTGAGAAGGCGTTATCAATCCTCTTCTTCTCCAGAAAAAGAGAAATATTACAAGATATATAAGGCAAAAAGAGCCGCATACTTCAAACAAATCAGATTAGCAAAAAGAAGACATGGAAGGAATTTTGCAGCTCAGCCAAGGACCCATATGGAAAAATCTACAAGGTTGTCTTCAAAAAGACAGTCCCACCAGCATATCTCTTCGTTGACAGCCATAGAACCCCCTTGGGTTCAGAACTCAACATAGCTCAAGATATTCTTGAAAGGCTTTTCCCGACGACTTCCAGCCATTCTTTCCACCCCACCATCAGCTCCAAGAATGACGTTCCATTCAGCAGCCATGAAATAGAAAGAACCATCAATTCATTAAAAAAAGGCAAAGCCCCTGGTTACGATGGAATTGATAACATTGTTATCCAAACTATCCACAGGTCTTTCCCAAATATTCTCCTCTCTTTTTTCAATAAATGTCTGGAGCTATCTTACTTCCCTCGCTGTCTTAAGGTTGGTCTTATAATTCTGTTCCACAAGGAGGGTAGGGACAAATCCAGCATCGACTCTTACAGACCAATTTCCCTCCTCCCCACGCTTGGGAAGGTATTAGAAAAATTGACGACGAAACGTTTCACTTTCCATCTCGAAACCAACAAGCTCCTCAGTGACTTCCAGTTTGGTTTCAGACAAGGCCGATCTGTAGACGATGCCCTTCTCTTACTTACCAACAAAATACAGAACAACAGAATTGATAAACTCCATACAGCAGTTATTACCATAGATATCAAAGGTGCCTTTGATAATATTGATCACCTTTAACTAAAGAAACAATTGTGTCAAACCAGAAGCCCATCTAACATCACTAAGCTTCTAATCAACCATTTAAATGACAGACTTGTTATCCTACCTACGAATGCTGGCCTTGCAACTCGAAGCCAGACAGTGGGATGTCCCCAAGGCTCCTGCAGTGGCCCGATACTGTGGAATCTAGTTGCCGATACTCCTTTGAAAATTGACTGGACCACAATAGGAAAAGAAATCGACCAGCGCAGCAATATCCACTTGCAGGCCTTCGCAGATGACTTTACTTTCGTGATAGGCGCTTGTAGTGAAAAGAAACTGGGCAGAGTAGCCTCACTAGCTCTCACTCACTTCAAATCATGGTCTGATAAGAACAACTTGAATATCGCCCTTGATAAGACCAAGTTCATGTTAGTCGCTAAACTCCAATGTGGTCCACAAATTCTATGGGGTGACTACAGATTGAAGAAGGCAAAGTCCATCAAACTCCTGGGAGTCATTTTGGACAAGAAGTTGAATTATAAAGAACATATTGTTACCCAAGGAAACAAAGCTATATTACTTCAAGAGAAGCTTCGCAGACTGGCTGGAAATTACTGGGGTTATAGTCAGAAAAACAGGATTTTACTGTACAAGAACGTCACCGAGAGAATGCTTTGCCACGGAGCAGCAATCTGGGGAGCCTCGTTAACTAATAAATTGGCCCTAAAATTATTATCTATTCAACGAAGGTTTCTTCTTAGTATCACGGGAGCTTTTCGCTCAACACCCACCTCCGCTCTGCAGATAATTACTGGCCTTCCTCCCTTGCACCTGATAATAGAAGCAGAGGCAAAATACATACGACTCACCAGAGGTGGAATTCAGTGTCTCGATCCACCGCTCCCATCACCATCAGATTTAGAAAATAAAATGAGCATTGACTCCTTCCACCCTCGTCTCTTTAATCTGAGTGAAAGAGTCTCTGTCAAAGAAACTGCACAGATGTCATGGCCACCAGCAGAATCCCTTCAAATTTTTACAGATGGTTCAAAGCTGGAAGAAGGGGTCGGCTCAGCTTTTGTAGCTTATAGAAATTCAGTAAAGATGCATGTCTGGAAAACAAAGCTGAGAGAAGATAACTCAGTCTTCCAAGCCGAGGTTTTGGCCATAGGCGAAGCAGTCAAATTTGCCACGCTAGAGAACACCACTGCCACTATTTGGTCTGACAGCCAGGCAGCTCTCAAATCGAGCTGCAATCCATCTTCATCAAGCCCTCTCGTCAGATCACTTCAAAGTTACCTGCTGGACTTTCCTTCTATCCAACTTCGATGGGTCAAAGCTCATGTTGGAATAGAGGGTAATGAGGCAGCTGACATGGAGGCAAAAGAGGCAGCCTCTTCTTCTCTCCATCATGTAGACATCCCCCTACCACGCTGTTCAGTCAAGCACACTCTACAGAACTGGATCAAAGAGAAATGGCAGGACAACTGGTCCAACGCATCTACTGGTCGTCTAGTACATGAAATTATCTCTACAGTTTCCATCAAATCTTTAAATTGGACCAGGAATGAAATCCTTTTCATGACCGGCCATGGCCCATTCCCTACTTATTTCTACAGGGTGGGTCTAACGGACACCCCAAATTGTACCTGTGGTAACGAAGGAGACCCAATACATTATCTCACGGTCTGCCCACTCACTTCTACGTGGCATTTATCAACCCCTGCAAAACAGTGGGTTATTAACTGGAAACGAGCCGTACTCTCTAACAAGACCTCTAGACGAAAACTAAACCAACTAATGGACTTCCTAATTAATCAAGAGTGCTTATTCACGTGGCTCAAGAAGAATCAGCATTGACCCTCCTCTGCTAATATCACAAGCCTAAGTACTTGGACTTCTGTACTTAGCCTAAATGCTTAGACTTTGCTAAGCAATTAGCAGCTTCAACCTATTTTAATGGACTCTTTTCAATTTATGTTTTTAATTTATGAATTCCTCTTCAAATTTTTTTCAGTGTGTTTTTAGTCATTATTTGTAATCCTCCGTATTTTCATACTTTGTCATTCATTCACATTGTATTCTCATCATTTGTAATTCTATGTATTTTTATCATTTGTAATTCTATGTAATTCTATGTAAGTGTGTTACTCCTCATATTTTTGTAACTTGTTCCGTTGTTTTCGCTAAAGGCGGCCGGGACACACTAAATCTGGCTACAATGTCCTCCAGGTGAGGTAACTCATCTGGGGTGGCAGGTCAAGTCTTGGGAATCTTCTGCTTGCTTCCTGCTTCAAAATCACTCCATCCGGCTGCTTCTATCCAACTGGTAAAGTCCATCTAAGGGCTAGGTACAGGGAAGTATGCCGGTGCAACAACAACAACATGTTTCCCTATCGGTTCCAGCGCGTCCAGATGTTGGAGCCGGGTGACCCACAACAACGTCTGGACTTCGCAAATGCATTTTTGTTACGATATGATGCGGATAACGACTGGCCACTTCGCATACTATGGACGGACGAGGCGCATTTCACCTTAAATGGCAGCATTAACACAAAGAATTGTGTGCACTGGGGAGAGACGAATCCTCATGCTGTGGCGCCAGTACCATTATTTGACGCCAAAGTGACTGCGTGGTGCGGCATTACAGCTACATTTGTTCTGGGCCCGTTCTTCTTTGAGGAAACGACCCCGACTGGCCCTGCAACATGTTCTGTAACGGGCCCTCGGTATGCAGCCATGCTGAAAAATTATGTCTTACCGGAGTTGCGTCGGCTGAATGCACTCAATGAAATTGTTTGGATGCAAGATGGCGCACCTCCACATATAGCGAGGTCAGTTAAAAGGCTCCTGGATCAGCATTTTGGTGATCGCATCATCTCACGCTATTATCCTTTTCCGTGGCCTACGCGATCCCCAGATCTGACGCCTATGGATTTCTGGTTTTGGGGCTATCTCAAATCCAGAGTTTATCTGTGCAATCCTCAAACATTGTCGGACTTAAAGGATTCTATACGGCGTGAGATTGGAAACAGCCCTCGTGCCATGTTGCGTGCAGCGACATTGTCCACCGTCTCCCGCATGCAATGCGTAATTGCCTGTGATGGCACGCATGTGGAAAATGTTTGAAATTAATAAAGATTTTTTTCTCTATGTGTTCTCATCATTGAGCAGTGTCTTGTCTCTGTCGTATGCATTATTCCTCCGTGTGCCTTGAAGAACTGTTTGTATGTGTATAACATGTCGGTTTTCGGACATATCGGTACCGTTTAAACGCTATTTAGGGTTTTCGCATGCGCTGAACATTTTGCGATGGTAAAAAGTAGGCGTTGCCATTCGAAAATTTCGAGTTTCTGTCACTATAACTGTAACCGCGAGGGCCACTTTGTTGCCATTCACAGAATCTCGAGCGCATATCTCAAAAGAACTTTATTTGAAGTATCATCTTGATCGGTTAAATAGAATGGACGCTAGAAGTGCAGATGTTATCAAAGTTTTTTTATAATCACCCTGTATATATATATGTGTTGAGTAGACCTAATAAGAAATAAGCTTCAGCTTGAAATCAAGAAAATGTTTGACTTACTAGAATTTCCATTTCTTTCAGATTTATGATAGAAAGTGAGTTTTCTAGTTTACATGGAAAATTATCATAAAGCTTTTTTATACTTTTAACATATATATTTAATCACAGTACTAAATATATTATATTATTGTAATTAGTAAAGTTTATCAAAAATATTGAAAAATTATTTATAATTAGAACTATATGATATATATATATATATATATATATATATATATATATATATATATATATATATATATATATATATATATATATATATATATATATATATATATATATATATATATATATATATATATATATTATATATATATATATATATATATATATGTATCAAAATTCTATGGAATTATCTGTTCTTTAATTTAATCTTAGAGATGAATTAATCTGCAACTATTCTTTTGACTACGTATCCTTCAAGATGTCTGAAGTGCACACAACTGTATTTTAACTATAAGAGACATTTCCTGATTAATTTAAGTCTAATGAAGATTTCTCTCATGCCTAGCAGATTAATTTCCTTTCTTTTCAAAGACTACAAGTGTAATACATTTGCTTGATAAAACTAACTTTTCTTTAACCTCGATTTTCGATATATCCCTGTTTTCATCATTTATTGATTTAATAAATCAGGAATTCAATATACTTTATTTTTATACAGACAAATGCTAACGAAAGCATATCACTAAAGAATACAAATAATCGACTTGGGATTTTAATGAAGGATGAGATTCCATTAGTTTGTGACAGCGAAGAGACCAATTTATTTAGAGTAGACCTGATAAGAAATATAAGTTTCAGCTTGATATCAAGAAAATTTTTATCTTACCAGAATTTCCATTCATTTCAGATTTATGATAAGAAATGAGTTTTCTAGTTTACATATAAAAGTATTATTGCATAAAGCTTTTTTATACTTTTAACACATATATTTAATCACAGTAGAAAATTTAAAATTTCATTTTAATAAAACCAAATGTATTATCATTATTGTAATTAGTAAAGTTTATCAAAAATATTGAATAACTATTTATAATTAGAAACAAAGAATATATTTTTAGTTTTACTACACATGGGTGTGTAACAATTTGCTTAATAAATATAAACCAAACTATTTCTTATATTTCTTAATATTCTATAAAATATTTCTGAATAAAAAAGTAAGTGCAATGGTATAGCTTTCTAATATTTGATTAGCTACATCATCGCAGAATTTAATCAAAACATACAAAATACTTAAATCTCAAATTAATTTATATATATATGCTTCAGAATAAGATAAATATACACTTTCTGAAATCACTAAGAGCCGTTAACAGGACTGGAATATATTTCAAGACTTAGTAGCAAATGAAAAATCATTCTCTCTGATGAAGTTCATTTTTAAAGAAGATTAAATAATAAATTCAACAAGTTGAATCATAGTTAATGTGTAGGCTAGAAAAGTCTCTCTAATTATTATTTTTACTATGCAAATACACTGTTAAGTTTACTGATATAGTGCATTTGTATATATATGTATAATGATATTTTATATACATGTGAGATGTGTTAATTAATTAATTAATTGATATATACGAGAGTCACACTGAAATTTTTGAGATACAACTAGGTTTTTAAAGTTATACTTACAAAATTTTAGGGTGTTCAAAGTAGTCTCCTCCAGCATTAATGCACTTTTGTAGACGAATTTCCTACAGATTAAATGCCTCAAGCCATTCATTTCTTCGAATAGATGAAAAAAATGCATTTATAGCCACATCAATCTCTTCTTCTGAATGAAAACGACATCAACGTAAGTTCTTTTTTAGATTAAAGAATAACCAAAAGTCGCACATAGCTAAATCAGGTGAATACGGCGGATGTTTGATCACTTTAATTTGTTTTTTTTTAAGAAACTCAACTGTTTATCCGGCTGTATGTGAAGATGCATTGTCATGGTGAAGTATTAGTCCCCTAACATTCAGTTCTTGTAGAATTTCTGGAAGACATTTAGTGGTATACCAGTTTGCTGTTACTGCCTTCTGTCCTTCCAACTTGATGGCTTTGACCAATCCCGTACTTCTGAAGAAAACGGATACATCACTTTTTTCAGTGCGCTTTGCTTTTTCACCATTGTTGGCGTGCGATCATCTTCAAAGACCCATACTTTGCTTTCTTGACGTGTTGGAACGTCAAAAAACGGTATGTACGTTTCATGACCTGTTACAATTTTAGAAATGATGCGGTGGCCACTATCATTCAGCATATTAAGAGTTTCTTTACTGATTTTGACACGCTCCTCTTTTTGATGCTCAGTTAGATTATGGGGAACCCAACGGCAAACTACTTTTTTCATATGTAATTCTTCATGAATGATTTTGTGTATGGCTGCGGATCCAATGTTAAGTTCCTTCTGTATCATTTGATAGGTACAGCGATTATCATCCATTAACATTTTTCGTATGGCAGACACATTATCCGGGATTACTGCCGACGGCGGCCTTCCTGTATGTTCTTCATCCTGAAGAAAATTGCGACCTCTTCTAAATTCTCTAAACCATCTGAATACAGTAGCACGAGCTGGAGATTCATCATCTAATGATAATTGCAACCGTTGAACGCATTCTTCTTGATATAATCCTGCTTTGAAATAGTAGAAAATTATAGCGCGAAAATGTTCTCGCGTCAACTCCATTTTCTCTTCTGTTTAAAATTTATTCCACGCTAAACAAGTTGAAGTAAGTCAGTAAAAAATCATCTTCTGCGTTAAAATACTTTGTACTTTGAAATTAAACCGTTATTTTTATTTTGTAAATTCTCGTTTGCGCGTATCTCAAAAATTTCAGAGTAACCCTCGTATGTATTTGTCGATGAGTAACTTTTTGACAGTAGCCAAAACACAGTTCTTACCAGATATTTGAAAAGAGAAACATCTTGCACACATATAATATATTCTATATTTATATAATATTTTATAATTGGCAGTTTTACGTAGACAGTTAATTTAAAGTTATAAATATGTTATCAACTATACATATATATTTTGTTTTGGCATATATATGTTTGCTAAAAGGAACAATGAAATGCTTATAGTCAACAGTACCAAAGTATTTCCAAGGCAGTTGTACACCATACTGTTAAAGGAATATTTATAAATGTAAGGTGTTTCAATTATTTTGATAACCACCAGTACTTGTTCGTCAATGAATCTTGCATTTTATTTTCATCTTCATTTTATTTCAGTCAAAGATTTTGGAAAAATGAATGTAACAAGAATTACAAAGCAAGAGTTTCCTGACTTTATAGCCAGTTTATAGCATTGATATTCACATGTACAATTGAACTTTCTATTCCTAAATACGAGTGAAATATCTTTAAGTTTTCTTGAAAAACTATTGTAAAACCTGTGGGAATCTTAACATAAATAGTTTCCTATAATTCCAAGTCTTCTGAAGGAAATATTTTAAATGCCTCAAAGTATTAAAATTTGTCTTAGGTTGTTTTAGTACAAGAAGTAATTTTTTTTTTTACCAAAGTTCTTATGGTGATAACTTTTTACCATTAAGAAATATCTCTAATTAGTTTTGGATGCAGTACATTTTAAGGTCTAATTTACTTAATTTATACATTAGGAATCAAGACACATAAAAAGATCTCAATTTTAATTTTATTACAATGGCTTACACTGCTTGACATTGAAAATGCAGCACCAAGAAAGAATAGCCAGAAAGGGACGAAACTCAGCAAACAGCGAAATACAGCAACGAACACTAAGTAGTTTGTATTTCGAAATGATATGCAGAATAAAGAGCAAGAACATGGTCGGGCCAGTAGGTTGTAGGACCACCGTGAACGGTGTTACACGAAGCAACACGCCAAGGCACAGAGTCAATGAGAGTACGGATGGCGTCCTGAGGAATAGCTCTACATTCCCTGTTAACAATTTTCCTAAATACAGCTTCTGACTTAGGCAGTGGCAGGGTCTACAAATGGTGCCCAATCATATCCCAAACGTGTTCAATTGATGAGAGATCTGGAGAGCAAGGTGACCTGAGATGGTACACTGTGGACATATCCAAGTGTCTGTTAGCTGCGATTTTCCGTACCTACCAAACTGCCCTTCTCAGACCGATCACCATGCCCCTCGTAAACTTGCCATTCTGTTGGAGCTAATGCCGTCGATGATAGTCCGGTATTCTCAGCAATACAGGCGTCCTATGCGTCAAGAACAAACATTCAACCATTATTTTCCAAGCAGCAATAAAGGCGCGAATACTGGATTCTGCCGGTTCCTCACCTTATATCTTATCCTACGTGTGCTAGAGAGCTGAGCATTTTACATCGTTTGCATAACTCGATAAGATGAGTCTACATTGAAATTTCTATAATTTTCTGGCCACACCTTGGTGTTGTAGTTTCAATGTCACTCAGTGTATTTTCTCACATTATTTACATTAATTTTTATCCTTCTTATAACTTGCATCAAATCCTAAATATTAGAAACATTTAAACTTTAATCTTTATTTTACTTTTGTACAGATGAGATCTGATGAAAATGCCCTTAAATATACTCAAGGGCATAGCAAAAATTTTTATATATACTGAATTTTTTAAAAATAAAACAATGCTGCTAATAAATTAACTTTAAAATGATGAAGTAATGGATACAAATTTTAAAAATCAGTAAGATATATATATCGATACATTGATAAGCATTAATTTTGTTTTCTTGAGAAAAACCAGCCCTAATCCACATCTTTCTCATGGTTATTTTATGATACCATAATTATACGGTACAAATTTAATATAAATTATATTAAAACTTATTATTTAAAAATTTTAACATATGCATTTTCAAAATAAACACATTGTTTCAAAAATTGTTATAAGATGCTTAAATGTTTATCTCGTAATTCTTTAGAGGAATTTCTTTTATTTTTATCAAACTTGAGACAAGCTGGTAATGTCAAATTGAATATAAATATACCTCTAAGCTAATTCATGTTTTATATATAAATACTTAAAATTTTCTGCCATCTCTCTAAAATTTATGGAACTTGCTTCTTATCTGATCTGGATGCTGTAACCGTCAATTTATTTCCTAAAATTCATTTTGAATTTGTGTTTAATCTTACGTTACAAATTCAGCTACAAAATGTTTTTCCATCATACTTCAATAAAACGATAAATGATTCATTAAATGCAGTATTTTTAATTTATTACATTTTATGTAATATGTAATTATTTTCATAATATTTTTTATGCAATTCACTTTCATTCTCTAGTAAATGTGCATTTAACATATTGATCCTTTTCAACCAATATGTAAATGACGAAATAATAGTAAAGGAAATTTGAAATGAATATGCAACAAAAACTTAATGATTAAAATTTTTATATGCTAAGAAAAGAAAATATTAAAAGCAAGTATATTTAAGAAACTGAAAATATTCCTACTTATTAGAAATAACAGGTACTAGAAAATGAAATCGATTCTTTTACATAAATTTGTGTAATATGTTTAATAATGAAATTTTAAAATAAATAAATTTGCTTAAATGTTTGATTATTTTATTATTTTGTTCACTGTGTCTGGGATGCGTATATACATATATATATATATATATATATATATATATATATATATATATATATATATATATATATATATATATATATATATATATATATATATATATATATATATATATATATATATATATATATATATATATATATATATATATATATATATATATATATATATATATATATATATATATATATACGCATCACATATTTACATACATATATATATATACATATATATATATATATATATATATATATATATATATATATATATATATATATATATATATATATATATATATATATATATATATATATATATATATATATATGTATATATATATTTACATATACATGTGTGTGTGTGTATGTGTGTGTTTGTGTATATCAAAAGCTTTTACAGAACTCTATTTTGATTCTTATGATACTGCTTAGTGAATAAGCTAACTGTTGAAAGATATTGTGTAACATTAGAGCATTGGTTTTCAAAGTTAGGTGCAGGGAAACATGCTTGTGAACTTAGCTGGCACAAGACAACAACAACAAACTGTAGCGTGCTGTTTATAGGAGATGAGTTATTCCTCTTCTTTATAAGTTTTTATATTGTTTTTTAAATAAATATATTAAAATTTCAAATCTATTTTTAAATAACTTTTAAATTTGGAAAAAGTTTGCTGTTATTACTGTTCGATTGTAAAATTTGTTGTATCTAATATAAACATATTTTAAGAAATAGAGATATTTAGTTTCTGTATGAAATTATATATACATTTTAATAAGTGTTTCTTGACAGAAGTATATATGAAATATTTGCATTAAAAATATTGAAAGTATATATGATGATCCACAAATACATTAAAAAATAAAAATCTAAAGAACATAACCTTGATTTATGTAAATTAATATTTAAAATGTATTTTATTAACAGTAAAATTGATTCATTTTTTAAATTAATGATTTTTTATTTAAAATAATGGCATATTTTATGAATGTCATGTGAATCGCAATCATTTTTCTTGTACAATTACAACTCAGCTGGTACTTACCAGAACGGACGAGTTTGGGTTTCAATTTAATCATTCGTTGGATTAATTCTCCTCACGTGTGGGGAAATTTGTTGTGATTTGGAGTTCACTTTGATCAATATATTCTGGTTTTAATTAGCCTTCTGCTGCAAAAAATATGGTAAAATGACAAATGATTTGAACATTCCTCATTTGTATTATATGCATATTTAAAGTAGAAACATCTGGAGGAAAATATTTTATTGTACTATTTGATTTATTTAAATGAACTTGTAGATATCTCACTCCCATAATTTAAAAAGTAATAAATTTTCAGCACTTCCTTAAAAAAAGCTGAAAAAAATGTACACAATTCTTATTTATTAGAAATTATAGTTTTATTAGCAATTAATATGTTATTTGTCTTTATCTTCATAATTTTTCACTGAGCAATCGCTATTTAATAAATGTATCTCACTTGTTTCCGATTTTTCAGATTAGGTCATCTTTAACATAGTCAATTTATGTGTACCGATTCCGAAATTGAAACTTCAAAGCATTATTAGTAAACTGCCTTGAAGTTTGAAAGTGGTTTGACCAGTAACAGGCCTACGTATACCAGCAGTTGTGTATTTCTTGATTAAATTCTTTTTTATGTAACTTGTATAAGTACAAAAAAGAGAATTTATTATGTATAGTACTGTATATATCTTTTATATAACATTTTTATTTCTAACATTTGTGACACTTGGTTGCATTGTTATTGTAACTCATTCACCTTTTTTTCTTCACATTAATTCAGTTATTTTATAAAACAGTTTTACGCATTCAAAAACATACATTGAGACTGTCAAAAATTCTAATCTCAGTAACTGTAGATGGGCACATCCTGTGCAGCAAGGTAAAATAATATTTATTGATAGGAATATTCATATAAATGAAGTTTGTTCTTTGAAACATACCTAAATAATGGTTATTAAAATATGATATGCTTATGAATAGAGCTACTATACATTATGCTCAGCAATTGTTGAGCTAAACTCGGTGACAATACATTTAGCAAAATAGACTCAAAGGTTGCGAGAATTGTCTTATGATTTGGGGTTATTTTATTATGGGGGGGGTTATTATATATGTGATTTTTGGTCATCTTGCTGATTAATGACCATTGGCATCGCCGAGAAAATAGGATAACGTTTCTTGAGGGATCATATTGCTAACATATCTTTGAATCGGAGTTCTGACAACAATGTGGACCAGTGAAATTTTAAATCGTAAGCGATGCCATTTCAAACCATGATATCTCGTTCTCGCATGAAATTACACTCACAATAGCGGACCCATGTCATGAAGTGACCATTAAACTATATATTCTCAACCATTTGACCCAGTTAAACTGCTGAATGAAGCAAATTATGCAAACTACTTCTAAATGCAAGCGATACCTATTTAAAGAGACTCAGGGAAAGAGGTAGCTGGAGAAGCAGCCGGATATTTTGTAGAGCATGTGTCTGATTTGTAATGTGCGATTTGGGGGTTATTTTGATGATTTATGACCTTTGGCATCGACAGAAGTTAGGATAAAGTTTCTTGAGGGATCATATTGTTAACATATCTTTGAATCTTAGTTCTGACAACAATGTGGACTAGTGAGATTCGCAGTCGTAAGTGAGGCCATTCAAACCATGATATTACGTTGTCGTATGTAATTATACTCACAATTGCAGCCTCGTGTCATGAAGTGACCATTAAGCTCTTATATGGTTGTTGTCACTTCTTAAGAAAAAGCATGACATCTCTGAAAACATCACATCATGCTACACTGAAGAAAAGAAATGCTACACAACCCTTTACAAGACTGCATCTCGAGACAATGCAAACAGAGGCTTCTGTGTTCTTAACTCAATGAAAACATTCTTTGCAAATACAGTGAACGTAAGATAGAGTTGTCAGTTGGTGAATAATGGTTTGTGGGGAAGGATCAAGAACACCTGCAGTAAAATGTTATTGGAAGTGATCTAGAAGTTTACCTGAGGAAACATGCTTCTGCGTATTTTCGGCACATGAACATCACCCTGGCAGCACTGTGTAGTGTGCAAGATTAGGGGACTAAATAGCTAAGCTTAGCTTTCTGAGCATGGTAAAATCTTATTTTAACAAACTCAATCTGCAAAATTATCCGAGTATATTTTAAAATGACGCTGAAACGTATCACATAAAAACGCTGGAACGCATCGCATTCCCTTCCCAATATCTTCATAACAGTAGATATAGAATGGAAGCATAAAAGTGCTTGTCTGCTGCGATTTTGCTCACCGAACTTCCTAGTCTCTTACATCCGCTCGCTCAGTCAATGGTATAGAGTTAGGCGAGAAAAAACATACATCTGGCTTACTTGTCTGTCTTTATGAAATGTGTTAATCTTTAGCGTATTTTATTCTAAGTTTTCTCTGTGATAGAAAAACAGTTTTCGAGAACATTATTCCTGCCAATAGAAGAACACAACTATTATTAATTCAACTGATTATTATTTTTATACATAGCTTCATAAGTCCGAGAATGCAACGCACTTCGTATCATTTGCATAGTACAATGCACTGCGTTTGGCAGCAAGTCACATATTTTTTCTAATTATATAATCATGAAGTTATATTTTTATTCTAAGACAATATATCTTACAACGCCATCTTTACTCTCAGCCTCATAAGGAAACAAAGTATATAACTACGCAAATTTGAGAAAGCCAATTTCAAGAAACGACAATGATTTATTTAAGGAACATGAAAACTGCTTGGTATTCCCTATTTACAGATTTTTTTAAAAATTTTGTTCAGTTAATTTTAATTTTTTCGAAATGTATCGAGTTTTCCAAATAGATATTATTTTCTTCTTATAGCATGAGAGGAAGTTTTAACACAAATCATTAATTTGTGTTTTCTTTTATTCATCTACAAAATCTCCACAAATTTAATATAAGTTGTCTTTTATTTGTTACTTGCTGACTATCATTTTTATTTTAATTGCTTAGTTTTAAATAGTTCATAAAATTTATGAGATTTTGTATTCATACATATTGATTAAGCACTTTCCTTTGAATGCTTTGCAAAAATGTTAATTTTTGAAATTGCATATATTTTTAAACGCTTCAATAAAAACATGATACTATTATTTTTACCCCTCTTTATTGTTACTGCATATAATTTTTCGTAATGCTTATAAATCGAAAGATTTTTCTGTACACATCTAAAAAATTTTGGCATTGAGAATAATGTGGTTCTTTGGTCGATTTATCTTCTGTTGCAAGACTCAGAGAAATATTGAATTTATGACAAATTTCACAAATACTTTTATATTCATAAAAATATTCTTATAGCCAAAATATTCGTAGTAAATGCTGTAACATGCTATTTATCATCATTCTGAATTTCAGAATTGACATTTATTTTTCTCGAGAAAATGATGCGCAGAGCTGTTATTGCTATTAACTGATTTCGATTTAAATTTATATATCTTGAAAAACAAGAGTTTAAATAAACAACTTTCTGAAGAACAAATTTTAAATTTTCGGAAAAAAAAATTGGAAATCTAATATTTTTTATTATCTTCAAAAATGTTATTTTTTGTAACAAGATATTACTTTATAATTTAAATCTGAAATATATGTAACACCATTGCTCTTATCTGATTTAATATTAAATTATTTAATATTTGTTGATTTAATATTAAATTATTTAATATTGGCTGATTTAATACTGATTTATACTATTAAGTTATTAAGCAGGGAAAAATCACACAATGAAAAACAACAAATAAGTTAGGAATCAAAGACAAAACTTAATAAAAATTTGGCTCAATTGTCTGTTCTAAAAATTTTAAGAAAAAAACCCCGAAGAGTTTGGATTTATTCTTTCCTCTATCTTCTTGCAGATAGTAATATAATTAAAGAATTTATTGTAACAAACTTGTATTTATTGAAAATAATTAGAAAAAAATATTGTCATTTTTATTGGGTAAATTTACTAGTTGTGGTAAGAATATTTAATATTTCAATAACAAAATTAACTTATGTAAAATAAAAATAATACAAAATTTATCAAAACATATCTGTTTCAAAGCTAATAGTAAACATTTTTTAATATTAAGAAATGAAGTCTTATTTGAATAAATTAAAAAACGCATGTAAAATGTTTTTGACTTCGATTATTATAACACTAGAATATTGTTTTCCTACTGTAAGAGGACATGTTTTTAAATTTGGATTTCATATTAAATTTTAAGAAAGAGTATTTTTTATCATCGTAAATTGAATTTTTAGTAAGTTTTTAAATTTTTACTCCCTAAATTTCCTGAAGAGCTTTAAATAACTATATATTTGATCATATTTATACTTATCTATTCATCTCTCCTTATGTCTCGCTATATCTGCTTAGATCTATTTATCTCTCCTTATAAATTATATATATAGTTTGTTGTATACTCCTCTATTCAACAATTAGATTTTTTACGGAGAAAACTGTACATTACGTTTTGTAATTTATTGATATTTTGATTCATTAAAGGAATGTACACAGTTAACAGTAACTAATTTTTTAAGGCATTCTAATACGAAAGAATTTTTGCTTTCAATAATATCAAAAACTTTGCTTTAACTTGAAATTATCATAAGGAAAATAAAATATACATTGAATTTACTTATTATAAGTAAGTTTTTTAAAGTATAACTTTCGTCTATTTTTCGAATATTTAATTCCATGAATTTTTGAAACTATTTTTATATTTATTTTCACATTTTGCATCACTGATATAGATTATAAATAAGTGAATTTTTTATCAGTTTAAATACAAATTATGTTTTATTTTTATTGCAGTATAGGACAAATAATCTAATAAACCTATTGTTTATACAATCTTTTGCTTTATTATAGAATGTGGCTAGAAATCTTATGACTATAATCGTTTTGTTCTTATAAATTCTGCAATGTTTCCATTTTCTTTTCATGGAAATTATTTTAAATGTCACATGCAAATTTAACAAAAAATATATTCATAATAAATATTATTTCATTACAAACATCCAACTAGCACAACACAAAAAATGTGCTTTTTATCTTTTATATAGAATAGTAAGACAACAAGCAATCGGATTTTTCTCTAATCATATTTTTAAATTAAATTATATCCTGAAATATATATAAAAACTCTGACTGCATTAAAAAGCAATACATAATGTAAGTGCATATTTTGAAGCAAGTACATCTTGCTGTTTGTAAAGACACACTAATGATTAAGATTAAAATGATTCTTTAATATCTGAATCACAATAATTGAAAAGAAATTAAAATTTTCGTACACTAGTGATCTTTTTAATTTACTATGTAGCACAATAACAAAAACTCTTTCTGTTTTTAATTGTTTTTTAAGGAAAAGAAAAACTCTTTCAACTCTTAGATCTCAGACTATTGTGTGGCAACTATTCTTTAAATCTATAAGTTTTGTGCAATTAATTACTGCTATTACAAGTAACTGGGAATTAAATTTGATACACATCAGTAAAATATTTTTATTTCTAATAAATAGTTCGATAAAAAACACTAATGAACCTCCTATATAGATAAGTACAATTTAACATACGCCTAATTTATTATCAAGACATGTTGAGTATTAATTAATGATATAGTAATACTTATTATTATAGTTTATAATCTATATTTTCTAATTTATCATTATAGTTTGGGACTTAGGAGAAATCAATAGCTATATATGATTGAAAAGTAAATGCTTATTATATCAAAGATATATAAGCTCATCAAAGTGTGTCCTCAAACTTTCATTTTTAATGTATTGGATACTTTTTAGAGTCAGGTTAATAGTAGCTAATTTTAAATGTGACTATTGTAGTTCCAAATAATTCATGATATATGAACATTTAAATACGTGTTTTAATTAAAAAGAAAACTTTTCATCACTCGCCAAAATTAGCAAAATAAAAAATTGGGACCCATCAGTAGGATGCATTCCATATTTTGTGAAAGATTAATTCAAAACAGTTATGGTAGGAAAATCAATTTTTTTCTATGTAATTTTTATAAAAATGCATATTTTTTAAAAATTAATTTTATTATTTTTTGGTTTGAAAGAAAAAAATCATTGTCGTCACTTTTCTGTTAAAAATAGATATTCTCATGGTTTAAGATATGATTGAATAATTTACTTAACTTTCTACCATGCACTTTCTTATATTCGGTTCTATTATTATTAGATTCATCCTTATAGTTCTTTAACTTCTATTTTTCTATATACAGTTGTAAACTTTTTTTATTTCAAAAATAATTTTTCATTGTCTTTTTATAATAAATATAACTATTTTTTCAATGCATCCTTCTCAAAAAATTAATATATTAGATTTTAAAAAATATAAATATCAGAAGTTTAGATTAAACGATATCTTTTTAAATTGTTTCATCCTTTTAATTCTTTACAGCAGAAAAATAATAATTACTAACCAATTTATTTTATCATGTGCATATACTAGTCTTTTAATGTTATAATAACCTTCACTTTAGCAAAAATAAAAAGAAAAAACACGTTTAAATATGCGGATGTTTCAGTTTTTACTCTATTTGTACCCATAAAATCTTTTTCATAGCTTTAACCAATAAAGTATTTTATTTGCTTATAATATTAATCTGCTTGAATAACTTTTCTTCCTGTAATATGCATTTATTTTTAGCCTAAAACATCTGGTTAAAAATAAAAAAGTGAATTTGAATATTTTTGGTAAAAAGTATAAAATCAATAAATGAATATTCTTGTTCTTCTGAACCAGTATTTTCTAAAAAGATCAATATATCGTGTCATGTTTGCAAAATTAATGTCACAAGAATAAAGGGAATTTTTTGCTATTGGATATATTGATGAATCAAGAGAAAATCTGATTTAAAGAATAAATTACGTGTCAGAAAATCCATATATTAAGGTTTACTTCATGCATTATATTCTTCTAAAGGAGAATATAAATTATTATATATAAATGCATATGATGTGATTATAAATATATCATTTTCTATATGTTTAACGTTACAAGAGGAGATTTATTTATATCTTAGAAAATAGAGTGAAATCTTCAATCTGTGAATATGTACTTAAGAATCAAGCTTTCTGTGGAATAATGAGTTATTAATTTATAGTACCTTCATTGACAGAAAGCTCGAATGGATACACAGCGAATTTTAACAATAAAAATTTCAAAAATTTTGAAATTTCAAAAATTAATATTTATCTTTAACGATAGGAAAAAATTTGTGGTTTTTTAGTTTAATATTAAAAAATAGGGTTTAGATTTGTTTAATAATTGTTCTTTTTTCCCTCACATTGTCTTCTCGAGATATATTTGTTAAAATGATAAGTTGACCATCATTTGTATATAATAACAAAGATATCACTATATATCATCATCATCTATCATCATCATCATCTATCTATATCTATATATATATATATATATATATATATATATATATATATATATATTAGTCTAGAAATCATTTTTGTGAACCAAAATGCATGTATTGCAAGGCTGTAAAGCCAAAAAGACATTTCATAATTTGGGCTTGGATTAAAAATTGAAAAATTAATTAACACGTTTTCTGGATAGGAGGAACTACCACAAAAATTTTAATTCTAAAAAATTTGAATGTAGTTTTTACTTTAAACTTTTCTTTGTTTAAAAATATTTAATTTGGAATTGACTTCGTACGCTTTGGATAACCATATTTGGCACACACACATTTAAAGTGTTATTAGACTATATTTTGCAGGTCATAAGCTGGAAAATCAGTCTTGAGAAAAAATTAATGAAAATTAGACTTATATAGTTGTTTAAAATTACAACCATTTTATTTTAAAAGCTGAGGGCTAAATAATTCTTTTCCTAAAATTGTAAATTCGTAAAGGTAAAATTTTTCTTCACAAAATTTTTCCATTAAAATATATAAGCACAACAAACAGAAATTCTAAATTAAAGAATATAATAATTTTGTTAAATGACCTCTTAACGAACTTGAGATTTGAACAATACTCGAAGATATTCTAAGTCATCAATCTAATAATCCTTTTTCATTTAACACTCATATTTGATCTCACTGAATATTCCAGTCACTTTGCTTATAATTTAGAAAATATGGATGAGGGAGAGATTTCATTTTTTTCTCTTTATATTCTTAGAAAGATATCCTTTTTTGAATTATTCATGATAAACTTTTGCAGTAGGATTACCATTCATTGAAGTAATGCATTACTTTGAGAAAAGTTTTGTTTATTTTTTGTGTTGTGTAATTTAGAAAGCTGAATAGTATTTAGAACATGATAAAGACTTATGTAAAAGGTGGAATTATCAGGTAGAAAAATTGTGAGAAAAAATACTGCTTACTATATGACCAAAAAAGCTTTATTGCGACATTTAATGCTTCCTAATTGAATATAACAATTATTACTAAGTAGACTATGGTTTTATACGATTAATGAATAATTTATTAACGCGTAATTATTTATCTTCAATTGTGATTGTTGTGGAAAGACTAGCAAAATAACTTGTTTTCTAAACAGTATTTGTAATTTTGTACTAAAATATGTATCAAATGACACTGGAAATTCATGAAATGAAAAAGTTAAAGGACTCTCATATAACTTTATAAAATTTCTTGGAAAATTTTACTAAAATCAAACAAATAATCAAACAAATATAATGTACTTCAATCAAATGTAAAGTATGTAATCTTTCACAAGGTAAGATTTTAATTTTAATTTTAAAATAATTAAATTTTTTAAAGTTTTATTGAATTGTTAAGCTTTTAAAATGAGATTTTTATTTTAACTCCTATTTACGTTTGTTTTCATAACTACAAAAATTTTTTTTAAAAAATACAATTTGATTATAAAGGAAATTACATTAATTAAATTTCATTTAAAATATTTGCTAATGTCTGACCATTTCAATAATTTTACTTGAAGGAGATGTCAGAATACGAAAGTGCCATATAAAAGAAGTATCAAAAGAGATATGTTAGTTTCACGGAATTTATTGGTGGAGCTGATTACGTCGCGTTTGGAATATATATATATATATATATATATATATATATATATATATATATATATATATATATATATATATATATATATATATATATATATATATTATATATATATATGTTGTTTGAGTGTGGTATGCTCTTCATGATTATCTTCTAATTAGGTATAATACAAGTGTAAATACGAGGGAATGATGTCGGTGAGCTATGTTAAAAAAAGGTATAATTTTCTTTATCCTAGTAAAGGATGCTTCCGAAAACAGGGTACAGGAATATTCGGTGTATTTCCAGCCAGAGTATTCAGGATAACGATGGCAGATGGTAAGGTAAAAAACAAAATTATATTTGAAAAAGAGTGTCTTAGGGGGAAGCAGATATTGAATGAAAAAATAAATTATTGTGTGTGGGTAAAATTTCATCTGAATGTTTAGCCATAAAACCTAAAACAGTCTAATGTATAAACAGTTCATTGAAAGCACAATAAGTAAAACTAATAATAACGAGGGATCATTTTCAATCCCTTATCGTATAAGAAAATACTTTGTAATGAAGAGAAAGCGACATTAAAATCATAATTTCTGGATGATAAGGCTTAAGCTCATATTGTCAAATAAGTCAAAGTTAGCATTGTTTCCATCTGGTTAAATTTATGTTTTAAGAAACGTTCACACACACTCACCTAGTCTGATTGCTTTATATTATCTGTCTTTAAAAATTGATTATGCCTTGCTCTGCAGGCCACATTTCTGGGTTGTTATAATTACCATTCTCAGCAACCAAATCAATGCACGTTATTCAGATTGTTATCGGTTGATGTGATTTAAAACGACAGAGTCTTGTATATATAGCCCTTGTTGTCATTGACTTGTTTAGTGATCACCAAGATGAAGATGTATAGCTGCTAAAACCTCATTAATTACCCACGCTAAATATTATTTTTTGAATTCTTGGATTAACTTTTGTATAATGCTTAGGATTCAGTAACTTCTACTATCCATCATCAGGAAATTTTCCTGAATTTTCCCTGTTTGCCACATTAATTTCAAAAGTCCCATAGTATAGTTTGTTTCCATAAATATACAATTTTCTTCAGCCGGACCTTGGTAAATGTAAACACTTTAGTGAAAGGTATATACACAAGATTGCCTATCAATGACATAGTTTACATTTATTTTTCGATTTAATGCTTACCATTAATTTGTTTTCCAACTGAAGCTTAAACTTAGCAAAATGTCCACTTATTCACAATTTTGTAATTGTTTAAGGATAATTGTTAGAATGTATTTATAACATTGGTATAAAGAAAAACTTAAAAACATTGGTACAAAATTAATTTATTTCTTGTACATTTTAGTAAAAGAAACGAGCTTGACCGTAACGATTTTTCAATTGTATTCGAGTTCCATACTTGACGATTACAATTCTCTAAAAATGTTTTCTTCGGTATATAATATATTTTCGAACCAAAAAAGCTTAATTATATTAGAACATTTAGTTAATTTAGCTTAAAGTCGCATTTTCTACAATTATCTATCTAAAGACAGCAAGTACCTAACTAATTAAAGAATTTGAGAAATGAGCAGTTCTAATAATTTAATTATTATTCAAGATGATAAGTATAATAGTTTGTAGCTTTGCTAAAATATTTGATTTATGCTGAGACTATAAAATGAACATAGGTGATAGTCTTAAATTGTAAAGTTTCGTCATTTTTATAAGCATTAAATGACGAGATCTACTTTTGAATAAGCATAATATTCCATACACCCTGCTGGCCACCGTAAATGCAACACCTTGAAGAAAGCATGAAAATAGCAGGAAATATGCAGCATGCATTTGCGGAGGTTAGATATGCAAATGGTTAGAATTTCAGCGCTGACGCACAGCACGCGCGCCTATGGTGCCACTCCAAAGCGCTATTTAATGCTTGGCGATATCGACGATTTCAAGTTGGGCAATTGTGTTTTTCTTGTGGTTTTTTTTAAAACGATCAATTTTTCCTCTTAGAAAACAACGATCAATTTTTGATCAAGTATCCGAGTTCGACTGAGAAAAGATAGTGGGCTACCGAAATTGTGGAATATATTTCAGGGAAATTGATAGCCGCGTTGGACAAAATCAAACCACTGTAATGCGGATATCTGATGGTTAGATGGAGGATGGTACGACGGACCGACGTGTTCGAACGAATCCACCTCAGTGTAACGCAACACTTCACGTGATGACAGGTAAATTGTGCTCAGCCACATCACGAACCATAGCACAGCACATTCAGTCTGTAACGCATTATCCAGTATCTGCGGGTACCATTCGACACCATTTACAGTAGAGTGGTCTGTCCGCAAGATGTCCATTGCCTCGACTACTTTTGACGCAGAATCACAGACGTCTCCGCCTCTAATGGTGTGATGAAAGAAGGATGTGGACGGCAGGATGGAATGAAATTGTCTTTTATAATGAGTCATGCTTCAGTCTGCAATACCATGATGGTCGCATTCGAGTATGGAGACACCGTGGAGAGAGGATGCTAAACAGCTGCGCTATGCACCGCCACACTGGTTCTGCACCGGGTATTATGGATGGGGTGTTGTTTGATATTGCTCTCGCAATCCTCTAGTACGTGTTGCCGGTACTTTAAACAGCCAGCACTACATCACCGAGGTGTTGAAGTCAGTTGTCCTTCCTTACCTTCAGGGCTTCCCTACAGCCATATTTCAACAGGATATTGGGTGACCACACGTGGCACGCATTGTCCAAGGCTTCTTCGTCAATCGCCAAATTGAATTGCTTCCCTGGCCTGCTCGCTCTCCGGATCTTTCACCGAGAGGGAACGTGTGGTCCATGGTTGCTCAACGATTAATCGAGATTACATCCCCAGATGCCATACCAGATCAACTTTGGTAACCTGTGGAAGCTGCTTGGTCTTCTGTACTCCAAGAACATACCTAAAGTCTTTTTGAATCAATGTCGAGGGTTGTAGCAGCGGTGATCTCCAACAATGGTGGCTTTAACTGGCTACTGATTTTGGTAGGAACCACACTTCACAGAAGTCTATAAATTTAATCATTTGATACTTGGTAAACATGCTATCTACAAAATAAATTTTTTTGTATCACTTGTTTTTCTTGGTGTTGTAATTTGGGTGGCCAGCAGTGTACTTTTACATTGTTCTTAAATTCAATAGTTGCAGTAAATATTACATCCTTAGCTACAGATCGCATGAAATATGAACACTAATTTTTATGTTCCATATACATTTAAGAAAATATATTTAAAATTATTAAGAATGCATTGAGACCAAAGTGTTGGTTAAAAAATATATTTGCAAATGTTTTTAAAGGAATGTAACACTAAAAATACTCCTAAATTGCGAATTCAAAATACAAGAGCGAGAAAAAAGTTGGAAAATACATGTCAAATAATTATGTTTTAATACCGTCATCCCTTATATTATTCATTTCAAAATAAACGTCTTACTTATTTAAAAGCAAATAATAGATTTTAAATATTCTTTTCCTCCAAGTAATTGATTTTGCAGTTATTTGTAAATAGTATATTTTGTAAACTTAGGTATAAAATAAGCAAATGCAATAAAATGAAATGCACGAACTATATTATCAGAATTTCAGAATAAAATGTTTTTCCTTTCAGTAAAAAGTAAAGAATGGATTAATTGATTTTCGTTATTAAATTTCCAGTATCTAAATCTTCAGCTTTACTTTGATATGATGATCTAACATTCTTAATTCATTTTAGCTGATCGTTTGTGAATGCTGGTGGCTTGAATTCGGGGAATTAATCTATGCGATTGGTTGTTGCATAGCTTATATAAGGATTGATTGACTTTAAATTGATATTTCTTGGAATATGTACCCCCCATGTAAAGCAATCTTATTTGGTTGAGAGAAAGAGAGAATCTCTGGGTTTTCCATTTATTTTTAAATTATACGGCAAATCTGTAAATAAAGGATATAAAATTTCCCCTTACGAAACTTCCAAGTTGTGTCATGATGTGTACAACACTTAACAATTTTATTTTTATTCTAAGAAATATAAAAGATTTTGTAAATAAAGTTATGATTTATAACATTTTTAGTTAGGATGTAAAGCGTCGTTTAATTATTAAATTACATTTAAAAATCAAGTTTAATTTGCAATATTCAAATATTTATTCAAATTTACCAAATATATTTATTAAAATTTGAATCGAATTTAATGAAACAGGAAGCCTATATGGGTGGAAAGAAATTGTTGTTCAAACCACAAATAAAGGAAATATATTAGTATGAGAATGCGTATAAATCTTGCACAATGAAATCGAAGCAATTTCATAAGTTAAATGTGTCAATTACTGACAGGAATTGTCATAAAAGGGATTTACAATAAAAAATTAATATGTAAAATAACTCAATCATTTTGCTTTATTTGGCGGTCAAGGTCACACTCTTGCACATTAAAGATACTTCGATCAGGAACAACAGTTTGGAACAGATTTTGAATCACTTCAAACATTTGCACCCGCTGTGGGTTCAGATGTTTGAAGTGCTGTATTCTCATGATTATTAAATGGGAAATAGTTTTGCATCACAAATTTCATAATATCTCAGCAAAAAATTAGCCATCTATTAATCGAAGTAGTTTTAGAATAAATGTTAAATAATATTTTTGCATAAAAATTATAAACTGAAACTACGGTCTCTAGGTTCTAAAAGTCATTTTAATAAATAGCTTGTGTCTCACACAGTTAGTAAAACAGAAAAAAACACATTTTTATTTGGAAAAGGTCAAAATTGAGAAAAACTGTTATTGAAAAAACCTTAAATTTTCATGATTGAAGTAAGAATTATAATTTAAAAATGATGACTTTACTTTTCAGTAGGATTCAACACTAGCTCCCAAGGCAAAATCAATTAAGTTATGGTGTGAGTGGAAATTTTCACGTTTCAATTTCCTAGAAGTATATCAAAAATATATCCGAGTCTTTTGATTTATGTGGTTATACGTAAAAAGTAATTTAACAAACTTAAGATTATTTTAAAAATTAAAAATGGGTTGATTAAAATTAGTTGTAAATTTTCCGATTTTTTTAGGAATGTTTGCAGAAGTTCTTTCGCAAAATTAATATGCTTTTGTTAAAATAAAGGATAAAATAGGAAGTTCCTAGTAAATATTTATAGTGGGTAACCTAATAGTTAAAGGCAGATATAGATGTGTGAATATCTACTGTGTATTAGTGTATAATTCTGCTATATTTAAAAATGAAGCTTTCCTCTTTTTATCCATTTAACCATTAATAAAGATGTGAATAATTAAATGGAACTTTATAATTGGATTACTATATTTGATATGTTAATTTATATAATAAGGCATTCAATACCCAGGATGTCTAGAAATATCAAGAACTATTTTTGATTCCAATTTACATTATAAGTTAATAACTGTTAATTTGATGAACAAATAATTAAGATAATTTCTTTCAACAACTAATTTACTACTGTGATTTTAACGTGCTCAGAATAGGGGATAAAGTAAAAAAAATCAGTTTATTAGTCAAAAAGTGTACTATAGTAATTACCTTCATTAAAATATCGTCCCTCCTTCTTCATTACACTCCCGCAGTTCTTGTAATTATTAAAACATGTTTTAAAATAATTTTTGTGAATGCTTTTTAGAGTTTGTGGAGAATTATATATATATTTTATCGAATTATATAGATGTCTCAAAATGAGGATAACGAATTAGTAATTTCAACCATAGGGAATAAGAAACTGTCATACGGTACCCTATCAGAAAAATACGCTGCTTGTAGAAGGTTGAATTTTGTGTCTAATATTGAAGAAATGTATTAAAAAATTTTAGCTTCAAAAATTTCTACAGTTCCTATTCATCATGCAAAACCCATGAGTTTCCTAGCGATATTTCAAATCGTTATCTAGGAAGTTCTATATATAAACTCCACAAAGTACTTAGATAATAATCCTTATTGATCAATCGGTAGTAATTCATAAAGCACAACACCGCGGTATTTAAAGAAAAGAGCGAACATTACCTTGATTTCGGAACAACTGGGAGGTGGTCTCTTCGATCTTGTTTTATCTTTTCGACGTCATTTATCTAATTGTTGAGTTATTTCCATGTCAAAAAAATAGATCCAAATTTCATCACCAATAATAACATGTCTTAAAAAGGACCTTCTTAGTGAAAAAATCATCAGGCCACATGGACATGATAATCACTAAATATCTGTTCTGTGACTTATACATACGTTGACTCTTAATAGAAAGTAAGTAGTCTACTAGAACACCAGTCATCTTCAAAAAATGTTCTACACAATCTAAGAATTTTTTATATACCAATCAAATACTGTTGTTTTTGACAAAAAAATTCTTTAAACGCTTTTCACAAAATTTTAAATGCTTTTGGAGCAGAATTTTACTGTGAAAATAAAATTTAATTTATGTTCTTTGCTCAGTAACATTAGCTATTTTGGAAAATTGGCGGATTGAAAATTCTTTTCTCACATTGGAAACTATTTTTAGAGGATAAAATTAAATACCTTCCTGACTTTTCTAAATTTTTATGGAAGCCGTAAAAATGTTTGATCGAAGTTTGTTAACTTTTCAATAAAAATTTGCATTTATGGTGTGAAAATTTTCATAGATCAGTTTTAAAAGGAACATTTCGAATACTTTTGATCACCGTAGTAAGTTGAAAAGTGCATGTTTCTAAGGAATAGAAAGCACGACTTCTAATTATATAGAAAATCATTAATATTGAGATTTCTGATATGGTTGCTTTTAAAGTTAAAGACAATTTTTCGTCAATCATGAAACTGATATTATAAATATTTATTTTTCATTAAGATGTCAGGATATGTGCAGGAATTAAATACCAATATTAACTAAAACTTGTCATTAATTTTATCTAACAGTAAGTATTACTAAGTTATGCATGTACAATTTTATTCATATTTTAATGTAATGGATAATTTATAAAAAAATATACTTAAATATTTGCTTTTCTATAAAATCCTGCTTAAAAAAGGATATTTAATGTACGCTATTTTCATTTTTATTCATATATGAAACTAACATCATATGATACAATGGAATTGAGTTGAGGTAATCAGTGTAGTACATTTCTCAACTTCGTAACATTTTATTCATTTAGATATTAAATAGGATATTAGTTCAGGATATACAGAGTAAATTGAAAAAAATATCGGAAAGAGTGCTCTAAATCTATCATTATTATTATATTTGAACCACTTTTTCCATGGAAGTTTAAATAAGTTTCATAGCAAAGTTAAAAACGAATACTTAATAAAATTAATTCGAAACAAAATTAGTTATTTATGTTAGCAATACAAATTTTGCATAGATTTGTATAATTTTATAACTCTGCAACCATTAAATAGTCACTTAAATAAAAAAAAAATTAAAAATTGTTGAATTTCAAGATAGTGTAATAAAACAATTTAAAATGTAAGAAAAATTGACTTCAATATTTCTTAATTTACTCTTGAGAGTATTTAAAAGAAATACTACGTAGTTAATTAACTTGGTCAATTTTATGAACACGTAATAATTCTTTCTTAATGGGATATGTTTATGAAATAAAAAAAATCACTAAAGATGACTTTAAGGAGTTTGAAAGTGCTTTGAAAATTAGATATCACATTTTATTTCATAAAAAGGCAGGCATTCTCTGATTAGTCTCAAATATAAAAGAAGTAATTTAGAGAATTTTATCAATCTTAAATAGATACCAACGATTGACAAATAAAAAAATTCTGGACACTAAATGTACGGAAGATTTTAAATTAAATGTCTTTGAATATTGAAAGAGTATTAATTTAAATAGAAGTTAAATTAAAAGAACAATTTTCTCTGTGTAGTTTTAGTTCAAATTTTTTGCATGCCAAAATGGTTTAAATATATTTATTAGGTATGTTACAACAACAATAGTTAATATAAGTGTGACTAATATATATTCATCATTATAAATATTATTAAGATTGTATTTATATTGATCAAAGGTTAAAAGAGACTTGACCTTTACTTTAATTTTCAAAACAAAAGAGCTGATTTCTTAAGAAATGTTTAATTTATTTATTAAATAAAACCAAAAGAGGAAAGCAGCATGTTTTAGTCCTTTTTAAGTAGAAACAAAGGGATTCATTACAAAATTCTTTGATTGAAGTTATAAACAAATGAGTTACTTTATTTTTTCATACATTAATAACGTAATAGCAAGAAAACTCATCATCAGAATACTCACATATAATAATTCCATGCTTCTTTTATACAAAAAATGATATAGAAGAAAATAAAATTTTATTCTTTTCATAATAAATAAAAGAGGAATTAGTGCTTGAAAATATGCGAAATTAAATTACGCACTGTATACAATTAATTTATATATTGTCATTTTACAAAACATTTGAACTAGTTATGATCATTATAATTTATTTTATCGAGTATTATTTACAGATAATTCTATCACTAAATCGGTATAATAAAAATTTATCATTATTACTGTTAAATTAAATGTAAACGCTTAATGCCTTTAAGTGATATCAGCACATTTGTAAAATAAAAACCTCTATAATATTTACAAAATAATAATTTTCTCTTTTAAATTGTATTTGTTTTCAAAATTCAGAAATCAATTTTAATAATTTCACATTAAAAATCTTTTTCTTTATATAGTATAGGGAATGTTTAACATATTTTTCTAAAACAGTTTCATTTATCTAAGATTTTTGCAACATATATGTGAATACTTAATATTGATCGAAAAATTTTAAATTAATTTTGCTTATTATATTGCTTACTGCTTAATTTTATTTTCATTCAAACTCCTTGTAATTGCTTAAGGCAAGTTTTAATAAAATATCAACAGACAACAAATACATATAAGCTAGAGTTCTGACCAAATTACCAAAATCTATATTTTATCAATAATATTACATATAATTTAATTATAAAGCAGATGAAACTAAAAGAATATTAAAGCTTAGGTAAACAACTACATAACTATAAACTTACTATATATTAACAATATATAAATTCAGACAAAATTTGAAAAATAATTTGATAAAAATATTTGTTGTATTACAAAAAATTAAGGTAAACTAGACACTTTATTCAAATTTATGTTGAGCAATATTTATTCATAAGCAAGAATCATATATTTACATAATTTTACTGTCTGACTTAGATGAAAAATTTGTAAAAAGGAGCCAAACCAACATGATTTTATTTTATCCTTCCATAAGTATAACAAATAATATTTATACCTTTGGAAGAATAAAATATAACCAATGTATTTATAGACATTTATAACAGAACTACTGACAAAGTCTTGAATAATTTCTCCACCTAATTAAGTAGAGAATTCTTTGTAATTAAGTAGAGAATCCTTTTTATAATTTCATTCACAAAATATTATTTGTTTTTACTATAAAGTATACAAAGGAAAATAAAGTGTTATAAATGTAAGTATAAATGTGTATAGACTATTTCTGAATGTCTCAGACTTTCATGGAGTGGAAGCTTAAATGTTCTTATCTTATGTTTGATTATGAGTAAAATGAATACTTAGTTTTTATCTTTGTAATTCAATAGAATAATATATCACGGAATGTTCCCACTTTTCTCCTTTGTGATGCTTGAATTTAACTATAATAGAAAAAAGATATATTGTTTCATTCTGTAATGAGTAAAAGCCATACCACAACTTTTCATTTTGCATATCAGAAAAAGCATTTCTAGGAAATAAATGTTTTCGTTCTACATAATGCAGACCTAAACGCAGTTTGTTTAAAATTATAAAATATTTTTCTTATTAAATTTTCGATAATTTTTCCTATAATTAAAAATAATGCGTTATTTATTTATATTTCATAAAATTAAACATAATAGTTTAAAAATAATAACAGTATAATTGTTTTTAATGCATATATTTAGTAAGGATGCTTTTCAGTGGCCCATATAATAATAAAAAGAAAAATCCCTTTTTGATTTTACTGAATTGTAAGAAAATAAACTTTTATATTAAAGTTAAGAATAAAAAATTTCGCCTGTGTTTGAGTATTGTAAAATAAATATTTTTGACAATCATGGGCTTCAAGTTGGTATTAAGAGATTTGTGGAAAGAATAAAATTTTTACGAGGGTTCAAAATTTATTTTTCTTTCCTTCTTTTTACAATTTTCAAACAGAAAATCGATGAAATTTGCTAACATACGTGAAAAGTATCGCCTATTTTGAAACAGAAGCAGTGTTTTTATTGGATGAGACATTTTCCACGTAAGTTTATTATTTTAAGTATTTTTCTCATTTTTTGACGAGTGCATAAGAAAATAATAAATATTAAAATTTATTGCAAAAAAACGAAGTTATATCGTAATGCATATTATGCATATTTTATTACACAAAATAAACTATTTTCATTGTAACATATTTCAGAAGCTCAAATGCAAAAATATTTATATAGCATCTATTCTCGTTTCTCTGTTTAATACTGTTCTTTATATTTATTTTAAATTAAAGTCGTAAGACGTTTTAAGAATTGCTCACTAAGCTGTATTAGTTTTTCCATAAGCTATAAAAAATTCAAAAATATCTAAAGCAATTCAGTTATTTTCGCAAAATTCACTTATTTTCAAAGATTTTCTTACTGACTATTTTCCAAACTTTTTAACTATTAATAAACTATTAAACATAAAATTATTATAGTGTCTGATGCTGTTAAATTAGTCACACAGAGTTTTGTACAGTAATGATTATTTATATATTATATAATAAAAAGAGATATTCCGCATGCATATTTTAGAAAGAAATTTAAGAAAGTAGTTTTCCACAACACAAATTAAATAATCTCATTAACTTTTTACAAATTTATAGACATTCAAATGTAACTCTTGTTTTAAGCGGAAATTATTTTATTTAAAACTAAATTGTTTCCTTTAATCCTTTGAGTTACTATCAGAAGAACTAATTCTAAATGATAAATATCTATAAGGCTCTTTTATTGGAAGTAGAAAACTTTTAAAGATTACATTAACAAGATGGTCCAAGCAAATATTCAACTATAATTTGTTGAACATTTTGAACTTATTACAAGTTTTTCTTTTAAGAAAATGTACGTCTTTCATCTTTTTAATGAATATTTTCTTAGTTGTTAGTTCCTAGATTTAGAGTGAATGAAAAATGGTTAGGCAAGTACCAAATTAAAGAAATTAAAGCATTATTTACATTAATAGAAATTGATGATGAAAATATAATTCATTAATATATGAGATAATTTATAATATAACATTCAATAGAAACACTTCAAAAATTAAATGAAAACATATTATATTGACTAATTAAATTAGCAAATTGCTTATTTCTATGTTATTATTATAATTTTATTATTATATATTATACTTTTGTTATTATTTATTATTACATGTTGTTATACTATGACGTTTCTATGTTTACTATCATAAGAAAACAAAATTCTAATGAATTCCTTTATTTAATTGTATGATATATTAGACAATTAAGTAAATTAATTCATTAGAAAATTTTTTGTTACAATAAAATATTAAAATTAAACTACTATAAAATATTTTTTATTTTCAACATTGAAATCAGTCATGCAAGAGACATACTAGCATGGTTTTGAAATTCATATACTGCTTGATATATATATATATATATATATATATATATATATATATATATATATATATATATATATATATATATATATATATATATATATAAAGCATACAATATAAAATTTATCGTAGCAGCTAATAGAAAAAAATTTGATAAAGTTTCTGATATTCCTTAGCTCAAAAGAAGTTAAGTAAATACAGAAACACAGATTATATTTCGCAATAATTACTTTCAAGTTGTTAATTTAGTTTGAAAAATGCAAACTATTTTTTTATAAATTTTTTTTAGTCTATGGGTAGTTTATTGGTTTTAGACAAAAAATTTGTTTTTTTTATGTTAAAACTCATTTAAATTATAAACTGGTTAACTGGTAATTATTCTAAAACTAAAACAATTGAAAAATATTTGTATGAAGATTGCAGTAAAACAATCTGATATAATTGAAAAATTTTGTTTTCCACTATGAGAACTTTAAGGAGTTATGTTTCTCTATTTATGGAAACACAAAGTGAATTATTTTTTTTTATTTTACGTGAAAGGATTTTCCACTATAAATCCAAAAATTTACAAGTTATGTATTAAAAATATCTTACAATTAGCACTTTAAAACGCTGATTATATAAATATATAGAATCTTTTGGGAATGATTTTGTTAAAATTTAAAAAAAAATCGGTAAACTTTATCAAAAAACAGTAGTATATTATTCTGAAAATTTAGCCAAAACTGTGATACCTTAAATGATAAAGACGCAAATATCGTTGTATAATTACCTTTCTATGTGAGTGTCATGACCTTTCCTTCATGATGTAATGAACCGCAAAGAGCTTAATGATCTTTCGTTGGTAGAATGTGAGTTTAAAGATAAGGGTTGATGAGATGTGGTTTGAAAATAAACGACCTCATCTCTTGTCTGCGTTTATGATACACTGTCTTGAAATTCGTCAGAGAATGAGCTATAAACAATCTCTAGGATCTCATTCTGTGGTTTTAGTTTCATGTAAACGTATATAATACAGGCATAGGATACAAAACATTCTTCTTGCCAATTTAATGTTAAAATGGTGATTTAGGAAACACACATTTGATTCCATGTGTTTAAAATACTACTGTTTGTTTGTACTTATATGATTATTTCCATTTTAATTTGAAATAACTTAGAAATACAAACAAGAATAGTTGAGGTCAAATTTCAGATGCTATACACAATTGAATCATTTCTTAAATTACATAAGGCAATGGATAATCAACTGTACTTGTAACTGTACTTAGTTGTTTGAGCTGTATAATTATTTTACATTCATGACTTCCTCTTTCACCTAGCAAAATAATTAAATACACTTGACCACAAGGTAATTTTGATCAATATTCAAGGAACAAGATCAACAATTGATCTGTTACCCTCATTTTAAAATTTTGACTCAATTGGGGGGAAATAAGACTCAACGAATATTTCATGTAAATAGGTTCTATCAGCACTATAACCTTAATTTGAATCAGGGATCGAGTCTGTTATTTTCCAAACATATGAGTAACCATCACATCAAACTACAGATTGTACTTTAATGGTTTGGTAAATCGGGCTTACCTAAAATTCAGAATTACTGGACTAAGATAATATTAAAGCTCGAATTATTTGTCTTGAACAATATTTGAGATCTTCTAAATTATAAATGCTTAGATTGTTACAAAAAATAGATTATATATAATTATAAATATTGATACATATTTTTAAGTGGTATTATGTGTGATACGCTATGAGACCTTATATGCTAAGATGTATTTAACATTAAAAATAATTATGCAACTGTTATTGGCTATTATCTGAGATACTTTCTGAATCATATCTGTGATATACTAATATGATGTGACTATAAATTGTAATTTTAAAATAATTTGTCATTTTGTGATTTCTCACCTTACTTCCGATATTCGCATGCTATTTTAGTATGAAAGTAGGCATTTTATTGCCATATTCTCTGGAAATAAATTACTCACATTTCTGATTAAATTATAAATAAGTGCTTAAAATAAGGATATGATACTATAATATTATATAATGGTAACTTTATACTTCTAATAGTATTTGCGAAACTATACATTTTTTCAATTTTTTGATTATTCAAAAACCTGTAGATTTTTATTTTATAGTAAAATTCAAATGATAATTTTTAAGCGTTTCTTTCTTACTAGAATAAAGACAAAATTGTAAAAAAGTTGAAATTAAGAAAACAAAAATTAAATAATTAATCGTAGCGTGTAGCATTAAAAATATTTAAAAATTAAAGCATAAAAGTTAATTTTATGTTTCAGTGACAAAAATATAAGTTTTTTTGTGATTCTAACAACTATAATGATTTATCAGATTCATAAATTTTGTAAGCCTAATTGATAGTCTAATTTTGGAAGAATTTTATATTTAAATAAGATAAAATATTATTTATTCCAGCTATGCAAATTACCGAAATTCAAGTAAAAGTATTTTCTTGAATTTATGTTTTCAGAAAAATGTTATACTAAATCCTTCTTTTGAGACTAGCTGCTTTTCTCATCCTTTGTAAAACTCGTCTGGAATTATCAAGGAAAGATCGATGTCGGACCAGTCGGCGACTTTGAATGGCGCCACAAACATCTAGCCATGAAATCACCTCATTTTTTATGTTAAGAAGCCGTTGTTTGAAGAGAGAAAGTTTCAAAATAGATCTGTATTTCATTTCAAGGGCATGATTAGGGTTTCATTAACAATGGAAATAACATAATGTTACGTTTATGAAACACACATGAACAGAAATAACAACAGAAATTCGGATTTAGTAAACATATATTTTTGGATTAATGTCAGACATATTCGAAATTTCACTGTTCACACACACACATTTCCTCATAATTTATTCTTAATTATACTCCCTATATTTTATTCATAACTGCACATAATTAAATTAAAATAAAACAAAAAGAGATTTGGAAGGTAATAAATTCGAAAAATTGATAAAGTATTCGAGTGTGTTTTGAAATTTTAATAGTAAAAGCGGTTTCAAATATGTTTTCCTCATTTGACTGTTTTTATTATAAGATTGACTAAAACTTGCAGTTTTTTTCCAACAATAAATAATTTGCGTCTCGTAATTTGAAGAAAAAGCATTTTTTTATTATAAGAAATTGCTTCATTTAAAGATTTATGGATACATTTAAAAAGTAGATTAAATAAAATTTTCAATATTTATGCAGCCACATTTTATCTTTATTAAATCAATAGCAATTATTCACATTGAAGTAATCTATTATGAAATGCTTAGCTTGTAATAATTTATAATTAGTCCCTATTTCATTTTAATTTTCTATTAAAAAATGTAAAAACAGATCTTAAAAAAAAATTGACAAATTTATTTCAAAATGCACTTACTGGACAGAAATAGAGGAAAATAAATCTTGTGTTCCGTCCATATTTAAACAAGATAAAATAAAAAATATAGGAAGTGCTAATTATATTTTTAAAGATTAACTCAACAGTGAGGTGTGCATGTGCATCTCTGAGAGTGACAACCCTTATCACATTTTTCTAGAATGCCCATCTGTTTCAGAAAAAAAGGAACGAGCTTTGTAAAGACTTCAATAACAGGTGGCCCCCGATTATGGTGGACCTAGTTAAGAAAGAGAATTTTGAATTTTTTATAAAATTTATCCATGCTGTTATCTAACTCCATTTTCATTTTTATATCTCTTTTTTTTCCTCTGTGCCTTCTTTTATTATTATTTTTTTTATCTCATGATTTATTTGGATTTGTTTTGTAATATATTTGTTGTACCTTCGGGCCCTGTGTGGTATTCCTTGGTGCACAGGGAGATATTTTTGTTTTCACAAATAAAAAAAAATAAGTCCTGTAAAATGTAGAAAAATTACTAATGACGGATTGTTTATTTTGAATAAACAATAAACAGAATATATTAATTAGTGAAAAGAAATACATGTATTTGTGCTAGTGATGTGAAATATGTTATCTCTCTCTTTCTCTCTCTTGTCAGAGATTTATATTACTTAAAAACAATATAGACGAAAATTTTAAGCTAATTAAAGATATATATATATTAATTTTGTCTAAATTCTTTTAAAGGAAAGAGGGAAACTTAATAGACAGAAAAACTAAAATTAAGGCAAACTTTTTACTTTCTAGTTTAAATTTTGGAATTTCAATTTAATTAAAATAATAGGACTGCAGTTTTTACTCATTAATAGTTCTTAATGAGAACATAATATCACATAAATTCGAAGACATTTTACATAATTGGTGAAAAATTACAAAAATTTTAAAGGGATACAATTTCTTTCGGCTTAAGAATTACTTTGTCTTGACCATATGTAAATATAGTAATAATGATGATCAATGCAATGTTTAATATAAATAACCATAAAGTAATGTTTAAATAAAATATATTGTAGAATACAGTGTTTTTAACTTGCTCTAATCTCTGTGGGAAATAAAGTAAAAATGAATATTAGAGAAAACTGTGAACCTGCAGTGAATCTGAGTGCATAATTATATGAAAAAGATTGAGCCAATTATCGGCATCAATAAAACAGGAATTACAATGAATAGTGCGGAAACTTAGAAAGCTATACACCCATTCAGGCGTTGATATCACATATTGGGAGGCCTTTGGCTGTGAAGTTTGAGATACCAGAAGTTTTGGCTAGTCTCTACTGCATCTCTATGCAGCTTATTGTGTAATACGACTATTTATTACGATACAGGCTATGCAATTGAAGCTGAAATGGAGCTAATTCAATTCCTTTATTAATATATTTTGAAGAATTTTTAATTAAGTTAAAGCTAGGTTTCACACTTTAGGGAACATACTCTTTTATTTCTCTTTACAAATGTAATCATTTCAGGTTAGACATATACTGTATCCCTTAATTAAGCAATTATTTTACATATATTCAAATGAATACTTTTTAAATTTATTCACTGATTAAATTTTGTTGTAAATTTTACATAGATGAATAGAACTATTGATCAGATATCAAATAATATACATTTTATAAAAATCAAATTTAGTCTTCGTTTTTAATTGGACTTTTAATGTTTCTCGAAGTGAAATATTAATACCCACTATGAAGTTTTGAAAGCCTGAGTATGGAAGAAATAAAGACTAGGTTATCTAACAAAGACTATAAAAAACAATGCATGGATACATATCAATTAAGTGAAACTCACTTAACATAGTTACAATTACTTTATTTCTATCGTAGAAAAGTTAATTTTAAAAAATATAGTTATAGTTAATTTATCATTATTTTTGTTGATAAATCATTCTAGAATTTTTGAAAATTGGACACAAATTATATTGGAAGTTAAGTTTACTTAAATTCATATTCATATCATATCTAAGACAAAACCAAAAGCATTCTAAATTTTTATTTTAAAAATTGATTTGTAAATTTTTCGGATTATGAAAAATGAATGTGAAGTAAATTAAATTATGGGTTGTGGAATAATTGATAAGGAAATCGCAATTCTTCTTCAGTTACTTATGTGGCATTTATTTTTAAGTGATTGATTTAAAATAAAGAGGAAATTTACTAACGATATATCATTAAGAAAAGAGTAACCTTTTTTTAGTCTTGAATTGCTCTTTGTTAGCGGAGAGTAAAATATGATTAGAAAGATACAATTTTAGAACTGAACTTTTAAAAGCAATTTTGTAATTATATTAAATACAATAGCTCTCTACAACTGGAATTCGTTGTTTTCAAACCATTTAAAAAATTTTGAAAGCTTTTTAAGTTCCATAATTTTTAAGATAATATTCATAAGAAAATTTAAGAAACTATCTACAAGGATCTAGAGAATCATTATTGTTAACTAAGCTAGTTCCTGATGATCCTTACTTAATACAATTTTATACAATAAATATTGAAGTATGTTATATCAGAATTAAAGGAATATATCTCAGTTAAAAGAAAAGTAAAAAAAAAAAAAAAAAAAAAAAAAACAAATAAAAACTTCATAAAAACAGTTATTCTAATTTGGAATTTAAAAATAAAGGAAAAGTACTTTTTAAGAAAAATATTCACACAAAATTATTTTTGTGTGAAAATTCTTCCAAATTATTAGAGAATTAAAGAAAAATGTTTTTAATAAATATACAAAATTATTTTATGTATTATATACACAATGCATTTCAAAAATTAATGAATAAGTAAAACAAGATGTTTTTGTATTTATTCTTTTAAGTTATATATTAATGAAATATAAATTTTAGCATTTATAACAAATACTTTATTTTTGATAAAAAAAGACTAATAAATACAGGTAAAAAGATTTTTAATTATTGACAATGTATTTGGCGTTTTAATTTGTATAGTTAAATTTTAATATATATTGTCAGTTATATAAACAATATTAACAACCATTGTATTAAAAATCATCTTAAATAGCTTATATGTATTCACATATAAATTAAAAAAATATATGAAATACTTCATATGATTTAAGAACTTACTTTTAAAATAATAGGTTAATTTAAACATTGTATTTTTTCTTACATGAGTATAAAAATTTTTCTTCTAAAATTATGATACATTTTTTTTATCAAACTTTAATAAACATTATCAAACATTTGTAAACACTTGAAAAATAATTGCATAATTTATTTAAATATTATCAAGCTAACATTTTTTACATTAGTTTAATTTAAATACTTACAACACTTCAAACACTTCAAAAGTTTAACTCTGTACTTTAATTAAATATTTCTTACATTTTTGTTTTAAAACTGTGCAAAAAATATAAAGAGCTCTGAAGCACTCTCCCCGACTTTTAAGGTATGCTTTAAAACTTATGAGGACATAATGAATAATTTATAAAAGAATGAATTATGGATAATAGACTCATAAGATCATATAAAGAGGAATTAAGAAAAATGACTAGTCTTTTCATAATAGGTAAAAATATAAAAATCAGTGCAACCGCGCTAAATTGAAGCAATTAGGTTAAAATATATTGAAGAATCATACACTACTAAATAGTGTGAATAAAATTCTGGGAAAAAACTGGTTTAAAAATAATTTAACTAATTATGAATTTTAATATATATATATATATATATATATATATATATATATATATATATATATATATATATATATATGATATATATGTATATATATGTATATATATGAATTTTATATATATATATATATATATATATATATATATATTTAAAGTCAGGAAAAACAAGGTTAAAATATATAGTTTGTACTGTAAGAAATGGAACTAGATTTTGAGAAATGAAATAAGAAAAAAATAAAAAAAATTCTGAAATAACTCCACTGATTACCATTTCCCAGGTGCTTTTTTTATATAGGCATATGGTATACGAAGTATGTGGCATAAAAAAGTCGTTGCAACAGTTGTGCCAGAAGTACTCACAAAAATGCCAATGTTATTGAAGATAACACCATTCTTTAATCTCGATTACAAGATTGCGTAAAGTCTTATAGAGGTATTGAGATCATAACGATGAATATCAGGTATGGAGACAGTCAAGGACCAACGATCAATATAGTGGAGAAAGTTGAAGTCACAGACTCCTTATGACTCACAATTTTTATGCTGTCTAAAGGTGGTACCCTGAAAGAAATCACTACAGCTACTAAATTTTTTAACTGAATTGGTTTCTGGTTACCATATTATTTCTCATATGTTCAGTATTTAATAAGATACGTGAACAACACCGTGTTCTTAACGAATGAATCCTATTCCCCACTGCTTATTAGTATTAACGGGTAAAAGCACTGAGCACAGACAAATGAGGTGTAAATACATCTGAATATGTCTAAAGTCACGGTCTGGTTTCAATTTACAATTATTTCCTTAATCAATTGATTTATTCGATGAAGTTATAGGATGGGTTTAAAAAAGTTTTTGTCACTGGTATATGCTGTGGAGTATTATTGTAATAAAAAGTTTCAAAATTATATTTCGATTTGTTTAAGAGTGGCTTGGAAAATGAAAATGTTACTTAGCATTGCCTTTGATCAAAAGACTTCAACGTTATTGAGCATATATTGGTAGAGTATTATTTAAAGCCTATTATATTATATAATATTTTATTTTATAAACACACACTTTTTATGTTCCCTTCCATGATTTTATATAGATAACACGATAAATATAGTAAAACATGTCTTTAAATACCATACATAATTTATGTGGACCAATTCCTATACGCACTATAAATAAAATCTATATTATATACATTTTCAAGTGTATAATATTTCAATAACCCCAATTGTATTTTAGTATGGATTTCAAATATATAGAACTTAAAAATTTCAGTCTTTCAGGAATTATTGACACTATGCAGAAAGAGGAATTACGATAAGAAATATGAAAAGAACAAATAATATTCTAATAAAACAAATTATTTTAATGATTCATTCTTGCATTATTTTCCAATCTATACTGAAATCAAATAACGATAATTACATAATTTATTTACTTTATATTAAAGTCCAAAAGAAGTGTTGGTTGGGTATAATACTTAATTAACATACTTAATTCATTGAAAAAAAGCTTTTTTTACTATACTGTTTTCTGTATAAGTAAATTGTTTTTTTTTTGCAACTGTCATTTTCGTTGAAGTTTTCGTCAAAGATGTCATACACTTTCTCAGCCATTGTGAAACTATCCACTCAAAAAAGGCGTTGTCTTATATGTCAAACCATATCAAAAATTAATTTTCTATGAATAAACTTGCCTGCAGCTATCATGTCCGAGAAAAATTCATCTTAAAAAATTAAACGCATCGATTAAGAAAATGTTAATAGTTTTGTCTTAGGAATAAATTGTTGTTGGAAATACTTCTTTCAGATATAACTTCAGTAATCACGTTATGGTTGTCATAAATGATTTACAAAAAGAGTTGGAAACCATCCAAGATGAAGTTTATTTCTTTTGAAGGAGTTGGATGTTTTTTGTTACTGCTCATGTCACGAACATTATAAAGATAACACAAATCTTGAGTGTGTTATACTAAGTTTAAAAGAGTTTTCACGAAGTATGTTGCTTTTATGAAATATTTCATTACCATTGTTACTCTACAACTCAACACATATATTTTGATAAAGCTTTATTTCAAGAAAAATGTAAGCAAATTAGAAATATTTTATTTTAATAAAATAATTATCTTTTAAATTAAAACTAGGATGTCTTTTGAAGATTCAATATGTTAAGAAGTGTATAAAAATGAAGATTATGATATACACTTGATCATGTAAGTTAATCAGTGAACCATTTGATTAATTTCATTTGATATACAATACAAAACAGTATTTGTGTGAGGTTATCAAAATGGCCGATTCAAAAAAAAATCTGAAAATAATCAAATATTTTATGAGTGTTATGATGAGCTATCAAATAGTATCAATCAAATACATTGTGCAAACAGATAAACAAACTGAACTATTTATAGGAACGTTTTTCAAGAAAAAATATATTTTAATAATTTACATACTTTAAATCTTCAAATATTACTAGGATTGTTTTCATTACGATGCGAGGTTAGTTAATTTCAGAAATATATAAATTTATACTGAGCAAATAATTTTCATTTATCATGAATATTAGTTAAATTTACTTAGATTATACTAAAAGTGTAAAATTTCAATCCCTTGAAAATGTTTGGGTGATTTTATACGTTTTTAAAACTATGCATTACCTTATTTTAGTAAGACATAAAACAAATATTTAAATTAATACTTGTTACAATAAGTCTATTTGAAATTATTAATATTATTATGTTCTAATATTACTAACAAACGAAATAAAATGTTTAATAATATTTCAAAACATTATACAATATTCATTACAAACGAAATATTTTGTATTAATTTTAATAATTGGTACTGCTTAAATTCATTTGAAATTCAGAAATAAATGTTGAATAATTGGTAGTTTTCTATTTCTCTCATTGAATTTAATAATTATTTTCCTTATTTAACAAGAACTTTAGAAGAATTTCGATTTTAATTTAACAATTGTCTTACATTTACATTCATTATTTAATGATTTGCTTATCTTTGTCTTCAATAATTGTATTTTTTCCCTAAAATTATTTTCAAAATAATATATGTTTTTGAAATATTAACTTTTGAATGAATCTTTAATTAAAATTTAATATATTTTCAGTTAAGTAATAATTTGCTACAATGTTTTTAATTTCTTAGATAAATCTCGTGCTTTTTTGAAAAAATAAATAAAGTTAATTTTAATTAAATTTTTACATTCTGTTTAAACTTTATAGTCAATGGAAACAATAGTCCTAAAAATATTTTAAATATTTATGATGAAATTTATAAATAATTAAAAAAAGAGAGATAAGTAACATTTTTTCCTGTTCCATGAACAAGTATAATTTTAAATTAATAAACTACATGTGCATAGTTTACGTTCCTTATAGAAGTATAAGATAATTAAAGATAATTAGCTTTCATTTTCCATCAAGCCAATTTTCTAAATAAATGTTTATAAAGATTTTATTTTAATATTGCTATATAAAAATAAAAGAAAAAACGTTTTTATTTTTCCCAGTGAAGCCTGCTTATAAAAAAGAGTCAGTTCTAACGATACATTTAAAAATAAAAATAGAACTTTAATTTGATATAATACATTTTCTTTCATTAAAAACTGAAATTCAGTTTCACAAAGAAAAAGAATGTTTGGAAACTGTGTCTCTTGGAAAGCAATTTATTGTTTTGTCTTAATTAGTATGCATTAGATAACTTTTTTTTTATTAAATATTCTCTTTCTTTACGAAAAGGGAAACTACCTTATTTACTAAACTACATAAAAACTTAAAAAGATTATTTTCAGTGGACATTTACGGGAAGAAGCTTAATATTTTGATAAATAACCTATTTTGAAAAAACGCAGTTAACTAGATAAAAATATACATATTTATGATAATTTACGAAAATGAGAGTTTAAGATAATCTCAATATTACGGAAAATAATTTTAATGTAAAATAGTTTTCCATTAAATAATGTTTTCATTTTTGTTTACATAAAGCTACAAAGTGATTCGTGTAGATAAACAGGGTCGAATTCCAATACAATTAATAGCAATTAAAGTAATCTCTTCAAAATTTTAAGTCGTAAGGTGTACAGTAAATTAATAAGGAAATAGTTAAAAAAATTGTTTGTCAAATTAAAATAAGGCGTTATTTTTAATTATCAATTATTTTACAAGAGCTTGTAAGATAAATGTCTCAGTTCAGTTGTAAGTAATGTTAATATATAATTACTTATTTTTTGCATAAATCGGTAAAATCACAGTTGGGAATTTTTATAGTCTTAATCATTGTTTAAAAACTTAAAATAAGTTCTTAGTTTCAAAACATACAATTGTTTAACGTTAAAGCCAAATGCTTTTATGTATTCAATATGTGACAAAAATGAAAAATTAAATAAAAAATTAAGTAAACAAGAAGAAGTATTTTTCTCTCTTTTTATTGAATAAAAGTTATATGTTATATAAATTATAGCATGAAACCAGAATTTTTAAGCAAATAATTCATTGAGCAGTTTTTATTTTTAGACTTCATTTCACAGCATATGTAATCATTAAAATGTGAATTATTAAATTTCCTTTGAAACTTCATATAAAATTATTTTTAAATAAAGAAATCTTAAAATGATGACTCCACCTTCAAATGAATTGCTTCACAGAATGTTAGATTCTCAAAATTAACACATTGACATATTCTAATATTTTATAAGTAGACTAAACTGCTGCATTTTACGAAGAAAATACAAGGATTGCTTAGTGATTCATAATATTTAGTAGAACGAATCTATGTTAGATCAATCAAAATTTGATATTTTTAAAGCTTATTTTTTCAGGAAAATTAAAAAAATATATTAATACAATATTTTATTATTAGTATTGTAATAAAATTTATTTTAGTATGTTTAAGCATGTATTTGTAGGGATAGATGTCTTTATAGTGCAATAAAACACTATTAGGGGGAATATAATGTAGTAGAAATTGAATATAATGTAGTATATCCTATAAAATATTTGTGGATGCAATATTTGCTAGTTTTAGATATTGTCAAGTGACATGTTTGAAAACTGACCTGGAACATTATTCTTCGTAAATTTACACCATACTAGTAGAAAGGTATTGCATCGCTACTTGGTAATATGAGTTGGTTTTGTTATGTTCCACTTCGGTTGAATTGCATTTAAACTTGCTATAGTACGCTAATAAGAAGCTCATCTTTATTGTTCCTTAATATTGTCATACAGATAAAAGCAAAAAATTCTTATATTCATTGAATTAATATTTTATATTATTCGATATTTTATCAATAATTTTATTTGTATACCATCAATTGTGGTATATTATGTCTAAGCATATTTGCATTTGTTCATTCATTTGCTTTTTCATGTTCTTTTGAAAAAATCCATTTATGTATTTCCAGTTTTTTGATATGCATATTGATATGCAGTCTATGACTCAAGATAAAGATCCTTGTGCTTTCTATTAAATTAAAATGAAAATCTATATAGCAAATTCATTTCTGTTTTTATTTATTTGTATTATTTAATATAAAATAACCCCTCTCAGAGGGAGTATGGTACTTCATTCAAGAAACGCACTATTATCAGCATATGAATAATGTTATAAAAATAATGTTTATAACTCTTAGCTGAAAGTTCATCGATTAAAGTTAAAATCTGGAAATTTCATCGATGAGAATTATTATACTCACTGTTCTTTTCTAAAATCCATTCTAACAAATAATGTTAAATTAAAAAATAATACTTTATTTCTTTTAATACCTAACAATCAATCTTTATGTCACAGACAGTAACAAACATCTTCAGTTATGAGATATACTATTCATCACTTTGCTATGTATATTACCCAAAAATTATTGTTAGAGCTTTAGACCTTACAAAAATAATTAAATATATATATATATATATATTTGGAATTTGAAAATGATTTAACAATAAAGAAAAATATTCTAAAGCAAAACATATACATTATGATATTTTCGTAGATAGGAGATAAAGAAAAATTTTAATCCACGGATCAAAATTACGTTATGGTACAAAGTAAATTTGTTCAGAGCGTCTCAAAATGTTTTGATTTCTTTTATTTATTTGCGATTGAAAAACTTTCATTCATCACTATTAGTCTTCTATGAGGGTACATATAAGTGGTTGCTTCATTTGAAAGCTGTGAATTTATTGAGTAAAAAGGCTTTTGAAAAATATTAATTGTTTTCACTTTTTAGGTTTTTAGTGAGTTAAGCTGATTTATATTAAATTTGATAGTTTCATTTATTAATTTATCACCATAAAACAATATTCGTAATTTTACGCAGCTTATATTATCAACTTCATATTGCTTAAAAATTTCATAGTTTTTGTTTTTATTTTTATTACTAAGTATTATATTGAAAAATGCTATTTTATTAAATAGCTTTCTTTTCTCTTGATCATTTGGATTGAAAGGGTAAATATTATCTCTTAAATCAATAAATATAATACGATTAAGAGTTTTATTTTCCTTCATTATAAAATTTGGCTAACGGAAATTAATCCATAAAAATAACTAATGCACTTAAGAACAAAATGAAAACAAAGTTAATCAAAAATATTTAAATGTCATCTAAATTTTTTAAAATGTTTAATACATGTTGATTTTATAACTGAAATCTACATTAAATTTAATAAATATGGCAAAGTTTTCTAAAAGGTTTTAAAGTATAATAAAATGCTTAAAATATGTAAAAAAAGTGACAAAGTATTTTTAAGTATTAGCCTATTCTTCATGACTTGGCTTTCTCTCAATTATCTATAACCTGGAAAACTAATGGTAGAGTTCATTCTAAGTTAATTTTATTTCCAACTTAATTTAAATTCTTCAAAATCTTGAATCAATTTCCTAAATTCTCATATTTCTATCCATACTATACATAATGAATTGAGACAAACAATACATGCTAAAGCTAAATATTCCGTCTTGAAAATTAATTTGATTTATTTTTTTAAAATATATAATTCTTCTGTAATAATAGGATTAGTTTATAGTACAGAGTCAAAAATGTGACTCCAGAAAGGAATATATGAAACCACGGAAATTTATACCAGGGATATATCGCAATAACTGGCTGAAAACCCAACAACGCCTTGATCTATTTGGACAACCACCATCTTCCTTTCTGGGAGAACGTTTCATCGATATCAAACTTTATGCTCGTTGACAAGTGAGAAAACTCAGAAAACTCCTAAGCATCCACCCAAAAAATGTGCATGTTGAAAGGAGAACTAAACCCATTGTTCGGCACACTGTTTTTGTAACTTCATCTGGCTAAATCAATATTTGGTTCTGAACAACATTAAAAGAAAAGTTATAAGAATGTCTTTTTGTAGTAAAATGCAAGAAATATAGATGAAAGATTTTTTAGATATTCTTATAAAAAAGGAAAAAATATTATTTGCCCTCTTTCATCTATACTATTCTTGTCACTTTGTAGCATCGTTAACTATAATTTATATATATAGAGTTTTGGCATAATGTAATAAAATACAATTTTTTAATATTTCTGAATTGATAATTTTGAGGACCCACCCCCTTACATGCAATGCATTTACACTTATTAATGTTTCCCTGATATCAATGGTATGTTTCAATGTTTAAATTACATTTGATTTTGGCTGTTTGAATAGTAAATGGTCACGAGATATATAAAGAAACATCACAACACAAATATTTTACAAAAATTTCTATTTGTAACTTATAGTTTAAAATGAAAGAGAGCTAGAAAGCCTGCGCACAATAATATGAACCAATTGTCCAATATACTATATGGAATTTAGTTCTAGGGATTTTTAAGAATTATTTATTGTGACTTTATTGTAAAATTTTTCTTTAAGTAACAAATATGTTTTCAAAATGATACGTTTTTTACTTTATTTACGCTATATCCTTATTTATTAAATTTTATAATCATAAATAACATTTCCTTACTTATTTGTTGACAATAAGTACTAAAGTATATAAATGTATTAATGCGTGACGATATACTCGTGTGAAAGTATAAAACTGAAAATGATGATATACTCTTTACAGATATAACTTTTATTACATATAAAGCATTTAGAAATAGGACTTATTACTTTAATTGCACACTCAATTGAGTTATTATTTCTCTCTGTTCCTAATTTTTCAATATAAATATTTTTTAATTTGGATAAAGTTATTACAATGCTTACAGATGTTGCAGTGATAACAGATACATAAATTGAGGCACACATCTTTTGCATAATGCTGAAAGGATAATAAAATAAAAAAATTATTAGATATTTACTTCCGTAGAAAAATTATACTAAGAAACTTAAGCTTGGCAAGACGTTAAAATGGAAAAATAAAAGGAAATATATTTTCATCAAGAAATATTGAAATATTGAAACTTTAGTGTTATGTTTGGAGGTAGATGTTTAAAGAAAATTATGTTGGAAGTCTCATTAGTAACATAAACAAAAACCCACATTGCATTAAAGAAATATGAAATTCTGGTTTCTGCGTAATATATATATATATATATATATATATATATATATATATATATATATATATATATATATATATATATATATATATATATATATATATATATATATATATATATATATATATATATATATATAAAATATTCTAATTTACTGTTAACTGTAGAATATGATACTTGATATACTCAGTAAAAGTACTTTTGTTATAATTCAATTACATACATTATTTTTATATAAATTAACTCCTCCTGGAAAAATAATGTATTTGGGAAAATTTTTGAATCAAAAGAAATTTTAATTTTAATGCGTATATTTATTTTACTAATGAGATTTCTAATTTAGCAAAATGTTCCAATGTAATAATATAATAATACTGGTTCAAATAAGATACTCATCCTTTGCCTGGTAAGAAAAATTCATATAAAATTACATTCATTTAAATATTTTGAAATCAAATATTTGGCTAAGGCAGAGTTTATTTTTTCTTCATAAGGTGCAATAGCCTTATCATAAATATGCTTCACATATTTTTAGAATACATTTTCTAATATTCTTTATAAATGTAGCATAAAGTTTCCAAAGAGACATTTATAATCATTAGTGCAAAATGTGTGAAGTAATTTTAAAAAGGATGCAAAAGAAGTTTATAATTTAATAAACATCTCTTAATGAATTATTCAGAAAGGTGCTCAGTAACACAAAAATTATTTATTAAGGAACTTTTTCTATTACACGAGTAAAATATATTCACTTTCTACTTCATTATATTCAAATCTTTTTTCTTTCATAAACTGTTATTTTTGACCTGAGTTAATTCAGTAGATGCTTATTATTTTTTCCTCTTCTAATTTTTCTTTTTTGATTCTTTATTATTTAAATTGACTTTTGTCATAAGTGGATTTCAAAATATCTAACATTAGTATTCTTTAAGAACCGTTATTCAAATAGAAATATTTTTAATTTGAGTAAAGTTATTGTATTTGTCTGGCACAAATTCCTGTAGTATCTGTAATATAGATTAATATATATAAGATATTTGACATTAAAAATATTTTAAAAAAGCTTGCAATTGTCTTTTGTTATTAAATTAATTTCACTAAAATTATGAAATTATTATTAAAAATTATGCAAGGAATGAAGGTTGAAATCTAAGCGAAATTGATCTAAATTGTGAATTCATTAAAAATAATAATAATTTTGCATGTAAAATGTTTTTCAAATATGATAGAAAATAAATCAAAGAAATTTTTTAAATAAAATAATTTTATGTAATTTAAATTTTTCCATTATTTTTAAAAAATAAAATATTTTTACAAATTAATCATATTAATAATTTAAATTAATTGATTTATAATGATAATATTTGTAGTTTTGCTTTTGCGCAGTAAGCAAATTACTTAACTATACTACTGGTCACCCAAATTGTGACACCAAGAAAGACAAGAGATATAACAACGAAATTCATTTTGTAGATAACATGTTGAAAAAGTATCAAATGATTAATATTATAGACTTCTGTGAAGAGTTGTTCCTGCCGAAATCAGTAGCCAGAGTAGCCGCCATTGCTGGAAATCACCGATGTCACACGCCTCGGCATTGATTCAAATGTTCTTTGGGTACAGCAGAAAAAACAGATTCCACATGGAGGTTAAAGTTCTGGCAGCTGGGGATGTAATCTGGATTAATCATTTGGCAACCATGGGCCACATATTTCTTATCGATGCAAGATCCGGAGAGCAAGCCGGCCAGGGAAGCATTTAAATCTGGCGATTGACGAAGAACTTTTAAACAATGCGTGCCACGTGTGGTCGTACATTATCCTGTTGAAATAAGGTTGTGAGCAAGCCCTGAAGGTAAGGAAGGACAAATGGCTCCAACAACTTGGAGATGAAGCGATGGCTGCTTACAGTACCGGCAATGCGTGCTAGGGGAGTGAGAGAGTGATATCCAATACCGTCTCATACCATAATACCCGGTGCAGGAGCAGTGTGGAGGTGCATAACGCTTCTGTTCAGCATCCTATCTCCTCGGTGACTCCAGACTTGAATATGCAACACCACCATAGTCATGGTGGTGTTGCAGATAGAAGCATGACTTGTCAGTAAAGGCAATTTCATTCCATTCTGCTGTCCACATCCTTCATTCATCACACCACTGGTGGCGGAGGTTCTACGTCAAGGGTAGATGAAGCAATGGAAGTCTTGAGAACAGTCTACTCTGCTGTAAATAATGTCGAATGGTACGTGCAAACACTGTATGATGCGTTACAGACTGAATGTGCTGTGCTATGGCTCGTGATTTGCCTGTCATCACGTGAAGTGGTGCACTAGGTGGATGCAATCGAACACGTTGGTAAATCGTACCTTCTTGCAGGTAACGATTCCATATCCACATTACAGTTGCTTGGTTTCGTCCTACACGACTACCGAATTCCATGAAAGATAATCCACAATCTCAGTAGACTACTATCCTTCCTCTGTCGAATTCGAATACTTGATCAAAAACTGATCGCTATTTTTTACGAGGCATAATTGATAATTTTTTTCATGAAAACACAAGAAAAACATAATTGCGGAACTTGAAATCGTTGAAATCTCCAAGGCTTAAATTGCGCTTTGAAATAGCACCACAGGCTCGCGTGATGTGCGCCTGCGTGGAAATTCTATTCATTTGCATAGCTCACCTTTGCTAACGCATGTTGTAAATTTCATGCCATTTGCATGCTTATTTCAGAGTGTTGCATTAATGGTGGATAGCAGTGTATTTTTATCATTATCTTTTATATTAAATAATTGCTTAAATAATTTAGATACGTTAATGATAGTAAAAATTCAATGAAACGAAAGAGACGAAAATAAATTAATGATGTATTCATTTAAATATTAATGGGTAATTCAAAATATTTGAAAAAATTTAGACACAAAATCGAATGTCTTTTTTAAAGCAGAATGAATTTCTATTTATTTTCTTGGTTAATTACTGTACAATGATACTGTTTAACGCTTAGAAGAAAAATAAACGTATTTTAGTTGTCACAAGCAATTTTTGGTTTTAAGGTTGAATTAAGACATAAATTTGTTGTAAAATTAATCCCCTTCTAAAAGTAAAATTTTTTAAAATTATGTGAATTTATGTCTAAAATATTTCTCATGAAAGAAATAATCCTTTTGAGGGTATAATCATAAATAATATTAATTTTAGAGACAGATATAAAAACTATTAATTTACGTAAAAAACATATTGTGACAACAAGCTGATGTCAATAAAATAAATGTGAATATTTTATCATATTTAGTTATTTAGATCAGGTTTAGAGTACATCATTATTAACATCAAATACTTCTATATCTAATATCTGTGCATGGATTATTCAATGAAAAAACAAAGTTATTCTAGAAATGATTAAATGAAAAAAATAATATAAATACTTTTAAGTAGTGTGCTAAGAAATTATTCTTTTAAAAAGAGTTCATATTATTACTAAAAATAATTAGAATGAATCTTGATTTCATAACATTTCGCTCTCTCTCATATTATATATATTACAGAGTAAGTTAGAAATCTTTTAAATTAATGAGTTACAATGATTTAAGAGTTATTTTTGCAGTTAATTGTTTTGAGACATGTTGAATATTTCAATTCTTAACTCAAATGTAATGCGCTCTTTGCATAAATAAATTCGGTAATTATTCATTATCATTATTTACAAGGTAAAGTGTTTAAGCATGAATTCGAATGTTTTCTCTCATTTTCTTTAGAGTAATCAGGAAAAGTTCGCTAGCCTAAATAATAGGTTACACATGTCTCCATTTTTATTTTGGGCTGTTTATTGGGTTGTTTCAAGAAGTTCAATATATAGATTTTCTGCGGTAAAAATTTAAGATAATAAACTTTTGGTTCAATTTGATATCTCACATGCAATGGGAAATTTAAAGCAATATTGAATCCATGAGATAAAATAATACGGATAATGAAATTGAAATATTTGAGATAAGAGAAACATTGGTATGTTACTAAACATTAGTTATATCTTAAATATGTTACATAGTATACTATTTTCTAATAAAAGGTTAAAATATTTGGTCATTTTAATATAAGAATCAGTTTATTCAAGATAAGTTAAGTTTTTCGATAAGTTTTATAATAAGTATGGTTGAGGATCTATTTTAATTTTACAATTTTATAAAAAAATTAAGTTGGAATAATTTTAAAGTGTATACTTTTTTACAGGGAAGTACCAAAAATTTGGGTTTATTGTTTCATGGGTTGATTGAAAAATATTCTTATTACATGGAACTTGAAAAATTCAAATTGAGAAGTTTTTATCAGTTTTTTTGCAACTAAATCAAATTTGACTTTATGGTTATTAATTACAAGGGTGATAACTTATGTATATTCTATTATATTTTTATCATATCAAAAGAACATAAATTACATAAAGAAAATTAAAACAGTTCCCCTATAATTAAACTTTGTATCCTAAAAAAGTTTGAACATAGCATGAAAAGATGGGAGATTGAGTAAAATACCTCAAAACCACAGTGCCAGAATTCAATTTAATTCTTAAAAAATTGTGTTAAAAATTATTCTAAATAAAACTAAACTGAATTATGAATTTTTTTTCAAAGAATTTTATTTTTACTAAAGTAAAGGAATCAATATCATGCATCTTTCCCCAGTATTTTGAGACAAAATGTATTTCCTATTGGTTTGTGTCAATGACATCGGGAAAGACGATAAAAATAAAGAATTGTGCTTGCCAGATCAGTTTGCTTACGTATGCAAAAAGCAATTATTGAATAAAATATTTCATACCATGACAAGTAACCTAAGATTATCTTATGAAAAAATATTGCACACCATAGAATACCCATTTTATCTTAAATCATTTTATTAATACAACCAAGAAAATCTGTTTTCCTCAGTAGACGTTGCCTACAAGCGTTCATCTTAATGACTCACGCAGAAATCAATATCTTCCATTCATAAAAATTTTTCAGTTGTTCAACAGACGAAAGTACTCTCACCATGCACCTGAAGAGATAAATTATTATCTGAAATCCATCAATGAAACAACGATTCCATAACACGTACACAACGCAGGACGAGGAACAATGAGTTATGATGAATTCGCTTCATCTGAACTGTTAATTCCATTGGTGAATTCAATGGAAGTAAAAGGCTACTCACACTGATAAAGCCATGATGTTTTTAAATCTTTTGTAGTTAATGGTATTGACCAGTTATATTTTGTTATTGGAATAGATTTTCCAAATGTTTGTGCAACTGTTTCTGATACTTACAAACTGTTGCAAATTTTATTGAAATCAGCAGTCCCAGAAATGTTTTTATTTCACAGACTCTATACTACAACAAATTGACTGTCAATATTTGAAAAGAATTACTCTATTTTCCATTTTGTATAATATAAATTACAACTAAATCTAACCAATTCCTTTTCTCTTAGTCAAAATCAATAAGATCACCTTTTTAATTCGATTTTTACTTTAAATAGTTTAATCAGTGAAACACATATGGTTGTAATAATTTGGTTCAAGAATTAAAAAAGAATTTATTATTTGTGTGCAGAACTTTAATTTTTAAATCTGAAATCATTGTGAAATATTTGAAAGCATTAAAAACGGCATATAATCTTATCATTAATTTTAGAGTAGACTTTTATTAAAATGAGCCATAATTTAATAAAAATAATTGTCTGGTTAAATTAAAATTTAAAAATTATTTATTTCTGTAGAAAATTTTTACTTTTTTGCTTCTTACAAAGATATTTTAACTAACGAGGTGGAAAATATTTTATTAATTAGTATTGTATTGCCTTAGAAAAACAATATATGTTTATACAATCTAAATTATTAATGTAATAAAATTGTGTACATAATGTGAATTCACAACGAATTTTATAATTTTATTTTTGAATCATTTTAAAATACCTTTTACAAAAGTTTTTGTTTACCTGAATTGTTATCTTCAAAACTTTAAGAAATAAAATTTGTGAAGTTCTTACAAATATTATAAGAATAAAACTCACGTAATTTAAATTTTATTAAAATACATTACCGTTCAAAAAAAATGAGTTCTTAAGTAGAGAAAGTCAAGAAATTAAATTTAATTAATTAAGTCAAGAAAACTAAATTCATTGCATATATATATTTGACTTAATTTTTTTTATTTAACAAACACACAGAAGTAACAAAACAGTTGCAAAATATTAGACAGGTTTTATTGAATTATAAAATAATTTAAAAAAGGAATTTTACCTTCAAATAGATTGGGTACTTTTAATAAAGAAAATATATTTTTAAATATTGTAGAAACTTATACTTCGAAAAATCGTTCCTGATACTTATACACTTTAGAGCATATTTCAGAAACATTATTCAACAACTGAAGTTAACATTTAAAAAAACTTTTATGAATTTTTTTTCTTTCAAAGATATATGTAAAAAATTCATAAACCATGTTTTACCTGCCTTGATGGGGAAAGTAGTCTTAGTTGCTATTACTTATAAACAAGTGAGTAAACGCAAAAGTATTTAAGGACGCAAAATAGTTAAAATTCTTAATTATACCCTATAATTTAATTATAAAGTGTAATTATATAAACATATAAAATAAGAAAACAAACACAAGTCTTGAAACAAAGTATGGATAAAATGTTTTAAAGTTAATAATTATTTCTTTTTGAAATATTTGTAAATGGGACTTTTCTTCAGACAAAAATATTTTATGATAATAATAATTGCATAATTAAAGAATTTATAAATACCCCAGAAAATAAATAGTATTTTTTATAAAAAGTGTAAAATAAAATATTTATCGGAAAAATAAAACTTTCTATGTGTTACATATATGAAGCTTTCTTTATTTCTGTACTTAAGCATTTCCTCCATTTGCCTTGCGCCATAAAACCCAATCGACCAACCATTTAAACATTTATTGTACCTGATCTTGAGTTTCAAAATTCCAATATCACAACTTTATTCCCCTAATTAGTTGTGTGTGTGTGTCAGGTAATTATATACACTAATTATAAACATCATGCTTATGTAATTACAAATTTCGCACATGTTTAATGTACTTTATATATATATATATATATATATATATATATATATATATATATATATATATAAAATTATACAGATTGATAAACTTTAATATGATAATGAGAAAAAATAAACTTGAAACTATTAAATAAAATTACTCTGGATACATTTTCTGCCTTTTATTCAGCATAAGAATACCTAATCATTTTTAAATTATATACTTTTTCATTATCAAATACTTTTTAGAGAAGTTTCTTAATTAATTTTTTTAAATTGCTAAGGGCATTTCATTATTTACAAAAAATATCTAACACAAAACTTATAAAAAGGTGGATTGTCTCATCGCCTACGTCAGTTTTTGTTTCACTTGAAGTTTTCTTTTTAAAACAGAATTTCCTGGAGTATAAATATGGTTTATTAAAAATAAACTTAAATTTACGTTAGTTCTTAATTTTTTATCCCTTTGTTAATGAAATTCAGGTAAACTTATATTGTTCTATATTTTTCATTTCAAGTTTTTAATGAGAAAATATATTTTATTTTTTACTTATTTATTATTATAAGCTTATGATTAAATTTTTAGTAAATTATATCTTATTTAAAGGAATTCTTAGTTATTTTAATTAAAATATTTTCACTTTACTATTTAGAAATTTTATTGACTATTTTTTAAAATAAGTAAAATATAATTGTATAGATTTAATACATTATACACAGCAACAATTTTTAAATTATTTTTCTAACATTTTTTGTATTGATTAACATTTTAAATCATCACTTAACTGGATATACATATTTTTAGACTCTAGTTAAATTATATAAGTTAAATGTTGTCTTAAAATAATTGATATTTATAAATTGTAGTATTATATTAAAATAAAAATACAGAAAACGGAAACTTTTAAGATATTTTAAGCAAAAATATGCATTTATCAAAAATAATTTCAAGAAATAAGAATTTCTAATCCAAAACCAATTTTTTTATTCATTTATTTGGTAAAAACTATTAAATGATGACTATTAAGAATTCTGAAATTCACTGAAATTTATGGACTGTGTGTAAGAAAATAAAAAAATTGGGCTACCCCTTTTACAGATAAAAAGAAAATTCTTACAGTTTTAAAATTATTTGTTTTTGTATTCAGTATATTGCATTTTCCTTTAATGTTTGAATAAATATCTTTTACACTACTAATAATGAAAACTAGCAACTCGAAGAATGCAGTTATTAAAGATTTCTGTTCATATATAACATTGTTGTTACTTATCCATCTTCGCTTAGACAAACTAAACCAAGTCTGAGAGACCATGTCGCACAATTAGATCAAAATCAACATCCCTCTCATTCAACAGTTGCCTCACAGAGGAATCAATACAGTCTAAGATATAACAGGGAGAAGCGAAGACAGAACAGTGGCATGGTACTTAAGTCCTCTCATTTCCATTCAACATGTGACTCTTTATATGACCAGATATAAGTTTAGCTAGAGTAGTTGGCGCAAATCTTGGGCAAGAGCACTTCTAGGACAATCTAGGAGATTCAGCAGCAAACCAGTCATGATCAGGAAGAGTCCATCAAAGGGTGTTTGTATTGGCCAAAAACAGGAAGTGCACATAAGAAATACTCATTTCGGTGGAAGAAGAGGCAGTTGGGAACTTCCTAACCTTCAGACATATAACAGTTGATGATAAAACAACGAATATTTTTTAATCTAAAAAGAAGTATCTTAAATTAAGGAATTATGTAATACATTTGAATTCCCATTTAAAGCAATTTTTATCAAAAAAATAAAAATTTTCTGAGAATTTAATTTAAGGAATTTTGTTTAGCTAGATTAAAATGTGTTAAATTTTAACAAAATTTAAAATCATGACATTCGAAATTGAAAAGCAAGTTTAAGACATTTCTGTTCTATATATTTTTATTTTTAACGATGAAATTTAAATTCTTTTCCAAACTACAAAAATACTATTAATTTTTTCTCCTTTTCTGTAGAGAAAGTTTAGTCTTTTAGTTTGTATTTACAATGATACTAACTAAATATTTTATTAGATGATGTTTTATTTCTCAGAAGTAAAGCATCATCATATAAGATATTCAATTTATATACATAAAATTCAATCAACAATCAATTAAAAGTATAAACTTTTAGACAATTTTACTTTAAGTATTTTAAAGAAATTCTTCAAAAATTAGGTTATTATAGACATGTATTAGTTTAGGAAATGTATAAATGAAGAAAAGTATTAGTTTAGGAAATGAAACATAAAAATAGTTACTAAAGACACACAAACCATTCTAAATGTGATGCAAGATAATATGATACAAGATATAATGATAATAATATAAATTCAAGTTAATTTAGTCTGGCAACTTGCCCATAAAACTGCATTTAAACATAAAAACTTGATAGCAATTTATAAATATTCTGGTCTCTTAAGAGGACCAATATGAAAGTTTAGTGAAAAACAGAGGAAATTTCTATAATTTATAATAAATTTAGTAACACAAAATATGGAATTAAAGGATTATGTTAACTTAACACTAAGGATAAATTTAAAATTATTAATATTTTTATTGATGAATGAAGTTTACAATCATTAGGAGTCGTTAGTTTACAATCATTAACTTAAAGAAATCCATGTAAGTTTCTCTAAATTGTTAGATAAATTGCTATGAAATGGAAGTAATTTCTAAAATTGTTTCCTAATTTTGGCTGTTTTATTAGCATCCTTTTTTTAGTGTACCACCCGAATGCTTATTTCAGGAACATTAAATTAGAGTCTAACATTTTTCTCCTTCAATAATCTAACTGTTAATATACTAACTTTTTTTGTTTCTTGATTGCTTGGAAAAATTATGATATTGAAGGAAACTTTATCCGAAGAAAAATACTTGTTTAAAGGCCTGTTACCTTAATGGCTGATAAATCTTATTAAGAAATTTCTCAGTAATTCATTTTATAAACATTTTCAATTAATTAATTCAGATTATATTTCGAGACTAATTAAAACTTTGGAAACAATATTTAGTCATTTTTCAAATTAATTCTTCTGAAATTACACTTTTGCATGAGAAATGTAAAATTTCACATTCTATTTACGTTAAAAAATAAAATAAACTTGTGATACGTCTTGTTTCAAAATATTCTTATCGACTTACCAGTTCCAAACAATCAAAGATGTCTTTCCACTTTAAATAACACCAAATACCTTTCTAATTAAAGAAAACGTCCACATATATAAAAATGCTCTAAGCTAACAGTGTTCATCTACATTTACATTTAAATAACTCTTTAGAAAACAGAACTATCTCTGGAGTACATTTTTTGTCTGAATTCAGGGAGCGTTAATAGCGCTGTTCAAACTTTCTGTGACAGTTCCTGATTAATTTCACTCTAAATGCAGATTTCTGTCATGTTCGTCTGATTAAATACACATCTTTTAAAAGGGAACCAATGTAACATATCGCAATAACAGTACGGAGTTTTGTAAAGCTTTATTTTCCCTACTGTCCGATTTACTATCTTCTTAAAGCTTTCTCTTGTCTGCTAGTAAATCAGCAATTTATTTTATTTTTGCTTTTATTTTAAAACTTTATTTTCTGATCTTAAATAAATCTTTTCGGAAATAAAGACATAATTAAAACTCTGCTTTAATGTGGAAAAGGAGTTTATTTCGGTTTAAGCTACATGATTGATATTCTTATTTTAATCAATAAAGAAGAAAATATAGTATTCTTTAATTATAAGTGTTGGAGCATAGAAATATTATTAATTTCATGTTCCAACATTAAAAAATATGAATTTTATATTTATGAATATTCATCAGCTCTTTTGTTTTAAACTTTTTACTGCTATTTAATTTTACTACTGGTGAAAAATATAGTAAATGTTTGTAATTATACCATTATTAACAGCTATACTGTGTCTTTCTTAATTATAAGACCCCACAAAGTATCTTTCATATTAATTGAAAATTTGCATATAAATTATGCAGCTTATATTTTCTCAAATAAATCAAAAACATTGAGTTAGTTCTTTACAGCAAAGAATGTTTATAAATCATAGTATTATATAAATATATGACTGTTTATTATTTTTTATTCAAAATCATTTGATATTTTAAAATCATTTTATTTTACTTTCAAAATTGTGAGTAAATTGTAGTTTTACATCAGTAAGTAGTAAATACTATAATATACTGAAAATAAGAATTATTGGTTTTCTTTTAAGAAAAAATTCACAATGTCAATTGAAAGGCAATTATTTGAGCGAAAAGCTAAAAAAATTTGCTTGAAGTCCCGGGAAAATGGAACATGAAATAAATAAGAGTTCTGAAACTACTATTCATAAAGTTTTAAATTAAATAAGTTTTGATAAAAATTATTAAAGATCTTGGAGGAAGAGTAAATTATCATCAGCTGATAATAGAGTAATTTTCAAGTTTGGAGCAAAAAGAGCTTGTCTACACAGAAGACCAGTAAAAATATCTCACACATGCTACAGTCTGCTGCTCTTCAGATTAATTTTAAATATTGTTTTTTAGAAATCAAAAAGATAACCAAGACAGTAAAAGAATCATAAAGCAGAGATATTAAAAAATTCTATTATGAAAAGTGTAATGTAAAAACATTGATTTATTGATTAAATACTTGATTCATAATGAAAATTTTTAAAATTTTGTGGAAAGCAGAAAATATAACTTATAAGAGTAGTTATACAGTAACAGAATACACGAGATAAATATTTATATTGATATATGCTATTCAACAAGGGTTTTCGCAATAGTTTTTATATAATTTTAACTAAAATATATATTTCAATAAAAACTTTTTGTATAATTACATAAATGACAAAACACTGACCACAATAAATAGCTGAGAATAGAAGAAACAAATAAATTCAATGTTTTATAAAAGTATTTTAATTGCATTCACAGAATAATTAAGCAATTCGTTTCGTCCAAATTAAAATTAAACAGGTTAATTAAAATAAATCACAACCACACAAATCTCAACATCCAAAATTCTATTTATTATTTTACACCGTGAAACTTAAACATAACTTATTTTCTGATAATAATATTCTAAAAATAAACTGGTTGCCATTCACCTAAACATAAGAATGCGATTCCGTTACAGAAACCGTTTTCAATCATCGTGACACAATTACTAGATTCTTGATTAAACTGACTACGTATTGTAAAATGAAATAATGCTGACTTATTTTAATGTAGTATTTTATTTTTTCAAAATTATATTTTTCGTCATAAAACCATGAAGATTATATAATATATATTATATATATATATATAATATTAATTATTTTATTTCAGAAGTATAAATATGCCACATAAACTAAGGAAATCAAAAAATTGTCTATCTTTTGAATAATTTAAATAATAAAGCAAAGCAATGATAATACTCTGATATTTTATTATATATATATACGTGTGTGTGTATGTCTGAGTATGTGAGGGTATAGTGATTCTTTTGAAAACTATAAACTTACTATTTTATATAAAAGTTTATATTAAAAAATATGAACTAAATATTTAAATTCAATCTATTACTCTTACATTAAAAATAAAAATATACCAAACAATGTACATTTTAAAAATAAAGCTATTATTGAGCGGTAATTTTGGTTTGATATTTTCAAATAATATAAATTTAAAAACTTACATTTTTATATAAACTCTCAGTAGTCGAACAATAATTTTTGATAAAATGAATGATAATTGTATCAGAATCCTCAATATTAATTCTTTGTAAGTTACTATGATACAACAATGCATATTGTAAAAATAACTGATATAAAATGAACAGATATGTGTGATTTCACTTAAAGAAAGAATGTTTAATATGAGCAACAGGTTATTAAAAATAAATTGAATATTCAAAAATCAAATTTCAAACTGAAAGTCTCTCCATATATTTGCCAGAGTTTTATCCCACATGAATATAAAGTGATAAAGATCTCTTGAAGATATATACCATCCTTTCATTGGTACTAAGTTTTAGTATTCACATAATTAACAACAATAAATTTATCATTCATAAAATTTCCCATTTGCAAACATTTTTAGTTCCATTTCGAGAATTTCAGACCTCATACAGGAGTCATAATAGATTATATATATATATATATATATATATATATATATATATATATATATATATATATATATATATATATATATATATATATATATATATATATATATATATAGAGTGATAGAGTTAAAAAAGATTTGATAAACCATGGGTGGAGAAGTGTACAGTTAAGTATGTTTTATATACAATCAAGGACATCGACTGGAACTTTTATTTTTCGGCTTCAAAAAAAAAAGGTCTATTCAAAATGGTAAATATCTCTGCTCAGAAAAATTTAATACTAATATAGATTCTTCATTTATTTTTATTGTTTTAATAAATTCTTAAACAAATGGATTTGAGTTCCATGTGAATATATTCTTGTGGTAAGATATTCAATAAAAATAAACTTAAATTTATAAAATGAAAAAATATCTTACTTTTTTTAAGTACGTAATATAGTGTTTGCGTCTTTTGACAATTACAAATAATGGTATATAATTAAAGGATTTTGCGCGCTCATAAAGTATACAGACGACAGTTTGTTTTCAAGGTGGATCATATGGAAATAAGGAATCTTTGGATTTGTTGCTATTTGCTTAAATTTTTGTCTCTATAAACAAGAGAGATGATTGGTTAGTGACGTCACTGAAACCATTTTCTTATTTCTATGCTTGAAATCCCTTTCAGTTTGCTTAGTGAAAAACTACTTAGTGAAAACAATTTTCATGAACAAAGAATTTATCAAGATTTGGCAAAAGTAAAAAATGTATGATTATTGAATACGTAATTTGTGATTAATATTACATCTGAATTCTTAAAAGAAAAATTATACAATGATTAATATATACAACTTTGTGTAATAACAAATATTTATGAAAACTTTTTTATATTTCTAATTGACCAGCAGAAAAATTAACGTACTATTTTATTGACGTTCTTCAAGAATAAAAAATATATAAAATATATTCATAAATGAAATACATGAGCTATTATAATGATAAATTTCATTACAAAGAGAACGGAAGTACCAAGCATTCAAAAAAGGACTAATAATTTAAGGAATAAATTTTTAAATATAAAGATTCCAGTATAAAAAATTACTACATATATATATAAGAAATTAAGGACACAAAGAAAATTTTTCATTGTATAAAAAAGAAAATTTTTAATTTATTTTTTAATTTGATCCTTCATTTAACTGATTTGATCCCTTTTACTTGATTTTGATAAAATAAGTTAGTATATTTTACTACATTATTGTCAAAAGCGTCACTTAAAATGAAAGTTTCAGACACATCAATATTTTGACTAGAGTACCATTTTAATAATGTATTATATGGTCTCAATTCAGTAAGTGATTGTAATATATTATTACCCAATTAAAAAAATCTGAAGTAAATTTTCTCTTTAGATTTTTAAATTTCCTTTCACAATGGACTGATTTTAATTAAATCTAGCAGTCACTCTTTGATAAAATTATATTCCTATGAAAAACATTAAAATATATTTAATTGAGTATTTATCATATAAATAAATAATGTAGATGAATCAATTATTAGTTAATTAACAAACCAAACAGAAATTACGTTTGTTTCTGTTTTTGAATAAATATTCAATTTCAGTACTAAAGTATCGATATATGAATAAGAATTTTTTTCAAAGAATGATTATGATCAACAATAATGAAACAAAACTAAAGAAAGCCTATCTGTGGTGTTTACTAAGCTTTCTTGATTTGGTGTACATTTTGAATATAATAAAATGTCAGCAACAAACTGAAGAAAGCTTAAATATAAAGTTATATTTGCACTATGTCCTAAAAATAAATTATTTTATATATGTATATATATATGTATATATATATACATATATATATATATATATTATATATATATATTATATATATATATATATATATATATATATATATATATATATATATATATACATATACATATATATATATATATATATATATATATATATATATATATATATATATATATATATATATATATATATATATATATATATATATATATATATATATATATATATATATATATATATATATATATATATATATATATATATATATATATATATATATATATATATATATATATATATATATATTATATATATATATATATATATATATATATATATATATATATATATATATATATATATATATATATATATATATATATATATATATATATATATATATATATATATATATATATATATATATATATATATATATATATATATATATATATATATATATATATATATATATATATATATATATATATATATATATTATATATATATATATATATATATATATATATATATATATATATATATATATATATATATATATATATTATATATATATATATATATATATATATATATATATATATATATATATATATATATATATATATATATATTATATATATATATATATATATATATATATATATATATATATATATATATATATATATATATATATATATATATATATATATATATATATATATATATATATATATATATATATATATATATATATATATATATTATATATATATATATTATATATATATATATATATATATATATATATATATATATATATATATATATATATATATATATATATATATATATATATGTATATATATATATATATATGTATATATATATATATATATATATATATATATATATATATATATATATATATATATATATATATATATATATATATATATATATATATATATATATATATATATATATATGAAAGTAAATTTATTCCCACTAACACAATTTTCCCGATAAACGTTCACATTATTTATTTATTGAAATATAATTATTTTAAGTTTAATCGAGGGAACATTACATTTCCTTATTTTCTGATATTGACATTTGTTTCTTATGAAGGAAGACAAAGGTAACTAAAGATTTAAATAGCTTATTTTAATGCATTTGTATATTTTAACTTATATCTTTTCATGAATTTTATATTAAAATCAGCCAAATTATCACCAAATTATGTATATGATAAACTACAGCTTGACAATTCATTATGATTTTTAGATATTTGTTTACTCGAAAATATATATATGGTTGAAAAATCACTCTGTTAAATTTATAGTCAACCAGAAAAATATTTTTGAAAAGATTATTTTACCGCTTTTAAGCAACAAATTACACCTATGTAAATACAGTCCTGGAATAAAAAAAGCAGCCACCTTTCTAAAAGTTTTTTAGCTTCCTTGTTTATGCTTTGAAATGTTTTATAACTTTACATATTGTATTCTCATTTTCTCAATTTTTTAATGTTTATATTCATTTTTGCAATGCTATCTGCTATTTGAGTCTAAATCTTTGAAATTAGACAAATTTTTTATACATTCACATGGCCCCTTTTAATATTGTGCATTGTTGTGTTAAAATAAATTGAAAAATGACTGTAATAATATTAATAGCATCTAAGTATTTAGTAATAGCATAATAATTCAATTTATTTGAAATAATTACGTACTTCTGTACTTACCATTTTTAAAAAGTCAATCTATTACTGTAGAAATTAAACTGTAAAAACTTTCATCCTAAGTTTCTACCATTAAGATGAATTAATATTAAAAAAGTTTTTGATAATTCTGAAATTTACAATATTCATAATTTGGAAAATGTATATTTTGCATAAATACCTCATAAGCTGATATTTTTCAATAGAACATTATTGATAATGAATTTTATTACTGCATTTAATTAGAACTTATTAAATAGAGTTGTGTGTGAGTAAACCATTTTGCGATAACTGGTTATACTGTGTTATGTTACTTTGAACAATTTCAACCAAAATATATTATTTTTATCATATTTTACATTGTTTTTAGTTATATTGTGCATAAGTGTGTTAAAGTTGTTTGTAAAAATAACTGCATTAAAGCGAATCATATGATTTGTTATTTATTTTGCTTAAAATAATTCTATTTCTGAATTCATTGTTTGTAAAAAAAGAATTGATTGCCCAGAGATTAATAATTAATATATAAATAATATTTTTTAATATTTCTGAAACAATCAATTTGGATAAGTTGAAAAACAAGTTTTGTACCCATATTTCTTTACGTTATCTTTTTAAATGAAGCATTTTTAATAAAATATTTTATAGTTCTAGCTAATTAAAATATTTTTAATACTGTTAGAATATTTTATTGTAACTTGTTATTTGTCATGTTACTATAAATAATTTCAACCAGATATTTTGACTTAATTATGTAAAAAATTGAAATATATTTAGCACAATTTCAAGAGTCATCCACAAAGTAAAGACCTGATATGATAAATGTTATGAATGCTGGAAAAAATTGTACGGTATACATAAAACTCTTCCAATACTTTTCTAGATAACTATCACCTACATTAAAAATATTTGTTCATCTGATCAAGAACTTCAGAATTAACATATTATCCTTTTCTACTGCCGATTCATTAAGCCAAGGAATATTTGCATTCTCCAACTTTTCACGACTCCTAAACTCTTTCAACTTTGATAAAAGATGGAAACTGCCAGAAGAAAGGAGCGGACTATCCAAAATTTCTCTTTCGAATTGATTCAGCAACTCCTGAATTGTAGCAACAATGTAAGAGAGGGCTGAGGTCGGGAAGAAACTTAACGTCTTCCTTCCTGTTCTGGATGATTAATTTTCATAGAGTTTAAATTCAGCAACTCTTAAACTGTAACAACAATGTAAAAGAGGGCTGAGGTCTTGAAGAAACTCAATGTCTTGCTTCCTGTTCTCGATGATTACTTTCCTTAGAGTTTTACAAGCGATTCTCTCTTTGTGTTTCTATGAAATTTTGTCTGGATCATGAAACCTTTTGGTATGAAATGCTGTAATGCATATGCATTATACGTGCACAAAATTTAACTATATACGTTATCAAATCTATCATACACAATTTATCTTTTTACTTTTTTCTTGTTTCCGTTATTTATATTTTATTTAAATTAATGAACTAAGTAAATGAATTATCACTACTTGCTATTTATAGTTACAAGCACTTACAATTTCCTAATATTTTAATTATGGAACTCCAGAATTTTTTTGCCCTTTTTTACATGTTAAATTAAGTCTCTCAAACTTGACAAAGCTTTTACGTAGCTTTTTAAATGGTTTGAATTACTTATAGATTTACAGGAGCCATATTTCTTTATTTCAAAGGCTTAAAATTCAAGTTTTCAGAGATTAGATAGCAAATTTTCTTGAATTTAAAGAGAAGAAAATAAATTAGTTTACCAGAAACAATTATTGAAAATATCTAATTTTAAATTTATGTAATCTTTTCCCTATTGTAATTATGAAGAATAGAAATGTATGAGATAATTTACAGATTTTAAAGGTAGTTAAATTTTCTTAATGATAAAATATCTTAATGTATGAATTTCTTTTATGTTGTTGTTACATTATAATTTCATCCACAAACGATTAAATTGCAAAACTAAGAAAAAAGGCAATTTTTTTAGTTAAAAATTCATAATTTACCATAGAAATCAAATTAATGTTTTCTATTAACTGTTTTAGCTATTCATTATACTTTAAAAATATTTCTTAAAATTTAAAAATAAATTGCTTGTAACAATGGTTAAAATACAATTTATTTTTATATCTAATTTCCACCATTTTGTTTCAATAGAGTGTTTCATTTATATTTTTCAAATCGTTAATTTTATTAAGTACAAATTAATTACTAATTAAAAGTCTCCCTAATCCCTTTGTCTGCTAGAGTGTCTGTCTTATAAATGTATTTTCAACCATTACAAGATAGCAAGAATAAATTGATAAGATTTTGTAGTTTTAATGCATAACACCTTCACACCATCTTTATCCACCAAACGTTTCTTATGAACGGAGGGAACAACGTTTGTGAGTGGAAGTTTCTCCATCTTTGTCTGAGTATCAAAAATTAGACCCATTTTGATAAATTATTTAGAGGGAAATGTTTTATCAATCCGTCCCCTCAGTTTTGTCGAGAATGAATTGTTTGAAAAATACCCCCACAAAAAATAAATATTTTTCAGATATCATTCCAAATGTGAAACTTTATTTTAAATGTATTTGGAAAAATTGCCTAATATGAAATAGTTTACAATTTCTTGCTGTGATATCGTTTTAATTTATTTTATTACATGGAGTAACTTTTTTATTAACATATTTTTCTTCTAAATTAATTTTTTTATATGGGTTCACACATTTAGAATAATAAGATTTAATTCAATAGTTCGTATAAGGTATCTTTTTGGATGTGTGAAAAATTTTCGTATAGCAAAAAATTTCTTTTCTGAAATAATTTCAATTTTTTAAATAAGCGAAAATATAATTCTGAAGTAGAGGGAAAAACTATATAAAAGAGTTTTATGACCATATTGCTAAGAAGATATGTTTTTATGAAACAAGCGAACCGTTATATAGAGCTTGAAAAATAAGAAAGATTATTTTAAATTAAAAGATTCTCCTTCAAAATTATGATGCAACTTTTTTAAAGTTATGCCTCATGTGTAATGCATATCATTTCTATACATCTAAGTGATTTATTTTTCTAAAATTTAATAAACTTAACATTTAACAAAGACATTTAGTTTTTTGAGTAAGAAACATTTTAAATACGTAATTGAAATTAAGACAATCAATTCTTTAAATAAATATTTTAATATAATACATCATGAAATATCTTTACAAATCAAAGATTGCTATGATTACTTAATTTTTTTCATAATAATTGCTTAGATTTTTTGCTGTCAATCTATTTTTCCTTTAAAGTAACTTGATATCAAATAAATAAAATCAATCAAGAGATTTATACAATAAGCTTATTTGATAGTTTCTACTTAAAGCAAAACTAAATTATATGATATTTAGTCAAATTAAAATATTATTTTGCTTCTTTTTCCTGATTAAATAAACATTTCCTGAATGCATATAATTTTAAATTTTGATTTATTAATTACTAAACAATTGTTAATGGTATTATGTTGCTCTTAAGAAAAAAAATCATTTGAATTAATTTATTTTTAGGGGTATAAAAAATAATGAAATTCAGGTTTAAAGGTGAAACAAATTTTATATCATTCAAAATTTTTGTTAAATGTTAAATTAAAAATTTTAATGTTATTAATTAATAATTTTGTATTTCTTATACACTTATAAATAAATTTTATAAAATTAAAATTTTTATTTTTTAATACAACTGTGCATAAAAAATTTTAGGTTTCTCTTCCCATTTTTACATTATTGTTTATAACATTTAATTCAAAATTAAAGTAAAGTGAAGAGTAGTACCAAGTTAAGAGATTAATAGAGTAATAACTTGAAATTTTATTATAAAACTACATGAGCATATATATTTCTTTATTATTACAAACTTATCATTTCTTTTTATTATACATGTATATTTTTTCATTAAATTTAATTAATATATAGCCATAACATAATTTAGAAATATATTTTATTTGGATTACGTTTTTCAAATTTATTTCATAATCATGTTCTACGGCAAGATTTCAAAATAAAAATTTAATTCAAGTGTACATCCTAACTTTAAATTAAAATAATATATAGATAAATATTTAAAACATTGTAAGCAGTTCCATTTCTTCAAATATTTTTAAACATTTAATATTTACACATATCTTTGATATAGATATATGAAAGGCAAGTATTACAGTACTAAAATTAAATAAAAATCATTTATTTTTGGAATTAAATTAGGAATTGATACTTAGAACAACTTAAAATTCTACCGAACAAAATTACATCAAATGTAGAATATCTATATTGAATCATTAATTTATGAATACAATTTAAAATTACTTTTACTCTTACTATACCAAATAAACTATTACAAATAAAATGTTATTCAAAACTGAAAGGAATGAAAATAAAAAAATATTAAATATATTATTCACTTATCATTTTTCATTATAACTCCTATAAAAGCAAATTTTTCTTCACAAGTGAAATAAATTATATGCTAACTTTTAAACTAATAAAGAGTGTTTTTTAATGTAACTTTAAATTATTTTTTAGTAACTAATATACTCTCAATTGTGTGAATGAGTAATATATTAACTACCATAAATACAACCAACAAATTTGCATTACTTGCTTAACGATTTCATAATTCTGTGAGATCAACATTTTAACAAAATAGCTCTATTATAATGATTTACAGTTTTGGAAAATACATCTGTAATTAAAATAAAATGTATTATGACTTGAAGAGAATATTTCAAATCACTAGTATAACTAATATCACAATATAAAAATACTTATCTAAATTGACAAATATATGTTTGAAACTAAAAACATAATTTCACTTTTAGTCTAGGCAAAATTTTAGCCCTTTGATGAACTGGTTCATCAAAGGGCTTTTTACTCTGATGAATTCTTTCATTGTAGTTACCAAGATATTTTTTTAAAATATAATAATCAAAAAACACATGCCTCCGTAATAGAAAAATTAATGTTAAAGTCATCAGTGTGTAAAGTATGATTATCTCAACATTTCTAAAGCCTTCATTTGTATTGTGGAACATATGAGCATTATTAAACATTTATTATATTCTTCAAACATTTTGTATAATGGAAAATCATTATTAATTTAAATGCTAGATATTTATTTTATAATCTGTTCAAAACTGATAGCGTAGAATTTCTTATAACATCGCATAAGCAAGTGAAAACAGCTCATGTGGCCATAAAACCTATTTGTGAAAGCTGTAGTACCGCCTTTTTGAACAACCAAAGAATTATTCCTGTCAAGGGATCATTGTTAGTAGATTGCATTCATCTGTTGACAGAAGGAGAGTACGGAAAACTTCCAATCACCCATTACATGCAAAATCAAAAATGCAACATCAATATCCAGCTTTTCAACAGGTGCAAAAAGGAAACTTGGGATACTGACTTAGAAGATCGCACTGTCAAGGATAAGAAAATAATGAGTTTTATGATATTATGTTTGGATTACTACAGACACGTAATTATTTTTTGCATTAAAAGACAAAGTTCATATGGTTAAAATCATTATTTAGACAACAATTAGAGATCTCTCTCTCTATCTAAATATCTCTCTTTCTATATATATATAATTTTTATATTATATATGTATTTTCGATGTTTATCATATAAAACATTTTGATGCAAAAATCTGTATACCTTATTTTTTTCTAAAAAGAAAGTGACATACTTTGTGTAAAATGCAAATCTTTTAGTTATGCATTTAGATTCCACTAAAGCTACAAGATAAATTGCTGATAAAGTTCAGTTTGACAACTTAAGAAAAATTTAAGGTAAGCAATAAAGAAATTTGACGCTGCATTGTTAGCTGTATGTTACGAGGGAAAAATTCTGGAATACTCTGATGCATTACACGAGAGATGTGCATGTAGAAAGCAAAAGCCCAACAATCATCTGCCATTGCTCAACTAGGCTGGCTTTTAAGCCAAGGATTTCTACTCTTAATATTCCGGACCTGTTATAAAGCCGTAAGTGGTCAAGTGTTAGAGAAATAAATAATAAGCATTAATATCTGATAACTACATTGATAATACGTAATATGAATTCTACAGGTTTGCAAATTAAAATTATAAATAATTGGTGCAATTCTAACTTAGCCAATTACAAAAGCTTCATGATTTCTTTCCCTGTTAACAAGTTAAGACCTAATACACCCGCGTTGTGTGGAAATCTGAGAGATAGTAGGTGCCATTCTATGTTTCAAACTTATCCTTTGACCATGATTAAAATTACATTCAGCGTCTTCATTATACTTAAAATGCATTCTTCAAAAACCTTAGCAATAATCTGTAATTCTATTGTTTTAATGTAAACAACATCTAATGTGTATATTCGATTTCAATAATACTAAATATAAATTCATCCTAAGAGGCCTCCACGAAAAGGGCATTGCATTTTAAAATAAAATTAAATACAAGAACGATTTTTGAGCTAATATCTTTTTCTCCAATTTCCACATCACATGAAACATGAGAAAATGTATCCAATGATTTAAAAATATATAGATTATTAGAACTTATAGAAACACTTGATTCAAAGGAAGAAAATATTCCTGTTGCTTAATCCGACATTTCCTTTACAAGAGTGACGGTTTTATCAACTGAACTACCTCTACTATTTGTTCTTAATCTGAAAAAAAAACCATTGAAAATTTTTGGTAAGCATAAATTTTATTTCTTTTTAGGACCAGACATAAGCAAGAAAGTTAAGAGACATAAAACTGTGATTCTGCCAAGATAAAAAAACCATGATTTAAGAACATGAGTGCAGTAAGTATGCATATTTTTATGCATTTGTTTCTAAAACTTTCATCTCAAATTCTCACAAATAGTTTGTAACACACACTGGAATATAGTGTGGAATATGTAACACACACTGGAATATAGTATGGAATGTGTAACACACACTGGAATATAGTATGGAATATGTAAGACACACTGGAATATAGTATGGAATATGTAACACACACTGGAATATAGCATGGAATATGTAACACCCTCTGGAATATAGTATGGAATGTGTAACACACACTGGAATATGGTATAGAATATGTAACATACACTGGAATATATTTTTCCAAGTATCATAGTACGTCCTGTGCAGATCATTCTTAGATGTTTGAATTCTTTTACTGTAACATTGTAAATGTGTGATTCATAGACATTTTATATGGAATGGCAAATAGTATTAAGTCAGTTTCTAAAATGATTACTAATGACTTGTTAATTACTAACTTAAGAAATTTTTAATCAGAAAATAGCTTGTATACTTTAGAGAAAATTTTGAAATTAAATTTACTAAGTAATTATAAATAACTTTAAATCTTTAGAAATATTACAAATGAACCATTATGCGTTGTTTTTTACCGATAAAAGCTAAATAAAAATATCAATATTCTTTTAATTAATATGTAAGTTATTGTTTTTACTTTATATTAAAGCAAATAAAAAGTAAGATATTAGTCACAAATGCTGAATTCAAAATTTTTCAGGTTTTGAATGTGTTTTTAAATCTTCATTAAAAATTTAATTATAGTTCTTATGAGACTTAAAAATGCAGCAATACAAAATTTAATTCTTTTTTAATATTAAAATTTTCATAAATGTTTCCTCTTTCATATGTACTCCAGTATTGTATATTATTTATTCTATAAATTATGATTAAATAACACTTGATTTTATAAAAGAGAATTATTATTTTCATGATGTCTAACACTAAAATATATAAAAAAAATTTCTAGACTAATTGATCATTTTATAGCTTTTATTTAATAAGAGTTTTTTTAATTCCAAACATCTGTTAAAATTTCTACATTTAAAACCATTACATTTAACGACATAAAAATCTGGAATCTTTTACTTATGAGAATACCAAACTTTTGGTATTTTCAAAGTTTGCACATAGTAAGACTTATTCTTTCCAAACATCTGTTTATAACACAATTGATATTGATCATATTTTAATCTGGTCTTATATTTCTATATTTCAAATTTCTTTTATAAAATATAGGTCTCGATAAAATTACTATTAGTCTGCACTGTGTAGAGCGACAAAAACTAAAGTAATTTTCCAAAACTGTTATTGGAATTACTGAATTAATTTTCTACTCGTAAAAATAGATGCGAAAAAGATACAATAGTTTTTATCATTCATGTTTATTAAATAAAAATCTTAAACTTGAACAAAAACTACAATCTCTTCATAAAAATTAGGAACAAAGTTAAGCAAGACTCTTACGAATTGTTACATTAAAATGCAGTTTGAAGTTTCTTTCATAAATTAATTGATTTTATTGTTAAAATATTTCCATATAAAAGAAACAAGTTAAAGTATACTTAAAAATTGGCGTTTTCACAGTAACACATACAATACTCAAGAATAACTCGAAATTATAATACAAATTATTAAGTAAAAAAATTAAATGCATGTGAAAAATTTGCATATGAGTAACAAAACTTAATTATTATTATTGAAGTGATTTGTGTATGATTAACATTACTCAACTGTACTGAAATGCAATATTTTCATAAAGAGTTGTGTTTATTTTGTTCTTTGATTACACTGATTGAATTGTCAATTATCAAGAGTAGGATAAGAAAATATTGGACAACAGTAGTTAGAGTGATTTACCAGTATAGTATTTAGCATTTAAGTTCTTGCATTTAATCTTCAGAATTATTACTGTTATCTTATTTTTCTACAGAAACTAAAATTAAAAACAAATATCTCTGGTTTTCTAGAAGAAAAAGAATTGGAAATTTGGATATCATATCTGTGGTATCAGCGTGTCTCGTATATAAAATTTTTAATTGGTTATTTTGTTCTTATAAAGAATTTTAGAAAATTGTAAAACTTGAATTAGTAAAATCAAATGAAAACAAACTAACATGCTGAAAACAAAAGGATACACTGTAGATTTAAGCAAAATATAGAGCAAAAATATTCCTTTCCTATTAACGTTAAAAATGACTTGATTAAAATAATACATGTAATTAAAAAATTCATATTTATAAAACATACTTTATTATGCCTTGTTCAACATTACATTTACTTAAATTCTAAGTAAAATGAAAAAAATATTGTTGAATCATAAAATCATATTTAAATAGTATCTACTTAAGATAATTTTGATTATCCATCAATTAATTTGAAAACAAAATATTTCTAACAGAAATTAGGAAAAATTAAATACTTACAAAACAAGGTTAAACATTTCTAAAATAGGTTTTAAACTGGTTAGATTTTATAATAGCTAGCTTGATTCAAGATAATTTCAAGATAATTTCTTGTTTTTAAATTTCTTTTGTTTTAAAAAAGTATCTACTCACAGTGCCAAATATGAAAGTGAATCAAAGTTAAAATTATCATTTAACGATTTTAAATTCGGATGAATTCTGATTTATTATTTTTTAAGCAAGATATATACAAAATTTTATTTTTAGGTAATAGAAGATTTTGGCTTTTTGACATAGGTTTTTTGTTTCGCTAGGTATATTCTGTAGAAGTGGAGAAGATATTAAAAAAAAAACTCCGATTCCCGTTTAACCTCTAAATAACTTTTCTCTCTCATTGTTCCTATTTTATTAATAAATATAATCTTAGTAAGTATTACATTATTTAAACGAAGTGAAACGAAACGGATAAAACGAAATGATGGTTTCCCTAATCCAATTATTTACACTTAAGCAAAAACTAAACAAATTATTCTTATTACGAATATCAAGGAATTACACAATATAAAAATACAAAGAAAATCTGGATTTCCATACCTATCAACACTGATGTAACTATTAATAATAGTAAAATATCTTCATATCTTATACAATCAATTATTAAGTGCAACAATTCGATTATTTAATATTTAATATGTAAAAATCAATCTACAATTCCATGAATACTTCAGATATTACAATATAAAAGTACAATGTAAAAATATCAAGCTATGAAGCACGTTCTTTTGAGTTACAAAATTCCAGCCCCTAAGCATTTCGCTGTCATGATCGACAAAGGTCATAATCTATTATGCTCTAGCTGAAGATTTAAGATGATGACAATGTAATGATTTTTCTTGATGTCATTGCAAGTTGTTTGATCCTATTAGTTAATGAAAGTGATTTAGCAGATACCTATGTTCTAATGGAAATATTGGCAAAAACTCATATTACATTATTAGTAAATTATATCAGAAAAATATTACTGAATTTTACATTTTTAAGCTGACTTTGTATTAAGTTCTTAATATGGGTATTTTATGGGTATATATGCTATTCTAAGATCCAGAAATCAGGTTTTCATTGTTTCAAAATACATTTTAAAAATTAAATGGTTCATTACTTCAAAAATGAATTAGCAGCAAAATATTTTAATTAAATTTCCATAAACTAATCTTATTTCACTATTTTTAATGGACCCCAGGGAAATCATAAGCATCAAAATCTTCCAGTTTATAAAAAAAATTGTACCACTTTTCCTGAATTACGTCATAAAAATAAATCAATACTCGATAAGAATATGCATTTTTAAGAATTTGCATGCATTTTTAAACCTTAAATGCTTTTGATTTCAAGGAAGACAGCATAATTGCTTACGTGCCAAGTTTGTAAATTTCAAGAACATAATTCTTATCTTTAATCTCTTAAATTCCTTACGTGCTTCATAAAGTTTTGCGTTGATAATGTGAATAATAACTGCTTAAAAACATTCATTTGCTAAAGTTGCTTCAATTAAGGCAATCTCATCATATAACACCAATCATGGATAAGAATTATGCTCACAGTATTTAAAATTAAGCAAAATTTGGTCCTTATAAAAAGTAAATTTACATTACATGTAGGAAAAAGTAAGATACTTAAATATTAACTGATAATAGTTTGATATTTTGCTAGAAAAGCAATTTCAGAATGTATAAAGATTTCAGAAATGACCACGATACTTTAAAGTGATAAGATTTTAAAATATTTTGTGAATTAAAAACACGTCACGCTTGTCAAAACTGAAATCTTCAAAATATTTACATGAACACGTTTTTAGGTTTTAAACTTAACTATGTATTAAACAGAGATAAAATCCATTCTAAGGTGGAAAAAAATTTTCACTATTGTATTGCATTTACATTATTGTAAATTTATGAAGCAGAAGCTGTATACTCACACTAACAGCCCTGACACAATTTCTTTATTCTGGAAATCATTTTATTTAATGTAGTAATTCTTGGAGACAGTTTGAACATTAGATTTTCAGCTTTTTAACTGGACGGATTGTTACCTAATATAATTTAAAATCCAGTTATATTGACAGTAAATAATCAATTAAGTACAAAACCTTGTATCGGCGATTTAATACTATTAAAAATAATGCTTCATGACATCAGAATAAAGTCATGATATGAATTATCGTAAATTTTTCCCTAATGTATCATGCACAGAATTTTTCACAAGATGAAGAGTCTTGTTCATAAAACTTGATATTCACATCTACAATTTTCAATGCACACTGTTGGCCACCCAAGTTGCAACACCAAAGAAGACAAGAGATATCACAACAAAATTTATTTTATAGATAATATGCTGATCAAGTATTAACTGACTAAATTTATAGACTTCTGTGAAGTGTGGTTCCTGCCAAAGTCAGTAGTCAGAGTAGCCGCCATTGTTGGAGATCACTACTGCCACACGCCTCGACATTGTTTTAAAGAGACTTTGGATGTGTTCTTGGGGTACAGCAGATCAAATAGCTTCCACACGTGGCCAAAGTTGATCTGGTGTGGCAGCTGGGGATGTAATCTGGCTCAACCATTGAGCAACAATGGGCCGCATGTTTTCTATCAGTGAATGATCCGGAGAGCGAGCCGGCCATAGAAGCAATTCAATCTGTCATTTGAGGAAAACCTTTGGATAATACGAGCCACGTGCAGTGGCATATTATCCTGATGAAATATGGCTGTGGGCAAGGCCTGAAGGTAAGGAAGGACAACTGGCTCCAACATTTCAGAGATCTAGCGCTGATTGCTTAAAGTACAAACACTAGATGATGTGCGTTACAGATTGAATATGCTGTGGTTCGAAATGTTACTCAGCGATCTAACATTGCCATGCGCACAATTTGCCTGTTATCACGCGAAGGAGTGCACTGAGATGGATGCGATCGAACACGTCGTTTGTCGTACCGTCCTGCATCCAACGATTACATACCGGCATTACAGTTATTTGGTTTCATCCAATAAGACTACCGATTTCTCTGAAAGATAATCCACAATATCGGTAGGCCACAATCCTAACTCTGTCGAACTCGGATACTTGAGCAAAAAATAATCGCTGTTTTCTACGATGTATAGTTGGTTTTTTTTTTTTTGAAAAACCATATGAAAAACACAATTTCTGAACTTAAAATCGTCGAAATTTCCAAGCCTTAAATAGCGCTTTGAAATGGCACCACAGCCACGCTTGATGTGCATCCGTGCTGAAATTCTAATCATTTGCATATGTCACCTCCTCTAATGATTACTGTAAATTTCATGTTATTTGCATGCTTTTTTTCAGGTTGTTGAATTCACGGTGGCCAGCAGTGCATTTCTGTGAGTTTAGAATCTTCTTTTATTCCCTTTTAATATCTCTTTTCATTCCCTTCTCATATGTCCTTTCTTTCGTGGACACAAAATTGGTGCATACGTAAGATGTTTGTCATATAATCATTCTATATAATTTTAGTAAGAGCTCTTCAAAGAAATATTTAAAATAAATAAAAATTACATTGAGAGAGACTACATAAACGATCTCAATTTTTTTAAAAAAATGTTCGCAATTGCTCGTTAGTATTTTTTACTAACAAACTCATTAGAATTTTTCACATCATTTAGAGTTCAGATTTTTTTGAAAATAATATATTATCGATCTGATTATTCAGGAAATTAAGGTGTTTATTATATTTGCTCTAACCACTTAAATTGCCACTTATTTCCTCGAAGACATACCATTGATATACTTCAGAAGACCGTTGTAAAAGAGAGAAAATATGATCAAAAATATTTACACTTAATATTTTTCTGCGTATAATTTCTCTCTTCTTCAACAGTCTTTAGAGTAATAGAATTTTAGTAATAATGATTAGGATCTTACGCATGGCGTTGTCGACAAATTGTTTTTCGCATTATTATCACTGGTCGCAATATGATTTATATTTTAATACTTTATTGATTAAAAAAACTGCTTAAAGCGATAAAGCATTTGTATAATGTTACTATATTAATGATTCATAAAATAAAGGAAATAAATGACTATTAACCCCTAAGGAAACTTAAAATACAGCGATAAATATATACCAAAAAATGTGGATTATGTTATACTCAAACGCTTGCTTTAAAATACTATATTTTGAAAATAAAGTGGGAAAACTTACTAAATACCGATATTTGATAAATGAAATGATCATGTCATCATTATATATACTTTTATATCATCATGAAAAAATGTGGAAAATTTCATTTTCTCTTTCATTTAAAAGAAATAATTTAACCACTAAAAATGTCGTGTCTTATGAGGAAATTGTAAAAGCGTAAATATATTAGTCAAAATAATTCATTAGATTTATAGACGAATGAGAGGAATGAATACATATGTCATAAAATATTTTGTTCAAACTCATGCATTTTCTTAGTATTAGTTAAAGAGGAGAGTCAAGTGTCAAATCTCGTCACTTCAACAGAGCTTAAAATTACACGACGTTCGATGTTGGGATTTAATATAACAAGTAATTAGTGTAGTCTTAAGTTTCTCCTTTTCGCAATATGCATGTTATTTTGCAAAAGTTATTTTATTTGGAGTTCTCATTTCCTTTCATGAATATAAATTGTTCATTTTAATGTATGTAATAAAAGAGCTAATTTATTTAAAAATGCTTTGAAAATAATATATATGAATAATAAACACAATATTTTCTATAGATTTAAATCATAAAATACTATTAAATGTTGATAGGGGATTTTTAAACGATAAAAGCTGATGTATTAACCCTTTTTAAAGAGAAGTAATTCTTCAGGGAAACAAAAGTGCCGGAAGGCACCAAAATTTGTTTATGTATGTTGTCATAATATGTACGCCAATAAAACTTTGGAAAGGAATTTAAATAACCTTCTAACAGCTAAGCACAAATATTCTTTCTATTTTCTTTAGAAATAAAGAAAAGGGTGATTATTTATATAGGATTTAGATATTCTTCAACATTTCTTTTACCGGTAAAAGATTCTTTTATGAAACACTTTGAGCCTTATTAGTCAGTTAAATTTGGAATTTTTAAGCAATTTAAATCTAAACATTATATATATATATATATATATATATATATATATATATATATATATATATATATATATATGATCTTTTTGACATCAAGCAAAAAGTTTTAGGTTTTGAGGTAATACTAGAAAATATTGAAAATTTACCTGTAAGTAGAAAGAAGTTTGTAGATTTGCTGATATTTAATCTGAACTTTTCCTGGATTCTTTCATTTCTTTATATTATATACATACATACATACATACATGTATATATATATATATATATATATATATATATATATATATATATATATATATATATATTATATATATATATATATATATATATATATATATATATTATATATTATATATATTATATATATATATATATATATATATATATATATATATATATATATATATTAAGAAATGAGAATAAGTATCCAGGAATATATAATATAATAAACATATATTCGCGTACTTTTTCCTAAGAATTAATCTAAAAATTTTCGTAGTTTATAAGTGAAATATTATTCGTAAGTTCCTTTGAAATTATGAGGACATATATATTTTTAACTTATCTCAGTTTTATAATACTGTAAATATTATTGCAAAATACCATGCAATACAAAAATTAAAAAAAAAATTCTCATCTTACTTGAATAGTAAAAATAAGCATTAACCATTTCTTTTAAAGAAAAAATCAGGGTAAATTTTATGCTAAGAAATCATAAATCACTTGTCAAATATTAAATTTTTTTCTATATTAAAGATGAAAAATGGCGTAATGATTTACCCATTTCTTCAGTTTACCAGCAGCCTTATAATGCCTAAATGCTTAATAAGTCCTATAACGTTTTATAAAGTATTTTTTATTTTTTTTTTGAGATTAAAATTCAGACTGTTTTTTTTCTTTACGTTATTAGGAATAAAAGCGAAAATATTGAGCCAAATGTGAATTTACGTTTTCTTATTACCATGAAATTTTTACTTTTGGATAACCTATATAACAACCAAACATAGCTTTAGTAGTCTCAAATTTCTTTAAACAGTTCATTTCTAAACACTATTAATTTCAAACAATTTTCTTTGAAAACATTATAACTTTTATTTTTATATATATATTTTTTGAATGTTATGCCTAAAATTTAGCAAAAATTTTTCATAGCGAAATTCATGAGTAAAATTTCTATAACATATTTTATAGTAGAACACTGAATAGCTTTGAGAACCTAATATGTTATATAATTTAAATGAATTTGTTACAGGAAAAAATAACAATGTGGTAAAATAAACCTTCTAAAAATAATATGGTTATTAAACATGGTATTAAAATACAGGAAAAAATATTTTGTTTATTTTTCATTTTTAAGTAATAAATCGTTCTCAATAATCTTAACAAAAGATTAAAAATATGCTGTTAAACGCATTGATGTAAAACGTTAAGAATTATATCCTTTCTATTTTAAATATTAATCAATATTTATTGATACTAATTTTTAAATATATAAAGTCGTCGTGTTTCTTCTTGAATTAGACGCTAACATATTTTTTAATATTTAATATGTTATTAATAATGTTTTCGAAAAAAAGAATGTTTAAATTGCTTAATTTGGGAGAATTTTTCATACATAAAATTTTTTTTAGCCATTTTTATTCAATAACTACATATGCCCGTTTTTACGACGTGTGTTTTAAGTTTAATAATAAAAATGCATTCGTTTTTTTTTTCATTTTCAAAATGTTTAATTGTGGTTTCTTACAGAGAGAGCCGAAATACTTATTTATTTCTTAAGCCCTAAAGTTTATTAAATATTGAAATTTAACATTTTTAATTTAACGTACCTTTAATACATTTGCATTTCATAGTTTTGGTATGAGCTATCAATATATTTTAATTTTAATATTTAATTACTTAAAATATTTTGTGAAAGAGGAAACTTTTATACCATTTCGTTGATGAAAAACTATTTTAATAGCAAATTGAATTATTTTGAATATTATAAGCGTTATAGCGAATTATTTTGAATAACATTTACAAAGATACTCTTATTTTGGAATCGGGAATAATAGAATAAGAATAAAAAATATCATGCAGAGTTCTTAGTTTAAAAAAATATAAAAAAATAAAATACTGAAAAATCACGACAACACTGTTGAACTAAACCAACAAAAATAACTCTAATCGAAAAGTCATTTAAGGAAAATAACCGTTAGTTGAAAAGGATTGGCAAAATTTCACTAATAGTTGTGCAAATGATTTCCATTGAACTGGCAAAAACTTTTCTGTTAAAATTTAGTTGAAACTATTTGAAATTCATTATAAAAGAAAGACTTTTTATCAGACAGAGCAAGAGCATTTTCACATTATAAATTTTTTAAATAGCATTTCCCTTTTTCGTTATCTCAATTAATTTTCGCGGAATTCGATTTGTGGTAAACTCAGATGTAGTTAAAAAAATTCTCTTGAAAATCGATATAAGCCGAATTAGAGAAGGCTTTTTTTGCAACTCTTCTGGAGTATTTTTTTATTGAATTTTAATTTCCTTTTAATAAAACTGGTTTGAATGCATTGAAGTAATTAATTACAAGAAATCAATCCTGCAAATAAAGTAATATATTCTTGATTTATTACCAATGATCTTCATTTTTAATTAATAATATTTAAAAATTAAACTCTTTTTCGAAATGAAGAGAATTATTCCTAGGAATATAAGCGAATGATAAATATATATTAATCTTTCCTTATGATTAATGTTCCATTTCAAAATTATTGTTCAAGTGATAGCATTTTTATATTATAAATTACTTTTTCAATATCTTTCGTACAGACAAACCTATTTTTGTGAGATAAACAGGAATTACAGAAAAAAAACGCGAAAATATTTAAATTAAATATTTTAACATTTAAAAAATTAAGTTCTCCTTCTAAACTTAGATAAATTTCCAGTGCGTACATTGTTCTATATAATTCATTGTAGTACATTGTAGTTAATACGAGATTATTTTTATGATGAGCTGGTTCGTAATCTTCCATTACCATAAGTGGTGATGAGCTGATGCAATCGATTAGCTTCTTGTAAACATCACAATAACCAGCTATGTACGCTTGAAGCTCGTTTGGGAATTTCAAATTTCTTACAGAATTATTATCTAGTTTAAAAAATGCTTTTTCAGTTTTATGAAAAATTGTATCAATGCATACATTTTATCTTTTGTCCTAAAATTTGGTTCATTTCACTTATCTTCATGATCTGTTAAGTCACTGATAATGTCACTATGATTTACGGGTTTGTCCGTACTCATTTCAAAATAAAATTTTCCCTGAAAATATCAAAACCTTCTCCGTAAATGTGTGAAAACGCAAGGGATTCTGATGATGACATGGAAGTGTGTGGATGTGTATTTTCGGTTATACTTCGATTACTAACATTTCAGACTGCACGTTTTTCGAACACGAGTGTTTTATTTGACCAATTCAAATTTTTTCTCGTAAAAATTAATGCGATTTCTTGCTATAACGTGGTTTATTAAATCTAAATACAAAAATGTGTTTTTCCAAATTTTATTTAGTCCTATTCTATTATTTTCTAGGTTTTATAAAAAGTGGCTGAAAATTAATTCCCATTATGTTTCTTGAAATTTGTGATTATGCTTTGGTTCAATTGTTGTATGAAGTTAGTCTTATTGGGGAATTAAAACTATGCATGTACATTAAAATGATCTAATAAAGGATGACTGGGTTCATTATTAGCATTTAACACTTTAAAAGGAGGACTCGTCTCTGTCATATAGTTTTCATATTCTGGAGCAAAGCAATAGTTATTTTAAGTTTTGGAAACAGTCGATCACTGAACAAAGGATGTGACCAAACAAGAGAATCACAAAGAATGTGACCCATGATACTTTATTGACCAAGAAATTTACAAAAATTACCACTAAGTTTGTGTCTATGTACAAGTGAATGCATATATTTATTTATGTATAAATGACTTTGACATTTTTAGATCAGATGCATTATTACAAAGGATTAATTATATTATGCCTTATAGCCATAAAATCATTCACAATTTTCTCAGACTTGGCAATTAACATTGGGCTAAATACCTTTTTTCAATATAATTCAGCTTCATCTATATTAATTATATAATCTACACAATATTCAGTGCTATCAACAATTTTTGATATCGTTTTACAATAACTCTTAGCTGCTTTTTCTTTTGGGGGTACTAACATGGCTTTTATCTTCATATTTTGAAGTGAATGCTATAAAATATCCAGTTAAACAAACCATTTCTGCCAGAAAATTTAAAGTTTTTAAAGTGTGCCGAGACTTATACGGTTTAAAAATTTTTCAGTGATTTTTAAATTTTAATTATTTTGTTAAAATTTTTTCTTTTCTAATTCAATACCCATCAATAAATTCAGTTGATAATCTAAAATATGGGGGATTTTTCTCATTTCCTTTATAAAAAAAATATTTCTTAAATATATTATTCTATCCTTTTCGTTTGTTGCGTAATTCTTAAGTTTATAAATTTTACTTTCATATTTTTGTGTAGGGCTCTAATAGCGGATTTCTCTAATTTTATACCATGAACTGAGAATAACTAATAACCTGCTATTTTTTAAATATTATTATATTTTCTGTCAAGTTCCATTTTTTTCTTTTTTTTTGTATACTGTTATTCATTTTAACTGAGGATTTATATCTAAAAATAAAATAAAAACATATTTTTTATTTTTTAATAGTTTTTAAGAGTTTATTACTTAAATAGTAAAAATTAATTAATTTAGCTTTAATCTCAAAATAAAATTAATCATATCATTACAGATATGTATGTACACATTTCGATGTGTGGTCAGTAACTAAATATTATTAGTAAATGTTACAATACTATTGTTACAGGCATTCAAAAACAGGTTTAATTGTATAATAATTTATCACATTTCTTTTTTTTTAGCTAATACGATTATTTATATTAGGGAATCGGATGTTGCACTATTTTTATTTTCTCTTGGAAATCAGGATTTAAAATTTACAAATCTGTTGAAAAGTAAACCTAAGTACTAAAACAAGTAAACTACACTGCTCAAAACAATTAAAGGATATTGTAAGTTTTACTTAAAATAAAGATATAAACGAAATTTTTTTGTTGAAAATGGAAGAAGAGAATCACAAAGGAAAATTTTTCTGATTTTCAAACTGTGGAGTATGCTAATTTTGAGTTCAACGTCAAAAACGTCACTTCAGTGGTAGTGAATGAAATTTGACTTTCAACTGAATAAAAGACAATAAATACAAGGATGATCAGTATTCAGTGACTGTTTGTTTCAATGAGTACGATGTCTCAGTGAAGTCATTTAACCGATTCAGAAGCTTGGAGAATTGTTGGTAGGTTAGAAGGGGGCCAAACTTAAACCAGAGTAGCACAAGCCATTGGAGTGTTACAAAGTGTGATTTCCAGGATCTGGAACCGTTTTTTGGAGACTGGAAGTGCAGGCCGAAGACCAGAGCAAGGTTGTAGACGGTCAACAACGCCCAATGAAGATCGTTATTTAGTGCTAACGGCTCGGAGACACCGAAATATGAACGCTACTCTTCTCCAACAACACCTTCGCTCGGCTACTGACACCACGGTTTCAACTCAGACTGTCCGAAACCAGCTCCATGGTGTAGGTCTGTATGCTCGCCGACCGATGGTAGGTGTTAAAATAACATCAAGGCATCGTCGTGACCGCAGGGAGTGGGCAACAGAGCATGTGAACTGGATGAGAAATGAATGGAGCAATGTTCTTTTTTCTGACGAGTACCGTTTTTCTGTTCATCCTGATAATAGGCGTATTTTCATCTGGTGGGACCGTGGCAGTAGGAATAATCCAGCGTTCGTGCACGAAAGTGTCAGATTTGGCGGTGGGGGAGTGTTGGTGTATGGTGACATCTCCATTGACGGGCACACAGACCTCTGTATCATTCAAGATGGACCTCTGACTGGTCGTCGATATAGGGATGAAATCTTCAGACCTATTGTAGTCCCTTACGCTGCAGCAGATGACTTCATTTTAATGGACGATAACTGCAGGCCACATCGTGCTAACCTGGTGGAGGATTTCCTTTTCAAGGAAACAATCGTACGAATGGAATGGCCAGCGTGTTCTCCAGACATGAATCCAATAGAGCACGTTTGGAACGCTCTAGGAAGACGCCCACCAACCACCCCCACAAACTCTCCAAGAAGAACTGGAAAGAGCTCTTCTGGAAGAGTGGGACAGAATACCCCAACTCGTGATTAATAGCCTCATTGACTCCATGCCTCAAAGGTGTTCAGTGTTGCTGGCTGCCGTGGAAACCATACTCCCTACTGAAAATGACTTCCTTTGAAGACAACACCTTTTCTTATTCTTTTTTTCTCATATGCACAAATTGTGTTTTTTTCCTTTTGTACACAAAGTCGCAATAAAATGCATTTTTTTTGCCAAACATGTGTAATTTATTCTCATATAACCTACTACGTCTGTCGACCACGTATCAATCAGCTAAAAAGTTTCCCAGCCACAAGATCCACCTAAAACCGCAATATCCTTTAATTGTTTTGAGCAGTGTATAACCATTTTTAAGAATACCTTACTTTCTAGGATTAAATATTTACAAGTTCCCCTATACCTCAATTACAATAATTTAAATAAGTGCGTTAATTTAATATTCAAATATATTTATTTCATTATTATTATTTTATTTAAATAAACATATTGAAATTTTTTAAAGATCCATATGGTACCCTTAACTATGCAAATGTATTATTTCTAGATTGACACTATTTATTGGACAGCCTATTTTTTGGCCGAAGGTTAATATAAGACATTTTTTTGTTCCCCACATTTTGCATTTCTGGATAAATTTATAAATAACGAGCGTATTTACTTAATTTTTATAGGTAATATTCTGTATCGTTTGTGGAAACACGCAGAACATTATCTAGATACCTTCTGACAGATATCATACAGAAAGAAGAAACGTACATTTGTTGCTGAAAATATCATTCATATTAATGTTCCTAATCTTAACTTTTCTTATCTATATCAGGTAGTTATTGGATATAGATGAATTTCATCAAAAATATGCTTTATGCATATATTTATAAGGATACTTTCTCTTTCATCGAATGCTGCAAAATTTTTCTAAGTATCAACATTTATTAGGAATTGCATAGCTAATAATAATGTATACTATAATTTTTTTACAAATAATTGTTTTTAACTTATATTACTTTTTTAAATAAAATTTACCATTTACGAATTGTCTTTTTGTACATATATATGAAAAATATCTGTAAGGTTTTTTGAATGGGAAAAATCTATTTTATTTGATGTTAATTTTTAATACTTTTTAACATTTTTCAATTATTTTAAAACTGTTGAATTTTGAAAATAACTGCTTTTATAATGTATTTCAAATTGAAATTCAATAAAATTTGAGAAATATATTCAGCATTAATTAAGAATACCAAAATTTTACGTTTTTACTATCCTTTATTATGTTCTTCATCAAATTGATAGAGTAATTTCTTACTTCAAAAAAGTCTTTAATAATACATGAAATGATCCTTTATCAATTGATATTTAAAAGAAAATTTGTTTTTAATTTTATGAGAGATTACATATATACTCTACTGAGGTGCAAAAAAATTCGATAGCCCAAATTTTAATTTATGATTCACATTACATATGTTTTAATGTGCTTAATAACTTTAAATCCTTTAAAATTTCTTAGAAGCAAATCATACTAAGGAAAAACACAAACTGACAATGCATTTTTAATTAAATTCTTGGATCACTTAATCTCATCACGTAATTTACTTCAGCAGGTTAGAAAAAATAAGTTAATGGAGAACTTCTTTTGCAAGCTAGTTTTTTTTAGATGAAGTGTTTACTCGGGCGATGAAACTTAACCAGATGAAAGAAATAAGATTAAAGTGCTTCCTTGCATCACTAAAAGAAAAATCGTTGTGAAGAGATTTTATTTTATTTAGAGCACTTGAGACCCTTAATTCTTCAAGGTATAGATTTTCACAATTTAATCGTTCTATCTAATCTAAAAGAGTTTCAGATGTTCAAGAAGTACTTTTTTTGCGATGTTGTCATATAAAGATAGTTGCTTTAGATAAAATGATACAACAGATAATATGCTTATCCCATACGCTGTAGTCTTTGAATTTTATACTAGTTTAAATTTTACAAATATATTTCGTGGACAATAAAAATAAGGCTTCACAAATTTAACGGTATGAAAAATATTTGTAAGATTAAATTTATTATTTTTTATAAACTGGAATATTTTTAACAGCCATACAAAATATAAATTATTTTTATTTCATTATTTGAGGAAATGTCATTTATAATGACAAAATTTTAAAAATTGATAAACTTGATTAAACTTCATTAGTATAAATTATAAAATATTCTATTTTTATTCTGATCATGGAAATAATTATATGAAATTTTATTAGTTGGAATAATTTATATAATGAATTCATAAATTAATATTGCTTTTGGTGTTTCATAATGAAATCACATAAATGAAATAAGTCACATTATCATAACTGTACACAATTCATTTTATTTACCAAATTTATATTTAGAAATATAGTGTATTAAAATTTTTTGTTGTCTTATTTGACATAATTTTGATAATTTTTGAAAGCATTAAAACTTTTAATGTTATTTTTGCAGAATAACAATTTAATATAAATATAGAAGTATTGAAAACTTTATGTAAGAGTGAATAAACTGTCAATTTATAAAAAATAAATTAATCTGATGTTTAGAAATATCAGATATCTAAACTTATAACATGAATATCAGAAATAAAAAACAATGCATTTATGTAAAAGCTTTTTTTTAACTGATAATTTTTTAAATAACTCTTAAGAAATTAAAATAAAACAAATTTCTGACAATATTAATTAAAGAGAGAAATAGAAATGACTATAAAAATTTTTTAATTAATTTTATTTTAAGAAAAAGCACATCCAATTTTTTTAATTCAATAAATATAAAATTTTTTTTCTTAATAAGAGAATCGAGTTACGTTGCTTATGTGTTCACAGTATATATATTAATACCACTAATTTACAATCAAATCATTAGCAAAATACATAATGTGAGAAAGTTCGTTTCATATCTTTCATATTATAGAGATTACATGGAAACATTTTCCATCATTAATCAACAATTTCGTGTCAAACTTGATTTTAATTCAGGACAAAACATTGTAAAAGTGAAATTTGAGAATAGGGAACAATGTAGTAATTTATTTAAAAACAGATAAAAAAATTAATTAATTTAACATAAATAACTATCTAATGGTTGAATAGGAAGTGTAGGCTATGCACAATTTAAAACACCAAAAAGTTTTCACTAATATTACTAATAATATAAATATTTTTCAAAAAATTTGAACTTGCATAGTAGGTATCCTAACATCTGAAAATATTTGTAAGGTTTTTATAACATGGATTGAATTTTGTCTCTCTGCAAACATTTTTCTCTTCTAAAGATCCATACGTATATAAATTTCTAAGTACCCATCTCAACAAATATGTATGAAGAATGTAAGAGAGAATATACATTTATCGCTGTAAAACAATAAGATAGAACTTTCGATCTTTCCCTCGGAAGCGTGCAGTTTATCCCGCTATTTGGGAGTGTGATTTTACTTTTAGAGTGAAATTTTACCTTCAATTTTGTGCTTAAAATATGATAAAAAAATAGAATATACGGTTGATTGAGGGTGTACAATAAAAAGTGGGTAGTTGTCCGGTAAATAGGACTAAAATACTTATTTTAAGTTATATATTATTGGTAAGTGATGTTATTTTAAATATGACTAATTTTTTTTAATAAGAGTCTTGCATAGTGAAAGAAAAGTAAGCTAAGAAGTGAAAAAGAAATCATGTATATTTCCCATCTTAATACTGCGTGATAAAACTTCTCTAGAATACTGAATGCAATGAATGATGGCATCTTAAAGGAAGGATACTTTTTGTCCATAAGTTTGTTTTGAATATATCGAAGCTCGTTTTTATGAACAGTTAAGAATTTTATAAGAATAAAATTTAAAAACATAAGCTAAATATGTAAAATATCTGTTAGGCTAATCATGACATAATAGTGAGCGCAATTTTTTCAGAGAAGAGGGTTTCCAGTTCGATTCTAGACATTGTTAAAAACAAGTGATGAACGTTTCTTTTTTATTTTCTGCATAGTACTTTGACATCTTGTCATAAATAATCTAATACTCAAAGGCTGTCAATGAGAAATTTAATATCCACCACGTAAATTGCCTTTTAGGAGGACATTACATAGGTAGTTGCCAGTATTCACGTGTTACAAGGGAGGATACCCTGAAAATCTCCCAATTACCTCTACGACAGACGTGCATAAGGAAGACAGACGCTCAATATCCATTTCTTATTGTTAATTTGTGGCAGGGATTGAATCCGGGACACTGTGCTTCGAAAGGCTCTGATTTACTCCTAGGCCAAGGTGACTATCTAATGCTAAATGCTATTGTTAGACTTTATAACGTCTACCATGTCATTGCCTTCCAGTAGAACTTTTCATAGACAGTGGGTTATAATCACGTGTAACATGGTAGAAAACCGCGAAATTTGTATTTAAAAATTTATTGAACATTCTCTTTTGCGTTACATGAATATCCCACTATCTATGAAGATTTTTCTAGAGAAAAATGCTTAGATGCTTTCACTGAAGTTATCTGTAATATGATGTCAAATATTTATGTGCTGTGTTAACATACAAAATAATTTACATTTTAGCAGAAATTGAAACGTTATTTATATCATGCAGATATTATAAATATAGAATTATTTATTGCATTTTCTTCTTTAATTAAATACCTTTCTATTAAGGATAAAAATGCTAAAAAAAAATCAAATAAAATAATAACATAAATTGATTATTCTTAGCAGGCATAGTTAATCTTATTAACAAAATATCCCCACAACAAATATTATTTATAAAAATGAGTGTGAATATTATGAATTTACTTATCTGTGTATTTGTTCAATTCGTTTTTATATATTAAAAAATATAGACTAAAAACCAAGTTTTAAGCATATTGTATTTTTTTATTCCTTAAATAAATATGCATATTTTTTGAATTGTCCTTTTCTTTAAGATAAAATCTTTTTAATATGCTGATGCTGTAAAACTAAGAACATTAAATATGAATACGCTTTAGTATTACTAGTTCAGAGATAAGAATTATTGGATGAAAAATCTCAAGGAGAGATTTTTTCATCTTTCGAATGTTAGCAATTAGTCAAGCTGTATAAAATTTCCTAATAAATGAAATAAAAATTTTTAAATTTAGATTGTTTCAAAAATGTAATGTTTAATTAATAAAATGTAGGGTTTATGTAAGGTTCCTGTGTTTTTTTTACCGACTTTCGTTTGTTCTCATCGTGACGAATAAATAATTAGAACCCAATACCTAAATATTCATCGTATTACTTCATATGAATTTATAAATTATAATTTGTAACTTAACTGTAAAAGCAAAACAATCTTCCCTCAAGGGAACTCAGTATATATATATATATATATATATATATATATATATATATATATATATATATATATATATATATATATATATATATATATATATATATATATATGTATATATATATATATATATATATATATATATATATATATATATATATATATATATATATATATATATATATATATATATATATATATATATATATATATATATATATATATATATATATATATATATATATATGTATATATATATATATATATATATATATATATGTATATATATATATATATATGTATATATATATATATATATATATATATATATATATATATATATATATATATATATATATATATATATATATATATATATATATATATATATATATATGTATATATATATATATATATATATATATATATATATATATATATATATATATATATATATATATATATATATATATATATATATATATATATATATATATATATATATATATATATATATATATATATATATATATATATATATATATATATATATATATATATATATATATATATATATATAATTAAAAGGTGATATATAAATCATGCAGCCAATAATAGACATATCTGTATAACAATCCGTACATTCAGACAATGTTAAAAAGAATAAAATAAAATATGCTCTTTTCAACCAGCGTGATGTAAAGAAGATTAAATTGTGATTAAAGAAGAAATGCATTTCTTAAAAATCTCTGTTGGAGATAAAAAGATACTTCTGCCATGATTCTGATATCGGATTAACACAAACACCTTATGATATGAGTAAACACAATTAGGAGGAGCATCAAAAAACAGCTGCTCAGCAAATGTTGTAAAACTTTTAAAGATTCCCCGAATTGTGGTTTCTAAAAATCATTTTTTCATACATAGTAAGCAAATTCTATGTGTCTCAAGGGATGAAACGTAAAATTTCCCAAGCATCTACCAGAAGCTATTTGCATGTAGAAAGCATATACAAGAAAATTTTTCCCATTGTTTAACAGTACTGAAATTAAAATTTGGATTTAACTCTCTAGGTTTACAACCATCTATTTTTAAGGAAGTTGATCATTGTTTGATCATGCGCAAAATAATGGAAAGTCTGAAGTAGAGGTTTAATGAATATAAGCACGAAATGGTTTCTAGAAAGATTCCCATAGATAAAGGGCTATATTCCTCACTGACCTGTTATGAAATCATAGTAAGCCTTATTCTACATAAAACACAATAATATCAGTACGTGTATAAGCGCTGTCGTTAATGTTGAAAGATCTTATTGTTAATTTGTATTACAATGTTAACGGAAGAGTAAAACAATTATAATCTCAAGATATTACTAGCTTTTAAAGTAATATGATAATATGTGTTTACATTAGAATTTACACTCGCGTCCTCAAACTAAGGATAATGCAAGTTCAGGAAAAGAAAGAGACAGAAGCAAAACAAATGTGACTTATTTGTAAAGCCTATTTATTAAACAAAAGGTAAAGAGCAAAAAAAAAAATGCTATATGTTTGACATCATTAATAAAAATTGCGATATTACTCCCTGGAGCAAATTTCAAAAAGGAACCTATTTACAAAAACCAATATAACATGGTTGGTATGATGGTTAATACATAGTATGCCCCTCTGACGATGCAATACAGGCCGTACAACGCCTAGACATGCTGGGTATCAAATTATCGCTCTGATTTTGGGGAATATTACACTACTCATCAAGCAATGCTCTCGGAAGTTCCGGTAGACCCGTGGGAAAGGGTTGACGGGCTGCAATTTGTCAGCGAAGCATGTCCCACACATGCTCAATGGCATTCAATTCCGGTAAGTTTGCTGGCCAGTCCATACGGGTGATATCCTCCGATTGAAAGCATTTGTCTACAAGGTTTGTATAGTGAGGACGGAGTTGTCATCTATAAACAGAAATTCTGACACATGGTGCCCCGAAACAAAAGTACATGTTTTTCCAGAATGACATCCCGATAGATGTGGCCTGTCATGGTTACATTCTGAACATGCATGTTAGTTCTGGAAGCCAGAATAATTCATCCCCAAACGAGCAATCCTTCATTGCCGTAACGGTGTTGTTCAATGGTGTTTTCTGGGTTGTAACGGGTATCTGGCTCTCTCCTTATGAAAGTCCAGAGAGAATCAACTGAAAGCTAAACCTGGACTGGTCGGAAAACATCACACAAGACCACTGTTGCGGTGTCCACAATGCATGCTCTCTACTCCAGGCTAACCGCAGACGACAGTGAGTTGCAGTAAGTGAAACACATCTGACAGGCCTACGAGCATATAGACCAATGTGTCCTAAGCGTCTGTAACAGGCCTGCCTTGAAACTGTCGTACTGGTAGCTGAAGAGAGCTGACCTGTCTCGTCAGCTGCACTCCGTCTGTTTCTTCAGTGATGCTGCACTCCGTCTGTTTCTTTTGGCAGTAACTGCCAAGTACCGGTCCTCATTTGGCGTTGTAACTCGAGAGCGACCTGTGCTGTAACGTTTACTCACATTAGCTTCAACTTGGAACCGTTGCCAAAACCTGAAGATGACACTCTGGGCGATACCCAGCTCCTCGGATACTTCTAGCTGGGTACGTTCACATTCCAGACGGCCGATAATTCTTCCACGTAAAATATCATCCAAATGCTTCCTTTGTTCCATAACTAAGCGATTATTGCACTGAAAGGCTTTTAAAGCGCTTGTGAACTATTTTTCTTTTTTCCAACTATTTCTTATTTATCCCTCTCTTACACTCTCATCATTGTGACGTACTATCAGTGCCTACTGGTGGTTTCTTGTAATTTGCTTATTATTCTTCAAGATGTGTGTGATAATTCTACATGTGAAATTTTTATTTTAGACTTCAATTTCAGTGTGATTCTGAATAATCCTTAATTTATGGACATGAGTGTATTACAATAAATTTTAAATATTGATCAAAAGGATGGAAAATGTGATGTAGATTTGTTTTTCGTTATGTTAAATAAATGAAGAGCATTCATGATCTGCTATTATTGTCCAGGTAAATTTGGGGATAGCACAATTTTAAGTGATGCGTACGTAAGAATTGGAATCAAATAAGTAATTGCACAGATTTATTTGGGTGGTGATTTGAATTACACTAATGTGACATCTTTAAAAGCTGCAACATTTCTTATATAAAAAATCAGTCAAACTGTTGTTGAATTCAAAGGAGGAGTTGGAAAAGTTTTGATTACTTGAAAATATTCTTTTAGATTTTAATTTTTCAGCAAAATAATTCTGTTCTTGTATAGTAAGAAAAGCAGAAGCAAAGTGCAGTAAGCAATGGGTCGAATTAATCACAATTACATTCACTATGTCCGTGCATCACCTAATGCATTCGACCGTTATGCAGAATTGCTTTATGTGTCGAAGGCTTTAAAATGGTCCGACTTTTCTTTTTTGAAGATTTTGTTTGACATGATCGATATAACGTAACAGATAACTAAATGTCTGCAGACTATAAAATCTGTTTACCTCCACTGTTGATTGCCATATGGATTTTCATTAATAGATTGTCAAAGAATTTCTTATAAATATAGGTCTATATTCACGTGTTGCAGGGAAGAAAACCAGACATATTCTTAAGCAGCCGTCTCAATAGAAGTGCACGTGGAAAGCTAAAGCGTAATATATTGTTCCAGTTGCTTAATAGCGGTTGGGATAGAATCCGAAGTCCTCCATTTCAGAATGAGCGATCCGACTACTAAGCCACGATTACGTCTGAGAGATTCTGTGACTTTTGCCTCTGGGAGTTCTTGCATTAAAAGAGTATGAATGTATCTGTCATCCTTTTCTAGACTGAAAGATGTTATTCACCATTATGATCACACACTTGAAACAAAATGATGTCACTTATTTTATGGCTGTGGTACTAAATGATAAAAAAATAATTACATTGCTGGACACCGTAAGTGTAACACCCTGAAGGAAGCACGCAAATAACATGAAATTTACAACATGCATTAGAGGAGGTGAGATGTGCAAATGATTGGAATTTCAGCGCAAACACACATCACGTGCTCCTCAGGTGCCACTTCAAAATGCTGTTTAAGGCTTGGAGATTTCGACAACTTCAAGTTCGGCAGTTATGTTTTTCTTGTATTGTGTATATTCAGAAAAATGATCAATTATGCCCCGTAGAAAACAGTGATCATTTTTTGATGAAGTATACAAGTTCAACAGAGGAAGGATAGTGGCCTACCGAGATTGTGGATAATCTTTCAGGGACGTCGGTAGTCGTGTTGGACGAAACCAAACAACTGTAATGCGGATATGTGATCGTTAGATGCAGGAGGTAAGGACGGACTGACGTGTTCGATCACATCCACTTCAGTGCACCACTTCACGTGATGGCAGCCAAATTGTGCGCATGGCAGTGACGGATCGCTCAGCCACATCACGAACCATATCACAGCGCTTTCAGACTGTAATGAATCGTCCAGTGTCTGCGCGTACCATTCGACATAGTTTACAGCAGAGAGGTCTGTCCGAAAGACGTCCATTGCTTAGGTGCCTCTTACGCGGAACTACAGACGTCTCCGCCGCTAATGGTGCGATTAGGATGGAAAGAAGGATGTGGATGGCATAATGGATTAAAATTGTCTTTATTGAAGAGTCAAGCTTCTTCCTGCAACACCACGATGATCGCATTCAAGTCAAGAGGTACCATTATGAGAGGATGCTGAACAGCTGCGTTATGCAACGCCACACTGGTCCTGCACCGGGTATTATGGTATGGTGCGGTATTGGATATCACTCTCACATTCCTCTAATACTCATTGATGGTACTTTAAGTAGCCAGAGCTACATCTCCAAGTTGTTGGAGCCAGTTGTCCTTCCTTATACCTTCAGAGCTTTTCCACAGTCATATTTAAACAGGATAATGAGCGACCACACGTAGCACACCTTGTCCAAGAGTTCTTCGTCAATCACCAGATTGACTTGCTGCTTTGGATATCTCTTTCCCTGGATCTTTCCCCGATAGGAAACATGTGGTTCATTGTTTATCAACGATTGACCCAGATTACATCCCCAGCTGCCACACGAGATCAAATTTTAAATTTGGCAACGTGTGGAAGCTGCTTTTTCTCTTGTACCCCAAGTACACATCCAAAGTCTCTTTGAATCAATGCCGAGGCGTGTGGCAGCGGTGATATTTATCAATGGTGGCTAGTCTGGCTATTGATTTCGGCAGGAGCCACACTTCACAGAAGTCTATAACTTTAATCATTTCCGACTTGGTAAACATGTTATCTACAAAATAAATTTTACTGTGATATCTCTTTCTTTCTTTGCATTGTAATTCGGATGGCCAGCAGTGTATAATACATTTTAGTCTTAATTGTAATTAACATATCACAAATGAAATGAAAAACTATGAAGGAAATTATAGTTATAAGCAATACTGTTTAAATGTTTTGTTTGCATTACTTAAAATTAGTTTTTAAATCTTTTCGATTCAAATTCTACCTATTTACATCACTTAAATATTTTTTGATTTATAAATTTTTAAAAGTTTTTAAACTTTTTCTTGCTTTCCCTCTAGATTTCTTTGCATACATATATTCTGTATATATATATATATATATATATATATATATATATATATATATATATATATATATATATATATATATATATATATATATATATATACATACAATTTAATTTGTCATATTTATCGTGGTCTTATTCAAGAGCTTATATTTACTTTTATATAAGCGCTTAAATTTTATAAAATCCACTTCAATTTTTACTCCTTTAAAAGTATTTTTAACCTAAGCAATATGAAGTATTTCATAAGATGTAGGTTGCTTATCCATTCATTTCTTATTTCTTCACACAAAGTCTATTAAAACGGATCTACAGTTAAATGTAATTTTTAAATCATCCCTTTACCTTTGGTGGGAGATAAAACTACGAACTACATATTGTTATAAGATAACAGGAATGTCTTCACTACACTACACACTTACTTAGAGCAGGTAAATGACATATTTATGAATAAAATGAGAATCCTTTGTGAGATAAATATAAACTGCGCGATTCTCTCCAAAATAGCTGAGAAAGAAAATATACCTCAAATCTAGTTTTGTTAAAATAAAAATATAATATTTTAATGTAAACATTAGCTTCTGCTTAGAATCTGTTAATTTTATGTATAGATATATAAATTATCATTTTAATTTATAGATGAATTAGGAATTATTTTAAAAGGAATTTGTGTGCAACGTATTTCATTGTCACTTAATAATTAAGTTGTGATAAAAATCAAGCTCTTGCGAACAATGTATAAACATTATACAATAAACTCACATGCAGTTGATCTCATATTTCTATATTTAAAATATTTATCAAGTAATGTTAGCATGAATTATTAATTTGTTTTCCCATCATTTACGGGAAATGCATTTGTATGATATTTAGAGTGTAAACTCAGGAGACTTTGCTAACATTAAATGATTTATCTAATAAGAGAGAGAAAGAGGACAAATTAAGTTTAACAGAGGCTGGTTCACTTGAACAAATACAACGTATTGAAATTGCATTATATGTGTCTCAAATTCTAGCATAGATTAACTTAATTTGAATACGGTTCACAGTTTAAGCATTTGAATTAATTTTGGACAAAATTCATTATATTTAAACTGTTGTTGGCTTGTTTAGATTGAATATTTTAACGGATTTATATATATGACTCTATTAAATATAGTTACGCAGGAGTACATATTTACCAGTTTTAAAATTTAGAACTTTCCTAAGCACTTATACCATGTAGGTCGTATATATAAATTACAACATTTAGCTAAATGCTCTGTATTTAGCTAAATCAGAAATGTAATTATATTAAATAACTTGCAAGATAGTTTCTTGATTTTATATAAATCAATGTAGAATTATAGTGAAATAAAATATTCTTTATTCACATATCTTGTTAATGATTGTTTCACTTTAAAGTATATTTCAGTCAAAATATTTATTTTAAATTATTTTAAATATTTGGTAAATAATCCCAAATTAGAATATATTTGAAGAAAATTAACCTTTTAATATAAAATGTAAAAATATTATTTGTTTTACTCTTTATAAAACTTTTTAATCATAAGTCAGTCTATATTTGTGAATTTAGGAAATTACTGGGTATAAAAAGAATATAAATTGTTAAATGTTTATAAAAATTAATTGGTTGTATATATATAATTCTCTTGTTTCTTTTCTCTCCATGATATTTACTTATTAAAAGAAATACAGTTTTACTTACGTAGCATAAAAATACCAATCTAATCGAGATGTGAGCACTCTATCTTGTTAATACCTTTTACTCGTATTATTATTTTTATTAAGGCACTAGTGATTATATGTTCGATGAAAAAAATTGGCAATTCAAAACAAATTATGTTACAAATCAAATATAATTTTTACGATTACTTATTAACACCATCTGAATTAAGTTCACTGTCTCCTAGTGGTAGGGCATTGCTCTTCACAGGGAAAGGTTCCGGGTTCAATCGAAGTCACTGTTGAACAAAGGGAGATTGATGTTGCACTTTATTTCTCAGGCATGTCTGTTCTGGACACGTCTGTGTGACATATGAATACGACTCACTATCTATGAAGAACCCTTCCAGAAGTCATTTTACGTGATGAATGCTAAAATGATTAACAATGATTTTTCGCTATTAAGTTGTCCACTACGCAGTGTGAAAACCATACAAATTATAGAACAGTTATAAGAAAATAAGGTTGTTGAGTATTAATTGAAATAAATATGGTATGTGATACGAAATACTGAAATTGTATCATAAGAGATTAAATTAAAATACATTAATTCATAAGCAAATTAATTTACAAAGTTTTCGTGTTTGCTTTTTAATTTTTTGTAACTGATCTTGAGATCTTCCAAAAAATATGTTGAACTTTTTATAAATATATTTATGTGGTCAATATTTTGAAATACTGTGAAAAATTATGTTTTAAAAAATGAGAAGTAGAATGAAAAAGAAAATGAAAAGTAGAAAGAGAGAGAGAAGGATAAAACTCATATGAAAGTTAATAATGGCTTCCTCTTTTTACGGGATATAAATAACCAAATCTATGCTGGTGTGATTCTTAACAATGTTTTATGGGTTATTTTAGCTTACAGAATAAATATGTATTCTTAATCTTATGCATTACTTGATGGATGCACTTTTTGTATATAACTGCACAATAATTGCCTAATTGATTAAACACATCTAAGGGGACACAATGGATTGAACGAACTGATTTTGCTGCTATTTAAGCACCACACTTTATGTTTCAGCAGCTAGATCATGTTTTAAGGGTCTTCAAAGAAAATATGTTAACCAGTACTGGAGTACATAATTTTTTTCACTTCCTCAAATGTTAAACGGACTTAGAGATTTTGTTCAACATTATATCATAGGTTAAAATTATAATCAATATTACACCTGTTTTAAAATAATTTAATTTTTGAATGGGCATAATAATTTTAAAAGTTATCTATTTTGCTTTAATCTGTCCTGCTATAATATTCGTAGATGAAGGTCTGATTCTAATAATCCTACGCATTTGTTTCTTGATTGTGAGAACTATTTGTGATAAAAGGACAGTACTTAGTAAAGAATGCTAGCAAATATGCATACGATAACCTCTAATTTTTAGAATTATTTTAATTCGAAGAGATTTTGTTCTATATAGGAAAGTTTGTATATCAGATTCCTTAAAAAAATTTTACTTGTATTTTTCTTGTTATTAGGTAAAGTAATTTTTAAAACATTTATTTAGAATTGTATAATTTTCAGGACCTCTTTGTTTCTATCCCCTGCGAGTCTTTGAACATGGTCCAAGCTAAAATCTATTTCGAAGAGCATTGGTGGATGAAGTTTATCATTTGAAACACAGCAAATTTCTTATTCAATCTTATAATTCGTCGGTGACGTTACTGATCACGCACTTGGAAAACATTGTTCAAACTAGAGCCCCTTAATTACCCAGGCCGACGCATGAGATTTCCGATGTCCAAATCTTGGCGACCGTAATGTATTTCTATGGAGATTTTTGCTAATTGCCTTTAGAAATAAAAGAATTTAGAGCAAAATTTTCAGAATTTTTTCTACCAAATGTTGGACGTAGGTTATAAGATTATTTTGTGAGTCACTAAATAATGAAAACGGCAACGTTTAAACGATTAATTGTCGTAAATATTTTATGATGCTTACGGTTTGCTACTATTCCTTTAAAATCGGTCATTTGGCACAATCTTGGTTTGCTTATTTTGGTGAAGAAACTTACGTGTTAAAAAGTAATATAACTATTCTTAAGATAAATAATATATTTTAATAAAACTGGAAAAGAGAGCTTATTTAAAATGTAATTAAATTTAAAATTAACATCTTACTACATGGTATCTTGTTCTAAGTGTTTATCATTTTATTTATATCTAAATTACAGTTTGTACACCAATTTGGTTATGTTTTTAAATTTTGTATTTTTCCGCCACCAAAAACATTATTCAATAAAAATAAAATGAAATAAATGGCTTACTAAAATGCAGAACATTAACATTTATTTTAGACTGTATTATATGCTAAGTAGGCATTCTCTCAAATTATACATTGTATATATTACTTACTTATTAGTTATATAATATGTAAAAAAGTTTATTTTTGTTAGTTATGTGTATGAAAACTTATTACATATTACTTACACAGTTTAATGTAATTTAATAAAAATAGTTTCTCTAGTATTCCTTTTGTATAACACTATATGTTAGTTTTATAATAGGCTTATAAACTGTAAGAATGAATTATTGCTTGTCAGTAATATTATACTAATATAATAAATTACTTATAATGTACAAAAAATGTTTTTTTTGTATTTATATAACACAATTTTATTCAATTCTTAAGAAATTATAAAGAATAGTTTCTATACATTAGAATCTTTTTTTAAAATTATAACAGGAGAAAACATTACCTTTATTAAGAAATATTATTAAGAAAGTTATCCATAATTTTATTATTCTGTACAAACTGAAAAACAATATAAAAAAATATTTTTACATTGCAATTTTTATTGTTACAGCCCTAAAATGCAGAACTTTAAAATTTATTTTAGATTATATGTTAAGTATGTATTACTCTTAAATTATATATTGTAAGTATATATATTACTTTACAAGTTTATAAAATAATATATACTTACAATATGTAAGAAATGTTATTTTTTATTTTTGTTAGTTATTATGTTTGGGAAAACTATTGTTATATATTTTTTACAGTATAATACAATTTAATAAAAAATAGTTTCTCTGCTGTTCTTTTTTTATAACATTATAAGCTGGTATATATTATTATATAAGTTATAACATAGGTTTATACATTTTGTAAGTATGTATTTTTGCATGTCAGTAATATTATACTAATATACTTACTGTAATAAATTGCTTATAATGTACAAAAAAGTTATTTTCATTTTTGATATTGTTTTTTTGTATTAGTAAAACACAATTTAATTAAATTCTTAAAAAATTATAAAGAAAGATTTTTGCACATTACAATCTTTTTCAAAACTTATTATGGGAGAAAATATTATTTTAGAAACGTATCAAACAAAGAAAACAAACGTATCAAATGTAAACTAACGTATGTAAGAATGTTGCTTCATACGAAGTTTTATGGCAACCATAGTGTTTGTGACAGGTCGGAAAGTCCATGCGTCAGCTCCCCTTTATAGGCGCCTTAGTTCAAACATCTGTTACGTTAGCTAGATAAAAACTGTAGATTCTGAGCTTATCTTTTAAAAATTCTTTGATATGTCTGCTTTTGAGAACACTATGAAATTTGCTGTATTCAAAATAGAGGCCCCTACTAAGCTGATATCAACAATAAGGCCCAAATAGGGAAAGATCTGTCGCTTTTCTCACATTGTTTCATGGCGATGGTAAAATGCACTGTTACATCGTATTTATGCCAGCTTTCTAACGACGTGTAACCATAAAAAATTGGCATACGTCATCCCTAGCAATCATTTTAATGAAAATATCAAAGGTTTCTAATTCATTAGTCAGTGTGTATAATTTTGCCAAAATTATGTCTGCTATTCATTTTTACCGTGTGTCTCAATTCATTGTTTTTAAAATCTGATATATGTTGGGTAATGTATTGTTATCCAATGATATTTTGAATCTTGCTTGACTTATTTCTTCAACATATACGTAAATGTTTTTTATTTGGATTAACAAAATAAAGCACAATTTGTAGAAAAAAATAATACTTTCTTTCATAAAACTATAATATTTAATTTGGTAAATTTGAAAAATCGTTGAAAATTTTTCATGTAAGACTCAAATTTAACAGTCTCAAAATGAAGTAATATAGAACAGATTTTACGGTTAAGCTTCAATATTTATTTCTTTTTTCAATTTAATCCACTTTATGTAAAGCTGCAATTGCACATACGTCTTATTTAGAAACGTACTTCAACTTATAAGCATTTGTATACAGAGCATCACAACATGATTACAAAGTAAATAATTTCTTATGATGTTACAATTTCCATAATTTTTGGTGAATTTCACTGCAGAAAACTAAGTATTTATTAGTTTTTAAGTAAGTTTATGTGATAAGATTTAATAAGGTATGTTTAGGTTCCATAGAATAAGTAGAATAAATCAGACCTTTTGATATGGTTATGTTTCTGGTTTCCTGGTAGTAATTGAATTTTTTATATATACTATCCTCTTTTAATTGCTCATAGAAACTAAATTGTTTTAAAAAATTTACTTATAATTTTAAGTTATTTATTGAGTTAGATATAATGAATATTTTTTAATATTATGATTTTTTATTAAAGAATATCTGGATTGAGCTAATGCATTTTATTGTATTGTGATTAAATATCTGAATGACTAATTCCTCTGGAATATTCATAATTATCTGTTCTCACATAAAAGTAACTGGCTAATAAACCAATTAACCAATATATTTTTCCCTGTAGTTTTAAGCTTTCAATTCAGACATGATTTAAATACAGTCAAAGCATTTATTTAGACAAATTAGCACGGTATTTTAATATTGAAGAGTTTTTATTCTTTTAACTTTATTAATTAGGATTAATTTCCAGTTATCAGCTGTAAAACTCACATTAAAAGATATTTATATTAAGATGGATTGTATTCAATATTTTTAAAAAATAATACAAGAAATAAACTTACCGAGAATATTTATTTTATTGCTTTTTAAAATACTTTTTCCGCATCCATGTATGCTTTTGTTTATGAATAAGCCAACTATCGGAAATGTATGTTATTCAAAAAATAATATCGCTGAAATACAACAGCTGTAAACATCAGTGATGTTGGGTTAAATTGTTAAATACGTTGACAGAAAATAATCCTTAGGTGCCAAGTCAAGTAAATACGGCTAAAAATAATCAAATCAACTTTTTCAATCTTCATATAATCCGTAATTAACAAATTTGAGTGTAAACTGGCATTGCCTGGAGTAGAATAACTTGGCAATTTGTATCGTTTATTAGTTCTACAACTACTTTTGGAAAACAAGTTCTGGTGCACCAAGTATCACTGTGTTCTACAATTCATAAAATGAGCCTGTTGCAATATAGCCTGCATTACTAAAAAAAGGAGCAATAATTATTTTGGAGCATGAATAATATTTGTCAGTCTGAGATATCTGACAATACCCAAGCAGTCTATTTTTTTTGTTTCCAGTACATAACAATATATCCAGGTTTCGTGACACATTACCATCTCTTACACTTGTTCTGAAACACCAGAGTTAAAATTTTATAGACATGCTTTGCACCCATTTACGCAAGTCTCTTTTTTCAGGTTGAGATAAATTGTGGAAGATTAATTTGGAACATACCCCTTCCATTTTTAAATGAACACACAAAATTGAATTCACAAGGGTTTTTAAAATGTTCAAATGTTCTTTTATTTCACCATAATGATCAAAAGCATTTGATTTTCTCCTAGCATTAATGTACTCATAAATTACAGCATTTTTTATTCGATCGTGACAAACTTCATCACTGAGATTCTCATGATTATATTAGAAAAATGGCCGAAATTCTTTTAACCAGTAGTATATAGTTATTAAAGACAGCAGTTTGTTCCAAATGTCGATTTCTTTCTACCATTATAATGTTTCTGCATGAAGTTTTGCCAAAAGTCATAAAATAATAAAATATAAGACTCTGAATTCCATACAGCTTCAATAATTTTGATTTTTTAGAATCCCAGTAAATAAAATTATCCAGTTTTTGATGTTGTATACCTTCGTGTTTCATAAAATTCCAAACCAGTAACAAACACTATCATTTGTACATATGTAAACTACAGAGAGTTACACATTGCAAGCCAATCCGTTAAATTAATGCAATTAATAAAGCAAATTTAAATACATAAGAATGACTTGAAACATAATAATTATGTTTCTAAGAATGATTATTTTATTGAGTGCTCAATGGTTCTGAAATTTAAGAATAAATTCAGCTTTTTCACATAGGCCTCTTAAAATTCGAGTTTTGAGATATACATTCAATGATGTTTTCGTAAAGATATCAAAGAAAAATTGCGTATCTTAAATGAAAAAGAGAAAGTTTTATATCATGACTTTGTTTTTAAAAGTGTCACTTTGACTGATGAAACATCTATATTTCTCTCACTCCATTTCCTAAAGTTTCCAGCTAACACTGAAGTTTTATGGTCTGGTTCTGAATGTCCAGGGGTAACTTCTTTCTTCCTCTGCTGATTGACTTCCGTTTCGAGTTTTAGCTAGAGAGTTTAAATAACTTCATTGGAGGTTGAAGTTGATGTCAGCTGAAATTAATCACCTCAAAGACTGATTTATCTTCTAACAACAAGCTTTGCTATGATAATCTATTTTGTTACACTTATTATGTTTTTGGGATTACAAGATTAAAATAAATTTTGTTTACCAAAGAAAGGGTAAAGGAAGTATAAGTAACTAAACTACTCTATAGCTTGATAGTTTAGTGAATATTGCAAGGAGAGATCTCTTTACATTATAACTTTTCTACTATATTACTACTGATGAAGTGAGGCAAAATAACTTATAAAAAGGAAAGAAAATGTAAATTTTTAATGCCCTTTGAGGAATATAAAAGCTAGTATCATTTTTAATAGTGTTTTGTAAATAGACAAATGAATTCTTTACTTTTGACTTAAAAAATCATGGTTATTGTAATATATAAAGTACGAAGTTAAATTGTAATTTAAATTTTAAGAAATTATATTTTAAAAATTAGTCATATTTCAAAGGGCAAGTTATATGCAAAAAAATATCAGATGATTTGTAAGTTTATTGTTCTTAAAATTTCATATTTTCTAAAAAATAAATGACAAAGAAAACATTCCATTGACTTACATAGTAATATTTAAAATTAACTACTTCGCTTGACGATGTAAGCAAATATGCTTATAATTTGCTGTCAGTTTCTTTTTTTAATCCCTTCTATCTTTGTCAAACTATATGAGAAATAATTTCTCGATTTTATGAGTTACAATAAAATTTTTTAATACTGTGTAATTTTTTTAAACATAATGATAATAAGATACATATGGTCATTATTTGACAAAACATTTCATAATATATTTTTATAATTTTTGTTTGTATTACATCTTATTTTAATTAAAGAAGGTCTCAATAATAGGAAAAAAATCGCAGAGAATTTAAATACATTTACTTAAAATTCCAACTATCTTTAAAAATGAGCTGCATAACTTATCACTGATTGAGAGTGCTAAAAATTATTTCGTACTAATTGAACTATACTTATAAATGCACAAAAAATATTTCAGAATTTCATAATATTGACAATTAATAATGTATATAAATTTTTGCAAAATAGTTTTTTTGACATTTTTATAATAAATATAACTGTATGATATGAAATCCATATAACAAAACGAATTCTAAAATGTAAAGCAAACATCTGAAATGATTACATAACTTTTTCATAATAAATTCCTTACGTCTAAGTAGTTTTAAAATCAATGATTTATTGATGCTTGATAATTGCATTACACTATCTTTAATTATTAATTATAACTGCAATACACTTGCGGACATCATAGAGTCAAGATAATCAAGACAATTTTGTGCATTAAATTTGTCTCAGTTGATAAAATCAAACGAGACAAACTATCATTTATTTTATTTAAATATTGAAGTCAACGAAAGAAAAGGCAGCGCTTATTTCAAGATAATTTTATCAATCGGAATCCAATAAGGATATGTATGATTTCAATTGAGTAATAAGAAATTATAATATTGTTAAAATTTTCTTACGTTAGAATTAACTATTGAATTTCATTTATCAGCTAACTGTTGAGAACTACAATATAAGAATTATACTAACTATATATTAGACATCATAGAGTTACATTTAGTTCTTTTGGTTATTTTTTCGAAGAAATTTTGTAATTAAATTTAAAATTATTATATTGTATGCCAAAGTTTAGAAGAAAGCTATTTTCTTTGATTTGGTTTTGCAAAACATCCTAAATGAATAAAAGAGATATGTTTATATTTACTAAAATTGAAATCGCTTTTATTAAAATGTCTCAAACTTACACCCTAGTTTTGGACATCAGTTTATAGATTACAATGTTTATTCCTTGGCGATGGAAGAATCCTCAAACTGAGGAAAATACAGATTAAATTATATCTAGTTATCCTTCAATATATTATTATGCAGAAAACTCAAAACTTAATGAATCACGCACAATCCATAGTAAGTCTTTAATTCTCATTTCATTTATTTTTGGTTTTGGATATTAAAAACAATTTATTGATAGAATAAAAGGATTCATAACACAATTATGCATCCTAACTTTTCAAAAAAACTACTTGAAAATATCTCCTTAGTGTTTATGAGCCAAAATACAAATATATTTTAAAATTTCTTATATATTTTTTCTTAAAAATAAAGGAAAAAGAAATCATCTATTTTTATTATAAATTTAATAATGTATTCGAGAACACTTTTCTGCTTTGAAAGAAATAACCAAAAAAATTAATAAGGAATCAAAAATATAACTCTGTAAATACCATTTAATATGCATTTATTCGTATTATTAACTGAGAATTTCATGAATTTAGATGTAAAGACCATTCATTCAAGTCATTATTTACACGTTATCATAACTCATGCTTCACATGCACCGAACGCTTATTCCCCATATTCTTTAGAAGAGGTGCATTCTCTCACATTACTTAAAAGGAGTTCAGCTTATCCTATCACTTCCCTTTCAAAACTTTAGTCATTCATAATACTCATTATACTGATATGAGGGATTAAACTTCTATCTCATTTGTTCAATTTTTCTAGGCAATCTCAGTTTTCATGTAATCCATGTGATGTGCATTAAGTTAATTTAATGTCACATTAAGTATTCTCCTTTGGCATTAGACTTTAATTAAAACTAATCCAATTTAACTTCTACTTAATTAATTTCAATTTTATTTCTTTGTATTTACAGGTTTTTTTAGGTGCATTTAATGGATATTATTCAGTCAATACATTTACTAAGATTTTGTTTTATACGGAGCAATAATTTATTATATAGTATCATTTCTATGTATTAATTTTATATCTTAAGTTTTTGTGTGAAAAATAACTTTTATAAGTATTACAGAATTATGTATTAAACTTTTTGTTAAAAGTTTCAACAATTTAAAAAAATATCGAATAAATTTCCTGTGAATATTTTATATTAATTACCATTATGCTTGTAGTTTTGTCTAGTTTTTAAAATTATTCAAGCTAATTTTGTTAAAATTAAGTTTTCACATCTTTTAAACGGCTGTTGTTGCAATACATTATATAAGCATGGCATTTTTACAAAATCTATAATCCACTTAAGGTCATATATTCATTTACAAATACATATGTAACAATATTTTGCTTTATTATATAAATATTATAAGAAATCTTATGTGGGTAAAAAAATGAAAACTTGTCATGTATTACAATGATTGTGATTTTATGCGGTTAATACCACATGACTTTTAAATTTTACCTGAATAATTTTAATTATAATTAAAGCTTGTTATAATAATAATAATTAAAGCTTGTTATAAAAACTTGTTTTTTTTTAGATTTTTAAAATACACTTGTATTTTAAATGCGGCGTATGTAAATAGCATATATGTGATACATATTTTATTTCAAATTTTCAAGCAATATCTTCACTTTGCAGATTATGGGTTTTAAACTACTAGATAGTAAAGCTTTCATTTTTACCTTTACTAGCATTATAATCTAAAAATATCTAGCATTATAATCTAAAAATTAATTTCTGATAAATTCTTAGAAACTAAGTCTTTAATTTTTCTTACTTTTCTTATAAAAAATGCAAGTATTGTTATCATAAAATAAAATATATTTTCCAGTGGAATAGTCATTTCAGTATTTTTCATACATTTTACATTCATGCTAAGATATTGACTTAACTTCACAAACTAAATCTTCAAAGCGGCAGTCCTGTATATCATGCAATGGTTTTATTAATGAATAAAAAAAATTAATACTTCAAAAACTTAATTATTTGATAAAATTTTGTAAATTTGTCATTTTTATCTCTCATTCTATAAAGATATATTGAATGGAAGAAAGATTATAGTTTCTTATTTTACTACAAAAATTGTACTTTAAATTTTGATTAATTACCAAAAGTTACAGGAATCATAACATTATCTCAAATAATTACATCATTATAATAAAAAAAACTGAGAAATAGGAAAACAATTATCAGTGTAGCTAAAAGTAAAATGTATCATCTCCAAGCAGTATTTTGCCAATGAATTGCAAGAAAGTGACTTTAGAAGATAAGTTGTTATTGTAGCACCAGCATACTTCTCTATACCTAATCCTGAGTTGAGCTCTACTAGTTAGTGAATGCAGCTGAGTAGCAGTCTACGCAATTTAGAAGTTGAGATCAAGCATATAATCCCCTAACATTTCACCTACCAATTCCAGAGGTGTCCTTTTACTTTGAAGACATTGCAACCACGACATTTTAAAGTATTCTACTCGCCTCTTTATGAAAATGATCGATGTTTGATTAGGCAAGAAATTGAAATCACTACCTTCCAATAATGAGATCGACTCCCTAATCAAATATGCCATTGTGGCCTCATTAGAAGATAAGTCAAAATCTGATAAATATAATCAGATAGTCAATAATATTGAAATGAATTCGATTATGAATCATTGATTCGACATCCAGAATGTTCAACCAAAGTTTGCCAATCATTACTGATAATTGTTGACTAATGATTTCTAATATGTATGCCAAGGTATAAGACTACTATTCTAATTCAGTTGGGATATTTTTTCTCAGTAACCTTTAAAATTCATTTCGACATATCTCACACAGAATGCTTCACAAAATAATCAGTACTCATGGTGACTGGCAATTTGAAACTGCTTACATCATATCATAAAAGTGGTGGTTTGAAAAAGGCATATTGCATGAAGTAGCTAATCAATGACGAACTGTTTTTATACACGTAATTCAAGGATTATACTCCAGAATATTATAGATGTAACTCTTTTGTTAAGAGCTAGTAAAATTTATAATGCTTCAAATATTTATGAAATGAATTAACGTGGAGGACATACACATTTTGTGGGTTTGAGGTTGCGCCTCTCTCCCTCTTACTACTTGGATAAATTCACAAACTAGGTGTTCTACTTGGAATGTGCATTGAATTATAGGTATCACACTCATGTGTGATATCTATGATAATTATGTATGTCCTCATTTCGGCAGAGTAAAACATGATTTCCTGCGTCAGATTATAAATGTTATACCAAACAGGATATACATGAGCAATGTAGAGCACAGAGTACCCAGTTTAATTACTGAATTATATTTCTGGCATGTTTTATGTCAAACTGTCAGCTGGATACTTAGTGTTCTGGCCTTCGGTTTAAGAATTTATGGTTCAATTTCCATCTTAAGTGTGGATACTTATATAAGTTCTGAATCCATATTAGACGGTAGTTTCCAGTTTGATTGGCTCACGTGCTCTCAAAATGATCTATGAGAAATCAACAAATCCAGTCTAACATGCTTTGTGGTGCGTTTTACTCTCATATTTTCCGGTGATATTTTTATGATACTCAAAATTAATCTGAAAAAACTCACTTATTAATTTTACATATACATCACTGGTTCGGAAGGTAATAGGTAGACTGCAGGAAATTTACATCTCGCGTTTACGGGATGAGATATTCAAATAATTGGCATTGCAGCGCATATATACAACACGGTAAGCGTTACATAAAGAGAGAAGAAACTGTCGATTTAAGGTACAGTAATTGTTTTTTTGCACAATGTTTTTCCATTAACTGTTTAATTATACCTTGTGAAAGATTTCAAGCATCTTTCGAGCAAGTTCAAGATTTCTACTGAGGTCTATAAGAATTGTGATTAATCTTCAGAAAAATCAGTGTTCGAGTTGCACGAAACCAAGCAACTGTAATGTGGATGTGTAATTGCTGGATGCAAAAGGAAACGGAGAATCGGCGAGGCTGCTCGCACTAACCTCGCTGCGCCACTGCACTTGGTAATAGGTATATTGTGAGCATGTTATTGATGTGAGCATAGTAGACATTCGATGTCCGCTTGTACCATTCGACTCTGCAGTTGAATTGAATGTTTGCAATGTGAGAATTGCTTCATTTACTTTTGATTCAAAACTACAGATATTTGAGCCGCAAATGGTACGATAAACGAAGGACATGGACAAAGGAAGGGAGGAACATTGCTTTTACTAACGAATCTCGCTTCTGCCTCAAAAACTACTATTGTCGGATTCATAGTGAGAAACTGCTGAATTGTTGCTTTATGCATTGGCACACTCACTTTGCAATCAGTATCATGGTTTGGAGTGTTATTGGGTTTCTTTTTTCATTCCTTTAGTACACATTCCCGGTACACTAAACAACCATCATTAATTGCTGAGGTGGTGTTGAAGTCCATAGTTCCCCCAAACTTTCGGCGCATATCGCTAGCTACAATCCAAACAGGATAATGCGTAATAACATGTAGCACGAATATTTAAAGTATTTTCTTTACCTATCAGATTAAATTGCTACCTTAGTCTGCTTGTTATTCCGTTCTATAGCCAATCAAAAACCTGTGTTTTATGCTCAAAACAATAGATCCAGAATAAACCATCTACTGCTGTACTAAAATAATTTTGACAATATGTGGGAGCTGCATTGACTGTTATACCCCAAGGATACATGGAAAGCATCTTTGGCATATGGCAATAATTATGGCCAACAATGGCAGCTAAACTAATTACTGATTTTGTCATCATCCACATTTCAGAAGAGGAGCAAATTTCAATAATTTAACCTATGTATAACATGCTATCTATTAAATAAATTTTGCTATGATATTTCTGATTTTTCTTGCTGGTTTTGGATTGCAAGTATTGTGTATGCTAATTTCTAAGGAAATAATTAATAATCAATAGGTACAAAGTTCACTTTATTATATATTGCATGATAAGGATCATATTCAGTAAATCATACTATGGCTATTTTGTAGTTTTCTTTAATATTTCGTGAAACCAGTCCATTAAGACATTTACTTCCTGAAAATAGAGTAACACATGAATAATAGACTTCCTGAAAAATAATTGCTCTATTTTCTAAAATTAAGAATTATTAAAAGCTTTCAGTTTTTAAAATAGTAAATTTGAATATTTCTCTCGTTTGACAATGTAGTAATAAATTATAATATTTAGAAGGGGTGTATATTTACTTTCACACATTATCTAACAAAATAGACATCTATACAAAAAAGAGCATTCTTAAGCTCATAAATCACAAATTTTGGGTAAGGAGAATCAATTTATTTATTAAATTTAAAATTAGTTCATAAAACTGCATAAATATCGAATAAATTCATTGATATATCCCACTGAGATCTATTTTAAAACAATTTTATTGCTGTGATGATGAAAAATAAAAAAAATTATTTTGATGTTATGAAGGCAAGTTATTTCTTTAATAATTAGGAAATAATTAGTATAATGTTATTATAATAATGATTAACATCCCTAATATCACCAGGATTATGAACGCTGTAGTTATTGCTCACTTTTAACATTAAATTTCCACACCATTAGTATTTAAAGTAATTGATAATTAATATAATGAAGGATTACTTTAGAATAAAAAAGGGATTATAAAATCAAATGTAGTTAAAATTTTATCCATATGAATCTATAAACGTTTCGCAAGTAGAACCAAGCAGTCATCTTTTTGAAAGACGTATTAATTAAATATTTAGTTAATTAAATACTGCATGAAAATAAATTATACTAATTAAATATTTCTCTAGAAGAAAGTAATCTACAGTTATAGGCACAGTTATTGTGTAACCATTGCATCAAATTTCAAGATATTTTGTGCTATATATGTTTACAAAATCATGGAAGTGCTTATGCAAGAAGTAATTCATATTTCAATTGAAACATATTTTTCAATTAGAAAAAATAAATCTTCATGTAAAATAGTCTAAAATGTGGAGTAATTAGTTTGTCTGAAATGAAATGAGAATATATAATTATATTATTAAGGTATAATATTATTAAAATCATTTGGAATGATCTAATTTTTTATGATATAAAATAAAAGCTAAATTCCATTTATAGTATTTAGTGCAACTCAAAATTTGATTTATGTTTCTTTTGTTAATATTTTAAGAATATTAATTGTGCTTGTAATTGACAAAGACAGATTGTTAAATCGAGGATATTGTTTTAAGGAAAATACATTTTCAATGGTATATATCTAAAAAAGTGAACTTTAAGTACAAATAGCTATCATTTCCAAGGAAAATAGTGTTATGAATTAATGATAGAGTAATTAAACTGGAATGAAAACATTTTTCTCAGATGATCACTCATTTCTGTCTTGAAAAATTGTACTACGTCAATAAATTACGTAAGTCAAAATTTCGAAAATTGATATGAACATTTTTAACAGCCATTTAATTGCTATTAATTTAAGTTTTTTAGAAATTTCACCTGTGATTAAATTTATATAAAATTAATCTTTCTAGTTTCCTCTTATTAGATTCGTTTAATAATATTCATGTGTAGTTAAATAATAAAACTACATAGTATTTTTAAATGTTTGATATTTTTGCTGCTGTATAATTCATAAATCAACATCCTTTTCTCTGACTTAATCAAAATTGTTTCAAGTAAAATTAATTAAAAACTATTTCTAAGATATTATAATTGGTATAGTCATTTCAAGAAATTTTCTTTTAGAATCAAAGTTTATTTCGTTTTCAAGCAAATTATGAAACTAAAATATTAATGAAAAGAAGGTAATTAAACTTTAAATTACAAATGGAATTACTAATTAATTGACTAATTAAATAAACAAACTGAATGTTTGCCATATGGATTACTAGATTGTTTTTTCTATGGAAAAGTCTTTTTTCATCCTGTACATGGAATCTTAAAAACTCAAAACTGTTTACTTCAGAAAGTGTTTGAGGTGAAAAAAGACTAGGATTGAACTGGAAGATGGAAATTTTCATTAAGTCACAACGTCCAACTGAAGGAAGGTAGTACATGGTCAGAATAAACCTATCAAGTGACTTATCTAAGAAAGAAACAGATAACCTATAATTCTATAAAAGCTGTAGCCTTATAGACTACATATCAATTGTACCCAGAAGATGAGTGGCTTCACGTGTTTACAGATGGCTCCATTTTGACTGACTGTATCTATGCTGACGTCATTTGTAGGCTTTTCACGTTTTATACTCCAGTCGAACTGTATAAAATAGCTTTTGATGCGGAGATTTCAGCTATTCATATCGTTCAATCAAAGCTCCAGTGTCGGTTTGAAAACTTTTCAAAGGTAGTTATGTTTTCAAATTCTAGGGCTGCTCTCCTAACCATTGCTTCATCTCAAGCTCCAGTGTCAGGCAGCTGATATTTTAAAGATTCGGCTGGTCCTTAATGATTTAACTGAAAAACATATAGAGGTTGCATTACAGTCACTTTTAGTACACTGTGCATTCCAGGGAAATGAAAAAGCTGATTCCCTTGCAACCAAAACTTTGCAAATGGCTGATAAACCACTTCCCTTTTATACCACCAAATGGTTATTTAACAAATCTTTTAGAGAAGATTTTTGGAAAAACAAAAGAAGGGAACAAAAACAAGAAATGGGTTGATGAAATCACAAATATTCCACTTTGGCCTAGAGACAGATTTGTTGCCGTATTTTGCCTCACTACTGTCCACGATTGTCTCTCTAAACATCTATATCATCAAGTAGTACTCTTTGCTAAGTGTACAACATGCAAGTGACGTGAACCATTTGAGTCATTGCCGTGTACTGAATTCGGGGTGCTTGTGGGAGAGACACTGGAGTGTTTGGCACAAAATGAAAAATTTTTAGATTTACTGTGGTTTTGTTATCTGAGTTCAAGTTACATTTTGTTCTAGTTTTAATATTTGTTATGCTGACTAAAGTTGTCTTCCAATCTGCTATTAGAAATAAAAAATGTTTGTTATATGTAGAACAACTGTTTCAGATAGGTTGCTGATAATTAATATTAAATTATATTTAAGTCTTTTTTAATATAATTTTGAAAAATAGTTAAAGAAAAAAATACTTTTTCGTAATTCAAAATTATTTGTTTGTTGGTAATGTTTATAAAATAAACTATTGGCTGCATAATATTACAATTGTACCATCTAAAACTTATAACAAAATTATTTGAAAATGTAGGAACTATTAATTTTTAAGCAAACAAATAGTGAAAAAGAATTGATTAAGAGAAAATTCTTGTAAAGTTTTCAAGCATTGCATTATTCAGTAATTTTATTTTTAATATTATTAAATGCAACATTTATATACATATATATATAGTGAGAAAGTTATTAGATTGTAATAAATAGTTAAGTAAAATTTATTTCACAAATTAGATATATTTCAACTAACTTTTCAATTACAAGTTTAGCCTATAAACGCTTAAAATGTTTATTTATAAACCATGGATACTGTATTGCCAAAACATATCTCTAGCGTTTTACAAAGTTTTTCAAATTGACTGGATATTCCTGACTTCATTTAAAACATTTATTGATACACAATATTTTTGCTATAAAAATCAAAATATTTCCCACATAAATTTTTTTTGAAGAGCCCATCCAGCATTTTATAATGCAGAAGGCAATTTCTTTCGACTAATATTTCATTGCCCTGTATGTCATCATGTATAAGTAGTTTTAATTTTATAAGTCATACACATATCTCAATTAAACTAATTAGTAAATTTTTCACACGAAATAATTTTACATTTAATTTAATAATAAAATATTTTTCAATAACTGATACCTATTTTATTTTCATGATTAGAAAAAGTAAATGTGTGCCAAGGATTTAATCAAGAAAAAAGTTTTTCTGTTTCCCATGTTGATAATTATTCAACAAATAAATTCAATTTTTCCTGCATTAGGGCTAGTAAAAAGAAAAAGAATCATACCATACGTAAAGCTCTCCTATTTTACTAAGATTAGAAAATTTAAAAGCTTCTACGAAAAAGTAATGCAGGTCTCAAAATTATTTCCATCATAAGATACATGATTATGTCAGCTTAGTAGATAATCCTTCATTCTAGTGGGATATGTTATAAGACGTTCAGAAGTAGTGATTGGCAAAGGCTAAGAACTCTTTCTGAGAAGACGAAATTTCCGTTGCCTAGCAACTTACGTTGCACCTGCATTTCTGATTAATGATAGTAAATCGTTGCAAAAGGAGGAATTTCAAATGAATGAGTATTAAAATGATGCAGAAGTTTCAGAAAATTCTTATCTTCCTCTACACAGACGAATTGAAATAAATAGCATATTGGTTTTCCTATACTGACTTCTTTTTTTGGAAGGGACATAATTAATTATTTTTGGGAGGAAATTAAATTCGATTATTCATGTTAAAAGGAAGCATTCATACATTTAGTAGTATGGATTAGTAAGTATTTTATATCACTGCAACACACACACACACACACACACACACACACACACACACACACACACACACACACACACACACACACACACACACACACACACACACACACCACACACACACACACACACACACACACACACACACACACACACACACACACACACACACACACACACACACACACACACACACACACGCACGCACGCACACACACACGTTTGAAAATTTCAACTTGCATTCATCGTTTTATTTTAGAAAAATTTCATATTTAACATTTTTTGTTGGAGTGTTGGAGTAACACAGCTTGGAGTGTTTTGTGTATCATTCCAAATCTAGAGTTATCTAATTTAGATAGATATTCGGGGGGATGCTCTTACATATATAATTTTCATTAGTAGACAGTATACTTCACTAGCTTTATCAGAGCACTTTTAATTAATACTACACGAATTATTTTATTGCTTATCACAAATATGAACTTTTTCCTGCATCGTTTTGATCATAGAAAATTATTGACATAAAAATTTCAGATTAATAAAATAATAATAATCAATTAGAAAATTAACTGTGTACTTCAAAAATTTTCTAATCATTTAATAAACATTATGTATGGTAACTTCTGTATATGCAATAATTTTTGAAAGTGCTGAAAATTATATTTTTTTATTTAAATTTTGAAATAAATATCAATATTGTCATTTTGAACTTAATAAATTTGGATATTGAATTTTGTGATTTTGTTAAGAAATATACATTTTATAACAAATATGCAAATAAACTTAGGCTGACTTTAGAAAGCAGTTTAAAATTGATAACCAGGATTGACATTTTTGCTTACAGATAAAATGCCCTGGAATCCAAAGAACGAACATATATCTATCATGAATTCTAGTAAGTAAAATATTTATAAATAGAGGAATAAGCGTTATATGAAAAAAGTGCGTTTTGGAGGGTCTTTTCTTTCCATGCATGTTTTAGATTTTGGATGATTAAATGTATAGAAAAATTACATCGTCAAATAGTGGTACAATAAATATTCAGATTATAACATTTGAATAGCTATTAATAAGTTCTACCTTTTTTTATGGTGCCAATTTAATAGTACATTTCATTGAAACACAGTAAATGTACATATAGTAAGCATTGTCGAAAGCGTCTTTAATTAGTTTCAAATGGGACTTTATAAATCTGTCAATAAGTATGCATGGAATATGATGACATGAAATTCAGATTGCATGTCATAACGCCATTTCCCATAAATATTGAATTTTCTTGATTTGGCTTATTACAAATTATGGTATGAATCTCAATGTTTTTACACAATCATGGTAGATTAGCTATAAAAAGAAAAGGAAATGGTATGCATTTTAATGCATACTTTTCCCACCAACTTATTTAGAATTCAAATATTTATAATGTATTTATAATTTAATCTCATGTTGTAAATCTAACGATAAAAGTATAACTACTGCCTTTCATAATTATGTACGAAGATAAACTTCACTTCTAATACCATGAAGAACCTTAGTTTGGTCAAATTTCAATGTAGTTTTAAGGAATTTAGTCAATTACGATTAGAATGTCTTATACATCTCTATATTTTACTATAGTGCAACCTAATAAGGTGTTTTAATTCGGGCTGTAAACTATAGATGAGAGTTATTTGTTAAAAAAGTGTGATTCTTTATTTAAAACTGCATATTAATTAGATTGTGTTTCCAACTTTTCATTAAACTGTATGCATATGATAAAAGATGATTTATTAAGATATCAAAATATTTATTTATTAGATTTTATAATATAAGACAATTAGCAGTTAAAGTAATTTTACATCATACAAAAACAAAACTATACTGAGAAAAACATTACAGAAATTTGAGGTAGATACAGAACATTTTCTATAATAAATTGAAGACAACACAGTATGAATGATACTGGTCGAAGCTTCAGCGATAGCATTGCCATAATATTAGTACTTATTCCATTTGACTATTTTCAAAAACAACGTGAAGCGTAGTAAGAAAATGTTTTTTAAATGAACATTGTATCAATATATTGAATTCAATGAGCTGATAGTGAATTTGTTGGAAATTTCCCTTTCAGTCATAGCCGAAGGCATAACAAAATTTCTTGATAACAAAATTTTTTCTATGGTAACATATTTGGTTTTCTATTGATGTAAAATGCCTGTTCATATTCTTCAGCTAATTGATATGATATTTATTGTTATTTCCTAATTAATTTTAGGGAAGCTTTTGTCTTTTTAGTTACATCAATGGTTGTTTTTTCAGATTGAAGTTAGAATATAACACATTATATATATATATTACAGTCTCAAGTTACGTATTTTGATATTTTACATAAGGATTATAACGATAATTCTTCCTTTCATTAATGGGTGTAAGTTATTTTTTTTAATTTGATAGAAAAATGTATACATTTAAGTGAAGAAAATGACTCCAAAATAAAACGTTTTTTGAAAAATGTTTAATGTAATATATTTACATTATTACAATTAATTATTAACTTCTGTAATAAAAGCAATCTTGCACAATCTCCATAAATTTTACAGAATAAAAATTTAGAATTAATTTTGAATTTCAGGAAGGTTAAACAAGTTTATGAGTGCTATTGTTAAAAAAGCAGAAATAAATATGATATTATACAGTGCAAAGAAAGTTATTCAGAACAGATAAAATGTCATAAAAGATATTCAAGAACACACCCAGAACCTGCAATTTAAAATTAATTCTACAAAGGAATCGAAAGTAATTCAGTATAAGTAATTTGTTTTGAGTATATTGCTTAGAATAATAAATTGTTTTTTAAAACTTTATGAAAACGAAAAATTGGTTTGAATGTCTTGTATTTTATCTGAATATGCATAAAGTAATGAGAATTTTTTAAAGAAAATAAAGTTATAAAAAACTCTATTGACACTCGACACAAACACAAATAATGAAAAGTACTTTAAAAGATACTGATGGAAGGGGGAATCTCAACACTCAGAAAAAACTGAGTAACGAACAGTCCACAATACATTTTTCTAATAATAAAAATAAACAACTGAAATTTCAAAACACAGATTAATGTAAGTGCGAAAAGCCATTTAAAATAAGTAACATTAATAAATTAATAACTGGTGTAATCACTAAATTTTTGAATGTAAGTATGTGCATGTATTGTATCGTAAATGTACCGAAAGTTAGTTTGTATGGAAGTTCTGTAACTGTTGCTCGTAGTTAATCAATACAGAGACAATTAATGCTATTTTGTAGATGATGTTAAAGCTGTTATCCACAGATGTTGCATACGTATACAATTGGAGAAAGATATAGTGATCCAGAAAGCATTGCAATCATTTGACACTAGACAGACTGTGTTAGGTTACAACTGTAGAATAAGGATGAAAGTTATTTTGTTGGAAATATTCTATACTAGTAAATTCTATTCATGAATGATAGCATAGCAGTTTGAATCAACAAACTAACTTAAGAATTTGCAAGTGTACTTGGGATAAAGTAAGAGTATTTCTGCTGTAATGAGAATTCACTCCTCTGGGCAAAACTTCGTCTGTAATTTTAATGTGTCTAGATCAAATATGTTTCTAGATCACGATTTCAATGTGTCTATATCAATCAGAGAGATAAATTAATTGCATACGCTCATTTGGTGTCCTAAGTTACTCATGGTTATCACTAACACCAAGGCTAAAACAGTATTCTCTAATAAAAAGATATATTGAATTAATGATTAGATTACATGACCTTATTACATCTCATTTCCACTCAATATTTAAATGTACTCTAGCTTGACATTATTGACTCCATTAATGACAATGATTTGGTGTCAGTGGAATGCATTCTAAATGGTAATTAGCTCGGAGATGTCCTTGAAGAAACTGATTTGTACAAGTTCTTTTTGTCAATGTTGGGCCAATCAGCTCAAATTCTTGCGGTGGATACAGAGCGATATGCTGTATTAATATTCCGAATACTTACTATGTATAATACCATTCTTCAATCTCGGTATTGTAATGGGGTTATCTGGAATTTAGTCTTTATAAGTAATACTTTCCCTTGAAGACTTTTGCCAACAACCATGAAAAGTGGATATATTTGAGCTATATCCTTCTGCAAAATCGCGAAAAGAAGATTCACTTTTTCATAACTTTATTACCCAACCTCTTTCAAATTCAATTCACGATGGCTTATTCGTCTTCTTAAAGGCTTTCTTGTCTAAATTATGACAACAAATTTCAAAAAATGCTTACAAAATTTAGAAATCACATTTTTTAAAATAAAAGAACCTGATAGTTTAGCTATTATTATTATATTTAAATGATCAGAGCAAAAATTGAACAGACGCCTTCTTTCAGGAAGGCAAATACCAAATACCAAGTTTTCCTTTATACAGAGCAATTCATTTTTGGTATTGGGATAGCTTCCATTTAGTATATGTTAAAAGGCAAAACACATCCTCATGGTTAATTAAAAAGCAAAAAAAAAAAAAAAAAAAAAAAAACATGCTGTTGCTGTCCTTCTGAGTCGAAGGAGATCAGGATTCTACCATTGCAAGATAGGATTTTGCTTATGAATTTGGTTTATAGGATAGATATTTTGAGTCAGCTGCGCAGAAAGTTTTAAGACAATAAACTGTGCAAAAAGTGATTCAGGATCAATGTTTGCTGGCTTTCTGAAAAAAATTATTTCACATTTAACATGAAATGTGACAGGGAGAAGAAATTAAAAACTTTGACGTCAATGAAGAATATTGTTATAGTTTTGCAAAAAACATCACGCACTGTAATAGAAGTTTAATTACATAGATGTTTTGGAAACACTCATTCCGCAAGACACTTATTAATTTAATTTGGTAACAGAGCACTGATATAAGTTGAACTATTTTGCTTATTACAGAGTAGTAGAAAATTGTGGACAACATAATAAGCATTTTTTAAACGAGTTGCCGCAATTTATTAATGACTTTTTGTCTTAATTAGCTTCATTATCATTTGCCTTTTTTGTATTTCAAAGCCAAGAAACAATAAAATGTTTATTTTTCTTATATACCATGGTACCATCTTGTCCTAACAGATGCCCTATGAATCACAGATAAATTTGTGCATGGAATAAAATATATCACATCACATTATATCTTTTAGCTATTACTTATCAATGCCATCTATCGACTAATTTCATTTAACATTTTTATTTTAGACCACTTCCAATTATTTTTGTTTCCTCAGTAAGTCATCAATTTTTTAATTATCTCCTTGAGAGGAGTACAGCACCACCTACTGACTAATATTCTAATTATTTAAATTTCATAAGAAAATTAAAATATAAGAATGGTTTTTTTACTGCATTTCGAAAGTGAAACATTTAGATAAAATGACCAGTACACTAAAATCAGAATCTTAGACGTAATTTTAACTTTTTTAGTCTGAAAAACTTTACATTTTCAGTAGAAATTTTCTGATAGTAATTGTGAACTAATTTTATTGACGTGAAATCAGGATTAAATAGAAGTTTCTTATTAAAAATATTAGAATAGAACAACCAATAGTAAGCTAAAAAATAGGACAATTCTTCATCAAGGTAAATTGATTGAGAAAATAAAGACAAAGTCATTGTTAAAATGAACTACAAACTTATGTTTAAAATGATTAAACTAGTTTAATCATTTTAGTACTATAGCTATAGTTTGATTTTTTTATTAAATGATTAATATCTTTTATGTAATTTTCCCAACATTTTATTTGTTTTTTTTAATGCTAGATTGCTAATTCTAAAAATGCTTGACAATATTCATTATTATCACTGCTCATTAACATATATTATTAATATATATATACAACCAAATATATCATATCAGGTAATTAGTGAAAGCCATTGCCTTCTAAGAAGAGTAAATAAAAGAATTTTTGCCATTCAAAGCAATTTTGACATCGATTATTTTAAGAACCATCTAATTCATATACAATGAAAAAGCAACATTTATCTATACACTTCTAAATATTTTTCATTTTAGTATATAATCCTATTTAAATCGTTTCCCTTTAAGAAACTACCATTTCCATATATATCTCTTGATTTTCATGTACTAGAAAAATTTCATTCGATAAATTTTCTATCTCTTCGTCTGAAACAGGAAATTTTCCCCTTTTATGTGTAAGAATACTCTTAAAAAAGGTCTGAATTCAATTTTCCGCTTATTTGCAATGCAAAATTCGATTTATTTTTCCTGAAAGTTTTCTGTTTCCTATTTGGAATCACCCCTGCGGCTTAAAATTCCAGAGTATTTTAAGTCATAAGGAAGAAGGCAGAAGAAAGGAATATACCCAATTTACGATTCTTCCATGAAATAAATCGGATGAGATCCTTTAACATGTGAATCAAATGTCTTTTACTTCCCCCATTTTCTTGAAAATGTGATAAAAAACAGCTATCATCTGGTCTATTATATTTGACAATTCTTATTACATTCAGATTAGAAAGCAAATATTAATTAAACCCTAAAAATTTATAACAACTAATTATTGGTCTTAAAATGTAAGTAACTGTTGTAGGCTATTGCAGTTGGAATATAATAAACTGTCAAATTTATAAAAGATTTTCTTTTTTAAATATAAGCGTGCCCGGAATGTGCTTCTAGGATTTCAACTATGTAATGCCTGTTATAAAAGAATGGATAAATTTTTCTTGAAATAAATGAATATTGCTTTTTTTTACTTTTACATTTACAGCTGCTTATAAGCGAAAAATTTTCTGTAAATTTTTTAGAGATAAAAGCATCATTGAAAATTGTCTCATAAATATTCCAAGCAATCATTAAAGAATAGCAATCATTTAGAATTTATCTATCATTATCATAAATTTTGTTTTTCAAAGTTGAGTGATATACGAGTATTATAGATATATATTGTAATACAGTATCTAAAGAATAAGATCAATGCAACATGTGTGTAGTTCAAATTGATTCACAATGATGCTTCAAAAATAGCGTTATCAAAATTGCTAATATTTGTGTTATTAAATATATATTCATATTAGCACCATCAAAATTTTATATATTTGAGGATGATAATATTAAAGTTGTAATTGTTAAGGTTTTTAAATATTAGTTGTGGTAACTTATGTATTTTTGCAATAAAGCCGAAGCGAAATTATCAATAACAATACATGGATTATTATTATTTGAAACGAAAATAATATGGAAAAATCAATAATAATAGGAAAGTAACATTTAAACCCGATACTCGATAAGAGTACTTAAATGTAAAATGCATCTAATTATAAAGATGAATAATATTATGTAAATCCAGTTTTATAGATTAAATTATCTTAAAACATACTTATTAGAGAAAATCTTTTATTATTTATTTATTATATTGGTTATGTTAAACCGGAAAAAATGCAAAGATTCCCATTGCTTACATCATTAACTTACAAAACTACAATAAATGCAAATGTAGGTTATTTCGAAAAGAGACTAGATAAGTAAGCCTTATTTTACGCTTTTAAATAAATTTATTTACTTTTTGATCGTAAAATAAATGACTCGGGAAATTTTTTATACTTAAGGTAACAAGAAAATAGAATGACACTCATTGACGCTCTTAAATTATGCATGAAATCGAAATTGCCTTATGGAAAAAATAAGTTTGCAATTCAATGTATACTGATATGTTTTCCTTATTGTGCTAGAAAATTCAGCATTACGTTAGATTCTTTCAAATGAGAAGGAAAATCAATGCCTCGAATCATCGATTTCCGTTTTAGGTGAGTGTTTCAGTTTATCTCTTTTTTCCTTTTTTTGCAATTCTGATTTGTAATTAACAGAAGGAATGTTAGCAATGAATGTTAAATAAACCGAATGTCTGTTTCTGCCCAAAAATCATTGTTTTAAGAAATCTGAATTTTATAAAGAATTTTTATGTAATGAACAAGTAGTAATCAAAACTTTTTGTTTGGGAATTAGAGGATATCATGTGTATGCATATTGAAACTTTAAAATAGTGGGAAACTTTTTTATTAGAAAAAGGTTAATTTTCAAAAACGTTTCTGAAATGATTTAATAGTATGGTGTACAATCTGAAAAATATATATTTAATTAAACCAAGATTGTAATTCAAAATAACACAATATTTTTCCATGGCCTATACATTTAGGTATCATACCTTTTTGTGATCGCTGAAGAATCAAATACAGTAGGGGCACTTTGAAAATAATGTCAAAGTTGTGGTTTTGTATTCATAATATTTTTTTTTATCTTTCATGTAGATTATTATTTTAAACAGCTTTAAATTTTTTCATTAACTGTTATTATTGACGAAAATGCACTTTCATTTAATAAATTTTCAAGTTACGAAATTTCAATTTTCCTGCATTTCTTACTATTTCTATCTTTTTTTGTGAAACAGCTATCTCAGAAGTTTGTAGAATTGTTTCGATTTTGTAACCGAGTGTTTATACAAATGTCGTCTCTGATGTAATATATTTGATGTTTAGAGAAGGAGATTTTTATAAATTAAAAAATTAAAATTTAGAGCAGATTGTTTTCTTGATGATAGTTTAGATACATTTTGATTTCCAAGATAAATTTTTTAGTGAGTTATTGTGAAAGAAAATTTTTATAAAGTTTTGTGAGTAATATTTTCTCATGAAATCGATCCTTCTACAGAGCTATCGAATAATATTTCCATATTTGATCGAAATGTAAAAAGATTTATTCCCTACTAGTTTAGAACATAAAAAGAAGTTCTGATATACTTTGAAGTTTTTGAATACATATTTCAAAGCGTTTCTTACATAAACAGGTTCTTTGTTTGCAATGAATATAGAAAGTATTTAAAATTGAGCTCTATTAGCTTTCTTTCTTCACGTTCGAGGTAAATGTTATTTTTAATTAAAATAACTTTTCATGTAATCAAGAAGCATTTGTCTGATGTTTGGAAAACAGCATTGTTGTTATTGTTGCCTTGTGTCACTATGCTGGCATTATGGGGTGCGCGGCTTCACTTTTCCAACAGAACCATATTTTTGGTGTGGAGTTCGACTTCCTCAATACATGTATGCCATAGGTATCCGTTTATAGGGTAGGCAACCCATTCATACAAGGAAAGGATAAAGAAAGGATAGATAGAGAGAGAAAGTAAATCCATGCCCGAACCGGGATTTGAACCCAGGACCTCCCTATCCGCAGTCAGGCACGCTGGAAAACAGCATTAATATAGATAAATGCGATATAGAAATAACATTATTTTTGTATGAAAATTTTGGAAATTTTAGACAGTTTCTCTGTAAAGTTCTCAGAGGTTCCAAAATAATAAAATTCTAGAAAAGAAATTATATGTTTAAACTGCCTATGTATACAAAAGAAGTTCTTTACAGCCATCCAAGAAACCATAAATTAATTCTCAATTTTTATATAATTTTTAAGAGATGAAGAAATTTGTCATCTGTGGTGCTACAACTCATTTAATCAATGGCATGTTTTCCTTTTAATACAAAGATTATTTTATCATTTCATTTTATTGAAAAAAGCAATAATTTTAAGCGTTTTCCTTTTCAATGCAATCATTACATTATTGATGTGATTCGCTTGCATATTTCTACATCTGTATTAAGTCATATAAATGTATTGCTTTACAACTATTAAATCGAGATAACTGGTAAATAAAATAAATTATTTCATTGTTTTACAAAACAATAATCAATATCTAGATATTTAAATAAATAACTACCTGAGAGAAATGTGATTTTTCTAAATTGAGTTACATTTAAAAATGTGTGTATATTTTTGTTTTGTTTTTCTCCTTAAATTATGATGTTTCTGACAATATATATATATATATATATATATATATATATATATATATATATATATATATATATATATATATATATATATAATATATATATATATATATATATATATATATATATATATATATATATATATATATATATATATATATATATATATATATATAAACGTTGAAAACACTGCGTATGATTTTGGTATATCAACGCTGCTCCAATTGAATTATTTGTAATCATTCGTATAGTACACAAAAAAATTTTTTGTTTACATTATATTTTCTAACTTGAAACAAAATATATAATACTGCTTTAAAAATTGAATTTATAACTACAGACTGGAAGTCTTAAATATATAATATGCAAATAAGCTCTTAAGCGTATGAGATAAAATATCAAACTTTCGAATAAGTTGCTTATGTTTTTTGACGTAAACATGAAAATATGGATTCACTAACACAGGGAAGGCTTTACACTATATCAATTTTTCATCTTAAATTTTAGAAACGCAAAAATGTTTCATATTATAACAAAAGGGCTTTTTATATATATATATTTTTCTTTATAATGCTCAAACTTGAGGTAATATTATACCGAAATCAAAATTTAAAATACAAAACAGAATATTTTGAAATGAAAATATGAGATGCATTTATAAATATGTTCGAAATGACATTTTTTAAATATTCATTATTACTGTGTAATAATAATGAAACTTATCATAATTTTTTTCAGTAAATAACTTTGATATTAATAACTACATTCAACAAAAATAATAAAAATTTAAAATCAATATTTCTTGAACAATGTTGTTCACCTCCCTTAATTTTTTAATAGTTTTAGATATTAAATTTTGTTTGCTTAAGTTTAATTGTGAGATATCTTAGACATAAAGATGTAATAATTTATTTAATGTTTTCAACGTAAATTTTAAAATCTAAAAAAAATTACTAATAATTTATTACACCACTTTCTGTTACTTAAGAAGATTGTCACTTCACAGCTTCAGAGTTTCAACTTTTCATACTGAACTATTGCACTGGTTCAGTGAGATGTTAATAGAAAACAAAAACATTAAAAACAACACTATTGTAAGCAAATTTTTGTAAATTAACAATTTATTAATATATTTTTGAAATAATATGATTTTTTAAATTAATTTCATGTACTTCTGACATGGAATCGATAATTTTATTTGTAGTTTAATACGGTTTTAAATAAAATATATATTTAATAAAATAAAATTTGAGTTTTATATTATTAAATATTTCATTAAGAATTGTACTGAAAATTTGTTTCAATATATTATCTCAGTTATTTCGATCCTCTATATCTTATTCTTTAAATTATATCCCTTATTTAGTGCGTAATAAAAACTAAATAAATATAAGTACTAAATGAAGTTTAAAAGAAGAAAAATCTTTAAAAGGATTTCAATAACCAGAAAATTATACTTATAGGAAGCATAAAAATGAAATATTATAGGAAACTTTAACGCTAAACGCTATTTATTATAATAACGGTTTCTTATTTTGATGACGATTTGGCAGTAAATTTCTCAAAATCAAAAAAATGAAGTTAAGCAGCATGCATCAATTCTTTTTCAGAAGTTTTCTCCTTCCTTTTTTGTTGAGTTACAAATATTAAAAGCGAAAGAAAAAACACTCATAAAAAGAATTGTATTAAATATTCCAAACCTTCTGAATTTATTTATCGATATAAACTTATGAATAATAAAACTCAGCGTGACACTGAAGTCAATTGACTCGTTAAAACATCGAGTGTTTTGAACTGAATAAATTTATCAGTTCAATATTTCAATACATATGTCTAATAATATCAGAAGCATGTATTTGATAATATAGTTACTTAATTCCTATATTTCTTATGCTACAATAAGAAGTATTGTTTTTTAAAATATTTATTTCTATACAATTTCAAGAAATTAAAAATTATTAAAGTAATTCATTTACTAAAAACATTTCAGATGCAAATTGTCCTAATAAATAACTTCTTTTTCTAAAATTACAAAAAAATAAAGACTTTTATTCATATATGTTAAAGTTTACACATATTTTATATTAAAAATACAACAATATACTTGAACCTAATTAAAAAGTCTGCAAACATTTAATTTTGTATTGTAATAAAAATTTGATTTGATTTGCTATGTATATGAAAAAAATTATTAAAGCTAAAGTTATTAAATATTTAAAGTTAATGTTGTTACAAATTTTTATAAAATATTTTACAAAATATAATTGAATGTGTGTAAAAATTTGTGTTTATAAAAAATATTTAATTTTATAATTCCTAATGTAACATAAGCAAAAGTTTAATTTTCGCATAGTATCTTAAGCCAGTATTTAATACTTCCAAGTAACGTATTCCATTGCTTTATATAAAATTAGGGCTAATACTAATTATTCTTATAAATTAGGTTCAGGTTTCCTGACAGGAAGTCAATTTATCACAGAAAAGAAGTTATCCTACATTGTAATTATAAAAACTTACCTTAATTCATAGTGACACACATTTATCATATTTATACTAACGTTTACTGGGAGTGTAACTTAAAAATTTTTTTCGTTTAAAAGAAACACCAAGGGAATTTACAAAATTGCTTGAATATTTTTGATTACTCTGAATTAGACAATGAATATCACGATAAAGGAATCCCATTGTTGTTTCAGTTGTTTATTTCATATATAAAATTGTTATGGTTACTGTGTGTGAAATATGTATTTTTATTATTTATTTTCTTCGTTAGCGAAAGATAAATTTCATTGTAGTGATATATAATATTCAAATACTATCATTTCAATGTCAAATGCTAAATTCTGCATTACAATGAAAATTGTTATATTAGATATTTTTTTGTAAAGAAAATAGAAAATAATTGGTTTTTTTAGTAGAAAATAGTTGGTTTGGTTAACGATGGTAAAAACACAGAATTTTCAAAAATATTTTATTTTATAAAGAACATACGTACTCTGAATAAAGTATTTATAAAAAATGTCTATTTTTACATTCCACAATTATCAAATAAAGTCATTCGAATAAAAATGGGAAATGAAGGAACTGTATATTATAGAATAAATAAATTTGAATCGAAACAACATCATAGCTTTAAATTACTTTTAAATTTAAAAGGTTTGAAAATTTATAAAATATATGTGAATTTTGTTGATGTCTTTGTTTGTTGATGTCTTTCAAGAATTGATATAATATATCCATTTTAAGAATATATGATGAGTAATTTTTTTAGTTTACTTTCAAGTTGAACTGTCTTAGAGTTCAGCATTTACGAAAGGTATTTTCTCAAAAAATATATCAGCATTCACACCATAATGTCTATACTTGATTATTCACTATACTTTTTTGAAATCACGTATAAACAAATGAGCTAATTTTGTTTCAAAGATTAATTTGCCTCTTTTGTTTATGTATAAGAGTGTGGCGACTACCACACTAAAACTACTCAAACAATATATGAACTGATATCGCAATGATTTAAACTTTCTTGAACTTAAGTGATTTGCACTTAAACGCTATAAAACTCAGAAGTGAATAGATAATTTCGGGTTTCTACTTGTTGCTCTTATTTAATAAAAGTTTTTTCTACTTTAATTCATTTTGATTAATAAATTTTGAACATTTACAGCACCACTGCAAGAGTATTAAATAGAAATTTATACGATATCACAACAGATACTTCTATTTTAGAATGAAAAGCGAAAGATATTTTGTTGTTATTTGTTTATAAATAATTCATAGTGGCAAAAGTATAAAAATAAAGGTTGGATTTCCTCAAGTAGTTTTTATTTCTTTATAACTTTCATTAAATGATGAAAAATATAAAAATTAACCTCCATTCCACACTCTAAGAAAAAAATTGTCAAATAAATTTAAATTACTAGATTTATTAGATTATTAATTATGTATTAATATCAGATTTATTCTTCAATTATGAAACTATTCATAAGAACATGTCTCATACTAATCCATTCTTCTTGGTTGCTTAAAACTCTTGTATTAATGTAAATAATAAGTATTTAGTATACTTGAATTTCAAATACGAAATACTCTGCATTTGTTATCAAACACTTTAGTTTCGAAGAAGCTATTAAATCACAAATAATTGTCAATTTATGTTTACTTTCAGTATATACTATACTTTCCTTATAGATGTATTAAACTGCATGTAATAATAGTAATATATATATATATATATATATATATATATATATATATATATATATATATATATATATAATTTACAGGTATTTATATAAATATATTTTAAATATTTTAAGTTCAAGGTATATTTAGGTCATTTAATTATGTCTTGTATAATATTAATTGAATTTTAATATAATAATATATTGACAGAATTAATAAAATATGATGAATTAATAGAATTAATAAAATATAATAAATATAATAATATAATGAACTAAAAAACGTAGAGTTTGAAATAATTTATTCGCGTTTTGCTGAAAGAATCAAAACAATGAATGCCTTATGTCTTTTTTATGATTATAATCTAATTTTTTTTAATCATACTTCGTTTCATATTCTGTATTCATTCATTTTTTGACTTTGTTATTGTATTCTATACTTCTTTAAGGGTATATACATAGCTATACCTCATATAATGAAAATATTCTTCATAAAATACAGGAAAAATGTGTAAGGTTGTGATAAAAAATAGCAGTTGCTTCTTTTTACACAACATGTAATATCTTTTCTTGCCTATAATATATGTTATGCACATGTCCTATGTACCAAATAGACACATTTATGTGAAATGATATATTTTCTGCTTATACCAAATATGCTTTATAACCTGAAAAATAATATCTTTTGGAAATTTTGATCAATGAATGCACATCACATGTATTCGAGAAAGCATTCAAAACATTCTATTACTTCTTCAGAAAATGGTGGAATTGTAAAATGAGATTAACTTACTTTTTCCGATCTATTTTTGACTGCATTTAATTTATTATTTAGATATTTCTATAAGTGCTTTTCTTTTGCTATTTTAATTTTTATAGGGAAATTATAATTAGATTTCATCAAGTTTTAAAAATGATATTTAGAACTCAAATTTGAATCGCAAAATATTTATTATACTTTATTTAAGGAAATGCTCAGGTATAAAAATCAAATTATTCTGTTCGTGAAAAGCTTAAAGTTGAAATATAACCTGAAAAACAATAGAACTTAAAAATTTGAAATGTTGGAAAATGATATAATTTATAAAAGAACATTTTCTTCATAACAACACATGTTTATAGTCTGAAAAATATGAACTAAATGAAAGTTTTAGCTAATTATTTTGTTATAAATTGAGGTTTACAATTTCTACTAAATAATATTTAAGAAGAGTGTAGTTAGAGTGTCTTGTGAATAATAATTTATTGCTGATTTTGACATTCTTAATTTTGATTCATTATAAAAACTGCATCAATAAAGATCCACGTAATAATGAATAAATATTGATAGTTTAACACACACACACACACACACACACACACACACACACACACACACACACACACACACACACACACACACACACACACACACACACACACACACACACACACACACACACACACACACACACACACACACACACACACACACACACACACACACACACACACACACACACACACACACACTATTTAACATAACAATATGTTGGCAACCATTATCTTAAATTTAAACGTAAAATAAATAATTGTATCTTTTAATAAGAGAATACTGAAGGATGAAGGAATAACCGTGATACTACATGTTCTAATTAATTTTGACGAGTAGTTTCTTTAAGTGTATTATATAGTTGTTTGAGTTTTTTTATCATGTTTTCTCTACGAGAAAAATGCATTGAAATATGAATATGTATTTAGATAGTAGTGCTAAAACTCAAGCACATGTTATCACTTTAGCAAATATTATTTGTGTGTGTGTGTGTTTTGAAGTTTTAAAATTATATATTTTTCCATATTTATTCTTTTGCTCCTTGTATTCCGTTAATCCATTTATTAAAAAATGAGTCTCTTTATTAAGAACACAAATATTTTTAATACAGCTACACATAAATTTTGGTAAAATGTGCATCAAAACGAAAGAATAATCAAAATTAAATAAAATTTAATACACAAATTATTTATATTAATGCAAATAAGCGATGAAATTTTCAAACCAGAAATACGTACTACAAAACGACTTTGCATAGAATCAAACAGATTTTGAATATCTAGTTGAGGAATACAATTCAAATTGTGTTGTATCCAACACTCAATAGTAAAAATTTTAGAGCAAGAATCACATGTAAGATACTAAACAATGAAATTCTGCATATGTTCAATCTGTAACACATCTGGTGAATAAGCATACAAAGAAAACTTGTAATTGAATGACAAACTTGAAAACTTTTTAAGACATGTGTGCACGCATTAATCAGTTGGAAGGCAGTTCTAGGAATGCTTTGAAGGAAAGAACCTATTTCACTTCCCTTTTTTTATTGATTTACCTATTGTTGTTAATCTTATCCATAATTAATAACAGTTGCCATCGTCTATGAGGCGTAGTCAAGCCCACGCCATAACTCTGAGTATTCATTTCCTATGACGATCAGTAATGTACACCAAATTAGCTTTCACTGTTCTAACATCTAATCTGAATGGGACTTTCATGTTACCACAAATTAAAGTGGAATTCAGTAGAAAAATTAAGCTTCTATGTTCACGAACCCATTGCAGTTGCAAATGTCATTGATTTTGTGTTACTGTAATCCTGTATAAAGAAGTTCTTGTATGTGAAGAAGTTCTTGTCAGTCCTTTATTCATATAATTTCGTTTCAACAGCAGTTCAGAAGGAGCTATTCAGACCATGTATGAGTGGTGGCTTAGAAATTTTAATCATTTGCATAACACCCTATAAAATGAATTTGTTAAAAATTTCAGCTTTGTCGCATTTATCTTCTATTTTGTGTTTTTCTAAAATAAGAAATTAATATATAAATCAGAACTTATAAGCTTTCGTGTTGTAAAACAGCAGTATTATAATAATTCCCACCAATTATCTATCTTTTAAATTTTAAAATAAATTCAAGTGAATTCGTTTCTGGCAGTATTTAAATAATATTGCTTATAATTATCATTTTTATTCTAAAATAAAAACTGACATAAGTTTCCATTTTAGCTAAGTTTGTTTAATAGCCGTGAAATTTATACACATAAAAGCCTTTCTCCCTCTCTCTGCCCTAAAAACATCATAAAAACTAAATAGCCCATCATTTACAATTTCAGAAGCATTATTCATTGAAATAATTTTCTTTTCTTTACCAGAAAAATATAACAAAAAGTAATTGTAAAATAAATACACAAGAATGCTTTTGCTAAGTTTAAGAAGAAAATCAAAATATTTTCTGTACTATTGAAATATATATATATATATATATATTTACTTATGAAACATTTAAATTTTAAAAAATATTTACAAATTCTGAAATGGTAAATCACATTACTAATGACTTAAAATATTTTTCTTGGTATGAATTCAACACATGTTATAGTAGTTTAAATAAAGTTTATTTATAATATTAATGGTTTATACTTCCTCACTTGTAAATGGAAATTGTTTCTTAATGTTTGAGTTCCTTTGTGTTATTCTTAAGAAATTATATACTTTTTTTTAAATATATATTACATTCCCTTACAAGCTAAACATTTTGAATGATGTGTAACAATACTAGCTTTTTTCCAACAACCTTCCCTGTAACATATGTTTTTTTGTAACATCATTCCAAACATAGATTGACAAGTGTATTATACACTGGACATCGATATCATAAGACAATTGCAAGACATGATCATTCTCAGAAAATTTAACATGATATTTTTACTTGAAACCATTCCCTGGTTAATAGGCTGTTAGACAAGAATAAATTTCACACAAATTGCTTAATAAATACAGAATTTAAACATCACCACTGTAGTTAGTTATTCACTGTTCGTAATTCTTACTATTATCCAATCAAAATGTTGAGATTAAGTTTTCCAACCATGAAATTAAAAATGAATAAATTAAAAAAATAAAAAGTAAATTAAATAAAATAAATACAAATGAAAAAGAAATGGAAATGAATTCACAAAAATTTTATTTTTAAAATTTTTGTTCGTAATCACGATAATTAAAATTATCATTGCCTCTATTTAACCATGATAATAAGAATCAGCCACTACTTCGTAAAATCATGAGTGTTCGTAAAAATAAGTGCCTATTATATCTAGTACTCTGAAATGTTTTTTAACATATATAAAAGATTGGTTTCATGATTAAATATTCAACGTACTATTAAAATGTAACTAGAATGATATGAACTGTCTTAGACTTAAATTTTATTGTCAACTTAAAAGTGAGAAACTGTGTAATTTACTGATTATTTGTTTTTTAAACAAACAGAATATTTTATTAACATTTTAGACAATATTTTAGTTGTTTTTAGTTTTATCTATCATAAAGTCTTTTTATAAGTTAATTTTTATTAAATAAAGTAATTAAACTTGTTATACTGAGAAATTTTAACCGCAATGTAACTAAACAACAACGGAAAAACAGAAACTCTCTTATAGCATACTTTTTTTTTCTATCGTTTACCACTTTACATTCAAAACTAAGAAATTCTACACGTGTCTAAAAATGTAAGTTTCAGATGATAAAGCCACATTATATGAAATTTTTACAAACGTCATGGTTGTTTTATCAGACTTTTTAAGCATTCAGAAAATCTAAGACACTAATATGTTTCTTCTTGGAAAGAATATCTTATCAAGTCAGTTAATCATGAAACATAAAAATGATGAAAATATAAAAATAAAATTTTACCTTTAGTTTCATTTTTTCAAGTCAAATTACATAAAATTTTTAAATTTTTTTGGAGCTCTTTTCAATATTTTGAACTCAGATAAGGAATCTAAGTTTGTTGTGGAAAACTGAATCTATTGATTCTATTAAAAATGAGTTAATTACTTATTAACAAGTTTCTCAGGCTTATAAGTAACATCATAAAAGAGCAATGAAAACAAAAATTGATATGGTTCTATTGTAATCTTTACTTCCTATCTTTTGCCACTTTTAGATTCAAAACTAAAAATTCTTTCATGCAGTTGAGATGGATTCAGAGAATGAAATCATATTGCATTGATTTTAGTGATAGATCATTTTACAAACTTTTTTTAAAATAGTTTAAACTTTTTCAGAAATTTTAAATTCACATGGAAAATATAAGCTTATTATTTTAAAATATAAGCAGGCTGATTCGATTAAAAATCATAAATAATTGATTCAATTAGATCATCATATTCATCTAAAAAAATAAATGAAAAATGCAAAAGATATCATGTTGTTTCCGTTTTCATAATCAAGTTTAAGTAATGCAACCCCTTTCTAAGCTTTTATTAAATCAAAAACAAATAAAATATGAATATTTTATACAGATTTATTGATATGCATTAATTCACATTATATATTTAATTCATATTATTTTATACCTCTTTCTTGTATTTTAATTATTTGCAGGGTTATCCGAAAAACGCCTCTTGCAATATATGCGACTGTTTAACGTTGTTTATCAATAATGATAGAGAAAATAATATCACTTAGCTTTTATAATTTTAAATGTTATTGATTTCAATATGCTTTTGTAATAGTCTATCAAAAAAAAAAAACAATTCATTTATTCATTAGTTACTTAAATTGTTTTAACGAAAACTGTCGAATTACAACACTGTTTATAGTTGCAATAGGGATGGGATTGTAAAGCATTCAGCAGTAATTTGTTATATTTTTACAAAAGAAACATAATCTAAATTTAATTTTAATGTTGAAAAATCATCTTATGTTTTTTATTTCATTGTATAAAACTATCAAAATTCTTCATTGCCTTCCTTATGTTTTAATAATATGGTTTTTTAACTATTTCACCGATGAAATATACTTGAAAAGTAACATAATATAGTGGCATTTTTTAGAAAGTGGTAGCATTAAAAAGTAAGTCTAATCAATAATAAAACTGGTCTGAATGTAATATTTTAATTTAAATTTAATTGTTCTTTTTCGAGAGAAAAAGAGTTATCGTGAGATTCGGAAATTTTAAAAAAAATTCCGAGGAAACCCAGATTCGTTTTTTAAATAATTGAATGAAAGAGATAAATTCAAAACAAAAATACAATAAAACTTAATAATTTATTTTAGTAACTTAATTACAAGAGAAATTTCCATTTACAATTAAAACATTCTTGATTAAATAATTGAAATTCTAACTTTATATGTCTTTTACACAATAACAAATCATAATTGAGTGTGACCAGACGGAAAAGGAACGAGAGATCAGACATACCCCTTTTAGAAGTACTATTGTGGAGGTCTCCTATCGTCAATGACATTACCGCTTTCCGTTGTTGCTTCTCTTTTCTCATCTACTTACCATCCTCTACTCGGCATCTTCGCTTTGCTTTTCCATCCACTGATATCTCCACATCTCACTTGGCTTACTGCTCAGGATCTCGCTTGACTGGCTCATTCCTCATGAGCTTTCTCCTTTCTCTCTGCTATCTCTTTTCAGACTTTGTCGTCTCTTCTTTTTATCCTCATCTATTTGTCTGACATCTGCAGCTCCATTCAGGAAAGTCGAGACAGGGCTCCTACTGGACAGGGCAATTATACTCCGTTTACAACTAACATCTTTTTTAGCTTCTCATTATACTCAATGAGGACCCAGTCCTCAATCGTGGACTCCTTTTCTATGTCGGGCTTCTCTGGGGCTTCTGTGTGAGCTTCTCCATTTTTAGATGGAGATTTTAACTCTTCTCAATTCTCGTCTTAACTCCTCCTCTTTACACCATTGGTTCTCCAAAGTTCAATTGTACCTCCTATACTTCTATGGGATAGGTCAGAAATCTCTCCCCCTCAATCCCGACTGATCAGATTTACATATAAAACATATCATGAAACATAAACTTTCCTTGCAATTTTCTCAAGAACATCCATCCATTCGAAAATTAAAAAATTATTCTTTTATTGCACTTGTCTCATTGTGCCAATTTTTATTACATCCTTTCCTTTATAACAGCTTAGCTTGAAATGAAAAGAGGAAACTCTTAAATTTAAAGTGCAATAAAAATATACACATCTATTTTCTCAGGGTTTGGTAATGTCGTTTTACACTACGACAAGAGTAAGCTTAGAAATACATTTTAAATGGCTTTATTTCGACAATTTTCAAACTTAAAATATTTCCTTCACTTTGGTGATTTACAATTTTTTGTACTCTGGTGTTTAAACTTTCTCAATTAATGAATTAAAATTTTTTCAGGGGAATTTTTTTTACCAGAGAATTTGTGAACTTAACTTAAGCTCGTACTGCTATTTATTTTCATGCTCACTTTCTTTTTGGGTTTAAATTATTTATAAATCTATGTAACATATAAAACATCTTAAAGTCATACTTAATTCAGAATCTGAATTAAGTATGACTTTAAGACAAATATATATTGAATAACTAACATAATATTATATTCACTAAAAGAACACAGTATGTATATTATATTTCTAAATATAAAACAAAATTTGAATTTTATATAATAAATATAAAAGTAATTATAAGTCTCATTTTTATTTTTTGAAAATAAAAATAAATTTCAAATTCAGAAAATTTAATCTAAATCTTTTAACAAAGTTATTTTAATTTATTAATAAATGGTTATTTTGACTTATTTGTGAATGGTTATTTTTAAGTTATTAATTTATGAAACATGGTTATTATAGTTTTCATTTTAAATTGTTAGAAAGTGCTGACAATCACTGTAATAATTGTGTTGTTTCTAAAATTTCACACCGTATTAGAAAATAGACGATGACACTAAATGATTTGTGCCATTATTAATAGTTTTACGGTATGAAATTATCTATGAAGTTTCCATTTTTCATGAAATCAAAAAATTTCAATAAAATGCCAATAATTTTACTCTATTATGGCAGTCAATATTATATTTTCAGCTTGGCACAAGAAAATAATTGTCATTTTAATGCTTATAAAATTTTATATTTGATGATAATATATATTTTAAGACTATTTAAAAATATAATTTTTTATAAATAGTCCACATATTCTATCACACTTAAAAAACTTACGAAAGAAACTGGTTATAATTTTTTTGAAAAATGTGAAAATGTGTTGAAATGTTTTGCAATAATTTTATTAAATTGAACTCTTAACATGGTTTTTAGGAAAGAAAATTCTCCTTTAAGTCATTGATAGTATATGCAGAGAATTTTCCCTTTTTACAAGCCTTTTTTTAAAAAAGAATAAAAAATATTCAACAACAGAAGTTTCGATAAACAACATTTTATAAGATATAAAACTTGCATAGAATATAATTTTAAGAAAACTTTTTATGACTGTTTTTAAAAACTTAATGTTTCATGCTTTACAATCTAAAATCATTAAACGTCTTAAGCTCTTGGAAAGAAGTTAGAATCTCTTGTGACGACTTTATAACAATGTTTGTGAAAATTCCAGCAAGAACCGTTAAAAAACAAATAAGAATCTTATTAAATGGTCTTATCTGAGCAACTTTTATTTTCACTTCTTTATTTGCCTTTTCTTGTAATTTTTCTCAATCCTCTGAAAAAATGATGTTTTATTTTTTATAGCATATACTTTGTACCTGTAGTACTCAACTGAATGTATTTGTTGACACTGAGGAAGGAATTTGGAAAAATAAAATCTCTTCTCAAACTTCAGGAAATCCCATTTGTCATTTGTTCATATTTGATTCAAATAAAATGTTTGCTTTCAATATTAACTTTTTTGTCAGATTTATTATTTTATATATCTGCAAAAAGTATTTTTCTGAAATATTTCCTGGGAAATAGCTGGGGAGTTCTTTTATTTGAAGAAGTATTAATAACGGACGAGTTTAATTTGTTATTTGCTTGTTTTGTTTTATTACTTTATCACTGGCTTTTTTATAACTTCATTTTGAAAAACGTCAATGCAGCAACACAAATAAGCAGTTTTAATAATTATTTTATCATTTGTTGTATTTTATTAAAAAATAATTTGACGAACTTATTTAGACATGCAAACTAAATCACATTTTCTCGTAATACCACAATTTTTCATAAATGCTTTGAATGTTGCTTGATCAAAATTGAATTGGAAAATCTTTTCACACTGCTTTTAGCACTTTAAACAGATCTTTAAACCATTTTATTTCTTTATGAATTTTAATTCACACTAATATATTTTGATTTTAATATGTAAGTTATAAATTCCTTTCTTCATAAAGTTTATGAACTTAATAAACACATTGTTTCCATGGTAAAAACCAACAGAGGTATTTGGAAGTTTAATGTAAGTTAACTGATATTTGTTCCAAAGCACTCTTGAATAGTTGTTCTTATTTTTTTGTATATAAACGCATCTAATCAAGTAAAGGCTTTGGACTTTTAATAGGTTATTCGAAAAACTTTCCTGAAATATAGTAAATGTTGATTGCAACTCTATTATTTTTGCTACTATATAGATACCAGCTACTATGCTATCTGAAGCTTAAAATAACCACATAACTGTAAGCACAATTTTCGATCAAAATACTTCAATTTTGTTTATTAATTTTTACAACTATCTTGCGTCTTAAGTTAAATCTGATTTATAATTGAATCTAATTTAGGAAATCCGCAGTAGAAAATTTTCCATATTTTTACCTACAGTGATGAATCAAACTTATACCTCAGATTTTTAACATTTTATTTTTATACATACAATCAAAAGGCAAAAGATAAAGTTTATGAAAGTTTTCTGAAATAAAATAAAGTTGTTTGTTGAAGGAATGAATTGTGTCATGATAATAACTGCACTGCTTTTAACATGTTTTTGACACAAGTTATGAACTGTCTTGGAGTTTGAAGACATTTTATTACAAAATCAATAACATTTTTAAAAATACAACATTCAACTTCCAATAAAATCCAACTTTTAATAAAAGAATGCTTCTTCAGTGATTAACAGTGCAATAATAATGGGTTGACTTAAGTTTGTGATTTGATATTTAGTGTGTTTTTATTTACTTTTTTATTAATATAATGATCCAAAAAGTTCAAGGGTAAGAAATGTGGACTAAATTTTGCAGTTGTAAAATTTTCAGCATTTATATATTATATACTGGTAATAATTTTTCAATTTTTTTAAATTTTAATATAAACCCCTCTTGAAACTGCGTATCTTAAAAAAGAACAGATATTGTTATATTATTGTTATTTTTATTAATTTTAAATCTAGTGTAGAATAAGTTGTCAATTTTGTTTCTCTTCTTGTAAAGTTGTTAATTTTGTAACCAATTTGTTTAAAAAAGAAAAATATGTATTTAAAATTTATCAACCAAATATCTTAAGTACTCAAGGTAATTATTATCTTATTTTACAATTTTATTTAATTATTTCTTCATTATGTAATTAAAGAAATTAATTACTTCAGCATTTTGTATATTTTTATTCAAATAAAAATACAAAAAAATTAATTCAGTATATGAATTAGCGATTTTTTAGAAGTAAGTCCTTTTTATAAACTTTTAAATGTTCATTGAAATAACAATGGCAAATATTTTATAGTGTTTCAAATAATATAAATGTATTTTAATATAATCTTATGGAACACATTTTTCTACAAAAATTGTTCTTAAAAATAAATATTAACTTAAATTTGATGTAGTTGAAAAACATTTAAAAAAAGCCTTTTTAAGAATTTTGTAACTTTAAAATTACCAATAATTAATTAATTTTATTTGTTTAATTAATTCGACTATTATCTATGAAATATTTTATAGAAAATAATGCAAGTCTTGTGTTTTCTTTTAATGATGTTAAAAATTTCCTTATTTTTAATACTAAAACATTTTAATCTTCCTATTTACCCAAATTTTCAAAGTGGACCATCATCACAATTTATCTGAGCACATTACATTTCTTCAGTGAAAAAGTTTCAAATGAGGAAGAGAGCACTTTTATAAATTATAAAAATTTAATGCATTCTCAGAACACATTATTCTCAACTTTCTTGTGATATTTGGTAAATTATTATTCTCATAATTATCTTTAATAATCCCTTATTGTTAACCACTATTTAAAGAAAGTAATACCTCTTCCATTAAAATTTATTCTTTTGTTATTCATATTCATAAATGTTTCTTAGATTTTACAAAATGTTCAAGAACAATTTATTTTGTTAGTAGATTACCTAACATTTCTAGAATAAACATGAATTTGTAAGTACATTTATATAAATAATATGGCAAGTTATTTTAAGATTTAATCATATGATTATATTTAAAAATATTAATATAATTTTATAAGATTTAAAATTCCATTTTGCTTATATTCGAAATAAAAATAATGATGTATTCCTCAAACATTCACTCTAGATATTCAACATAATATTTTACATAAACTCGTTACATTTATTCCTTACGATTATAATCTTTCAAATTCATAAATTAAAATATTTTAAAGGAAAAAATCTGGGTAATTTTGCGTTTATTTCTCTAATTATATATACATGAAGCTGACTACAATAAGCAGTAAGGTTATAAGAATATCAAATACCGTTTTTACAAACAACTTTAATTTACGAACATAAAATTTTAAAAATCAGTGGTTGGTTCCTAACATGGTCCCAATGATAATTTTAATCCACATTTACGAGTTAAAATTTTGAAAAATCTCTTATTTGAAAGCTTATTTAAATGCATTTTTCTCTTGCCTTTATTCTTTATAATCTGTTTTTTTTTGTCAATTTTTTCATTTCATTTTATGTTACATGTGAGAAACTTGAATTGACGTTTTTATTAGAGAAAGGTAAATAATCATATTTTTGGTAATTAACTGTATGTATGATGTTGAAATCATAGATTTTATATACATGTCTTATCTAATTCCTCTCTTAAGCTTATGAATCAGAATGTGATCAACAGCTTCAAGCGCACATGTCGTAAGTTATTTTTGTAAGGAATAACCATGACTTGGAATCACTTTACGATGTTGACATTCTAGGCGCAATGCACTTGTCAGTCTGTGTTTGAAATGAGGTAGCTGTTGTTATTATTGTTGGCTTATCCTTTTTAAAGAAATCTAACATTTGTCAGATCAAGTCCAATAAATTGTTGACAGTTAGAAAGTCAATGACTAGCAAGGGATTTGAAAATAAATCCTCCCGGGGAAAGTCCGATGCAATTCAAAATCTGTGTCGATGAGGCTGGATGGTCACAGTATTTTTTACAAGTGGGATAATATTTTGTACCACGTTCAAACAATAAACATTTTAGATGTCCACTTAAGAATATGTCCAAGGCAGTTTGAGATTTTCAGTCACATTTTATTTTCAGAAGAGTTCCAAAAAATGTTCCAGAATACCATTGGTGTGTTGGTGTAATTTGCCAGATTGAATGTTGTCTAGGTTTTTCATTAAGTTCATGATGTGTAAATGATGAACCAGTGGGCGTATTTTCCTCACTGCTCTCTTTGGCCAGTTTATCTGTAGTCTTATTGCCACTAATATTTACATGGGATGTGGAACCCATTGAAGATATACATCATGGTCTTGACAGATCATTTTCAATTTCAGCAGAGTAGATAAACTTGCTTCATCATTTATAGAGGATCAGCCATTGAGATGTTGCAGTGCACTGCGGCAGTCCGACAAAATGCATAGTTCTCCAAAATCACAGTTGCTGGAAATGATAGCAGCAAGTCCCACCTTAATCGTTATCAACTCACTTCTAAAGACTGAACAATTGTCATGGTTACGTTGCTTTAGCGTAATTTCAGACTGAGGGGTTCTAATATGAGCTTCGCTCCCAGTATTGTCTTTTGTATGACTATTATCGGTATACAATGAGGTAGTTGATCAACTGCATCTAAGTCATTTTGACTGGCAGGCTTTCTTAAAGTAATTATTGAAACTGAATAAAGTCAAGAGCATTTACCTGACTACATGAATAAAGATGAGTTACTCCTCGATGAACTTTGGCAAAGAAACCCAAACTGCTGTTCGAAATTACCTGACAGTTATTTAGAATAAGGATTTAGATGAGATCATAGTGAATGAGAATGAAACAGAACTCCAGATATCAAATGAGAAGAGGAAATGCTGTGCTGCGACTATCTGCTAAACATGTATATGAATGGATAACAAGATTGAAGTTCCTTTTAGAGGAAAACAGTAATGAAATGTTTTCTTACATTGAAAAAAATATATATTTAAAAATGTAGTTTTGAAAGAGAAATAAAGTGGCTATTTTGCTTGATATTTTTATGAATGAAATGAAAGTAAGAGTTATTTTTAAATATGCATTTTATTTAGCATGTTTTTCTTTATATAATATATAATAATTAATTTTTCTAATAGTTCTTACTTTATAAAGAAGGAACATATTATTGAGAAAAAAATTTAAGATCTGATACTTATTTTTCTATTTCACGATTTTTGATTTTAAGAATATTTTATATCGGTCCCTGTGAGTTCGTGAAAAGGATTGTCTATTCCTTAAGAAAATCAACTGTAAAGTGATTATTAATTTTTGATTATATGGCCTTCATATAAATTGATATAAAATTCTTATTTTATTTAATATGGAAATCATAACTATTCCACTAGTATTCATAAATTTAGGACTTTTACAACGAAAACTTATGTAATTTTTTGAAAATTTTTCATACCATTGATTTTTTATTTTGAAATTTTTGGAAAAAAATGTTATTCGCATTTTTTAGTGCCAGATATTGAAGTTTACCGGATACCAAATCATATGTTTATCATAGCAATAGCAGAAAACATTTCGTATGCGATTAAGAATGTTAATAAATCAGATAATTAATTTTTAATGGCCTTAAGGGATAAATAAATTAAAATGTTGGCAATCTCTTGTGGAATATTAATAGGTTTTTAGTTTGTTAAATTTTTCTTGGAATTATCAAGAAAATATACATTCAATGAATTTTAAAATTCTTATTCTTTGAATAACTAATATGTGTATATAACTATATATGTATATATTTATATATAAGAAATATTTCTTGAAATCGTATTATTATTTTTTAATATTAACCTAAGCATTTTAATGTACGGTGCAATCCTGTGAGTTGGAAACTGAAATTTAAAACATTAAAATAAAGAAAATAAAATATCCAAAGAACAATTTACACTAATAAAAATTTACTTGAATTAAAAATTAAGTCATTATTAAAGGCTTAAAATTATACTAATTCAGAAATTAATATAGATATAATTTCAAATTATTGAAGCACTATTATTTATATTCAAATATTCAAAGGGCCATTTAAAAATAATGCCTTTCTTACGTAAAAATCTTATCTAATTTTATTTTAAAAAAGGAAATTTATAGATATTATTTAAATGTTTTGGGAAACATAAAGGTAAGATTTTTAGATAAATAATTCTCCTTGAAAGCAAAACTTACTTTTATTATTTCAATGAATGTATTATAAAAAATGTTTTGCCTATGAAGAATAAAAAAATCACAAAAATGTTGGCGTATTTCTTTTAGTTTTTAATTTATGAAACTAGTCATCAATCAATGTCGTCATAAAAATATGGTGACAATTTACTTCACTCAAGCTCCTTTCTTTAGACCATAAATATATGTAATGTTTGAGTTTCTCCATCTGTCTCTCTTAAAGTTATTAAAAGAATCCAGTTAAAATCTTATTTTTTAGAATTTATTAGCAGTTAACTCTTGATAATGGCTTCAGTGGCATAAAATGGGCTTCAGTGTTCTTTTAATTTATTTTTAAGATTGTCTTTGATTATTTGATGCTGTTATATATTGGACTCATTGTATTAATACTCATAACATATAATTTAAAATATCAACGTTTTTCATGAAAATGTTCGTATTAACTTGAACATAAAAGAAATAAATTCAAGCATCATTTTAATATAGTTATAATTTCTATTTGACTTTTCTATTTATTTTATGTATTAATGTCAGCATTTTTTCCAATAACTATTCTGTTTGATAGGAGTTTCAAACATTAATAATCAAAAGCATGATTGTTTTTTAAAAAATACATTTTTGAAGAATTACATTATTCCTTAATTCCCGTTCTATTGACTATACTTTTGTTTAGAAAAACATTATTCCCTATAAGCAAAGATCCTTTTCACGAAATTTTGATGTAGCTCAAATTCACATAATACAAGTTTTTCATAAACAATTGAAATGAAAATTAGAATTTTTTCATAGAAATATTTCATAGTGTTTATAAAAATTTATAGCACCATTCAATACGTAATTATTAATATTGTTTTGTAAAATTTTAAATATTTAAATTAATTACACTAGTTATTCATAGGAATTCACTATCTCGGAATGGCAAAATATTTTATGTAGTTTTCAGCAGTTTTATCAAATATTTTTAGAACATTTGAATAATTTATAAAATCATTTTTAATTCTACCTTAATGGTTACTCTACTTTATATCTTTTTTAAGGATCATTTCTCTTACTGTTGGTAAATGTTATCTGAAAGGTGACGTTTTATAACAGTATCTCTTAGTAAAAAATTAAATATCTGAATACAATCTGTCAGTTATAATTTCCTACGCTGAAATTTATTAATAAAATTTGTTTTAAATCTTATAGAGAATTAATAATAAAGTGCGTTTATTTGCGATATGACTTTTTATTAAAAATACGTATACAGATCATATCCTACATATACGCGAGTATATAGAGTTATATTATATTATCTGATTAATTTTAAGTATTTAATATCTGGTTGAAAATTCGAAGAAAATATTTCAAGTATACTTTTAAAAAACCATAAAAACTATGACATTAATGTAATATATATGCTTAAATTCATTAAAAAATTTAAAAAAGTTGAGGAAATTGGCAATCCTTTATAAATCTATGACTACAAATTAAGTATTTCAAAGATAAAATTACTCCTATGAAAAGTAATTGCTCAATTTTATGAGTTAACCTAATTTTTAAAAAATTGAAACATTAAAACTTCTAAGTAAATATGATTTTATACTTCATTTGAAGTAAAGAGATTTTATATTTAGAATTAATTTATTAATTTTATAAGCATTAATATTTAGTTACTTGTAGTTTTTTTTAATAAACTGTAAAAATTTTAATTTTTAAAATTTAATTTGTAAATGCTTATTAAACTCTATGAGACAATGCTCAAAAATAGTTCTTATGCATAAAGAAAAAAGTTTCAAAAACAGCTTTCAAAGAAAAATATGGTTGAAATTCAAGGGAATATTTAGTTTTACACATTAAGTTAGATTTAAATCCATGTGAATTATATGTAAATTGAAAAAAAAAAACTAATTAATTTAACAAATTACATGTAGATAATTTTTAATAGAATATATACTTTTTTAACAGATTTTAAAAATAGATTTTGTATTATTTAATAATATGATAAGAATATAGTCATAATTTACAAATAAGTTTAAAATAAATTAAAGTAAAAATTTTATACAATGACTGATTAATTACAATTTTGCTCTAAAATGAAAGAATGAAGAATCGGTTAAGTGATGTATACGTTTTCTTTATTTAGATTGCATAAGATGAACAACTTTTATATTTCTGTTGAAAATTTTTTACACCAGAGTTTATGACTAATTATAAAACAACTATAACACATCTATAAATATAATTCATTATCATTCTTTTAAAAACATTTTTAATTTACTATTCATTATTTCAAAATTTTCTTTTAATGTAAATTGCAATGTCACTTTCAATATTTGATATTAAATTTTTTAAAATTGTAAAGGTGTTTACTCTTAAAAATTTAAAAACTATTATTTCTCAGAAGCAAACGTTACTATTATAATAACTCTACTTAAGGCAAAGTGTTTCTTGGAGACGTAGTTTGGCAACATTAAAATCTCAATTATGAGAAGTTAAGAAACTTCACATCAATGTTAACCTAGTTTGTTTAAATTAAGAGGTTTAATAAAAGTTTAAATTCATTTATGCAAGTGTAATCCTTGTTTTAACGTCCCTTTTGGCATTATATGGTTGATACTCATAATTTTCGATTAAGCGTGCCATCAGAAGCTCCCAGCTGAAATGATTCGATTTAATAGGTTCACTAATGAGGAGGAATTTAGTTATACAGAATGAAAACGCATTTGTTACAAAGTAACAATTAAGTAAGATTTAATTATTATGAATCTTACAGACTCGTAATATATATAATTAACAATATAAGCTTCTAATAATTAACATAGACTTAATCATTGTAAGTAGACTTAATAATTAGAAATTAATTATTAAGTCACTTTATTGTATATAATTTTAACTTTATTATTACGAAGTAAAGTTGCTAGGGCCTGCAAATGTGAATGGCTCTGTAGTAGCAAAATAAAATGCTAAGTGTTATATGTGATTTAAACGAGAGAGGCCTCATGTAGAAGAAGCGAGTACTTTCAACTTCAATACCTTGTTTATTATTAAATAAATTATGAAAAATATTTTGCTAGTGTAATTTGTGATACCCTGTGTAACAAAAGTTACTATACAGACAAGCAAATAAAAAGGATTCTATAAATTCATATACATTTGTAAATTTTATTCATAACGTTTCTCTGATGAGATAAATTTCACACCACGAGAGAATAACTTGTTGAAAACAAATGTGACAAGAAATTAGGTATACTTAATAAGTTAAATAAGTGTTTTTTGGTTTTATTGTTTTTAAATATCTTTGGGATTAATTTCTTAAGTGAAAAAATGTACTTTGGTTCCACTTACGAATTTACATTATGAGGACTTAAATAAAGGAGTAGTTGTCAAGGCAACAAAAGTGTGTGTAACCAATATAAATAATTATATAATCTTTCACCTTTAAATTGTGAATGGCAATCGATTTTCATTGTTATCGACGAAAGAAAATTGCCTACCTTGAGAAGCCGCTTTAAAGGAAACAACCATATTTTTTTAGACAATTAGCATTTTTCATTCTTGCATTTTATATTCAGTTTTTTAATATTTAATAAAATTTAGAGGTCTTAAGCTCTAAGCATAGGGCTTTCATTTCAATTATTAGTCTTTTATATTTATCAACGTCATTAACCCAGAATCTTTTCAGAAGAATTCTCTAATTCTAATCTGTATCTAATGCTAGTCTAAGAATCTCTAATCCTAATCTAAGTATTCTAATCTAAGAACTTTAACCTAAGTATTGAATAAAAATAAATCCTTCATTAAATATGCAAATATTTTGTTTAATTTACAAAATATTCAATAAGCATTTAATAATATGGCTAAATATTTTAAGAAATAGGTGATAAATATATCTCAATGTTTTGTTAAATTTATGGATTTAATTCTCCTCCTTAACATATGGAGGTCATTATAGACAAGTGCGATAGTAAACCGGAGATAGTGTTTACCTAACATAGTCAATCATGCTGAAAGGGCCTAAGCACAGTGTCTCTCTGCTAGGGTGGCATGACATGAAGAGAATTGGGCCATCACTGCTCTCGACCTTGTAATTTTATCATGGCTTAAAATTAAAAAAAACACCAGGCTGAGTTAAAGATATCTTAGTCAGTGGAGATATGTAGTCAGAAATGCGTCACAATAAATCATTCTCAGGCATAAAAATTTTTAGTGCTTGGGAATCCACTTAAAAAAATGTGAGGCAAAATTAGCATCCATCAACTAAAATAAACTGTAGAGTGACCTATTATATTAATTTAATATTTTACAAAATTATCAAAACTGTACTTTATATAATTGCCATTTGATTATTTAGGAGTATCAAAAGTTATTAGTTTGTGCTCTTTCGAGTCAAAAGTCACAGGCTCGATATCTTTCACAGTTGAGGAAAGTGAGATTAAGATAGTTTTTCTTATCATCCGCATGCATTTTTAATGGTTTGGATTCTTGGAAATTTCTGAGTTTTCTTCCTTATGATGTGTGACCTATTGAGTATGAAAACTTCACTCAATTACATTATATGTTGGTTGTTTAACAAATATTTTATAATAGTTTTGGCTATTCGATTCATACGGTTATAAGTTTATTTTAGTAGTGACCAGTAAATTGATAGAGTAACTAACAAAGCAAGTAATTCAGGCATTTTAACATTATTATTTTCCTTATTTATTTTTATATTTGATTTGTCACTGCTCAACAAATGATACGTGGATTAATACGTGGTAAAATATTTCCATGGATGTTACATTATGAATGCACCTTAAGTACTTTTGGATTTTTTATAAAATGTTGCCATTCCTTATCATTAATTACATTCCTAAGAATTGAAAGATAAATTTTTCTTGAAAATATGCAAATAGGCAAAGTATCGATATCAGTTCTTCAATAACAGCTATTATTCCATTCCTTCTTGCACTGTTTAAAAATTATTTAGTAATGTTGGAACTTTATAAAAGAAATTATGAAGTCTTAATGCATGAAATCTATATTCTATTTTTATTTATAAATACTTAGAAAATTAGTTTATTTGAGAAATATGTTTACAACAATAATTTTTATGCAAATGATTAATTTATGAAATAAAGAAGTCTTCCTAATTGTTTTCTGAAGCCAAATGCTTTATGCAAAAAATTCAGATAAACTACGTTAAAGCGAAGATACATTGTTGTGTCCATGCATGAAGTATTCTTTGATATAATCAATTCCAAATAACAATATTTAGCTTTTACTTTATTTCCTAAGCTGTAACACCTCCAACAATGTGAGCAGCTGTTACAGAAGCCATTTATTAGCCAGCGCTGCGACAAAATGACGATGCGAAAGCAGTTGCACAAGTTACTTTTGTAGGATAACAAAAAAGTAACTTGCTTATTGACTTCTACTATCAAAAGAAAAGTTATTTGGTTGAATAGTAGGACAAGAAATACAAAAAATATAGTCTCAATTCCAACAATGAAGAATAGAACACTTTCTTATACACGTTGTCATGATCAGTATTTCTATTGAAATCACACTATACGATTGCTTTTGTTGAAAAGTTATTTTAAGGTATAATGCTATAGTGAATTTTTTCTATTCTTTTTCTATAAAACTATTTGTTTCTACGGATATCGAAAGGCTTTTATACCCAAAGGAAATCTGAAAAGATGTATTTTTTTAATTATTTTAAAGCAAAATATGTTTTAAAGATCTCAACCTTGTAAAATAGTTTAAATTCATTTATTGTTTCTTCGTTTTGTATCTTCTTACGCTGCATTGATATACCAAAGGAAAATCTATAATATAAATAATTATTAACAATACAGAGATTTTTTCTTTAACAAAAAAAAAAAAGAAATCACAGTTTTTAAAGTAAATAAAGCAAATTTAATTTGAAGGTAAATATCACAATTCTCAAATTAAACTAAAGTTTCTATATTTAATTTAATATATTAAGTAAGTATTTCACCAAAATCTTGAAAAAACTTATGAAATTTGTTCTTAGTGGTATTATGAGAATGAATTCCTTTAAATTTTCTTTAAATTTACTTACTTATACAAGAAATGCAAAATTAGCAATAATCGGTAATTTCTGCATCTAAGACTTTCATTAACAATATATTAAACATTCTGATTGCTTAGCAAAGAAATGGAACATTAAAGAATATAAATTTTAAGACAAAAGCTTACGGAAATATCTTAATAATTTACTCATTACAAAATAGGAAATGCAAACACTTATGAAATTGTACCTATGTACAAGCATTTTTTATGAAGTTAGAAGTTAATCAATTAATCATATGAAATATAAAGTAATATGTATACATACTTATATACATATATATATATATATATATATATATATATATATATATATATATATATATATATATATATATATATATATATATATATATATATATATATATATATATACACACGGATCAAATTTACTGTACGGTCACCCTTGACGGGTTTGTTTTTGCGCCAAATTTGGCGAACATTTTTACTGGAAACCCGGTAAACTAGTGTTTTGGCAACCCTATTTGGCAAAATATAATCAAAAAATTTTATGGATAATTTAACATATCAACTTAATTATTTTACCATTGATGTTTAAAATCTATAAATCAGCGTTTTTTGTTACATTTGTAAAATTAGTTGAGCATATTGTTAAATACCAACAATGTATGAAATATTTGTCACTATTTCAGCCATTTTCCTCAGGCATCTTTTTTCCCGATCGGAAATCCGTCATGCCGTCACCCTTGGCGACTTTTTTCAAATTTTGGCAAGAGTGTCCGTACGGTAAATTTTTATCATATATATATATATATATATATATATATATATATATATATATATATATATATATATATATATATATATATATATATTATATATATATATATATGTATATATATATATATATTAAATATTTGATTGTGAACATATCTATTCTATATTCTTTGGACAACTATGAGACTTCTAATGAACGACAGTAATAGTGCGGTACATTATATAAAATAATAGTAAATACATGTTGCAGAGTAGTTTGATATTTATCAAAGCTAAAAACATGTGATTATAAGCATTTCTCTTTCGTACACAAGGTACCTTAACATTTCTCAAGGCAACAACTTTCAAATGCAATTTGCGTATGAAAACTTTGGGTCTCCCTAACCGATTTCTTATTCTAACAATTTTACTGAGCAGCACTATATAATATATATATATATATACTAAATTTTTATGAACTCAGTTATTTTTTAAACATTTATAGTTTCTGTTAAATTTTGATGGCTTATATATAATAATAATTTCCAGTTATATATATTAGATTATTTTAAAAAAACCGTTGCACGAATTTTATGCAAAGTGCTAATAAATAAATTTTATAAAGATTAATTCCAAAAATAAAAAATGGTTGATGTTGAATTAGAAAGTAGCATCTATGTAAGTTATTCGTAAAATGCCCAAAAATGATGATGAAGAATTATAAAAGCAGACGGGCATTTTCTTATTTATTATTAAAACATTAATATATTGTTCTCAAACATAAAAATATTAAAAAGTCACTTTCGTTATAAAAAATGTGAATAGTTATCTTTCTTCATCTTCTCTGTTAATATTTAGGATATAATAAAATGCCAGAAATACTTTTCTTACAATTAATTCTTTAAAATTTTCATTTTCAATGTTTTTTTATATAAGTAAATTCTTTTGTACTGTCATGTAAAACTTAAAAAAAATAGTTCGTAATATTTTGCTGTCTGAGTTCAGCTATATTATGAAAAGTTTTTCATTTTTGCAAATGCAAAGCAATGTGCATGAATGATAAAATGCATGACAAAAAATAAAATATTACTTCATCCACTTTTTCATTTCATTTTTATTTATATTTTTCTATTTCTACGTGAGTTATCTGGAAAATATATATTTTATTATTGTTTAAAATTTATAATATGTGTTTTAACTAGTTATTATACATTTAATAATACATTTAATTACTCATATTATTTTAATTTTTCAATAGTAAATCCTTCTTTTCTGCTTAAATTTACGAAAACATCGAATAAGAAAATCTAGACATTACCACATTAAATCTGAAGATTAATACATTTTATTTGCATACTTGTGTAAATGAAAGCAATTCCTCTTAATCTGTCTTCATTCACCTGTAATAATTATTATGTTTATAATTCTGCTCATTGTTCTTGCATTACCTTTCTGCACTTTTTAATATAAGTTTCTTAACCCACTTCATAGTTAGCGTTTTTTAAAGTACGTACGGAATAATATAAATTCTTTATATATATATATATATATATATATATATATATATATATATATATATATATATATATATATATATATATATATATATATATATATATATAAAAGATTCACATTTTCATATTATTCCAAACTATTCTAATCTCAAGAACAATGATAGGCAGTTATAAAATAGGCTGTAGGAGTTTACTCATATCTCTCTCTTCAGACAGTGCATCTACACAATTCTTTCATTCTATACAAAGCAATAATTAAGTTATTGTAATTAAATTAGTTTGATGAATATTGTTTAAATTTCATGCAAATTAAGGTCAATTTTAACTCTATAGGCTTATGAATATAGTAACATATTATTTTAAAACCGTTTCTTATTTATTTTCTGCATTGATTGCAGACATAATTTCTTGACTTAACTATTATATCCATTTATAATTCAAATATATTTGAAACATGCTATTCCAATTAAGTGGTTCATTGCCTTTGTGAAGAAATATTTCTGTTGATCTAAATATATCATACGGTATTCATGTTTGAAAATTTTCAAATAGTTATAAATTAAAAAAAGGAATGAACTTTTGCTAGAATGTGTTTATAATTTCTAAGTTGCAAAATGTACCAGGTGCATAAAGTTAAACTTCCCTAATAAAAAACTTCCTACAGCTCAAAGGGGTGATGAAATGCAAGGAAATTTTATATAAGAACCATACATGGCATTTTGAAAAACATTTTTGTTATAAATGTCCATAGAGGGTGAAGTTTCAGGAAAAGCATAAAATTTAATGAATAACCAAAATGGAAAACAGAAACAATATTAACAATCTAGAACAAGAATTATGAGTAATAAAACACAGAACCAGGAAAAGGTGTTAGTTTTCGGAGAAAAATGTCGTTGAGGTTTGCATGCTAGGAAAGAAAAGAAAGATTTATGCAAAATAGGTTTAGTTATAAAACGTTTGCAGATGTCATAATTAAGTTGATTTTTCCGACTCTACTAATGACGGTCTCTTTAGTTAAACGCACGTTACTAGTAAGGCTGTTTTTTAGAAGTAAGGGCAATGATTCTTCTACAGTTCCTGAATTTCGTCGTAGAAAGAATCTACGGGGTGGATCAGTGCTTACTTAAGATATTCGGGTCATGATTAAGAGATTGAAAGAGTCTTGGAAATTAGGAGTTTTACTTGGAACACAAGTCACACAAGTACTTGTTGATACAGTCAAGACAACTGTTGACGCAATCACATACATAAGAGTTTGAAGACAGTAGCGCGCATGCAGTTCATTGACAAACAGGCTATTCTCGCAGCACCACCTCAGAAACAAAATGCACTACTTCCCATACAAGATCCGCTATATCCAGGAGTTGCTTGATAAAGAAATGCTACAACATATCTCATTTCCAGTCAGTTTTTACAACAGAATGACTGTTGATCTACCATGGCCTTATAATATTCTGTGAAGCTATTGGCTCATTTCTACCTCCTCAATGGGACAATCAACACACAGAATTGCCTCATTTAACCTAAGGAAATTACGTGGGTCATTCAGGGCAAAGAATGGTCCAGGGACTTTCATACCTCTGTCATTATTTAAGGAAACTGATGAACGAGGGTTGGTCACATGTTCCGTTCTGGGCCACCAGCACTATGACACACTGAAGAGTTTTTTTAGGTTTTTTGGTTACAGCGAAGATGGTTCCTTAAATAGACCGTTTTCATGCTGGATAGTGCCCCTCCACATATACATGGGTTTGTGAAGGAGCTATTGCTCAAACACTTCACAGAAGAACGTGTTATAGTCATTTCCTTTCCTAATCCATGCTCACCACTTTCACCTGATCTAACTTCTTGCAAATTTCTAGTCATCGGGATATTTAAAAAGCTTAGTATATCGTGGAGCTGTTGCAACGTCGAATAACTTAAAGAACTCCATTATATTTCATGGGAAAATCCTCACAACTGATTAGTTATGATCAACTGAAATTTGAAGATAAATGAGGATGGTCACGTTGAGAACCTTTCTCGACACAATTTATAACTGCTCCTTTTGTACAAACTTGTCCTAATTTGTTCTTGCTTATGTAAACAGAACTGTTTTTATTTCTCTCTTTTGTTTGATCAATGTTGTTCCATGACAAAGTGGTTAGAAACTAGTCAATAAATATTACTATTCTGGTAATCTACTATTCATGAATGGGGAAGGGTTGCAGCCTTCGCTAGTCCATAAGACTGGAGCACCCAAAGAAGGAGGACAACAATATTCTGGTACATCTGCAACATTCTGGGCATGCAACAACATTCTGGTAATCTGTTTTGGTTGCTTATTAAGTTAAATATCTCTTTTCTCGAAAAAGAGTACTCTGGTGGGCATTTTGGAACTTATTTTTTTATTGAAATTCCGTGATAGCCCATATTAAAATTTCGTTGCATTCCATTCACCTTTTTGCTTCGTAAGGCAAGCAGCAAACCTGTGCACCACGTTGCTTGTGGATGGTGTTTCATTGGTGTCTGTTTTGCGGATCCCTGGTGTCTGGTATACCAGCCAAACACGAAACAAACACGTCATCAATAACGTCACTCAAAATGTTAACCAATAAAAGTTTATTTACTGTATAACATGCATTATTATTATATTGTATATTTGTTAGTATTTTCATATTCGAAAACTAATCATGCCCAAAACGCGAAGAAATATTGAATGTAATTCTTTTATTTAAATATCAGCAGCAAATATTATTGCTTAAGTATGTTTGGAAGAGAAAAAAAGGGAGAACAAAATTTAAATAACATAAAACTTATTTCAATTGTTTATGCAACTTATTTAAATTAAAGTTAACAATATTTCTTTGAAATGATTTTTTATAAACTATAAATAAAAATTTATTGAAAAATCATTTTATAAAAATTTTTTGCTACAAATACTTATGCATTTGCATTATATTAAAAATCCTAATTTAAAAAATAATTGCATTTTATTTCAGAGTCTGTTTCATAATATTTAATTAAAAAATACAAATAAATTTTTTTATCATATTAAAGTTCATGTATTTAATGCATTCATAAAAGTAATAATAAATAAAAAAATATTATTTAAATTAGAGTTTCTGCTGTGTTTTAATTGTAGTTTAAATTAAAAACGCTTTATTCAGTTAAATTTTATTAAAAACTAAAAATACTCAAAGTATTTTTTTTAATTTTAAAGAGCAATTTCAATAAGGAAGATTTAAATATAATGAAAATAGTTTTTAAAAATCTTGTCAAAATTTTATCAGAGACTTGTTTTTTGAAATTATTATTGATTATTCAAATGAGATCTTTATATAGTTGATTTTTTAAAATTCTTATTAAAATAATTATCATCACGTAGGTTTTACAAGCACTTGTTATCTATTAAAAATATATAATCGAATAAATAAGTATATATTATAAAACTAAAAACTGAAATTCTAAAACACATTGACCAATTAAATTTAACTTGTTTTTAAAATATTCAATGATAAATTCTTCAATGTCTATAGAAAATTTGAATTCCATGCTCTTATATAAACAGTGCGAATCAAGTAAATATACACTTGTCGCTAGGTTGTGGATGAAAAAAATTGAACATGCTGAATACTTCGTTTGGTGGAAAGCCCCGCCTCAATGTGGTCATACGTGATGTCATTTCGTGGAAGGCTGATGGATGGCTTGTGGACAGCTGGTAGTCATCCACCGTGTCCGGTTGACGGTGACCAGGTTTGCTGCCTGGCTAAGATGTCGTTTAAAGGGGCAGTTTAACTATAACCACCTAATACTTTATGGTATTTGCATTTCAATCTATATAAATAATATCCTCATTCTGGTTGTTCACATTTTTGTCGAGAATGATTGCAAGGAATGGAGTTAAACTTATATAAGTTTGTCTGTCTCTAGTTAACTTAAGATAAAAATATATTTCATTTTGAAATTTTGATAACAGTATTTGTAGTTAATTTAAAACGCAATTAATACTGATTTGACCTCCCTGTAAAGTTTCGCGTAGTTGGTAGCCCACTGATTAGCATTGTTGCCTTCGGTCAACAAGTTATGGGTTCAATTCCGTCAGGAGCAGAAGTGTTTCCAGAGACTCGGAAGGTATATAGATCCTAGTCTAATTGTATGATTAGTTTCCTCGTTTTGAAATTAACATCATTGCGTTACCACTGTGAGTAGCGAAAAAAACATTTATGAAAATGATTCTCCCTTTCTTTCAGGACAATAGATTTTTTGAAAAACGATATTTACTATTATATTACATTTTTAATTTTTATATTTTTAAGTATTGGTTTTGAATTATTATCAAGAATTATGCACCTCATTTGCTTTGTTTTTAATTAATGTGTACACAAGATTTCATTTTGCGATTTAAAACATCGTTTTGAGTTGCTGTTAATTAAATTATTTATTAATGTGTACATTTTATGTGATAAACTGTAAAAATTTAAGTTTTCACGTTAATAAAAGCTTTATTCAGAAGTGCCTTTTTTAATTTTTCACACTTTAACTTTTTGGTTTCCAATGTTATGAAAAAGTTTATTTGTTATTTCTTTTCAAATAAAAACTCTCCCTAGTTGAAATATAGGTACGCTATTTTCCTCAGTAAAATATAAACTAAATAGGCTTCGGATAGGTTACAGTTAATTATAAATTCCTTCAATCAGCTGTGAAATTATTTAACTTGGAAAACACAGCGAAACAGTTAAATTCATCGAGTGACTACCTAATCAAACAGTTTCGAATTTTTCAAAATGACTAAAATAATTTGGTGAATTTTATTTATCAAATAATTGTAAATATTTAACTTTCCTATATGTTAATATAACACTTACAAAAGGTGTTCTGGATAAAAGAAGTTAAATTATATATATATATATATATATATATATATATATATATATATATATATATATATATATATATATATATATATATATATATATATATATATACATATATATATATATATATATATATATATATATATATACATATATATATATATATATATATATATATATATATATATATATATATATATATATATATATATATATATATATATATATATATATATATATATATATATATATATATATATATATTGATGTGTATTTTCAGACCATCAAACTAATTCTCAACCTGCTCATTGCACGAAATTTCTTTCTAGGACAAAAACGAATTTTGTTAATATCTTTTTTAATAGGTTTTTACAAACCTATTTTCTATCTATTGGATGGTAGTTTAACTCAGATAGTTACAGAAGATTTAATTACAAAAATCTATTTTGTTGGCATCAAGAGAGTTCATAGGGTGGGTTGAAAAAATAATTATATGAATGATAGTTTCACAGTTAGCCCTTGAACTCACCTTTTATATGAACGTGCAATGTGGTCTATATGCCTCATTTGCGTAATGCAAAATCTTGTTGATCCTGCTATCCAAGACAGGAACTGTTTTCTAATCTTCGAATTTTTTTTAACTAATGGATGATTTTTTTAAATATATTTCTGAGTGGCAATTCATGATAAATATGAGTTTGTTAAAATTGCTTAAATATCTTACATTAAAAGATTTAATAACATAGATGTTTTACACCTACAAAATAGTATAAAATTGCTCATTATTTGAATAAATTTGGATATTTTATTTATTATTTTACAATTATTTAACATTTTCTTTATTTCCTTCATTCATTTTTTACGATAAATAAGTTAATAATTGTAACTTATTTAAATGTAACAGCAGCATTTTTTCAAAATTTTTTAATAAAGTTATAAGAAATAAATTATGTACATTCCATTACACTAAGACAACCTGTGGATCAAATAAGTATGAGTGGGTAACTCCCACAAAATGATTAGTGCGAAGATCAGTTTATTTAAAAAAATCCTGATTTAGTTTGTAATGTGATACTAGGTGTGTTTTAGAACGGAGAGAAAGGAACGCACGAAATAACTCTACATTTGTTCGTGAAAGTTCACATTACGAACAAAGTGGGAATAGTATGGATTGGAATCAGTATTTATGGATTTAGAGACCTTCATAATATTTGGAATGGTAATTAGATGAACTATAGAAATCTGATATTATAATTTATGCTGCACCAATTGATGATTCTCTTTTAAATGTGTTGCTTCACCTCGTTTAGTTCTTCATGTAAGGACATATTTCCAACATGTCTCCCTTCCCAACAAGATTATCACAGCCAAATTCATATTATGTTATTATTTTACTTCTATTATAGTATTCTAAGGAGATTTTAGTACGTAAGTGATTTTTTTCATATATAGACTCTTAGTTCATATGAAAGAAAAATAACACGAGTTTTTCGAAAAAAAAAGATTTTACATAAGATTTATTGAATACTTTTATTATAATTTAATTTTTATTGTAAGACTTATTGCTTAAACTTATTTTATTTTAGAAATGAATTTCAAATCTCAAAATATTTGCTTCTTAGAAATTTAACTTTAGTATTGTTGCTTTAGAATTTCATATTCCACCAAAATAATCTATAAGGGAACGTTTCTCTATTTGTATAAATATAATATATTCTATTACTTAATTTGTAATGTATGTATTTAATAGCAAAGCAAATATTCAAGTAATCAAGTAGCAAAATTATGTGAATAGGCTGCACTTTTGTTCCAATAAACAAATAATCTTTTTTTCCCCCTCAACCTATATCAAAACAGATAAAAGTTTCAAACAGAGATCTACCCTGAATCGATAATGCTACTGCACTCTGAAGTTAATTGAGATTGCAGAAGAAGACTATTTGTTATCTTGAAGTATCCTTTTTCTAATTCTTTTTCCACATGGTGAGATTCTTCCAGGCTACAAAAAAAATTGACTATGTAGAGTTATATTGAAATAACTTATTATTAATGAAATAACGTATTAAAAATTAAGTTATATATTTCAAAAATGGAATGGTTCTGAAAAGAAATGAACGTTAAAAATTCTTATTCTTATTCTTAAATAAGATTGTGTTCCTATTTTCTAAATCAAAAAATATAAATTATTTAGTTATAATAATAATTAATGATATAATAATTACACTAACAATTTAACTACTATAATATTAGATACATCAATAGTTACATTAAGTTATAATAAATTACAAAGGTAATTTACAGTACATGATTAATTAACAGTTATATAGTTAATTAGCAGTTATATAATTATTTAACAGTAATATTAATAACTTAATATAAACTAACTATACAAGTTATTTCTCAATATAAATAACTTTTAAAAACAAAGCAATTTTAAAGTACAAAATTAAATGAATATAGAGATAAATATCTTATTAAGAATAATATAATGAAAATGTGTTAAATTTATTTCATTGAATAGTATATAAATTACATTTAAATTTTGCAATGTTTTAAAATCTTTATATCTAATAAGAGATTTTCTACTAAGAATAGATAAAATGATTTTTTACTAAGAATATATATATATATATATATATATATATATATATATATATATATATATATATATATATATATATATATATATATATATATATATATATATATATATATATATATATATATATATATATATATATATTTTATGTTCCATTTTAAGAATGTTAATACTAAAACTCACTGATTATGTTAGTCCAGTATTTAGGTCACGAGCTTAACAATTACAGTGTGATATTCACATAGCATCTCTAATATTGGTTCTTATGGCAACGCAGCATCACAGGCATCTTGATTGAATAACGGAAGAACCAATTATCTGCTCAATGTACGACAAATTTAGGCAGAGTAAATACATTGACTTCAAAAGTATCTAGATTCTTGCATTACATTATATTAATTTTGGAATGATGTGGACTTTATATAGTATTTTCATAGTAGAGTGGAAAACTGAAACCTCCCTCCCCCAAAAGTCCACCTACAATAAAAATATATTAACAATGAATAAAACATTTCCGTAAATTTAATCTAGTAATTTAGTTTTCCTTAGGATAACTTGAAATCGCTCAATATCTTTTAACTTCATAATCAAAGTTTTATTAATCATATATGATCAGCTTTAATACTTATAAAAGTATTAATTAATAGACTGGATTCTTTTGCACTCATATCATTAATATTTATTTGTCATCATATATATCATATCATTTGCATGACATGAATATTTATTTGTCTAATAATGTCACATGTGAGAACTTGTAAAGAATATATTTTTATAACTCAATTTATATATATTTGTTATGGTTGTATCTGTTAGAACAGAAAATAGAATTTTTATTTAAAATTTACTTTGGAATTCAAATACTTTAAAAATAAAGCTAATAGCATTAATTATTTTTGTTAAATATAAACAATTCTGGGAACAGTAGAATCTTTGATAATTTTTGTTAAATATAAACAATTCCATCATATATTTTATACTGGTTTAGAATAATAAATTTTTTAAATTAAAATTTTAGGTTTATCTAAGATAACATGAAATTAACATTCAGTTAAAATATTTAAATGTATAAAATATACAAAAGCACTATATTTTGTAAATTTTATGTGTTTTTTAATTTTTTTGTATCATGATATAAAAGGACTTTAAGATTTAAGACATATACGAACATTTCTGTAAAATAAAATTTCATCATTTTCACATGGTAAACTTAAAATCAACTACAAAAATACATACTTGTTTCGGTAATGGCGGGCTACGTAATTTTTCATGTTTAGTTGAAATTTGTTTAAGAATACAGAATTTTCTAAAAAATTAGAATCTATTAGAGCAATTAAAAACTTTTATGAATCTGACAGTTTAATAGACACATGTGATGCCTTACCAGAAGCATCTTATTTGTAAAAGAATCAGAAACACATGTTTATCTTATTTTACAATGAAGAATAATATTCACGTTATTTAATTCACCAGTTCTTGAAAAGGATTTGATTTAATAATAATGTGAGTAATTGTTTTGATTTTTATTGAGTTATCAATAAGTTTCATTAGCAGAACATTGTTCGAAGATATTTAATGTGATAAAAATATTAGTTTGAATTACATGACAACATGTAAACTGCGTGTTGCGTATAACAACACTAGTGTAATGAAGCTAATGATTTGAATATTCTAGGTGTTTCTTGAATGCTTGAAATGACAAATTCCAAATGGTGACTGTAAATATCAAGATAAAAATGCTGTAGAACATATTATCACCAATATCATTTAGTCGGTAAAGTTACAAAATTATCAAGGATGTTAAGTAGAGGAGAAGAAGACGCAATAAAACAAGTGATAACATTTATTTGTAAATGAGAATTTAAAAGTGAAATGAAATAATTACAAGAGTTGTTCGAATTTTCTGCCATTGTGACGTCGGTGCAATTATTGGAAGTTTTTCAAAAAATACCTACTGTATACATGATGTTTGCAGCAATAGTTGCTGACTATACTACAAAATCGTATAAAGCTGAGTATAGAGCTTAAAGCTGAGTATATCTGAAAACAAAATAATGGTGGAAAAGTATGGATTGTCTCACTTTAAATATATCAATCAGAACTTCCAAGCTGCACTAGATAGAAATATACCGCTTCAGTTAGAAGTTAAATCCTCAGCAGTTAGATACAGTACATCTTTTTGAACTTTACAATATTTTATACTTTTTTGTGCAGAATACCAAAGTGAGTTGTAAATACTAAAGTAATTGTCGATGGGTATGACAAATAATACTGTTACACATGTTTACATATTCGTGAGCAAATTCGTACTTTCGCCTTCGCGGTGCTCTGATCCAAATGAAAGACGCTCCCCTATTGACTTAATTCGCACTGCCAAAGGCAAAAGCGAGCTTGGCTTGTCCAAGTGTCATAGGAAAACAACATCAACATATTCAGTGAATAGACAGTGCACTGTTATTCTACGTCAAATTTTAGTACAATTAATAATCGTTTCTATCATAGTCATCAGTCGATATTTGCAATTTCTCTTGGATATTGTCCTTGGAATATTCGCTGCGCTAAATGTTCATCACTACTGGTTCTCAGCAAATGAGATGAATATTCAAAAATTACATTTTCTTAAAACAGAGATGGTACTTACGTAACACATTATAATTTCTGCTCACATAAAAAATTTCTGAACAACGCTTGTTTAATTTTTTATTTTTGGAGCATTAAAGGAAAATGTCGTAGTGTAATACGACATAACCAAACCCTGAGAATATAGGTGTGTATATTTTTATTGCACTTTAAATTTAAGAGTTTCCTCTTTTCCTTTCAAAATAAGCGGGAATAATATAAAGGAAAGGATGTAATAAAAATTGGCACAATGAAACAAGTGCAATAAAAGAATAAATTTTTCCTTTCGGAAGGGATCAGTGATCTGGAGGAAATTGCAAGCAAAGTATATTGTTTTATGATACGTATTATTTGTAAATCTGACCAGTCGGGAATGAGGGGGAGAGATTTCTGACCTATCCCATAGAAGTATAAGAGGAACTACAGAACTTTGGAAAACCAATGATGTAAAGAGGAGGAGCTAAGCCGAAAATTATGAAGAGTTAAAAACTGCATCCAAACACAGAGAAGGGACACAGAAGCCTCAGAGAAGCCCGACATAGAAAAGGAGTCCACAATTGAGGACTGGGTCCTCATTGAGCATAATAAGAAGCTAAAACGATGTTAGTTGTAAACAAAATATAACCACCGCATTCCAGAAGGAATCCTGACTCGACTTTTCAGATTGGAGCTGCAGATGTCCGACAAATAGATCGTGTTCAGAAGGAGTCCTGCCTCGAATTTCCAAAATGGAGCTGCAGATGTCCAACAAATAGACGAACAGAATAGAGACGATAGAGTCTGAGGAGAGATACCAGAGAGAAGAGGGAGAGCTCATGAGCAATGAGCAAGCCCAGCGAGATCCTGAGCCGGTAATGCCATTGGCGTTAGGAGACACCACACTGCTACTTCTAAAAGGGGTGAGTTTGATTTCTCGTTCCTCGTTAAGCTGGACAAATTCAGTTATGATATTAATGTGTAATTGTCATAAACAAATAATAATTTTTGAATCTCAATTACTTAATCAAGAATGTTTTGATTGTAAATGTAAATTTCTCTTGTAATTAAGCTACTAAAATAAATTATTAAGTTTAATAGTATTTTTGTTTTGAATTTATCTCTGTCATTCAATTATTTAAAAAAACGAATCTGGGTTTCCTCGGAATTCTTCGAAAATTACCGAGTTTACCACAACAGAAAATTCGATTGGGAACAAAGGAAAAATTTATCGATGTATTTTTTCTTCTGCATGAAAATGATTTTTGTCTGCTATGGAACAATTTGCTGCTCTATAATGCTCTTATGTCAGATAGTAAATAAATGTTTGTTTTTATTTATTATTGAATTTTCAGTGCACTGGACATTTAATCAAAATAAGTATTTTTAAAATGTTTCTTTCTAAACTTTATTTTCAATGCGATGATGATATATTAAAAGCTGAATACCCTTTTCTGAATTTGGCATCACTTCAAGGAGCACATTGAGGATCATATGATTGTTGATATTAGACAAAACTCAGCAGTTTGGCCGTTTCATTTCTCATATATTATAACACTAAATTAATTCCAATTTTTATATGATGTGTCTGACAAAATTTTTATTTCAAGTTATATTTGCTGTTCTAATGATTCAACTCAGCCAAGGAATTTCATATTCATCAGATATTAGATCTATAATATATTTTGATAAAAATCTGAAAACTACATATTTACATAAAACTTAAAAATCAATATTTTTAAAACCTTAAAAACAGTATTTTTAATTTCTTAATAAGAAATTGAGTACTCAAATAATGGATATATTTGGATTTACCATTGAATACCCTGATACGCGAAACATTATTGAATATAATTTATATAATTATTCAATAATTTTATAAGAGGAGACTTAAATGAAAAAAATGATTAAAATGAATTGTTGTGGGCTTACTTACCTTAGTTTTCAAAATTATTAAGTGTTCACTCAAAATTAAAATTTTACAACAGTATATTTGTATTAATATTTGTAAACCTCGGTATAACAATATATTTTCCAGTATTAAATATAAAATTTCGTGATTAATAGAAGAAGAAACTTTAACTATTAATATTGAGTTTATAAGAAATTGTGAAGTAATTTATGTGTAATGTGTCTATTGTGATATAGTATTCGAGCTGGTTTACTTTTTATTTTTTGTTAAACGATTGTTATAAAGTTTCTATAATTTACGATTTATACGATAAAGTTTCTATAATTTACGATATTCTATAATTTACGACATTTAACTAAAAAACAATAGTTATAATGTTTAATTATAGTAATTAATTACTATAATTAAACAATAGTAAGAAGTCTTATAGAAGTCAAATTTACGTTATAAAACAATGTAGGTAACTAGAAAAAATTAAAGCTGAAATTTTGTATAGGAATAATGTGTTCAATAAATCACTGATTCCCCACTGCATTCTGTACGACCATCAGCAAGAGAAAAGTGCTGCAAAAGCATGACAGTCAATTTGTTATTTTCTTGAAAAGAAAAACGTATCGAATAGCAAATACGAATCCCAGTTTAGACTTTTTAAATATGATAATTTTGATATTACTATACTGAATGATAGATATGAGTATCTGCAAAAATTCTTTGTAAATAAATAGGGAATAACTCAATCGATTTCTAACCGTGTAGGAAAGGTTCGGAAAGAATCAACAGGAAAGTTCCAGGTAACAAAAAGGTAGGTTTTATTTTTAGTAAGTTATAGGAACAAAGAAGGACGCGTGTTAAAGTGCGTGATTTCCCTAAATATACAATACATAAACTTTTCCTTTAGAAAATTCTGCTGGGAAATGAAATGATGTGTCATAACAATCTAAAATGCAAAAAATAAAAACATTGATTAAAACCTATCAAAGAAACAACATGAACCGTAAAACAGGTCATTATTTAAAAATTCTTTCAATTATGCATCTTATAATATGTCTTCTCAGTTATGAACAGATGGAGCCAAGAGTGAATTAAGCTTTATAAGTAACAATTGCTCTAACTGAAGCAAAAACTCATTTTAAAAAGTACATTTACTGACAAAAGTTTGTACCAGGTGAAGTTTCTCCTTGATAATGCAAACCATAATGCTATAAAAGTGAGAAGAAAATTTCGAAACATCTGGTATATAGTCTAAAAATAGCCCCTTTAGCTCTATCATTTTTTTACTGTTGGGGCACAATACTTTATAGTATATTTACTTCTAGGCATTTGAAAAGTATAAGAATGAATTAAAGGCTTCATAAAGTTAAACCATGAATTGTTCTATATTTCTGGCATTTGTCAGCTATCCAATAGTGAAAGATATTAAGCAATTACGTAATACATTTTAATGAATCAATGAATTATTCCAAGCATTTAACTAAATAATAATATCCTTGAACAGCATTAAAATTTATTATTTTAATTATATATTATTAATTATTGTTTATTATGAAATAAATTAAAAATTTTACGAAATTTGTTTGGGTAAGATTTAATTATGGAGTTAAGCTTATTTTTATACATTTTGTGTCACTATTGCAAATGCTTACAAATAACATAGGTTTAATTAATAATTAATTGAGTCTCGCCTTGATTACCAACATAATTATATCTAATTTTTTTACTTTTCATCAAAATAACTCTTTTCTACTTTTAACAAAACTTCAAAATGCTATACTTTCATCAAGAAATTTAATTAATGATTAAAAGCTGAAAGTATTTTGTATAAACTAATAGGAAAACATTCATTTTTTGCCTTTGTTTAAAAAATTTTCTCAATTTTAAGATAATTTTATTGTTATTACTTCTTATTTTTATTTTAAGTGGTTTGAAGAGACTGTGCTCATCTTGGTGACAAATCACAGACTCTGTTAACACAGACTTTCGAATGAAATAATTAGTTTTAAGCTTTAAAAAGTATCCTTAAGCTATAATTAGTTGACATATTATTATAAATTAATATATTATTAATCACAGCACTAGCTAAATCATACAAAACAATAGTTTAAGTAGAAAATTGCTTAAAAATTTAATTCAAAGTTAACATTTAATAATATTTTATGTAGAACAAATTTTAACGAGAGAATAATGTTTTAATTCAACTTTTTGAATCAAAATAGTTTATTTTGAATATTTGAACAGTTTCTTTAATTAATAAATTCAACTAACCTATTTATTAATCCTTATTTTAATTGAAAACCAATTTACTTTTAATAAATTTTCTAATCATGTTCATATAAAAGTTATTATTTTATTGCCAACTCAGTCCATAAATTATTGATTATAGTCATTTAAGTAATATAAGATTTCTCTTCACTCGTTTATTCCAATATTAAATAAATTATAATACGCACACTTTAATTAAATTTAACATCACAAAATTAGAATTTTCTACAGTTAATTACTAAATGTGAAGTAAAATTTATGCTTTTAATTAGGTGATAGGTAAGCATTTCTCTCTAAAATAATAAATTACGATTAAAATCAGTCTTAAATTCAAAGTACTGCTTAGTATTGTTATATGCAAAACATTACTTTACCTAAAACGGAGTTTTTTTTTGTTTTTCACAATTTCAAAATGCTTTACTTTTTCCCTTTATCCTTAGAAAATTTCAAATTGTCTCCTGAGGCTAATTACGTTAGAAAGAGTTTTGTTACAAACATTAAATCACCATAAGTCAGAGACAAGGTTATTTCTTCTTAAGGTATGCATTTTATTCACTTCATTATCTTCTTCACTATTACGTAGCCAATTTTCGATCAATGCATATTTTATGGTGTGGAGATAATAGCGATTATTTTATAGTCTAATAATAATCTCCTTGAATATGCAGTTTTTAAAGATTGCTTGTTTTTGGTTGTTGTTAGAAAAAATATTTATGCATTACAAATTTCCATTATTGTTTTGCATAATGCTTTTAAATTTGTTTCGTCAAGTTCAATTCTATCATAGAAGTATCTTTAATGATCTTATGTTGATTTGGTTCGGCAAGATGTCCTAAAGTATTTTCTGGAAATCCGCTATACTGAATAGCTATTATATATATTTTTATAGGACTTCTGTATTTTTTCTATTATATATATATATATATATATATATATATATATATATATATATATATATATATATATATATATATATATATATATATATATATATATATATATATATATATATATATATATATATATATATATATATATATATATATATATATATATATATATATATATATATATATATATATATATATATATATATATATATGAATAAGTAACATAATAGTTAAAAATACTTAAAACTTAAATTGTTTCCAAATAAAGATTATTTTGAAATTTCTCAAAAAAGAATTGTAAGGGCATAGAGAACATTAATAATAGTCATGTTTATAAAGAAAATATGAAAATAAAATTAAACAAGTCTTTGATTATGAGACGATAATTTTATCCATGGAAGTAAGAAAAACATGAATGTTTCAAATTAATATGTGATAATAAATGAAAAAATGACATAAGAAATGAAAATAGATACTTAAGACTGTATTTATTGAATTTTCGGTCAAAAAAAAATAAATAAAAAACTAACACTTTATTGTGCGTAATAAAAAATGCAGGAGATATCACCCTAAAATTTTTGGAGTATTCTACAAAACATCTAACTCAAATACTGAAAAATTCTGAATTAATCTTTTTCAAGACAAGAAGAAAATAACAAAAGAGAGAAAAAAAATCACAACAAAAAATGACATGTTTGGGGGTTTCTTGATAGCGAACAATAATAACAGAATCACGCATATGCCATGAAATGCTTAATCCTCCTTTTGATTGAAATTTCAAAAGGTCAACTAATGAAATCTTACAAAATGATCTTGAGACTATTTATACTTGAGACTTTTTATAGAAGTACTTTTCCTTACTTTTTCCAAGAATAATAAATTAAGAATGCCAAGAACAATGAATATTAAGAAAGCAGGGAACCGTGTTTATTGTACTTATAAATAGAAGACCCTGAGAGAGAAAATATACTTTAATTTTTCCGACAAATAAAATTCTCCAACTCACGTCCACAGTTATAACACGTAGGTAAATTTTTAAAGCGTAAACTCTTGAAATTTGAGCAATAAAGAATCTGATTAAAATTAGTTCAATTGCTTTAAAACTGAATTTTCCAAATTTTCAAAACATTAAAACCTAAATGGGAAAAAGAAAACATATCTGATACCCGTGACATTAAAGGAGAATGAATTTGAGTTAGGACAAAAATAGAAAGCTGGAAATAACTTTAATTAGGTGTGGTGGTAATAGGAATATAATGTATGAAAAATTAAATAAAAGGCATTTAATTACTGTCATCGATATTTTAGATAGAAGTGAGTATGATCCCCCCCCCCAAAAAAAAAGTTTTTACACCAGAAAACCAGTCCACAAGATTATCAAAGGAGCTTATGTATTATTTAGCACTTTTATAGAATTTGTAGTGTTAAACTTTTGAGACAATCAAAATTTGTTTTTTTTCTTATAGAATTGATTAGTTGAACTATGGACGATGATTGCTCAGTTTTTGTTTTTAAAAACTCTTCTACTTGTTTTTGTGCTTCTGTCATTACGGGTGCTTGGGATTTTATTCAGTTCTCTTTATAGCGGTATTTAAAAATGGCCTAATATTTGTAAAATGTACTGCCGAAATAAAACAAGACGGATATACAAATGATTCGCAACTTTTATTGTGTGCTTGTGTATATTTATTTATATATATAATAAATTAGAAAAAATATATGTATATTTAAACAATTATTTTTAAAGTGTTTATGTCCCATTATATTATTCAGTTATTCATTTAAGCTAAGTTATTCATAGCCAAAATGTGAACAAGTTTATCAATTCAAAACGTTATAAAAATGCTTTTATTCATTTTTCAGAAAAGTAATTTTAGTTTTTAAAACACTTGAAAATAAAAGCATTATATCTTCGCTTTTTTTACTTTTCAAGAACACTTTTGGTTTAACTTAAAATAGTTAGATTATGCGCATTCTAGTGGAAAATTGCTTCCCTTTAAATTTATAGGAAACTTTTTAAGTCATTATAAACTTGTTTTCTCTCTTATGTCTAAAGTTAAAATAAAAAGAAAAATGTTCTTTTCCAAGTAAAAGTATTTTTCCGTTGAACAAAGAAATGTATTTTTAATTAGGAAATATTTACTTTTTTACCAAAGGATTTATGACCTTAAAAAACAGATAAATATTTAAGAACATTGTGACACAAAATGTTTCGTCATAAATATCAATGATTGAAAATAATAAATTTATTAGCTTTAACAACTGACTGCTTTGGTAATATTGAATGTTCATAGATATGCAAATGAAATTAATATTACATTACGGAGAGGTATAAAAACTTACTAGAGATTTTCTTAAGCGATTCTTTCATTGAAAGTTATGTGATAAAACAAATAAAAATTCTATATTTATATAGGAAACCTGGAGGTTATTAATTTTTTTGAATAAAAAGGGATTAATTATAACACATTTCAATAGTGGTTTATTAATGATTTTATTTATATTGATACATGAATGAATGAGTCTTCACGGAACATAAACTATTTCTATTTGTGACTGATTGACACAATCAAAATGAAAAATACATCAAAATGTTATCAAATTTTACTTTTAAGTCAATACATTCTACTAGTTATCTAACTAGGACATAAATAAATATTGATGTTAGTTAACATTGTACTGGTTAACTAACATCAATACTTATTTCAGGTAATTCTTTAGAATAATATGAAGTAATAATATTATTGAATTTTGGAGTATAGAATTGTGGTATTATTCAGTACATTAAATTTTTAAATTTAAGAAACAATTAATGGAACATTGATATCAACTTCTAAGGAAAGCATGGTTATCCATGAATTTAAATTATTTATGTTAATTGAATTAAAATTAATACAAAAGAAATTTGCGAATACCAATATAACTTATGAATAGAAGTAAATATTTTAAAAAAGAATTACGGATATTTATAAATTATAATTTTTCATTGATGTTTAATATACTTTATTTTTATATATTAATATACCGCGCGCTTATATATACTTCAAATATATTTCTAAATAAGCTGGTATCTTCAAAAACAAATTTTGTCCCCAACGGAATTAACTACACTCATGAAATTGGATTTTAATAATTAAATAAATCAGAACATTATAGAATACTATTTGGTGTATTAATTAACAATTAAAATTTGATTAATTATATAAATATTTAAAACAAACGCAAATTTTAACAATGTTATACTCAAATAAAACTATCACCTTCCCTATTAATGTAAAAAATTGATTTATAATGTAAAATTTAAATTTTATTCGTTTTTCTAATTTAATTTTTTTAAATATTTATGAGAATAAGAGATTTCACTTCGGGAAATTAAGCTGATTAGTACCCTAAACTAATGACCGAAATAAAAGTAAAACAACAGTTGCTTGACAGTAATACGTTTACAAATTTGAGCGGAAATAAAAATGCCCTTTCAGAGCTTTCTTTTGATGGAAATCATTAATTAAGTTAATAATTACGTAAAAGCGAGATTAAAACAACCCGTATTGATTAAAGTTTTCTGAGGATGAATTATCGGAATTTTTAAGGTCTCGGTGTTTAGATACGTGTATGAAAGATATTTTGGCGTTATTATGATAAAGATTATAGAAATATTCTTATAAAACGCACTTTAAAATGCATTTTTAAGCTTATGAATTCCCTTATTTTTTGTATATATATATATATATATATATATATTGTGTATATATATATTGTGTATGTTTGTGTATATATATATATATATATATATATATATATATATATACATATATATATATATATATATATATATATATATATATATATATATATATATATATATATATATATATATATATATATATATATATATATATATATATATATATATATATATATATATATATATATATATATATATATAATATATATATATTTATTTAAATATAATATATAATTTAATATATAGTAATTTCAAAAAGGCCTAAATTCAGTACAGTTATACAGAATAAGTAATACTTTTATATTAGATAATGAGCATGAAAATGAGAGGCTCAATACAAAGATTATTCAGAAAAGTTCATACATCACACATTCGAGAAAATTATAAACATAATTTAAAATCTGTAGGGTTCACTGGTAGAGGCTGAAGCATGTAAAATATGTCATGGTTGCAATTTGAAATGATACTTCAAGGAGTGGTGGGATAAGTTTTGAAGGATTTCTGCTTGGTCCCTATTTCTAAATTATGAGGACTTATCACTTTTTGGCGTCGAGATAGATCGCCTACTGGGTGCCCCACTAGATAAAAGATGACATCATTTTCGCCTCTTGTGGGGCTGAGAAATGTGAAATACTAGCAGTCGAGAATTACGGAAAGGTCTGAAATCTAGCGTATTTAATTTGGTGTATCATATATACATCTATTTAACAAAAAAATTTAAATGGCAATGAATAACTTTTTAAAAATTAATTTAGAAGAGGAGCTCTGTCATGTATCATATGCCATCAAAAGGCTTTTATTGATGATAAATTTTATTACCTTAAATGAAAAACAAAATTCTTTATTATTTATTAAAAGTTATTAAAAATTAAGGAAATATATTTTTTATTTTAAATATGTAAATGTTTTATAACATATAAAATGGTGAAAATATGAACTAACATTATTTATAAAATTTTATATCATTTTTGGTTATGATTAAAATTTTACCTATTCTAGTATTGCAGAAAAACTTGGACAATGAATTAATTACTATCTATGAAATATGTTTTCCATCTACACGTAAAATGCGGAATTTGTTACTCAATTTTACATGCTCTGATGCTAATTTAAAAGAAATATGTTGCAAATTCATTTCAACTTCAAATAATTAATTACGCTGACAAAAAGTTAATTTAATTAAAAGTGTAGAAGAAATAGAGGAGAGATAATAATCATCTACATACATATTGAAGAATGGCACGCATAACTTTTATCATTTATAGATACACTCGCGTCCATAAATTAAGAATAATGCAAGTTCAGGCAAATAAAAAGATAGAAGCAAAACAAATGCGACTTATTTGTAAAGTTCATTTATTAAACAAAAACTAAAGAGCAAAAAAGATGCTATATGTTTGACATCAATAATAAAAATTGCGATTTTTTCTCCCTGGAGTAGATTTAAAAAAAATAACTTATTTACGAAAACCAATATAACATGGTTGGTATGATGGTTAATACACAGTATGCCTCCCCAAACAATGCAATACAGGCCGAACAACGCCTAGGCATGCTGAGTATCAAATAATCGATCTGATTTTGGGGAACATTACACCACTCATCAAGTAATACTGTCCGAAGTACCGGTAGACATGTGAGAGGGAGTTGACGGGCTGCAATTCATCGGCCAAGCATACCCCACATATGCTCTATTGGATTAAAGTCCGATAAATATGCTAGCCTGTCAATACGGGTGATATCCTCCGATTGAAGACATTCGTCTACAGTGTTTGCACGGTGAGGACGGCCGTTGTCATCCATAAAAAGAAATTCTGTATCCATGACTTCTCGAAACAAACGTACATAATGTTCCAGAATGACATCCCAATAAATGTGGCCTGTCATGGTTGCATTCTGAACATGCTGGTTAATTCTGGAACCCAAAATAATTTCTCCATAAACGAGCAATCCTGCACCACCAAAACGGTGTCGTTCCATGGTGCTCTCTTGGTGGTAACGGGTACCTAGCCCTCTCCATATGAAAGTCCGGCGAGAGTCAGATAGAAAGCTAAACCTGGACTCGTTGGAAAACATCACACAAGACAACTGTTGCGGTGTCCACAATGCACTCTCTACTCTAGGCTAACCACAGGCGACAGTGAATTGCGGTAAGTGGAACACATCTGACAGGCCTTCGAGCATATAGACCAATGTAACTTAAGCGTCTGTTCGCGGTCTAACTTGAAACTGTCGTACCGGTAGCTAAAGAGAGCTGATGAGACAGGTTTGGTGCTCTGCTCCATCTGTTTCTTTTTGGCAGTAACTGCTAAATGCCGGTCCCCATTCGTCGTTGTATCTCAGGGGGTGACCTATGCTTTAACGTCTCCTCACATTACCATCATCTCATCATCTTGGAACCATTGCCAAAGCCTGGAGATGATACTCTGGGCGATTCCAAGTTCTTCGGATACTTCCATCTGAGTGTGTCCACATTCCAGACGGACTATAATTCTACTACGTAAAACATCATCCAAATGCTTCCTTTGTGCTATAACTATGCAGTTATTGCACTGAAAGACTTTTAAAGCGCTTGTGAACAATTCTACTTCTTTGCAATCATTCGTTATATATCCCTTTTTTACACTCTCATCATTGTGGCGTACTATCAGCTCCTTCCGGAGGTTTCGCGTAATTTGGATATCATTCTTCAAAATGTGTTTGATGATTCTAGTTGTGAAATTTTTATTTTAGAGTTCAATTTCTGTGTGTTTCTGAGTTATCCTTAGTTTATGGATATGAGTGTATTAACTAGATTCAAGCTTTGCTCCTCCCTCAAAAATTAGTAATATAAAAACAGAAAGAAGTTCGTATTAAGAAATTCTCTATACCATGAAAAATACAAAGTTAGTTGGCGCACATGCTTTTCATGATCTTAAAATGTGGATGAATTTTATAAAAGTAGTTTATTTTTTGTAAAACAAATGGAAATGGGGTAAAGGGTGCATGTATATTATACAGTTCTTCACGCTTGAAAGATTAAATTGAAAATTATTGCAGATGTTATATAATACGTTACCTAGAAAGAATGTCAATGATTGTAAAAGATTGTAACTGGGATTAAAAATTTCATGCTTGATGCAACTATTTAGTTTATCAATTTGGAGTTTTCCATAAATATATAAAAAAACAATCCAAACTTCAGCTAGTAATCATTCGGAAAGTATTGAATTTAGAAAATGGACTATACTTTCTGAAAGTACACGTGTCAGAGTGAGTTCTAAGGAATTTTCTAGTGTTTCTTCCTTGCTCTACATGAATATAGCCTATTATTCACAAGTAAATATAAATATGCACGAATATTAAAAAATAAGCGAGGTCTATATCGAATCAACAGTTCATAATTATTAAGAAGTATTAAGTTCAAATCCACAATGTTTGCAATGGTTAGGTTGATTAGTTCTCAGAATTAGTTTCTGTTAGTAAAGTCATTTAATAATTGCTAATCTTCTTGATGTTTATGCCTAAATTCAGCTGTCAAAATATTGCGATTAAGGTATTGTTAAAATTTATAATTAAATTGAATTTCTTAATTATAAAATTAAGCAGTAAACAAAAACAGTAAAAAGAAAAGATAAAGTATTTAGTATAACATCACATTTAAATTTAAGTGGTTCCACTCGTTAAGGCTCCCCACGGTTTAGGGGCGGGATTATACTTTTCAGAGAGGATGCCTTAGCATACATTTCTCTTCAAGGACGAAGTGAAGAGGCCAGACTTGCTGTCGTCATAACTGGGAATGCTGCAGGTTTTATGCTTTAATCAGGCCTTATTTATAAAACCCAAAATCCGCAGCCATTAAAAAACAAAATTACGGCTCTGTTGCCCGTGTTTTAGATACATAATTCTAAGGTCCTGGATACGAAAGCTCTGGTTTTTGAGTGGTTCCTCCATTGCTTCATTCCCCAGATGAAGCTGCATCTTGCTGAAAAGGACCTCATCTTTAAAGTCCTTCTCCTGATAGACTGTGCAGGAGGCCATGTAACGGACCTACAATATGATGGTGTGCAGATAGAGTTTCTGCTCCCTAGAGCTACATCTTTAGTTCAGCCGATGGATCAAGGTATCATTAGTGCTTTTGAAGAACTCTACACTTGCTCCACTATGGAGGGTCTCGTCTCGGCAGTTGACGATGCCAATGACGGATTCACCTTGAAAGCATATTGGCGCAGTTACGACATTGCCTCATATTTGTCTAATATTCAGCAAGCATTAAAGGACATTATGAGTGAGACCATAAATTCTAGCTGGAAGAAATTATAGCTGAAAGTGGTGCACGACTATCTAGACTTAACTCTTGAAGAAGTTCATCACTCAGCGGTAGAGAAGATGGTGAGGCTGGCTCACATCTTAAAGAATGAAGGATTTGTCGACATGATAAAAGAAGACATCACTGCCCTTATCAATTGCCACTCGAAATTACTGATCAATGAAGACCTCCTTGAGATGACAAAGTCTGCAAGTGAGGAAAAAAACGAAGAGGAAGACGAAGAAGAAACTGAAGAACGTGACCTTATACTAGAAAATTCACAACAATTGTGCAACATGGCAAGAGCGGTGTAGCAATTTGCACAAGACATTGACGATAATGTGGTTGAGCTGTTGAGTTCAATTGGGTTGACGTGGTTATGTCCTTGTACAGGGGAATTTCGAAGGAAAAGAAAAACAAAGACAACAACTACCCATCACCATGCTTCTCTCCAAGGTAAAGCCCCAGGCTCTATCGTATGCGCCTCCAGCAGAAGAGTCTCCGAGTGAGCTTAAAACTTCTGCGAGCCAAGAGAGAGTTTATCCTCCTCCACCACTCAAGACTTCGCTTCTCTCAGAAAGCAACTTGATTAATATTTATTACTGTATACGGTTTTGCAATTAATCTTATTAATTAGCACTGACACGCTTAAGTAATACGTATACTGTTGTAATTTTTGTCTTAAATGTGTTAAATATAAATACTGTTTACATATTTAAAATATTCGTGTACTCGCATGCACGAAAATTCTTAGGGGCAGATCCTACTTCGTGGTTCTTTAGCTATCGCGGATGGCCCCGGTCCCCATTAACAGCCAAAAACGAGTGATCACTGTACTTACAAGACGGTTGGTGTACTGGTAATCATCTAAATTAGTAAATAATGTTCTTTGTATAGCTTGTAACTGTGTGAATCATGTTTTTATAATAATACATATTATAAAAATTTTAGCAAATATGCAAATTGCTTATACTAAACTCAAACATAATTATGTATTCTTAATAATTTTCCCTTCACTTATTTCTAAATTACTTTTACAATCCAAAGATATTAATTCTAGTTATTAATAATTAAAAGTTGTGAAGAAGGAACGTATTAAGATTCCAATCCATAAAGAAATCAGTAATGATAAAATGTGAATATACTGAGGAGCATAAATGATCAATTTTAATAAACTTGAGTTGAAAGATTAATAAGGTAAGTTCAAAAACGTTATTATGTGATATATTCTGAAACAAATAAAAATGCTATAAGTGTTAATTGAAGTCTGAACTCTCTCCTGAATATCAGGCATTGCATGTATTTTCTTAAATCCTTTCTAAAATGTTATGAAACTTTTAACTTTTTTCTTTTTTATAAATATTTGAGAGATTCTATACCTATACCTTATTCTCTGTTTTCTTGCTTCAGAGTTTAGGCTTTTATCTGCACTGAATCTTTGCGTGGCATGCTTAATAATTCTTTCAAACTCTGATCAATTTATTCTCATCGCAATCACTGCTAAGGATATTTTGGGTCTCATATTTATAATAATTATTAGAAATATAACATATAAAGCATTACGTTAACATTTTTTAATGCCCGACTGGCCTTAGGCTTTTGCTCTATTCAGCTTTTTAATGGGCGAGTCATGGTATCTCATGTAGTGGACCACTGCCATCCTTGCCCCGAAAGTGAAATGATAAAGAAAGAAAAACACAAATAGAAAAAGAAACATCCATGCCCACACCAGGATTCAAACTGGGGACCTATTGCTTCGAAGTTTGGGACGCTAGGCTCTTCGCATCGGTCGGCTTGTAAAGCCGATCTAACATCTAGCCGAGTTAACATGTTTTATTAGAAATTTTTATTTTAAATGAGCTAAAAGTATTCCTTTGATTTTACTCTTCTGAATTGATTTTTTTTACCTTATGGTATAACTATTTTTGATGGTATGCATTTTAATTCTTTGAATAAAAATATTAATAAACGCAAACTCTAACGAACTATTGTAACAAACAGATTTTACTGTTTATGTATTTGGGTAAATTAAACGTTAATATTCTAGAAGCAAATATAGTTTCATAAAATAGTTTCCCTTAAAGTAAGAAATCAAGAAGTGTAACCTTATTATGAGCTTAGATAAACCAAATTATTAACATTATGCAAATAGCATAGTTCTATGAAAATATTTCACTGCAGATAAACTCTAAGGGGTGCTAAATTAATTAAGAACATATAAAAGTCAAGTAACAAATATAGTTGATATTTCAATAGCAATTCCGAATAATACACACGCGGAACTCTTTATGAAATTTAACTTTGCAAATGTTAAATTTCAGGCAACTAAAAATCCTTAAGTAAAATTTTTATTTTTCTAATTAGTGAACCAGTATTAGTTTCAGAACAGTATTTTTTAAGATAAAATGAATTTCAGACTAATGTGTTTTTTATTCGGGTGTCTCTCTATTTATATTTAAATATCAGTTTCTCAATTTATAATAAAATTAAATTCCAGATAGTCATCAATAATATAATGAATAAAAGCGCAAGTGCTCTTAGATTCCATTAAATGAATCCCAGAGCTGTTTTATCTGGACGTATTTTTCGTCATCCGGGTAAACACTTAACTAATCAAAATCCCGCTAACAAGCCCTGCTCCCCCTTATTTATTTTTCTTACGTGCTAAAATAAATTAAATAATTAGATAATTTGTGTTTACATTCAGTAAAAAATGCTTGTCAGTCAACATTTTCTACGTAAAGAGTTTAAATTTGGAAGGATATCAAATGAAAACCAACCTAATTTGCTTAAATGATATTAATTTTTTTTAAATTTAAAGTTTTTAACAGGAAAAAACAATATTCATATTCAGATTAAAATTTAATTCATTTGCAATTTTATTATTTAAAACATGAATTGCTCCTAAAATATGATGAATACACTTTTAATGAGATAAAAACTTATTATTAAAATAAATAGTTTTAATATGTTAAGGCTGCATTATTATAAAAAGCAAAAAGAAAACATATTCGACTGAATTGCTATTAATATGTTATAGTTACTGATGAATCAAACATTTATAATTGAACATTTTGCAGTAAGTAATGTATTTTAAGGTAGTTTTAAATTCAAATTTCTAAAAATCAGGAATCTGATTGAAATATTTTTAAATGTTTGCTAGAGTATTTACATAAACATTAAACTGATAAATTTTACTAAAACTTTTTATCAAACTTTCTACAATTCTTTTCACATATATCTATTAAATTTACTTCCAAAATTATTTTAATTAGAATATTTTGTCTGAAAATTTTCACTTAATTAAATATGTTAAATTTTCGTTTATTAAGTGCACTTTGCAGTTGAGTTTAAGATTGTCAACTGTTTGAAAAACTGGAATTATTAATTTGTTAGCTAAGGAAATGAATTCTCGAAGTCTTAAAAAACTTAAATACTTCTCTAGTTCAAAATCAAAATTGTTTATTCAGGTAAATGAGGTGTTAATTTGTAAGAACTGAAGAAATTTTAAGCAAAGTTTGTTAACAATTTATAGTCTTTGAATTCAATAGTACAAACTAGACATACTTTGTTGGTTGTTGAAAGTGATCAAAAATTTATATCAAAAATAGGACAGTAAATAATGGAAAATATCTTTGAGAATATTGTATAAGCTTTAGGAAACATTTTAAATAGCTTTATTGGAAACCAGAGTTCTGATAAGAAATTGCCTATTAAATATATTAATCAGTCATACATATTATTATTTAATACTAAATATATAGAGAACTTCTGTTTACTGAAAATAATTAGTTTGTTTATGCTCTGTATTTGATACTTAAAAATATAAATTTTTTAAAATTTATATTTTTATATGTGAAACAAAGAGAACTTGAATAATTTGATTTATCAAAGTAAAATGTATGATCCACGAATACATGTTATTTGGTCAAAGTTTGTGTTTCAGCTACTAAGAATTCTATAAATTTCAATGAAATTCATAAAACTCTTAAAAATAATTTTAATTAAATATATTAATAAATGCATTATTTGTATACATATGTTTGTGTAATGTGTAAAATTTAATTAAATGTATTAATAAGAGTAATCTTTGTTTGGTAAAAAATATAAACTATTGTTACTGAATTACCGAAGAATGTTGTTATATAAAAATATATATATATATATATATATATATATATATATATATATATATATATATATATATATATATATATATATATATATATATATATATATATATATATATATATAACTTTTATTTAACAACATTTTTAATTAATAATATATTATATTTTTGATTATATAAAAGAAATTTTTTTATCTTCTATTGCTCTATTTAAAAATATAAAAATCAAGATAATAAAGTCATTAGAACTTCAGGTATTTTTATTCAATAAATGAATAGGTTCGATAAATATGTGTAATAAAAGAAAACAAATAAAATAAAGAAATTTTATACTGTAAGTAATTGCACAAGGATTGCATTCCTTTCAAATTATTATAGTATGCTTTCTTTTTAATAAAATGTTTTAATGACATTAAGGACTTCTAGATGTTTTTCAATTATCGTTTTTCAAAAAACAATTTTTTTTAAATTCAATATCTTTTTAAAGAGAAGACCAAAGTTTATAGTGAATAAAACTGAAATTACATTTCCAGAATAAAAGTAACTTGTTCTGTTTTATTAAATAGTAAAATTTCTTTTTTATCAAATTACCTTGATTTCATCTTAATAAAAATATTTACATAATCACATAAAATAAATATTAGAATTTTCATTTTTTACTGAAGGTAATTTAACTTACATTTTCTGTTTCATAATTGATTAAAATCAGCGATTTCATGTGTTTTAAAAAAGTAATCTTTAAGCAAAAGTTAACGAAATGAAAATTTAAAAATAAGTTCTATTTAAAAAACTGATGTTAAGGTTCATCTATAAAGAGAACATCTATATTAATCATTAAAATGTATGTAAATACAAAGATATAGTAATGATTTTATGCATACATTAAAACGTTCATTTTAATCATTTTTTGTAAATAGATTTTTCAAAAATAATGGCACCCTCAAAATATTATGAGAGTGTTAAAATTGTCACATGAACATATTACAATTTGGTAGAATTTGGTCCATATTAGATATTTCTAGTAAAATAGGATTATTTTTTGCAGTTTGCTGTGTTAATTACAAAAGAAGTACAAAAGTAATTAATATTCTTCAAGTGTTTTGAATCTAATTTCAGACTCTAATACCAATTAAGCAGAGAAAGCTTGTAATAAAAGTGATTGAATATGCTTAGTTGCCTTCCTTCTTATCAATTAATATTCTAGGATCAAAATCTATACCAAGCTAAATTGAGGGCTTAATAATAGCTATTCATCAATTTCGAATTTAGATGCGCTAAATTGTTATTTTATAATATTGATACTCTATTTAATTCAGTGATATTAAGGTTCTTCATTATTATATACAATATTTAAAAACAAAATAGTTCTAATGTGTATTATTACAGTAAGTAAATAATGGCATTAACTAATGGCGATTCTTATAACGTATATTTATAATTACTATGTTATGTAATAAGTAATGTATCTAATATTTTTCAGATTCAATATATGTATTAGAAAAATGTTATATATAATTTTTAATTGAAAATAAAATATCAAGACACATTAAGCATTGTATATTAAATAACAAACTTACAATGAATAATTATTTTTAACTTTAAATATTGAACGATATTCACAAAATCTAAAGTATATTAAATGTGAGTCACATTAAATATCAGTCAAAAGAATTCGAGTCAAATTTGAGCATTTGAGTTCATTTCATTTTATTAAAATCTATTTTATTATTTTTTTATATTTTATTATCTATTTTATTATTTATTTATATTCTATTTTATTAAAATGATAAAGTAAGAAGTGAATGTCATTCATGCATTTTGAGTTATAAGCATTTTTCATTAAGTCGGAGATGTTAAATTTTTGATTTCATTCGAAAATGAGTTTACAGTAGCGTTTTCCAATGAGTGCATTGTAAGTTTCTTCTCTTCGTATATAGCAGTGTCTTCTCACTATCCGGAATTTCAGTCGTAGTACAATGCTATCAAATCTCAATTTAAAGGAATGTTTTGTGTGAACTAAAAATGTACTCAAAAATATTTTTGAATTTACTCAGTTCACAGATTTTTTAATTTAAAATATTCAAACCTTTTCTTTTTATCATATAAACAACATATCTCTTAAACAATAATAGAATAGTACTTTGTTATAGTTATCATATTAGGTAAAATTATTTCGATGCTATGTTAAGTAAAAAAAATAAATCGAAAAAAATTTGTGAAAAAGTGAAGGCTAATTTTTTCTTTAAGTATAAATATGCTCTGAAGCAAAAATTTATACAATCAGAAAAAAAAATTAACACATAATCAGGAAATTCTGCATGTAGAGAATTATATTAACACAAATATAATTAAGTTTCTTAAACCAAATAACACACGCACACATATTTAGTCAATTTTAGAAAAAATTTGTTGGTTTCGATTAACTTTAAGGTACATAATTGTATACGTATTCTAATTTCTAGAATTAAATGTTTAATATACTTGATGAGAGGTATAGAGTCTATACTTACATACGATAGTCGGTGTCTATTAAATAATTAATGCCTATTCTTCAATAGATTTTAGCTTTGATGCAACAGATATGAATTAATTTTTACCCAGTTTGGGGATAAGACAATATTCTCAACTGGAAAGTTTTGAATTATATTGCAACCATTATCAAACAATAAGAGATGAATTCGTTTCAAACTTTTGCATGTGCCACTGTTTATGGGCGAGCTTAGATGTTCTAAGGGCTTTTCCCCTTTTGATGTATGAATACTGTGTGTTCTCTACTTAATAAAATTCTTGCAGAATATTATTAAGACTTAGCAAAAATTAAGGATGTTTCTTATAACAGTTTTTGGCTGTTGTGCTTTTTTCTACGCGTTATTAAATGAACTTAGCAAATTAATAATCAATTGAATTGAACTTAGTGATATTCTGAGAAAAATGTAGTTATTTTGTTAAATCAATTCAATCAAAAATTATCTGGAAACTGATAGGTTATAAAAGAAAATTATGTACTTAAAATCATTTCTGCAAGAGACGGGTAGTATGGGGATAGTTATAATATTGGTGCTAAGTTAAAACCTGTTGACTTGAAAACATGAGTAATATCACTAGCTGAAAAATGCTGTTAACGTATCTGCGGTTCTTCAGAATGTAGTCTAGTACCATTGAAGATCTATTTTCACTCAACAGGTCTTTAACACATGGTATCACATCATTGAAACACTGGTAATAAATGTTGGATTAAACTACTGGCCTATCTGCTTCCATACATGTATATTATGGTCATTAGAAATGAGTGAAACGCAGAAGGGATTTCAGCACTGGTGATCACATTCTATCAATCAATCATTGTCCAGCTTGTAATAAGACTTAAAATATAAGCTTCTCAAGGTTTAAATATTTTTAATGCACCTAAGGCATAGATAATTATTAATAACAGGCAATATTATAAGATTAGGAATTTAAAATTTTTAAACTTTTATTGTGTTAGATTTAATTTTGCATAAATAAAACTAATTTATGCATATAATTCAACAACATTAAACTATTTTAATAATGTGAAAAGTTATTTCAATTATATTTTTTGCAGTTTTGAAAAAGATTAATAAAATAATGTGTGTTCTTAAAATGTAGGATAACAATTAATTAAAAGAAAAGATAAATATATATTCAATTTAGAGAAATGTTAAATGGTTTCTATTTGAGTAAAATATTTTGCCTCGAATAAATGAATTTAAAGAATAGCTCAGTAATTTAAGAGCTAGGCAGTGTAATGAATTGTTACTTTGTTTAAAGAAAAGTTGTTGATTAGTTGAACATTAATTGCTTGTGGCTAATTATCCCTGGTAAATTGGTTGCACAAACAAGTTTAGTTTAAAAAAAGAAAATCTCTGTGTGTGTAAAAGTATTCTTAAAAGTGCAAAAAAAATCAATTCTAATAAAATTTGTAACCATTTTTAGAAGTTTTTCTATCAGATTTGGCAGCGATTCGAAACATTTGTTAATTAAGCAAATTAAAAAAGGATGCATGTTATTTTGAAGAGCTTAAAAGCTTAATATGAAACATGTTTTACACATTCTATAAAGGATATTTTTCTAACAAACTTCTAGTTATTTAAGTATAATGACTTTTATGCAATCCTTTTTTGTGATTCACAATAGAAAGTATTTTCACTTAACATTGACTTTTACTGCCATATTTAGAGTGATATTTTATATGATTATGAAAGATTAATTCGTTTAGCGACAGTTTTCAACAAAAATAATTTTTCTTTTTAAAAACAATTTTAATATCTACTAATAATTCTTCTCCGTCAAATTAAGCAGTGTATTTTGGCTTAAATTCAGCTTATAGAAAAACAAATTTTGAATGTTATTTATAATATTTAAAATAAATTTTTTTAAAAAACATCATATAAAATCCTTTTGTTTTAAAACTATTAATTATTAAAATGAAGAAAAAAGAATGATATAAATTGTCTAAAATATTAGATATTTTAGTGGAATATTAATGCAAAATGTATGTTTAAAACTGTAATTAAAAACACATATCATGATTTTAAGATTTTATTTAATATATTTCACATTAATTAATTGTATATTAATGAATTTCCTTAAAATTATCAAGCAATTTTATTAATTTTATGAATAGTAGAATTTTATTCCGGAATATAATTCATTTGAATTTCATTTGGCTGACATTCCATTTTAAACTTGAGGAATTTTTCAATGATTTTTGCAAAAGATTGATTTTTATTTAACTCCCCGCTTATATTCACTAGATTTGGCAACTTATTTTGCTATCCTTTTTCTTACTTAATAATCCGTTCTTAAATGCTTGGTTATGATTGGTTGAATAGTAATTCAAAACTGATTTTCAATGCCACTTTTTATCATATATTTCAGTATATTATAAAAATATACTTTTTAATTCTGAAGAATCACAAGAAACAAAAATATTTTACCAAATTCTAGAACTTTTATCAGAAAATATTCAAGGTAATTATTTAAATACTCTTTGATTTTTATAGCACTTTTGACACAGAAGAGTTAAAATTAGGTTAGTTTGATAACATGATGAAAACAACAAAAATATTTTCTCAGATAAAATTGTTAATATTTATATTTGACATCAAAATACATTTTAAATAAATAAAATAATTAATATAACTATTTTCTCATAAATGATGTTGTATATCCTATTTTGTAAAAAAATATGTCCGATTTATTTCATTTGAAATAATAAAAGAAAGAAAGGAGTATATAAACAATATTTGAAGACATTGTTGCATGCGGATTAAGTTCTAGTTAAGTTATTATTATACATTAGTTCTTATTAAAAATGTAATCATGTGTAAGTTATACAGTAATAAAATGTTATCTGAAAAATACTAAATATTAATAAACTGTGATGTAAATAAATAAATAAAATATATATGATTTAACGAAATATATAAGAACAATAACTATAAAATCGATTGCTAAATCATAAAAATATATTTTTGAAATATTTTAATCTTTATACCAAAACTAACTTTTTCATAATTTAGTGTTATCCTTTTATTTTATATTTGACATTCAAGCGACGGTGATATCTAAGGCACAGGTTGTGACAAATATTGTCGCTTGAAATGTAATAAAGAAGAGTTTAAGAAACTGGAATTATAAATTATTTATTTGCTACTATATTATATTTATAATAGACATAAAGAATGTAAATATAGTTTTATAACTTTTTCATTTTAAAATATTTATATATTAAATTCAAGTACATTTCCCTTTTATTATGTATCCAAAGGATGATGTTCATAAACTTTATTAAAATATTAATATTATGAATTAAAGTGGGTTAAATAAACTAACTTGATTTATTTTAAATGAGTCTAAATTTGTTGGGAGTTGTTTTCCTTATATTATAATAGAGAATACTTATTTACAACAAATGATAAATAATGAATATATAATTTAGCTAGATATAAATATATTTGAAAATTAAAAATTTAATAAAAATTAATTTAAAATATGATAACTGTTGAGGAAAAGTTCTATATTTTACATAAAAATAATATATAATAGGGAAAACTTCTGATTTAAAACAAAATGTTGTGTTTTGAATATTTTTTGCATCAAATTTTTTGTTTTAATTTATTTCTAACTTAGTACCTGTGATTTTGAGGTCTAAACTTATTAATATGATGCTTTTTGTTCTATTTTCATCTTTTTTTATCCAATTCTTGACTCAGTTCAGTTTTCAATCTTTTCACACTAAGGCTTTTTAATTTCTTGATGAAATCAATAATCGATTAATGTTGTTAGGAAAGGTATTCTAGCTATAAAACATAAAATTGCTTAAAAATAATTTATTACAAAGCTAAATTATTTTAGTTTATTTCCTGGGAAAATTCCTATAACTATTTACAATGCAATTCCTAGAATTAAGGTAATTTTGTAGTCATACAAAAATTATTTCAAATAGACAGTAATGTTGAGATCTGCATAAAACTTATTAAATAAACATGGTCCGTAAAAGATTAATTTATATTTGTTAATTCTGAACCCTATTTTAAGTCATTTTTTGTTTAATTTATTTTTTAAAGTTTTATTTTTAAATTTACACACATATTTCTATTACTAAGTTACTGGTATGAATGACCTCGATTTCTATTAGGATTAATAAGCACATTTTTTGCTTTAATATGATAAAATTATAACAGGCATTAAGAATTTTAAGACCTTTATGATTCTTTTAAAATTATTCTATAACTATAACTTAAGATTTAAAACATTATAAATTTGTATTCAACTAGAATTCTATGTTTTGAATTATTTAATTGCTGATCACTGATATATTTAATATATGAAAACAGTTTCTTTAGAACAAATGATAAAAATTTAGGCAAAGAGATTCCCTTTTTTATATATTATTATAACGTTATCCATATTTATAAAATCAAGCGATACTTCAAATTTAATTCTTGGAACCAGCATTAAATTCATAACAGTTTACTGTGAGAAATTATCAAATTTATAAGGAACTCTTTTATTTTTACTTCAAATGAAAAACATTTTAAAATTTTCAAACATCAAAATCCTGTTTATACATTATTACTAGATATTCTCTCCTCCAGCATTACCGTTTCCGCCATTTTCTGAGAAACAATTCTTTTATTTTTCTAGTTTACTGTGTGACATCTACATCGTGTCAACAATGTTTACTACATACGCCATTTACTTGACATTGAGGAATGAATTTGGAGGAATAGAGAGTTTCTACTTAGCTCTGTTGAATCCCATTTGTCATTTGTCCAGATTTAATTCAAATCTGCAACTCGCCTTTTAGATAAACTCAATTCTCCTGAGCAAAGTTTATTTTCTACGTTTAAAATAAGTATTTACATTTTATTCAACCATAAGATTAAGACCAAATAGCAACTCTTAAAACTATTTATTTTAAATATGAAAAAAACTAATTGCTAAAAATTTGACTATTTTTAGGTTTTATTTCCAAAATTTTATTATAATTGTTTCCACTAATTTAATTGTTGTGAAAAATCGTTGTAATTACTATTTTTCAGAAAAATATTGTAGAATTTATAGTTTTAAAGTTTTTTTTATTTCATTGGCTCATATTTCCTAAAATTGTCCTTATATATTTTTCTATCAAATGTATTTCATTATCAGATTATAAATTTTTTTTCATGTTATTGTATCTTGGTTTCAAATCCTTACTATTTTAAATACAAATTTCTTTACAAATGTATGCTCTCTAATTAAAGTATTAGAAATATACATACCTCCGTTTTATACAATATATTTCAATAGTTAATAGCATACTGAAACTGAAAATACCTCAGTCACTCTACAAACTAGTGTTTGTACTAGTATCATTATTTACAATAACTAGTTTTGGCTGAAAATAAATCCCAACAGGATAATTTAAATAAAAGTATACCAATATATATTAGTCCAAAAAGTAAAATTAAATAAGATAATAAAACACATTATTTTAAACCTGGAAATATTACAGAAATATATATTTTTGATATTTTATAGATTTAAATAGATTTGTATAGACACTAATTAATAAATAATTTTAGCAAACGTTAATAAGCAAAATTGAATACGTATTTTTATCTGTACTACTAATATATAAATGATAGCTTATAGCGGATGTTATTTTTCAATATGACAATATCATTCAGACTGTGAAGAAATGTAGTACAAATTATATCTAGAAACATGTAAATTTCAAGAATATTTGAATATTTTACTGAAAGTTAAAAAAAGTATAGGTATTTTATCTCATTATCTAAAATTTCTCAACTGTAATGAGATTTAAATTTCATTTTTAATGACAGTTTTCAAACCAAAAGTTAGCTTTAAAGTGCAGCTTTAAATGCTGCAAATCAAAATATTAATTGTTAAAGTTATTGAATTATATTAAAACTAATAGTAAATATTCACTTCTGGACAAACGAAATGTAATACAAAGAAAAACCAAAGATATCACAGTGAAATTTATTTGGCAGATAACATTTTATCGAAAGATAAATTTATTGAAATTATGACCTCTTGTGATGTGTAACTAATGACAAAACAAATACTCAATGAAGTTGCCACCGTTGGTTATAACCGTTTCCACACTTCTTGACTTAGAATCAAAGTGGCATTGGATGTATTCTTGGGATATAGTAGTCAATGTGGCTCTCACATATTGTCAAAGTTGATCCAGATCATCAGTTGGTGGTGCATCTCAGGTTCGATGCTATGCAAGCATGGATCACTCGTTTTAGATTGGCGAGATAGGTAGTACAAGCAAGAGAAGGAAGCAATTCAGTCTGATATACTTTTGGCACAGAGTGCCAAAAGTCGTGAGTTGGCTTGACTAGTTAGAGACTCGTTCTCTCCATAAGAAGGTAGAGAGTTCAAATCTTGTCTTAACCAAAGATTCGTAAAGTTCACTAAAGGTGGCTGGGACACGTTAAATTAGTCCTGCTTGGAAAGTCTTCCAAGTGAAAGGATACCTCTGGGGCTGGCAGGTCAAGTATTGGAGTTCTTCTGCTCAGTCTTTCTTCTAAATGTCAAAGACTCCTTCCCAGGAGGCTCCACAAAATTGGTAGGTCCCAGCTTTGGGCTGAATACCAAGACTTATTACATGGCATACATTAATTTCAAAATCAGATAAGAGAATGAAATCTTATATTGAAAGAGCAAAGTTTACTAATTGTTCTGCATTAAATTTCTTAAGACAATAGAAGAAATCATTTTTTCAGTGGTTCAATTCTTTTCAATACAACTTACAAATTTAAGAGCATTGTTGGGGGATTCCTTATTACAATTTAGTTTTTAAAGTAAAAAATATTTCATTTTAAAAAGTTCAGATTAAAAAAGCATTTTGAAAAACTTTTACAATTCCCTACTGTTTTCCAAAATGTTAAGTTATCTGTACTTTTTATGTCCTTTATTTTTAGATTAATTTATTATTTTCAATACATTTTAATTATTTTCAATAATTTTAACTATCTTATTATTTTCAACTTATTAAAATTGAGCTTTACTTCACTTAAATTAATTTTTAATGCTGTTGAAAGGTCCATAAAATTCATTTTGATTCTATAAATTTTCAATAATTATGTCTTTAAATATTTTCATGATGTAAATAAAAGTTTCAAAAGGATTAATACATTTTCAGTCGTAATTCTCATATGAAAAAGATCTTAGAAAAAATTGCTCTTATAATTAATTTATGTCTAAATGTGTTTGGGTGCGAATTTAAGTATTAAAAAAATGACATCGTAAATATCATCAATATTCACTTTCGTTAAGTGTTAGTTTACATTCAAAACGCAAACTAATGTGAAGGTTAGGATATTATCATTTTTCTTGGATTTATAAATTTTTATTTAAAATTATAATTTAATAAACTGTTATCATCTGGGTTTAAAACTAGAAAATATATTATCTATGAAGTATTATGGTCAACAGTTTTCCTGATTATTCAATTAATTTGTATTCTAACTAAAACAAAGTTCTGCATTTGTAAACCACAATATTTCTAATAGCAAATGTAATTTATCAAATATAATTTCAAATAAGAAGAGAAAAATAAATTTTGAAATTGGATGGAGCCATTTTTGAGAAACATATACTGCTGACATTCATTTAGCCACAGCTAGTATGTTTTACGCTTACATCAGCAGACTTCCCTGTTCCTAGCTAAAGAGGAGCCTTAACAGCTTAGGTGGAGATCATTGGAAAATTGATTATTCCTTTTCTATTTTAAACCAAAGAACTCTTAAACCCAATTAAGCATATAAAGGTAACATAAATGTTATACTTAATGGTTACAAATTTTAAAAAGTGATAGTGACAGTATACTCTCTATGTACAGAACAAATTATTTGCAAAGAACTTTTGGATCGATTCACTTGTCCAAAATAGGCGTTATGTATTTTTGTCCTTAAACCATGTGAAAAGTCGTTAGGCCTATCAGAAAATTCATCATTTCGTTAAGTTTCCTCCGTGGAATTCACAGCTAGTATGTTGTTGTACCAATATGCTTCCCTATACCTAGCCCTGAGTTGGGCTCTACCAATAAGATAGAAGAAGCCGGGTTGAGTCTTCGTAATTTTGAAGCAGGAACCAGGAAATCTCCATTGAGATATAATTATTTACAAAATAAGCATTCATTAATTTAATGACTCTTTGAGCGTTCGTGCCAGTTTGATAATCCACACCAAGGATAATAACAATATACTGAGGTAATGAATAAAACAGAGAAAGATTTACCACCACGTGCTCTGGAAGACCAAGTTTGTATGAAAGCTGATTATATCTATGGGAAAACTTCAGACACTTTTAAGCTATAAAATATCTCTTTTTATTGATTTACACACACTTTTTGATTATTTATAAATTGATAACTTTGCATTCACATGGATAATAGAATACCTCAAACAAAACAGGCCACACTAACTCGCTCACCCAGCGACAGTTCTTTCCTTCTTTCCCTGCTTGCCACCTGTGTCCTTGGAAGCTCGAGGGACGAAAGGATACTCCCCCTATCAGGTCTTGTCACCACCGGAAACACCAGGACCGGTTTTCGAGGAAGTATGGCAGCAACTCGTTTTCTGTGCACGATGCCACAAAACATATTGATCTTCTAACATTTTTCAAAAACATTTTTAGGTACATGTGAAAATAATTAAACACAATTAATGGCATTCATCTGAATTTCTCGAAAAGATGAATATTTAACCAATTATGAAATAGAGTTTATAAATGGAGTAAGATAATAGTGGTACATTTTATGAATTGCAATTTTACTTATTTTTTTAAAAAAATTCAGTCATCTGTGAAAAAAATCACTGTAATATTCTACTTTCTAAATGTAAAAGTGTATATGATCTTATGTCCTATATAGAAAATGAAAATAACAGTGGAAAATAAATCTTTGTTAACAATTTAATATAAAGTTTTAGGTTTCAAGCTGTCTTTTCTCCTTATGCCCCTTGTGTTCTTCATGATGTCTCTCTAATGCTTCAGTGTGCCAAACACAGAAATGTTACATTAATCGCAACTTTTAAAACACTTCATAGTACAATACATTGACTTAGAATAAACACTAAAGTTAAAAATAATACAAAAATCGATAAGTTTTAATTTTGCTTCTATTCTTCTCCCTGCTGCTGAGGATTTTACAGGCAGAAGAAATATTAGAGAATTCTGTTAATTATTAATTTGTAACAAACATTTTGGTAATCTAATCTGTTAAAATTAACTTTTTAATGTGTGATTTCCTCAATTCAACATATATGATTAATGAAAACTATTACAATGCAATTAATCGACTTTATATAAAATCTAGTCATGTCTCTGGTAATTAATTGTAAATTAATGATCTCGCGATTAATTAAACTAGAAAAATTCATAAAGAAAATAAATCTTATCAATTTTCTCCAAACATTTTCAAATATCTATTTTATCTCTGTTGTCATAATTTTATCACATAGAAATATATTACTTTATTATTTTCTGCATTTCTTTAAATTGATTTAAACTGAATAAACAATTTTTATCTTTAAAAGTAAAAAAAAAAAGACAAATTAATTTTGCAGATGCATCGAAATATTTGAGAAACGTGAGAGTTCTAAAGTAGTTGAAATAAGAAAATTTTTAATAGAAAATATTATTGAATATAAATTTCTTAAATATACCAAAGAAATGAGCCAGCAGAATTTTAACTGTATAGATTATATTCTGTTAATGAAAATTCAAAGAAATAATATATCGAATACTAATATTTTACATTAAATTTCTTTTTACTTATAAAAAATTAAGAATTGCAAAATTTATGCATTCATTATTTAATAAAATATTCCAAATATGCAGCGATGAACATTTTCAAAACCGAGAACGACATTCAATATTTAAAGAACATTTATATAACATAAAATAAGAAATTTTAAACTTTTTTAGAATAGGATTTATCAAGAAAATACAATTTGACTGAGTTGATTTTATAATAAACTAAGAATAAACTAGTTACATAATTAATTGTTTAGTGAAAAATGTGTTTAGTTATTAAATTAGCTGAAGATACATTACAATAAATGATTTTCTTATTATAATTATATGACATCATTAAGTATTATTAATTATACATTAATATGAAATTGATCATTAATTTTAGTTAATGCCCCTCCACAGTAAATTTTTACTTTTGAAACACTTTTTTATTGAATGTATATAATCCATAATTTATATATGTTTCCGTCTATTATATAAATCAATAAAAAATTTGTTTTAGCTTCTAAGGAAATATTAGTATATATAAATAATTTTACCAGTCAATAAATATTTCTGAAATTGCTAATTAAGTAATTGTATTCTGATAATGTCAGTAAATTTTAAACTCATTTTAAATGATTTTAGAAAGTTTTCTCTCAAATTTACTGATACCTGTTATGAGTAAATTGCTATTTAAAAGAAGTTATTCACTTGAATGATATTTTTTCCACAAACTTTTATTAAATAAACAAAATATTTAACATTTTATTGAAAAATAAAGAAATTTATATTACTGTGATAAATTTTATCAAAATCTATGCGTAAATTTAGTTAATTAGTTAATAACTTAAATAAATCTTAACTAATAACGCAATAAATGTGTTGTATAGAGTTAATCGGTTTATTTTCAATAATAAAAACAGATAATAAATCGAATAAACTAATAATAACTTTAATATTCCCGTGAAGAACTGTGATGCCGATCATATTTCATAGGATCTTGTAAACTTCATTGCGCCATCATTGTATAAACTGTTTTTCGAATAATCATTGGCAGATGTTCTTGGCCGACGCACATAATACCGCTTAAAAGGTGTCAATTGCTCCACTGAAGTTAAACCCAATAAGTAATTGATAAAGACCCGCGTTTCTCTTTACATCGCTATCTATAACAAATAATAGAATGTTTGGGTCCTTATGAAATATTTGTAGTATTTTTATAGCCATTAAACTACACCACATTTCTCTTTTAAATCTTTAAATTTCTCTGCAATGATTTTCTTATGTATTATTTTTTTCATAAATTACATTTTCTTACCTCTCATAACTTAAATAATTTGAATATAACAAATATAAGAAAACAAACAAATTATACCCTTGTAATAATCAAAGAATATATTTACCTTCTTCTTTGAATATAGATTTCATTAACTAATTTAAATAATGTGTTCGACTTTCAAAGAAGCTTAAATTAGTTATGATCTTAATAGGTTGATTACGGTATTATTCTTATTATCGGAAGGTAATGAATTTGAATCGTGATTTAACCGAAGATCCGTCAAACTTACTAAATGGTGCGTTAAAAAGTTTGAGGTCGCAATATCCTCCAAGTGAAATGATGCATCTGAGAGTGGTAAGTTTAATAATGAAGTACTTTCTGTTTTGTCTGTGCTATTAAATAATAAAGACTCCTATCCAGCTTCTTCAACCTAAAGAGCTCAACTCAGGGTAAAGTATACAGGTCCATACAAACCAAAATAGGCTTATTTTAGCTGTGACTAATCTTAAGCTCAAATATACAAGCTTCTGATTGACTCATTAAATAAATCTGATCTTCGCTTTAGAATTTTATTATTAATGACAGAAATTTCTAATATTTAAATTATTTAGATATTATTTTTTGAAAATAATATTTTAATAATGTAAATATTAACTTTACTTTTACTAAGCAAACTTACACTCTGCAATCAAAAGGAGTAATTTTAGATTAAGAAATACTTATAAATGCATGTTCGGAGATATAATATTTTTATTCTTTTGTTTTGGATGAATATCGATTTTATTACAGTTGTAAATTACTTTAGGCAAACTTTAATTTTGATATCAAAGCTTATATTCACCAGCACTGTTTGAATATCACTCATTACATACAGTAACAAAAACATGTATTTTTATTACTATATATACAAAAATGAATGTGAAATTGAACTTTAAAAATAACGATTTTGCACTCTATTGATTATAATAAGTAAGCTGTTCATCGTTTGTGCGTGTGTGGAGAATCAATCCACCTTAATAAACTTTAACATTATGGACCGTTTTGTTCGAGATAAAATTAAAATGGAAATGAGTTTGCTAATTAAACATTAAAAAATATAAGTATCCTCAATTTTATTTTTAAGTTAAATGTCAAGCTATACTAAACTATGGCTGCTGTTCTATACGTTAACATTATTCAAGATATTATATGTAAGACGTAGAGTGTTTATGATATAATTTCTACTAGATATTGTATTGTATAGATAAAATAATAAATAAAATAAGTTGATTGCATGAAAAGTTCATATATTTTGATAATAATGATCTTTATTTATGGTATATATATATATATATATATATATATATATATATATATATATATATATATATATATATATATATATATATATATATATATATATATATATATATATATATATATATATATATATATATATATATATATATATATATATATATATATATATATATATATATATATATATATATATATATATATATATATATGTATATATATATATATATATATATATATATATATATATATATATATATATATATATATATATATATATATATATATATATATATATATATACAGGGTAATCATAATTAAACTGCAAATTTAAAAACGCTGTAAAAAAAGAACCACTGGTCAGAAAGATCTGAAATTTCACCAGAATGTACTTCAAACAGGGGGATTTAGTTTGGCGTGGGAAAAAAAAATTAGGAAAAAAAGTGGCCTATAGATGGTGCTGCACAGGTGGTTATATGCAAATTAACGTCTTGTATAAAATGCTGAGTAGCTTGAATTCTCGTTAATTGTCGATGGTGATGCAACGCCATTTCGGAAATGACCGTATTATCAGCCGACATTTTCCAACTCTCTGGCCACCACGATCACCGGACATCACTCCATGTGACTTTTGGCTCTGGATATTTCTGAAAAATGTTGTGTACAGTGCTCCACTAGACACCTTAGTGGATTTGAAATGCCGCATTACTCAGCACGTTAACAACATCAACACTGATACACTCCAAGCTGCTGTGGAAAATACCATTTTACGTTTACACCTCCTAACAGAAAATGGTGGACACCATATTGAAAATTTCTTGAAGAAGACTAAAGACAATTAAAAACCGAATTATTGTTGGCTTTTTCTACGGTTTTTGGCCGCAGGGCAATTAAAAACCGATTTTTTCCTATTCGATGTGGCACCACCTTGTCGCTCTGAATAGGCTTTACACCAAGAATGCCACAACATCTGCCAACTGCACATTACAATAGCACAACTGGTTTAACGTTCAGCTTACAGCCACAATTGATTATCGTTCATGTCAGAATTCATGTAATTAACCTACAGCCATCTGTGCAGCGCCATCTATTGGCCACTTTTATCTTAATATTTTTTCACACGCCAAACAAAATCCCCCTGCTTGAAGTACATTCTGGTGAAATTTCAGGTCTTTCTGACCAGTGTTTCTTTTTTTACAGTGTTTTTAAATTTGCAGTTTAATTATGATCACCTTGTATATATATATATATATATATATATATATATATATATATATATATATATATATATATATATATATATATATATATATATATATATATATATATATATATATATTATAGCCATCAAAAATGGTGGCTTATAATTAAAAATTACTCTATTTATGAATTAATGAAAAAAAGGGGTATGTTAAATTGATATATACCGTTATTTTAATTGATAGATATAACAAAGTTAAGCATCTGCTTTTAACAATTAACTAATTAATAGAAAGGAGATAACAATCCGAAATTTTCTCAACTATTGAAATTTTTTTTTGTTAAAAATAAAAAAATTCTGAGGTTTTTCCATTTCAGGATTCAAATTATTAAAACAAGTGAAAAATGCCTTATTTAAACCTACAATCATTAACATTAATCAAAATGTTCCAGATTTATGTGCTTACACCGGGCAGTGCTATCTTAGTCTTAACAATGCCTTATATGTATTAACAATTTCGGCTTACATAAGGTCCCGCATTTTTGGTAGTAATTTCATTTTGTATATTATGCCAATGCCAAGTTCTAATATATCCTTTTGAATTGCTCTCGTTGATTTGTTTATACTTTTCAGGGAATGCTATTCCTTTAAAATAAATTTCCGCTAATTTTCAATTTTCATTCCAATTTTTACTCATTTAATCAATGTAAAGCTTTTGGTATAAAATTTATGCAAAAAAGAATATTTTTGCAACATATTTAAATGCATACATTTTAAAATATATTTTTAAGCAAAAGAAACTTAAATATCTCTTAAGCCATTTGTCCCTAATTTCAACAAGAACTAAATGTTTTTAAAAATGAATAGGAAACCACGCTCATTGAACAATGATAGTTTGTTGATATATAGCAGTATATATTTATAGTTAAAAAATACATGCATAAACTTTTGGGATAATACCTTTTACAAAAAAAAACTTTTTTTTCCGAAAACAAAATAAGATTCTTTTTTGCATTTAATATAAAGATATTTTTAACAAAAGAAAGCAATTCTTTTACTTTTAATTAGGGACACCTCAACTTCTTACTGGAAGCGTGGCATGGGATCTCAAAAAGACTCAGAGCTATTATGGAGTTTTAGATTACTTTTAACTTAGAGAAAAAAAAGATTTTTAAAGGACATGCATTATTACTGTAAACATTCTTCACATGCTTTGCATAATTTAACTTAAATATGCAGAAGCAAACTTTTTCAAGAAAATATGGGAATTTTCATTATTTCTTACTTAAATACTCATTTTATAAAAGATAGCTTTGTCATAAAAGTAAAGCTATGAAGCTTTATATTAACTTTAATTTAGAAAAGAAAGCTTTGTATTGAATAATGTATGGATATGATACTTTATTACATTAATAAGAAAATGCAATGAAAAAGGAGAAAATTTTACACCTTATAAATAATATTTTAAATACTTTTTCCTTTCATTTACAAATATGTAGGAATACAAAAGTCATAACGAAAACTTAATCCCTGTTGTAATTTCCCCCAATAAAACACAAAAAATGTTATTCTTTCTTATTAGAAATCTTTACAAAGAAAATTTAAAATGCATAAAAAACATGGCTTCTTTTTAAAAGTATTTTCCTTATGAAGCCATAAAATAGAAAAACCATAAATCTATTCCCGATGAATATGTTTTTAAAGAATAGAAAAACATGATGAAGTTATAGCAAGTTCCTAATAAATTTAATCACTCAATTAATTTCTATGAACACGAAAAGAATATTTATAGCTTCGGATAACAGTGTTATTAATTCATCCTTTCATTTCCATTTATTTGGTGTAATATAAGTAGTGGAATACATCAATGTGAAATGTTCGAAAATGAAAAAAAAAATTTAAATAATGTTTCTATACAGAATGCAACTAATAAAAACTGCAATTTTTATAAAGTAATTATTATGTGAGTTTGTTCACTAATAATTTCTGAAAAAGTTTTAAAGTTTTTATCATTTGGGAAGTATTATATATTTCTTTTTTAAATTAAGAGTTTAATCTTTTTTTGTACAATTCCATTTTGACTTAGTTATGATTCGTAACACAGCCATAATAATCATAATAAATGCAATATTTTTGTCTGTTACATCAAGTATTTAAACTAATATAGAAATATAACAAATTTCTACTTTTTAAATATTTTTATATTTTTTTGTTTTTACTAGTGGTAATACTTATGTTTAGATTAAAAAACAATTGTGATAAGAAAGAAACGTGTCTGCTTAGAAAATCATAATTTTCTCAAATAGAGATTGATCATATTCTCTCAGATGAAGACGCGCCATATTTAAAAATGAGAAATGTTGCCACAAAAAATTTCATCCCAAAGAAAAAATGAATATATATAAATAAAAATTCTGTAAGAGTCTCTGATAATTTTTTAAATGTAAAAAACCATTTAAAAGAATTTTGGTTACAACTCTAAATTAACTCTCAAAATACTAAATGTTTATTAAAAGAGGTAAGCAATCCTTATGAGATTAAAAATTTTTCAGATAATTGAGCTTATCCGTATTAAATTTTTTATAATTTTTACACTATCCCATATACCGAAAGAATTTTTAAGAACTGGAGAAAATTTCACAATAAGATTAGTAGGAAAATTAGAAAAATAACAAATCCATTACATGTAAGCTATTATTATAGAATATTATCAAAATATGTAGAACCTGACGTATTTTATAACAATTGCTATTTATTCTTAAGCAGTTATTTAGAATTTATTGATTTCTTGCTAAATGTTTTGTTATCATTGATTAGAGTTTTGTACGCTTTATCATTTGTTTCTAGAATCTTGTTTTTTTTTTACAATTGATTATTGTCTATTATTATAAATAAATATGTTGATGTTATAATTTTTCTTTTTTAATTTCATTCAGTCTTTGATTCTGAGCTTGGACAAGAGTCTATATAAAAGGGAAACTTACAGTCATTTGATAGTAAATATGAATGCAAATTTTGAAAGTAAACTTCATCTGTGCATAAATTTTTAAAACACAAGTATAGAGAAAGCGTAAGGTGTAAAAATGTCCATTTTGTTAGTGCCTTCTTTGACATTTAACAAAATCTTAGAATAATTAAGTCAAATATACTAAATAAAGGCATACAACTAACAAATATTAAATAATTAAAAATAAATGATTATTTGCTCATAATTTAATTTAAGATATGCAATAGTTCTGAGAAAAACAAGTTAAAATATATCGACTATTACTTATTTCTTATAAATTTCTAATATTAATTTTAAGAAACATCATATTCAGAATTTAGTAACAAAATCTTAAAATGCTCAAAAGATGACAAATAATCCCAAAATATTCAAACACTAGTCATGCAAGATGTGTATGTAGAAAGTAAAAACTCTGCGTGTTACTTCTGGTATTCAAAAGCGATGAGATCGAATTTGGGAATTAACAGCCTAAAGAGAGTTTTTCTGCTACTACGTTGATGTCACGTTGACCTGCTTTTCACAATGGATAGTGGACAACTCTTGTAAGCTATTGTGAGGTATCTTTATGTATTCATATCGTGTTTGCCTTTCATAAGTATTTTTCAAATGTACTGGGTCGTATTCATGTGTCGCAACAGCAAGACTTGGAGAAATCTAAATCAAATAGTCATTTTGGAAGACCTAAATGTAGAGAGCAGTATTTACACCAACATACTTCTCTGTATCCAGCTCCAAAGAGACACACCAGTATAAGAAAGTAGAAGTAATAACAATCCGTGTTCCATTGTTTAACAGTGACTGAGACGAACCCTGAAATTTCAGCTTCGAAGAGCACTGTTCAACCATTAACCCGCAGGAATAAAGGCAAATTTGGATTATAGCTTACTACTGAAAGTTATGCTTATAGCATATAAAAATTTTCATCCAATATTTCTTATCAATAGAAATTAAATATTTGTGCAAATATGTGGAAATATTAAAAGTTTAATATACATAAACATTACAATTACACTCAAAAGCTAGAAAGACTAGTGCAGTAGTATTAAAGACTAGAAGCACTATCTTGCATCGCTTTGACTACATAACAAATCTATATGTTAAAACACCGTAACATGACCTGTCATGGAATCAATCAATATCTGAAAGAACCCTTAATACCATTTACACCATGAACATTACATATTACACCATACACTGGGGAAGGGCAATCAGAAAATTCATAAGAGTGTGAAGTGAGGGAACTTTCTTATCAGCATGTTGCAAAGCATCCCATATATGATTAATAATGTTCGTGTATGCAGATTTAAATATTGAATGAAAGTACCTGAAATTAGCAATCTGATCTTGGAAGCAGTCCTGCTTGAATTATCTGTCTGTCAGGATGCACAAGGAACATAAATATGTTTAAGAAGACAGAGAGGCTGTTAATGTATCTTTCACTGTCATATTCGTCTCTAGACGCATCAAGAATGTCACATCATTCCAGCTGTATAAACCTTATATAATTACAGATGCTCCACTGTCTTAGGTATTCATGTCACTTGAAGGTTCTATAGATTGATGAAGCGTTTTCTATATACCCTCAGCCTGCAGATATAGTTGGAAATCATATTACTAAGACCAGGAAACGTGTTGCCTGTCATTGATAGTCCAATGGTTGTATTGGTGAATACAAGAGAAGTACAAAACTTTGTGCTGTGCAATGAACAACAGCACGTGTGTGTGTACAGAACTTCAACTCCAAATTTCCATACCAACGATGATCCGTGTAACAATTCATTATCTGACACATATTAATGATCCAGCAGTGAAATTGAATTGAAGAAGTGCTACACGTCTATCTCGTTGAAAAATTCTCGTCAGTCAGCAATTATCCTGCTTTTCCAGTGTTTTTCAATCTGCACTTTTGTCTCAGATTTGATGTTTTACAGGAGAATTGATATTCATGATATACACGTGAAATTGTCAGCTATCTTAGAGATGCAATGACCAACCACTCGCAAGCCAACTATAACGGGTATTTCGTGAACCATTTAAAATCTAATAACTTGCCAACATAGCAGCAATAACTTATCTAAAACTTTTCCAGGTACCTGTTGTCTCATACAGGCGTAGTCTACTGCAGTGCATAGTTGATTGATTGTACAGTTCCATATTTACATATGTACCTATACTTCAGGAACTTGAATAAATATAACACATAAATAAGATAATTAGAAAGTTATATTATTAGAATAAAATTTTTACATAAGAGTTTCGAGAAAGTTTTTATGAAATATAACATATGAAATATTAAGAAATAATCAATTTAGAAACATTTTTATTGCTTCAATAATTTTTAATCTACTACTAATCAAAATGTTAAAATTTTTACATATAGGTAGTTAAACGTAGTTATTTCGCTAAATTTGCTGTAAAAAATTAGAAAATAAAACCATTGTTGTTGTATAACGTCTGCTGTAATAATATTTTCAAGCTTCAATACTACAAGGGTGGAAATGTGATGGCATTTTATACCAGGGCAAACCTAGAGTATGTATCATCGTAGTCCCAAAAGTGGATTTTCATAATATGGAAGCATTGTCTAAGCAGAAGACTCCTTGATTTGTTCTATCACTTTCAGGGGTATCATTTCACATGCACAGAACGCTACAACCATAGCATATTTAACGCATCCCAGCCATTATTAGCGAGCATGCCGAATCTTCAATTGGGTCGGGATTCGAACTCCCTACTTTTCGATAACTCGAATATATACCTTAACTAACCAGACCACAACAGCCTTAGAAGATGAAATCAAATCGACTAAATTTGTGTTAATATGCTAATTTTTAATAGAAATGTTTTTATCCGATTGCACTGCAGTGATAAAAACATTTATTTTTTGATTTATAAATACAAATGCTCAGCAAATTAATTCTATAAACAATATATTCAGAATTTTTACTCTTAAATTTACATTTGAATAGAAGCGTTAAAAATTCCTTAAGTATTTTATTATTTATAATTTTATAAATAAGCAAATTCATTAACTTTAGACACGTTTTACAGTGTCAATAATGATTTTTATAATTTCGAAAATTAAATTTTTCAATGTATTATAACTAATGAAAATAATAATGCATACTTTTATTTTAATAAAATAAAATTAATGTTATTTATAGTAGATTTAGAAAAGTAGTGATTATTGATACATTTCACTGAGAATATTTAATTTGAATCCTTGTTTATAAACTACACTTTCAGTTTCAGTTGTCTCCATAAATACGGTTTATCTACATGACCATTCCATTTTTAGAATTTTCTTAAACATCAAGTCATTTTGTAATTATAAACGTAAATGAATAACAAACAGGAATTTTTTGGAATATGAGTTTTACTGTTTTCATATTTTGTATTGACGTATGATCATCTCAGGATAAAAACATATCATGATATAGGATAACTTATTTTATAATTTATGCTACTTTTTAACGATATCCAACTAATTTAATGAAAATAAAAACTATAGTCTATTAGTACAGGCAATTAATTAAAATATGATAGTTATGTGCTGTTTTTCAATAACGTTCACTGCTTATTTTTTGCATATAATTTACTTAATAACTATAAAATTATAATGCTCTTAACATCACCACAATCTTAAATCATAGGTTAACATAAACATTATTTTCTATTATTTAGTGTATTTGGTTTTTCTTCACATAAGGTCAATAAATATTCTGATTGCTATAAATACCCAAAATTTATGAAAGCTAGTAATTTTGAATCGATACATAAAAAGTATCATCTCAATAAAGCATTTAATGCATAAACATTTAATATATGAATATTTTCGAACATTCTTTTGGAAATTAATTATGAAATTCCTGTATATATCATGTTGAAATTGGTTAACAGGATCGCCTTAAATTATTAACACACAAAAGTCAGTATTTTTATTTTCATGTAGGTTTAGAAAGGAAGAAATAACGATCAAATGAATTTCAATATTGAGATTTATTGTATAAAGAAAAAATGCATTTGGAATTGAATGATTGTATGCTAATATATAAAAGTTAGTTTTCAATTATAGTTGATAGTAAACTTTATATATATTAAAGTTTTGTTAATTCGTTACTCCATTAATAAATTATTTTGATGTGATAATTTTTTTAAAATTATCATAATATCTGTGCTTAACTCTAACAACTCTAGTATAAAACCATTATATACCACATGACACATTTAGCTTTCAAAACTCTTATTAAAATATATGCTCTAATACAAAAAGAGCCGGACTTATCTTTCTATAAATTGCTGCATTAGGTATTATGAAAATGTAATTGTTCCATTATATTTCCAAAATATTTGATAACATTTAACTCAATATATCTTCTAAAAATCGGATAATTCGATGGTAAATAATTTGTGATATTAATTGAGATTGAATCAGAAATATATAAGCAAAAATACATTTCCTTTTAGCGTTGTATTATAATCTCTAATACAACTTAACCTTCTTTCATATCATTTTAAAAATTTGATGATAAGTGCAAATTAACTTAGAAAGTCATAAAATGTTAACCCTTTGACATTATTGACAGTTATTTATTAGAAATGGAATTAAATGAAGGGTACAAAATGAATATTAAATCTCAAGGTTTTACGTATGTAAAAATTTTATAAGACTAAAAAAACAATAACAAACAAACAATATCAATTTAATTGATTTCTCGTAAGTTATAAAATTCTACTATAAAAAGTTAAACATCCCGAATGTATTATAAAATATGTGTCTGTAATATCTTATATTACATCAATAATATATAGATAAATAGATACTTATAATAGAAGTTAATATATTAGATACAGATAATGTAGTAGACGAAAAATAAACCTATTGTGCTCTTTAATGCGTAAGAATAATTATAAAATATGTATATCATTTAATACGTTCGTATATAAATATACCATAATAGATTAAATTGAAAGAAAATATAATTGAATTGTCGGAATAAATTGTCATTGAAAATATATTGTTTTTATTGGGGTATCGCTCAATTAAGACTTAGAAAAATATAATATGTGAAATATGAATTCAATACAATAAACAATAGGTTAGCAATGCAATTGCAATTATGTATGTAGATAATTAACTATGTTTGCACGTGTATGAGTGCATACTTGACAAATAGATCAAAAGATATACTTATTTTAAGTAATGGTGGGATTTGTTCAAGTAAACCCCAATCCCACCATTTTATCGAATAATTAATTGTATATGCTTATAAATTGACACAAGAAATTCATTTATATAGTTTTAATTATTTTTGGAATAGTTTACTACTAATTGCAATCAGACATTATTTTGAAACTAAATATTGAACGACTAATTCTGCATTTTTGATCTGTTACTAAAGTGATTTGTAAACTAACATCGTATTGAATTCATAATATTAAATATTTAAGTGTGAAGCTATTCTCAGCATTGTTCACAATCCTAGAAATTTCACCAAATAATTTTAAATACTGTCATTAACTACACTTTAAATGTATGGAAAGGTGCAACCAAATTTTCATTTAAGAAAATGTTATTTGCTTTCAAGTAAATTTTTAAAAAATTAAGGAATTTTATTTTTATGTTATTCTCTTTTATAAAAAGTTTTTCTCTTTTGTTTTACATATGTCCTAGTCTCATTTACAAAGCTTAATTGAAAGCTTTTTAAGATTCTAAATTGTTTTCAGAAGTTTTGTGTAAAAAGATATTTCTGTATATTTTGGAGCAAACTCTTTTTTCCTTTTTGTTACAAGTAAGTTTATATTATATTTTCTTTTGTCTTATGCAAGATAAAAAATCTATGCTCCACTTTGTGTATCTTTCTTCCTTTTTTACTCATCTCTCGGATAAAAGTTTTCCACGACATTCATTTAATGCTTTTCTCAAATAACTTTTTATCATTTCATATGATTCCTACGTGTAATATTTAGTGCATCGGAAAAAAACTGAGATTATTTATATATGTTACCTGAAAATATCAAAAAATCTGTACAATGTTTACTTTTTACTTATTGTAGGAAACAGATATATTGGTATATACTTGTTAAATACTTTAGCACCTCAATAAATATTTAGAAAACGAAAGACAGAAGCAAAATTTTTTCATCCCTTTTTAAATGAACTTACAGTGTATTCAAAAGAATTGCAAATATTTAAGAAGGAATGAAGAGAAATGTGCGTTGTATACACACACACACACACATATATATATATATATATATATATATATATATATATATATATATATATATATATATATATATATATATATATATATATATATATATATATATATATATATATATAGATATGCATATATATATGCAAAAGTTTCAGTACAAATATTTATTTTTCAGAGGAGCAGTCTAGACAAAATAATGATAATCACAAAATTATTGAAAAAATAAAAGTAAGTAAAGGAACAAAAAGTTGAAAGTAAATTGAAGAATATTTGCCCAAAACTACTTCATAAACATGAAGAAAATTTCTGGAAATAGGAAAATATACGAAACTTTTCTTTGTAGTCAAAAATAAATAAAAATAAATATCATTTAACTTTATGAAGATAATTGATTAAATGGCTATATTTTTTCTAAGAAAAACTATTCAAAAAATAACAAGGAGTAAATGTTATCGTCATATATACAAATTATAACCACTTAATTTCTTTGTTAAACTTAATTTAAAAATTAATTCGTTAGAAATAAATTCTTTAATTTACTGCATGCGTATTTTAATTTTTTTCTTGTGAGTGCAGTTGTTGGAAAACAAAAAATTGAAATAACTGTGAATAAAATTATTACTGAAGTACTTTTAATATAAACTAATGTTTAATCGTACAGTAAAGTTGCGAATGACAAGAATTATTTTAATTTCTTGTATTTTTATCGCTAGATATTAGAGTTAATAGCAATTTATAAAATACTAGTAAAATAATTTAATTAAAATTAGAAATTGTAATTAAGATACCAGAAATTAAACACTTATTTTTTAATTAACACAAAAAATAAAATTATTAAAATAATTTTAAGTTCTATCAAATAAAATAATCTAAATAATTTTAAGCTCTATCAAGAATTAAATTTGTAAAAGCTTTAAAGACATATTTTTATTTGTATTAAATTAATAATATCAATAAAACTATCTAGAATGAGATGGGCAGGCCATCTCATGAGAATGAGTTCAGATGGAACACTAATAAAGGTATTCAACACCACCCCTTTCTGTAGTAGACCAAGAGGAAGACCCAAAAAGAGATGGAAGGACTCCCTGGAAGAAGACTTCAACATTCTTAAAGTCAAGAACTGGAGGTCGATTTCTAGAAAAGGGTTGGAATGGCAGAGACTTCTGAAGAAGGCCAAGGCCCACAAAGGGCTGTCGTGCCAATGCTGATGATGATGATTAAATTAATAAATACGTATTCATCCATTATAACTTAACAAAGTGACCAAAATATTCAAAATTAATTTTTATTTTTCAACTGTTATTTACAGACATAGACGGTGAATTGAAAAATATTTTGAGTTCAACTTATTTTTAACCTGAGAATAATTAACTTTCAAATTAGAAAAGACTTTTTTTATTAAAAATGCAGCATAAAACATTAAACAATTTCTATAAGATGTAGAACAGTAAACAATTTCTGTAAATTTTTGAGTTAATTCCCTTTATGCTCTTTATTAAAATACGTTTTTTTCAGATAAGCTTGAAATATTAATATACATTCGAGACGAGTAATATAATTGGCTCAATCATAACAGTTCAAAATTTTCTTTAACATTTCAGAAAGTCATCTTAAATTAAATTTAAAAATAAAGTTATATAAAACTGATAGAAAATTATATAGTTTTGAATTTACAGGAAAAAAGGAAGATATATATAATTCCATATTCAAAATTAATACGCAAAGAATTATTTTGAAAATATTTAAAATTAAAGAAATATTTTAAAATTAAAAAAAGTATGTCTAGAACAGTTATCTGAGACTCACAAAATACATTTCATAGAGGAGCCATACATTTTCAATTAAAATTATTGATTAATTCTAAGATAGAGTTAGGCATCATTTGATCAAGAATCAATTATCAAATTTTGTGATTTTCAAACTCTCCTTTGTAAATATGATGGTTAAATATAACTATTTGCTTAAGTACCACAGAACCAACATTCAGTATACGCAGATTTTATAATTTTTATGCTGCTATTTTCACAGTGGTATTTTGGGATATATATACTACTAATACATAACTTCATGTTTTGTTTTATTTGCATTCATTATAGAATAAAATTTTCAGTTAAAATGATTCTCAAAGAATGCATTGAGATGATCATTTATGACTTAAGACGAAATATTCTTGAATTAGACAAAAAATTGAAATTTAATATGAAAAGTATTTATTATTGTGCTAAAAATTAAAGTGGATATTATTTACATGGTTTGTTGATAATGTATTGATTTCTCTTATTATATAATGAATTAATCGACAAATTAAGGATTGTTTGTTAAAATATAATATATATGAAACAGAAAAATATATGTCATTATGGAGTCAAGAAAAATCTTAAGAATATTACTACAGAACTCTCTTAAATTATAAAGAACAAACCTGTGTATTTATGATAATAAGAAAATAAGTTATTAAATCCCGTATTTCGGATTTACGTCAATGTTTTACGATGAAAGTAGTTTTTTTATCACTACTCACATTCTGGTATATTTTGAGTATTTTATTACAATAAGAGAGATATATTAGAATATCACAGAACAATTCACTTTTCTCATTTAAAAATTTGATTTTTAGCTTGAAAATATATGGTGAATTGATATACAGCCGTAGACTTCAAGAAGTTAGAGCACCCGTTGTATTTTTGCCTTTCAAGGTGATTTTTTCGCTAGGAGCTTTTATTGTGAAAGGATTCCAGTGTCACAAGAGAGAAAACCCAAAATATTTCCCAAACGCCCAATACGGAAGATGTGGATTCTTTCTGCATTCATTTCAGAAACACAATAAACATCTTTCTGTTCAAGAATAACTGAGATTAAACTCAAGACCCCAAGTATTGTGGAGAAAAGTCTTACAAAAATGCGAGAATAAACCTCAGGATTTTATTTAAAAAACTAATTACAAAATAATCTAAAATTTAAAACTGTTATTGCAGCAATATTCTTTATACTTTAACAAGAATAAAATTTCAAGTTAGTTTTAGTATAGAGAAAATGTTAAAAAATGTAAAAGTAATGAATTTTGTTCCACTATATATATATAATGGAAATCTTAGGCAATATATGAAAAATCAAAGTAAAAATAATCAGACTATAGTTTAATGAACTTTGATTTTATGTGAAGTTTTTATTAAAGAGTGTAACAAGTAGAAAAAAATTGCGCTTTGCTCTCTACAATTTTCAAATTTTTGAAAGCCTTATTTTATTTTTATTTATTATTTAAAAAAATTTCATTTATTTTGTAACCATTTAATTTAGGTTTTATATTAAGGAATCCATTTACGAAACTATATAAAATTGGGAAAACGCAATAAAAAACTGCTTATAATTTATTTTTTAAAAATTTGCACTATTCTAATTTTACTTTTTGTTAATTTAATTTAATATGATTGTTTTCACTATTCTTTCTAGTTGTGGGAGAAATTATCCAATTCTTATATTTTTTACTCAGCCGTGTGACATCTACATTGTGTCAACGATGTTTACGACTGGTCCCATTTATTTGACACAGAAGAATGAACCTAAGGGAGTAGAGAGTTTCTACTTAGCTCCGAGTGATCCCATTTGTCATTTGTTTCGGACTTTATTCAAGTCAAGAAAGTACCGTTTAGATTAACTCTATTCTTCTTTGCAAGGTTTATTTACCACGCTTATTTTTGTGTCAATTCAATTAAAATTAAACAGAAATACATTGGTTAACTAATTTCAGTTTTTAATTTCCAGTTCATTTTATATCTCTATGTATTGTATAGAAATGTTTAATCTTATTGCCTTAATGCAATTTAGTGTATTCATGTAGAAAATAAAATATTTTAATATGTCATTAAAATAAGCATAAAATTATAAATTATTCATAATAATTTTTACTGTAGTGTTATATAGCTTTTATCTTTATTATATTTTCAAGAACCAACTTAAGTTTTAGACTTTTAGCAAAAAGGACTGTGCTTGCTATTGCATTTTTGCAACAAGATGAAATACTTTCAAAAACAAATACTAAATAATTAGATGAATATTAAATATACTTCTGTGACATCTGCGTTAACCAAATTATATTCATCTCGATAATTTATAGCTTCAATTAAAATATTCAACACGCTTTTTCATAAGCACTATTCTGAATAGTAACAAATTACTAGTTAATGAATTTCTTCATTTTTATATGATAAGTATACTTCGATACCAATTTTAGTATTAAAGCGGACCAATAAGACCATTTAATGTTTCTCATTTAATGTTGTCATTTAATGTAATTATTCTTAAATAACAAGCTAAATGTTTATTATTTAAGAATCCAATATGTTAGATAACTTAATATATTTTTTAAATATGTTATTTTAACATGCTACAAACTGCCACGCCTGTATGGTGGTTATAACCCTCGGCTTTCAACGAGTGGGCTCGAGTTCGAGTCCCGAATAAGGACATTTTTAAAATAGGAGAAAAAATCGGACTTTCTGCTTGTAATACATCCCCGTTTCGAAACAAGCAGCGTACACCCTATTCCTGCCTGGAGTCCTAGTTAATAAACACTCATTGCTTTCCTTGTTTATCCTTTCACATGCTCACAACGTGGTGACAGACGACAAGAAAACATATTAAATGCACTGTAATTAACTAATTGCGAAAAAAAAATTCAAATGAAAATTTATGAACACAAATCTTACGCTGATCAATTTTAAATTAGTAATAAGCTATATATATATATATATATATATATATATATATATATATATATATATATATATATATATAGACTTTATATAAATATTTAATTCCAAAACATCTTGGCAGATTCTTTTTTAAAATTATTAAATAACTTTTAATTTATATAGAGATAGAGTCCTGTAATCTTACTGCCTCTGAGTAGCAATTGCTAAAAAAAGCAATGTATTGATTATAGTTTAATGGTATCTGTGAGATAGAAACAAATTGGGGCTTATGTAAAAAAAATTAAATTATGTTAAAAAAGAGAAATTGAATACCTTTAATACTTCTTCATTGCAGGAATTTATTTCAAAATAAAATTATTATCAGCAAAAATATATGGGAGAAAAAAGTTACGAATATATGCTTGATATCGTTTGCTGAGAATTAGTATAAACATGACAGCACTCAATATCTCATATCGGCTTATAAATGTGTTTCAATTTTAGAGCTGTATATATCATTTAACGTTTCTGTTCAAATAGTTTAAGAGAATTATAATTTCAGAAAGTTGATAAAAGATACCTGTTAAAATAGATAAATAAATAATAAAAAAGTAAATTTATTAAAAAGGTTTTCTTTTTATATTTGCATAGAGTTATCAAAATTATTAAAATATATATAATAAAAATTCAAAACACGAAGTATTATATTGATATTAAAGTTATTCTGTATTTCTTTTCTTTCCCAAATTTATTATTTTATAGCTTGGTTAAGAAAGTCTTTAAGTCTTAATTTTGGAAAATAAAAAAAGAAACTTTTGGAAACTTAACAAAATAATCCCATTAAAACAGCTCTGACAAAACATTAAAAATGCCCTTTTTTCTTCAAAATCATGTTTTTTTTTCTTCGCTGACAGTATAATTCTTTTGTTGTCTTAACAAGTTAACACAAAACAAATTCTTTATAAATTGCCACAACAATTCCTCCAAAAAATGTTAAGGGAAACAACATTAATTCTCTTGGCAAATATAAACTAGAGATTTATAATAAGAATTTAATATTTTTGATTTTTTAGAAACAGTACAGATTTATAGTGTCTTTTGGTAAGATATATGTTAAGTTGATATAAAATAAGTATGGTATAGATAAATTGCTTGCTTGTGGCAGGTTTTATTTTCTTATTTTTGAACTAAATTTATAAGAATAGTCTATTTAGGAAAATATGTTGAATTTGCTTTAAATTTTAAATAAAATACAAGTTTTAAGGGATATTAGTTCAAATTCTTTGTGCAAAATGTTTTAGTGTTGCAATTATGCCATATTTATATTCAGTAAAATTAATTATTAATACTGCCGACCAACTTGTCTAGTGGTCAGCGTGCCTGACTACTGATAAGGAGGTCCTGGGTTCGAATCCAGGTTCGGGCATGGATGTACTTTCTCTCTCTATCTATCCTGTCTTTATCCTTTCCTTGTATGAATGAGATGTGAATGGTTGCCCTATAAACGGGTCCCTATGGCATGCGTGTACTGAGGAAGTCGGACTCCACACCAAAATATGGTTCAGTTGGAAAAGTGGAGCTGCGCACCCTATGTTGCCAGCCTAGCTGGCACACGACAATGAATGAATGAATGAATTATTAATGCTAGGAATGAATAATATTTATTGTAAAGTTATATGTTTTATAATGATTTTATATGATTGATTTTATAAATGATTTTATAAAATTGATAATTTTGTAAAATTTGGCATTTGTTTCCTAATGATTTAAATTTTAATCTAAAGAAGGAAGCATTTCGATTACTAATTCAACTCATACTATCTTTTGTTGCTGAACACCAATTTATCCATTTTGCAAGAAAAATTAGAATTAAATTTAATATAACTTCGGGATTTAGGACTATCAAAATTTTAGATATGTGAAGCTTCATTGAAAACACATTCAAATCATAATTTTATTTTAAATATTTCACAAAAATGTTTAATGGCATAATGAAATTTTTAGATTCTACATTTTTTTGATTTTATATCAAATTATGTATATCTATATAAAACTGCAGATGAGAGTCATAAGAATTAAACAGTGTTTTGTTTATTATATTAATTAAAAGCTTAAAGAAATATTTTACAGTTTTCTGTTTTAGAAATCAAGAAATATTATATCTTAAGATTCACAAACATTTCTGTATTATTAAAAAAAAAAAAAAACTTTGTCTTCTACTTCCAAATTGCTTCATTTTTCTGTAGAAAACTCTATTTTTGTAACATAAAAATCAATATCTCAGTAAAAGCTTCATCATAAATTTTTTCTTTTAAAATAATTGTTTGAAATTTTTTATTATAAAGAAACAAAGGTGTGCAGCTATTTTATCTGAATAATAGAAGCTTTTCAAGCAACTATAAAAATTTCTTATATATTTAGTTTAGTCTATTTATCTAATTATAAGTGTAAACTTAATTACTTTTAAAATATTACATATCGTGTTCTAGAACAAACAAAATTTCTCTCATGCGTTTATATCTATACCTTTCCAGATAATATATCTAAATATATGTCTTCTTCAAATAGTGTCAAATTTCTTGAATATTTTTCAAATCTTTAAATGTATTGTACCAACTAGTTCTTTGCTTCATTTACAGTTTAAGAATAGTAATTATTATCGCATTATATACACTTATCTATAAATAAAATATAATTAGAGAAATAACATACTACATACTAACATGTTAATTAAAATTATTGTCATATTAAAAAAATTCGAATCAATTAATTGAACATTTTTCATGATATTTAACTAGTAGAAAAATAAAATAACTCATTGGAGAATTAACAAAATATATTTTTATTAATCTCGTTTAATTCTGACTTAAACTATCTAACTAAGCTAATCTAAAGGAGCATTATTAATGCAGCATTTAGAACTTCTGCAATTAAAGTCTAAAATGTAATCAATAACCATAAAGCCTTTTGTTCTTTTGCTACTTCTCCAATCTGTTACATTAAGCAAACCAGAGTATATAGCAATTGAGATTACCTTATTTAATGACATTAAGGTCTTAAACATTTAAGTAATTTCCTTTCTTTAAACAAAACTTAGAAAAATAATACCTTAAAATATTTTCATAATTTTTATGCAGTTTTCAAAGCTGTTTAGGACCAAACATCTATCCTTAAATGCTCTATTAAGTTTTGTGACTAATAAAGTATTTAAGAATAGATATGAAATTATTTTAAGTCATTGCAAATAATGGTGCGCTACATTTTCTGAATCTGGCAGAGCAATACCTCATTTAAAAAAAGCTCTTGAAAGGCAATAAAATCAGCAACAGATGTATCGGATTACATAAGTTCACTTTTTTCTTATATAACTAACAGAAATGATCATACATCAAAATAAGCGGTGCTGTAACCCATATCTCAAAAAGATGAAACAGTATATACGGGATTGAAATTTTGTCGAAACCAACTTAAATAAACTGAAATACTGAAAAACATAGCACACATTTGACGTAGTTTTCTATTATTATTGAATAATAATTGTTGTGTTATATATATATATATATATATATATATATATATATATATATATATATATATATATATATATATATATATATATATATATATATATATATATATATATATATATATATATATATATATATGTATGTATATATTTATTTATATATATATATACTAAGCTACAAATTTCAATTCCTCCATTTAACTTAGTATACCAGTTGTATACAAATTCAATATCTAATTTCAAATATACTTAAACTTTCATTCACTAATAATAACTTTTTAAATTTTCGAGCAGCTTTTTCTTGTGTTATCTAGAAACTACTATTTTTATGGGTCCAAGTTTGCACATGAGGATAAAATTCCTATGTTATGAAAAAGTAAATACTATCTTAAAAACCAGAATGTTAATTTTAGAGAAAAGAAAACAAAAACTTAGCTCAACAAAAACATTCCAAAAAAAGTAAAAAAAAAAAATTCAAAACAATAAAATTTGACTTATTTATTTTACTCATTTTACTATTTAATCATATTTTAGAGAACACTTTCTCTAAAATTATATATAGTACAATTCTAAATGTTTCTCATCTTCTATCACATAGCTATAAAATGTATCTGTTATATTTCTTTTAATGTCTAAGATAGTAACATGAGTTACTTGTTTCATTAAATAAGCACAGACGTTATCGATAAGTAACATTCATCTTGACTTAAATAAGACATGCCAGATCTCATATTAGCTAAACAGTCAAGAAAGATATTCATCTAATGTTTAGATACTATGTCTTACCTGTTAGTTCTTAGAATTTATACATTCGGAAGGAAATAAAATTACTCGTTATATACAATGAGTTGCTGCAGCTCTTTTGATCTTTGTGTGCTTCAATGAAACTCAATTATTTTCAGCAACAACTATAAATAAGAGAATACTGATTTTGTATTCAGAATAAAATAATGAATTCAATTTTTTTAGCTGGTGAAAACTAAACTGCTTAAATGTTTTGATGATAAAATAAATAACTTGTTTGAAGTTTTTGCAAACAGATTAATTCTTTAATTTTATGCATTAGAAAACACAATGTATATAATGTCATATTTTTTTTTGTTCAATTTTAGTACTGGTTGTAAACATGTGAATTTTATATTAATAGTTTTTATTAAGTTTTAATTTAATTATTCCTGCTTTTTACTAATTATATTACTTCAGAAAGATTCTTTTATTTTGATGTTTTCCAATTAACTTAGTTCTTAAATAAAATTTTCGAATAGATAGTTTCTCCAGCTGCAATCTTGAGAATACTTTTTATGTACTTTTATAAAATGTAATAAAAAAGATTCTTAAGAATTTGTCAATTTCCAGTAAATGTGATTTTTTTATAGTATATCTATAAAAAACATACATTTTCTTACCCTGTATAAAAATAACAGAATGCATTTGTGGCATTAAATTGTTATCTTCAAAGGAAAAGAAATTCACGCTCAAAGAAAATGTTGTTTTATTCATTCAATATCTGCTGTCATATGTGCTGTCAAGAGCTCCAATACAACTTATTTTTGCAAGCATTTCCCACAAAACAAAACTAAAAACGAGTTTCAAAAATCAATACTTGAAAAAAATCAAAAGTAGATTTTCGCAGCTAAAATATATTTCATTAGAATGACTAATAAAAATCAAAGATGAAGAACGTTATAAAAATTTAAGCATAAATTTGTCCTAAATTTTGCCAGTATTTGTCAACTGTTCTTTTTGTTGATCAAAAAAATAAATTTTAATTAATTTTAGGTAAGAATTACCGTTTCTGTCCCAAAAAGCAATCTGTGTCCATAAATAGCAATCTATGTCCAAAACATATGGAAAAGAGTGCGTTTGTTGTATTCTGAGAAAATTTTGCAAATCATGAAATTAATTTAGTAATACATTGTTTGTCTCACTTTCAACTAAGCAAATACATTCACTTCTATAATTATTTCAAATTTATTATAATTAAAGTGTGATGAAATTTAAAAAATCCGAATAAAAGTGTCATACGTATCAAATATTTAAACATATGAAAATTCTTTGAAAAAAACTCCTAAATATTCTTATCGATAAATCAATAAACACGAGTTAAGACTAAAATATGACTCATCAGTTTTCACTAGAAATACATGTTTTATTTTCTGTTTGAACTTTATGAAATAAATTTTGCTTAAATCACTCGATAGAAATAGCATGTAATAATTAAATTTAAAAAGTAAAAGTTTTTAATCATTTCAGAAGACGAATACATTCACTTTATTTTTTATAAATTGAATAAAATGAAAGAAAAACTTCAAGAAAACTGCAGTAAAAATTGTGAAATAAGCAAATGATGCATGATATTGAAATAAACATGGGTGTTTAGTATTTTCGTATGCAAAATTTACAGATCAAAAAGTTAAGTGTGTAGCTACACATTCTGCATAGATGGTCTTATGAGCACATGGCCTTTATTTCTAAAACAATAGTCCACATTTCTATCGATAGTAAAGCAAAGAGCTGTGAAGGAAATCAGAAAAGCAACTGACAAAATCATACACATGAGCACTGTAACTTTGCATAATAACGTATAAAAATGAAATTAATATTAATTACAAAAAATTAATATAAAAAAATTGCAGTATTAAGAAAAAGTGGAAGAGTGAAGTAATGTTTTGTATTTTGATTCACAATTGTGCAAAATTTTTTCTCTTGTAGTTTCATATAAGTATGATCTTAGCGATTTTACCAAGCTTGCCGCTTCTCCCCTTACTCATATAGAGCTTTTTTCTAAATTTAGGGCAACTACCATGGCTACCTGGATTGTCTCACCTGTGCATCCTTAGTTCCAGGTGAGGTGTCCTGGTGGCTCCTTAGCTCGGGGTTGCAGTTGATGCGATCAAACTGCACTTGCACGTTTTCTTAGCGGCCATCTGCTTTCCATGACTTTCGTAGGTTGTAACAAGCATTTTGAGACTTTCACTAAGTGTTCTTCGGTGCAGGCCTCTCCTGACCACATTTTATCTTGTTTGGGGCTAACCAAGCAAGACCTGATTCGGGATCCCCTTCTGGTGCTTGACTTTTTTAGGGTGAATGGACTCATGGACCTGATCTAGCTCTACTGATCACGGAGAATGGAAACAACAACAACAAGTATGAACTCCATCATTTTTCTTATAATCTTCATCTTATAATCAAATAAATCTTCATTTAATGTATAACAGATTCAACGGCTATATGTGAATATTTTAAGAAAATAAAAATGTTTTAAGATCTTTTCTTTCAAATCAGGTAAATATGAAACTTTACGTTTGTAAATCCGGTTAAATAAGTTGTTTCACACACACACACACACAGATTAAATTAAATAAAAATGAGATAACTTGATAGAAAAGGCTAAAATGCTTTAAGACTTAATATCTGCCCTTTTCGGAAAAGTTTACCGCGATAAATTTTCCATATAGGTAAAGTGAAATTTATTTCAGCTGTCTTGCATAACAATTGTAATCTATGAAGACTGATTGGCTCTGTTGAAGATATTGAATTAAATTGCTCCTTAGCATGTTTATATAACTTAATCTTTGTTCCATATTTCAGATTATTTGAACAAGTAAAAATTAGTTATGAACAATGGCATAAAGCCGCATTCTTATTTATGTATGTTATGTTAATATGTATTTATGCAATAGTATCTTTAAATACTTGAAAAATATTCCTTTCCTTCAAAATTTTAAGTTACATTTACTTACAATACTATGCGAATAGAAATCTATTTTAAAAATCTGCATAATCTGACTAGTTTAAGAGCCATATCACGCCATCTAAACAATGAATATTGAAGTAAACATTCTTTTTCACGTTTTTATTATTAAACAGGAATTTATGACAAGGAGTGGTTAGTTTTCAAATGTTTAGTAAATCATTATTTTTGCTCAAATATCTGACACTTCTAGGCATACTTTAATCCCATAAAGTGTCAGATATATTACAATTTTCATTCACATGCAATTTTGTTTTCTACATTCTTTTAAAAGTAAATTCTTGATTTGTTAGTTTGGAGATTCATGCAAATTTGCTGCCAAATATTTGTTGATCTTTGAAGCACCAGTTCAGTTTTTGTAGATTTTTTCTATTAGACATATTCTTAAAGATATTTTGAAAACTAAAATACTTTGAATGCTACAAAAATATAAAATGGTAAAATAGTTCAACACTGTCTCTAAATAAATAGATTAAGATTCATTATTTCTAATTAAATAACCAATAAAATTATTTTTCCTCTCTGAAAAAATAAAATTTTTCGAGTTTGATATTATGCAAACTGCATATATTTAAGATCCACTTTTATGAAAATAAAAAATATATATTTTTTAATAGAAGTAAAAATTATACATTCTATAGGTCATGTTTACATATATTTCGTTGCTATTCAACCAACAGATGACATATTAAGTTCAGACGTCATGTGTACTATATTCCATTTTAAGTTTAATTTGGATTTCCCTATATCCTATCCTTTTGTATTTTCTGATAAGAAAATTAATTATCAACAAAAATCAGATATTTTCTTTGGTATAAAATCAATAATATGAACATAAGTTTAAATTCAATTTAAATGAATATTGCTTGCCTTAATGTTTTGTTTTATTTATGATTAAATATTTATGATAAACATCACATAAGAACCTCATAAGAAAATTGCAATTCATGAAAATTGTTTATTTAATATGAATGTAGTTATTCACACAGGCATATGAATGCTTTTATTTCTATGACTTCGATAAACTGATTGTGATTAAAATACAAAAAATTTCTTTATTTTAATACTTCATTTAAAAGAAATAAATTCATCATATATTCTTCTCGATTATATATATGCTTCTAAAACTTGTTATATGTAGGTTTTACGATAAAAATAAGTGCAAATTTATTTCTGAATGCAATAAATTTATTAAAAAATGATTTTATTAAAAAGAGCATTATTTTCAAAATAGTTTATTTAATACTATAACAACTTTTATAACGATATTGTTAGATTATTTTATTGAATATTTTACACTGTATTTTTAAAGTAATGGAAGGAAAATTATTTTATCAAAAAGGAAGAAACATAAAATTTATATTTTCCCATAAATTTAATTTACTGCTAGTTCTTTTATTAAATTTATAGAATTTACTGCTGGTTCTTTTTATTTTTTTACTTTTATTTATAAACGTATCAGTTAAACCATTTTGTAGTTTAATATGTTCCGTAGCCATTTAAAAAGAGAAGATCTTAAGAAATTATAAAGCATATATTTAGATATACACCCCAATGCTTATGCAGAACGCTCTTCTCAACAACATAATAATTTTGAGCGAATACGAAATTGGAAAATAATTTTTTTTTATATTTTATCCAATATAAATATTTTAAACCGTTGTATCTCTGTTAGAAGCGTTATTTAATAACATAAAAACGCAATTTATTTTACTAATATAAAAAAAATAATATTACTTTTTTTTCTTTCTAGGAAGTTTTAATTCCCTATTTCAAATTAATTTTATCTTAACAAATAAAACTGACACAAAATAATTTATACATTATTTCTTGGATCATTGTAAGGATTATAGAATGCATGAGGTTCCTTTATTTATTACTTTAAAGTTACTTATGAATAAAAAGAATAAAAGCTAATTTCAGTTTTTATTTTCGGTAAAATCTTGCTTATCATGAGCTAAAGTTTCTTTTGATGATTCAAAAATATACTAATAATTTTTTGAATATTATCAAATAAATTTTTCCAAATTTTTCAAGTTATGAGTAAAATGAAAAGAAATTTAGAATATTGAGTTCTTAGCAACCTTTATAATGACAATGAAAGTTTTTAGTACAGAATACAGAAATTTTATTATGTTTCAGGCAAAATATTTTTTCAAGATCCTAAAAATAAATGTTTACAGATTAAAAGTTCTAGCACGTGTTATTAAGAATATTTTTTTTATAACTCATGATGTTTCTAATTTTTTGTTTATGAAATGGACTTTATTTTCCATTATATTCATTATATCAGTGTAAAATACAGCAAATTAAATATCATGTACCCGCTATTATAAAAGAAGAATATACAGTACCAACTAAGAAATGTTTGTTTGACTGTTTCTTATCAGTAATTTAAGACTTTCATAGAAATTGTTGAAAGCAGAGATTTACCATGTTTTTCTAAATCTTACAAAATATTTTGTTTTTATATAAAATTGTGCTTCTTTTACTTTTATAAATATTTTGATTGGCAACTTTTGATATTGTTATTTAATTCTTTTTACACTTAATATTATTTCTGGTTTAAGAAATATTAAATTGAAATTTTAGAAAAATATCGTAATTTTTTGAAAATATTTTGCTAACTAAGTGTATTTACCACTTTTAAAATTGAAAAACAAATTTAGCAAAGCTATTTGCTAGTGTTGCAACGTAACCACATTGAGTTCGATCATACAATTACATTTCTTCAAGTTTAATGTAAGAATAACATACTATATATGAAAACAAATATTACTAGGTTTTGTTTTATAATAAGAAATAAATGTAATTTACTATAAAAAGTTTAATTACATGTCATTTTCATGCAAGAATTCATTTAATTTTACTTTTGTATGAAATGTTAACTCTTTCTACTTTCGAGGTAATTCTTTGATTATTTTTTAAGAATTATATGTTCATGCTGTTTAATATTAAAGTGTGTCAATTTATTTTATATTAAATGTTAAATACTGGTTTTATTACAATTTATTCACTGAAGAAAATGATTACTGAAATTTTAAGTTCATTTTTTTATTTTTAATCGCGAATACCAGAAATTTGCAAAATAGTTAATTAAATAGAAATAAGTTCATCAACATTTATATTATGATCATTTAAACTGACTGTTAATTGAATGTTTCATTAAAGAACTCTTCTTGACCTAAAGTTCATGTCGGTTAAGATGCTAATTGGAAAGAGAATCGGAACTAGAGTAATTGGCCAGAAGCGTGTAAGTTTTGCTGAAAATCCAGATAATGCGATTACAAGGGGTTATTTAAATTTTAAGAGAAAGAATTATTTTTGTTGCATATAAGAGTTAACCTTAAAACGTAAAATTGAATTCTTGATTAATTGCAAAAATAAAGTCATAAAACTGTATTGCATATTAAATTTATGTTAGTAATTCAGTTCTTTAGGAAATATTTTAGTAAATTTTTTAGAATAATTGACTAAAAGAGCAGAAATTTGATTAATTCACAAGCATTAATCGCAAGAACATTTTTATAAATAAATCATTTCTGTGTATTAAAAACATTTAAGTTACACTCAAAAGTTTAAATGACAAAAAATTAATTTCTTAAATTTACATTCCTTAAAATATAAGGGATGTATTCTTAAAAATAATGGTGCAGCATAATAAACTTATAATTTTGAGTCATCTCAAAACATTATCAGATTAATTCATAATTGAGTTTAAAAGTAGCGAATATACCAATAATTTATACATTTTAATCCATTTTATTTGATACCATATAAGTATCTAGCTTTATGTGAAAAAATTTATGAAAACTATATAAATCACAAAAATTTTTTTCAGAAACATATTATGGAAATAATATCGGATGAAACGTGTAACAAATCAACTGAGAAACACAATATATGTACCACAAAATATACACTACTCATAACTTTTCTTTATTTTATTTCAGACAGTCCATAAATACATAAGCTTAAAATAGTCTTTTTACAAATTTAGTATAAGAACATATGTATTTAAAGCAAATTTATATGTAATATATAATTATAGTAAGTAAAGATAAAAATTTATACACTCATAAATATTTTATATTGTGATATGACTCTGATATATAAATATATTATAAATATTTTGTTTTATTATATAATGATTTTCGTTTAATTCTTATATAAATAAGTTAACTTCAATATATTTTTAAAGTTCAATATATTTTATTGCATATAATCTATTTTATGGTAAATATTTCAAATAGTTTGTATTCGTGGAAAGTTCTTAACCTTATTTATTTATGTCTTAACCTTATAGGTATATGTAAGAAAAGGTTAATAGATAGAAAACAATTAATGAATAAATTTGTTTGCATGAAATTTGAACTTGTTTTAATATTAATGTTTTAACTTTGAACTTGCTTTAAATATAATATTTAAGATGTTATAAAACCAAAATTAGTTAACTTTTTTCCATTATCTTATGAAATTTATTAAATATTATTCTTGTCCCACTAACTTCTTTAAAATATTTATGGGCTAACAAAGTTTATTTTATTATGAAAATTTCATACCCAAATTAAAATGAGCATGTTGTTGAATAAGTGTTGAGTAAAATAGGAAAATTTTTGACAAAATTATATTAAAACTTATTATTTTCTTAAAAAATAATGTACGAAAGAATAAAAAAAATTGTATTAAATGACCATATGGAAAAACAAAGGGAATTCAATATTTACATTAGAATTATTATTGCATTCACAAAAGCAGTAATAAAATGTTACTTTTCTTTTTGGTGGACTTGTAAGTCCCCCACCAAAAAGAAAACAATTAATAAATTAATCCTCAATAACCAAAAGTTAATAAAATATAGCAGTCTCATGCATAATTTTGTGCAAATTATCTCACATTATATTCTCTTCACTCAAAAAAGAAAGTCTTTAAAGAATAATAAATGTAAGCAACTATGTTATGAGAGAAATTTTAATCAAAATGAAAAATGAAATTATCATAAAGTATTGCAAACACATTCAATTCTCTCTGATTCATTTTCCCTGCTAAATTAAAGGGTATCATTTTATGCTTCAATTTTCCGAAATAAAATTCTAAGAAAAATAAAGGTGAAAATATTTTATTTAGAAAAACGTTGGAATAAGCAAAAATTAACTACAAATTATTCTTCAGCTCTAACAAAAATATTTAACAATGTATTCGTTCTTACATAAGTACTTATTTTATTCTTTATAGACTTTTAAACAGATTGTTTAAAATTTTGTTTAAAGAACTGTATTTTTGCTTTCTATAATGTAAAGAAATATGAGATCAATATATTTGTTCATATGTGCTTTTGTATAGATTATCAATTAAAGTGAGGAATCTGAAAAGTTTTGCATATAGAAAAATTTTCTCAAAATTTATCTCTATTCTTTTATTTTGCTATGAATATAATATAACTGTAGATTACATTTCAATTTAAAATATTAACTAGAATAACTATATTTACTCCGAAATATAGGAAAAAGAACCTTATCATTTTTAAGATAGCTAAAACTAATGAATATTATATAGCAAAGTGTTGCATCTTCCTATAATTCACTAAAATTAAAATTTGATTTACTGTAGTCATTTTGTAAAGTGTATTTCAAAACATAAAATATTTATAAACTAATTTACTTTATACTCGTGTGTATATCACACTCATTTAAATAATATGTCAATAAAAACTTAGGAATGATATTTTAATCTGATAACTATTGTGCTAAATTATTATAATAATCTATTTTATTTAATTACTAACCCTTAGCAGTGAGGTTTGAAATATGTTATAATCAACTAATTAAGCTTAAGTAGGCCGATATTTTATAATTATAACTTTAATTGCTTAGAAATGCTTGCGAATAACTTTCATTATATTTATAATTTAAAATGTAATTAATTTTCGTTTAACTTTGAATCACATTAAAAATTTGCTTAGTTAATTAAATTTTGTAAAAAAATTCCTCTAATAGTTTTAACGTGTATCTTAATAATTTAATACTCACTCATTCTTTTGTAAATTAGAAAAGTAAATTGCAATAATAGAATAATTAAATATAATTTTAACAAGACATTGAATATCTGAAAATTAAATTTGTAAGCAAAATATATAAATATTTAAAAAAGTAGTTTTCTGAATTCATCTCTTTAAAAACTAACAAATTAGTTATTATAATTAATTTTTACAAATCAACATGTTAATTTAGTTTGTAAAACAAACATAAAATAAAAAAAAACGATTAACATTTACCTCATTAAAATATATATATTATTAGATTTAATTGACGCACAAAAACACCTTTTTTCTCAGCATTCTATTGTCCTATTAGGATATTAAAAAGTTGTAGGTTTGGTAAAAAAGGTATTAAACTACACATGAAAAAGCAATATTTGAGTTAATTTCCAAAGTAAACATTTTCCTCAATATTAGAAGAAAATGTTTGCTTTGGAAATTAACTCTGTGTACAATTTCTAATTATCATTTTTGATAATGCACAAATTAATTATTCAACCTTTCAATAGCTATTCTTTTTTTTTAGCTATTCTTTTTTAGTCACACTATGTGTACGTCTCATTTTTAACCAAATATTTAAATTGTTAACTAGATTTTTTTGTGTTTTCATTATTTTATATGAAATTAAAAATCAAGAATTCAATATTTTTTAATCTTTAAATTTATAAGTATGTATCTATTATTTTATTAGTTGCTTCTGAACATTCTTGCATATTAGACAACAATTAACGAGCTAATTTTTCATGTTTATGGTATAAGTTTCCACTGTACAGAAATACCTTGCGGATAGTAATTAATGTGTGCAATCATTGCTTTCCGTTTGTTTTTAATTGATTTAAATTTAAAATCTGTAAAAATTTCATGATTACTTTGTTTTGTTTTTCTTAACTATCAATTAATATGACTTTAATCTAAAATAATGGGAAATTAAATTTTTGTAAATTATAGTTTTTTACATATTATTTTTTAATTTTCATAAATTAAGTAGATTTTTCAATTCACGTAGTTCACATACATGTTCAAATTTAACAAATTAAAACATTATTTTGTAAACTTATTTGTTTCACATTGTACTCTCTTTTAATTTCATTTCGCAAAAATTTAAAAACAAAGTAGAAACAATTTTATTCATCAATACAAACGAAAATATTTTTTTAATGTCAAGACAGAAGAATGAAATCCTCAAATTTCATTGGATTTTCTAATTTAATAAACTTTTTTCATATTTTGTTACATTCTACATTTTTCTATAATTTTTAAATTTTTGCTTATTTGCTTATGAAAAGTGGTTACTGAAAGATGATAACATTTATAGATAGTTTTCATTTAATCTTTACGAGAATGTCATAATTTTATCAAAAGTTGATTTTTGTAAAATTTTGATGAAAAGTTTTCAAAAACTATTTAAATAATAATTCAGAAGCCCCGACTCTTACCTTTATCAAGACATTATACGAAATCTCTGCAATCAGGAAGAATTTTAACAATATTAAATGGCAAATCCCTCCAATAAGAAAATGGTATACTAGAACTACCCCTGATAATTCTCTAGGCCTCACTTATGATCGAAAATGTCAAACTGTTCTTTCCAGATCTCGCAGTGGCCACTTGAGGGCGACTTTGTTTTATAGGGTTAGAAAATTTATCCAACATGCAATAAGTACGGTTTAGAGAACGCATCCCCGGAACATTTTGGACTGTCTTAACTGTCCCACGACAACTTAATAAAAAATCCTTTAATGATTTTTGACTTCATAGTCTCATGGACCTTGTCTAGCAGTCGCTAGACATGGAGGATATGAAACAACAACAAATATTTTTAATTCGAGTCATCTCATGTACGTTTGTTTGAACACTAACATTCTATTTTCTGTTATTTCCAATCGGATTTATATTCCAATAAATCTGACATTGTTTTAGGTTCATTCTCGTTTTGAATCAAATGATAATACCTATTGAATATGTTAAATTTAAAAGAGAACAAGAAATTAATATTGTTAATATAGTTCTTAAATCACTTAAAAAACGCAACATGTAAATTCAGATTAGAGAGAATTAAGAATCAATCATTTTGTATTAGTGATAGTTAACCATCTTCATAAGCACAACAGCCTTTTGCAGACCAAGGCTGAATCGCAGATCCTCTTCTATCTGACCTTTTCAGGGGTGATGGCCCGCCATTGGTTGACTCCCAATATCTTGAGGTCCTTTTCAACATCATCTACCCATCTTGTGGGTGGTCGTCCTCTTCTTCTTTTTGCTTCGATGTTCGAGAAGTTCACTTAACTTATGTTAAGCGAACTTCTTAAAAACTTATGCTTTTTCAGTGAACCACCTGTATACAAAATTCTAACATTCCAAGTTCCAATAATCATACCCGATTTCATGCCAAATTGTTTAAGAAGTGTCATTCCGGAAGATTTTCTTTCTTTGAGTTTTCTGAATCAGTCATTTTTTACGAGCCTGAGTGATTAGCCTGCTCTCAACTATCATCCTGGAGGAAGAGTGTGTTAATCTGGCCTTGATGTCTCCCCTTCTACCTGTCCGGCTGTCTACCTGTCCATTCTACCTGTCCATTCTACCTGTCATCGACCAAGCACGTCCCACACATACTATATTGAATTCAAGTCCGAAGAGTATAATGGCTAGTCCATGCGGGTGATATCCTCCGATTGAAGGCATTCGTCTAAAATGTTTGCAAGATGAGGATGAGCATTTTCATCCATAAACAGAAATTCTGCACCCATGCCGACCCAAAACAAACATACATGTTGTTCCTGAATGACAACCCGATAGATGTGGCCTATTGAAACAGTCGTACCGGTAGCTGAAAAGAGCTGACGAGGCAGGTCTCATGCTGGGCTCCGCCTGTTTCTTTTCGCAGTAACTGCCAAATACCGGTCCTCATTTGGCGTTGTAACTCGGAGATGACCTGTGCTGCAACGTCTGCTCACATTACTATCATCTTTGAACCATTTCCAAAGCCTAGAGATGACACTTTGGGCGATTCCAAGCTCCTCGAATAGTTCCAGATGGATACGTCCACATTCCAGACGGCCGATAATTCTTCCACATAAAACATCATCAAAATGCTTCCTTTGTACCATAATTATGCGGTTATTGCTCTGAAAGGGTTTTAAAGCGCTTGTGAACAATTTTACTTCTTTGCAACCATTCCTTATACATCCCTTTCTTACACTCTCATCATTTTGACGTACTATCGGCGCCATCTTGTGATTTCTTGTAATTTGCATAATATTCTTTAAGATGTGTGTGATAATTCTACAGAAAATTTTTATTTTAGATTTCAATTTCTGTGTGATTCTGAGTTATCCTTAATTTATGGACAGGAGTGTACTTGACATTGTTGCAAACTAAACAACAAATATACGCAAGGTACAGGATTTTACCTTTTAGTTTATAAAAAACTTATAATAGTGTCCAGACATCTTCGTTTTTAGATTTCATGGATATTTTTAAAGGAATATATATATATATATATATATATATATATATATATATATATATATATATATATATATATATATATATATATATATATATATATATATATATATAATACTTTTATAGTTTTTTTTGATAACATCTATTTGTAAACTTTATTATATACATGGAATTATAATAGTTTAGTTGTATTTTTCTGTTAATGAAAAAGAATAAAAGAGTAAAAAAGCATCCAATTCGTAGAATTTTTCTTATAAAAAATAATGAAATATTTTGTGAGAATCTTATTGCAATAATAAACTTTTTTGTGATTTTTGAATATTTTGTGAGAATCTTATTGCAATAATAAACTTTTTGTACAAATATTTAGAAAATACGTTCCTATTCTGACAGCATCACAATGTTAACAATTTTCTAATACCAATAAATAATGTAATGTACAAAGTTCAAGGGAGATATTAGTAAGTTTATCGTATTTTGTTTACTTCTTCATACTAAAGTAAGTAAAAAAATATATCAAATACTCAATATCTGTACATATTAATTTTTTATTGGTAGTCTATATCAAAACAAATGACTAGAAATACTGCTACATATCTTACTATTTAAAAGTAGTTTAAGGAAAAGAAAAAAATAATTATGATTGATTTTTTAATTTTACTTCTGACTTGATATCATCGGAAATACTTTGAAAAATCAATAGATTCTTTTCACACACAAATTAAAACAGAAACAAACTAAAAAATGAAAGCAATGCATTGTTTTATGACTAATAATTAAATTTATCGAATGTTTTAATTTTATATGCAATAATTAAAACACTCGATGTCTACCTTTCTTATAAAATAAACTAAAATTAATATTTTTATTAAAATTGTTAAAGCTACAAATAGTTGTCTTATACACAAAAGTTTAGAAATAATGTTTTTGAAACATGCGTATTTTGTGTATATGCATATTGGCCAACAACTGCATCATACAAGAATATCATACAAGGAGATACTAAGGAAGGCCCCTAATCAATGCGTAGTTTAACAAGTATCGCTTTCCTTCCTAAAAGTGCAGCAAAGCCAAGGCAGCACAAAATTAGCTTTATAAATTTTAAAGTCCCTATTCTTAGAAAAACATCAAAATGAATTTACTATCTATTTATTCTTCCACCACATAAAATTTAACAATATGCCTAAGAAAATTATTTTATCAAATGGTTCCTAAAATATTAAATTTTTAAAAAATTCTAGATTGAAACTGCTACTACGCGTAATTATCACTTATGTGTATATTTATTAGTATGTTATAAAAGTTACATGTAAAAATTTATGTCAAAAATGATACATAAAATTAAAAGACAAATTAAAAAACCCCTGCATTTATTATCTTGTTCAATAAAGAAATCATAACTATACTCACTAAGCAGAATGAACATTTTTAAATCACATTCATTATCTCCAGATTTACGCATTTAATTTACATTTGATTTTGCTGTAATAAATAGATTAACTTATTTTGGAGCTTCTCTTGAAATTTTTCTATCTTCATGAACTATATTTCTTCTGTTCTACAAGCTAGTAAGTGGTATTCAAATATCAACATGATTCTCGTTCAAATAGTTAAGTTTAAGTAGGCTTAGAGTTTTACAAAGTTAAACTATAACAGCGTCATTTAGAATAATAAAAAGTGAATGAAAAATAGAAACAATATATACTTTTCTAGTTTTTTCTGGAATGCAATATTCTAATAAATTATGAAATACGATATGATAAAACTTCCTAATTTTGTTTACCAATCAGATGTCTGAAATATTATATTTTCTTGATGCATAAAAAGTAGATTTGTTTTCAATGATTGCTAAATATCCGCAAATTGCTTAGTGATATGTGATTATGCCTTTACTATAAGTTCATTTAAACGCAAATTATAAATTTTAATAAGAGGTACAGGAGTCAAATTTAGTGTTCTTTACATCAAATACAGAATAATAAACGTAAGAAATAAATGAAAACTTTTATGAAAATAAAATTCAATTCTCTATTTGAAATGGAAAATTGAATTTATATTTTTGGAAGTTTCTAGTTTCTAATCTTGAGTTACCACGAAAATCTTCAGATACCTTTATACAAAGAATTTGTGGTGAAAAAATATCTGTCCATCCATTCGTGTCAGGATACTCACTCAGGAAATAAAAATCTAAAACAAGAAAATAAAGTACGAACACATATTTGAACAAAAACAACATTAGTCAATTTTCGAATTCCCTCTTATTTTGGACGTGGACAATAGAAAATTGAAGTATTACTACCGATTAAAATAAAATACTAAATATGTCACTAAAATACATTATGTAAAATACTAAATAAATAACTAAATTGTTAATAAAATATGATTAAACAACAATAGAACTATTTTATGTTCCATATTTTCTTAAAGCAACCTTGCGTTATTGAAAAATGCTAATTTATTCAATCAAATTCTATGTTATATAATTGCAAATAAATCTGGGAAATTAACTTTATAAATAATATCAACATTAGGAATATTTATAGAAATAAGGAGAAATGCGCAAGAATGAAAAAATAGAGATAAAGAAGAAGAATAAAAAGAAAAAGAAAATAATTAAATAGTATTCTGAAAAATTTAGTCAGAGTGATTTAAAGATTAATTATTCTATAATTATTAATATAAAATATTTGAAAATGGGGAAATAAAATTTCAATTGTAAGCTACCAAACTAAATAGAAATTATGTATTATGAGTTATGAAAATGATTATATCAATTAATTAGATTAATAGAAATTATAGTTACTCTTTAAAAGAATTTTATGCATTTATGAAATTTAAACTAAATTTGATTTATATATAACTAAAATAAATGTCAATAAAACGTTATAGTTAATTTGGAAAAGTAAAGTGTTAATTCATGTAACTTTTGTTTGTTTTAGTTTGCAAGTTGATTTAAATAAGATTGATTTGGTTTAATAGTTGCTCTACGGCTACTTTTTGCACATGGGAACTAATTTCAATAGAAAACAAAAAAATATTGATTCTGAAAATAACATTCATAATGTAAAAAACAAGAAATGAGATACATTTAAATAAACATGTTTTCTAAAGGGTTTTTACATTACAAGAGTAGTGAAATGCAATTGCTTGGCATTTATTTTGAGAAAGCCAGAAAATATCGAGACAATTTTATTCATTGAAATGTATAGCTTGACGTATTATCGATAGATTTGAATCCTGACATACAAAAATGTAATGAATGCTCTTGGGCTGGAAGAAAATACTATTTTAAAGCTTTTGAATTGATTTCAAGAAACAAGTAATAAATTCAAAACAAAAAAAATCAATAAAACTAAATATTTTATTTTGGTAATTTAATTACTAGAGAAATTTACATTTACAGTTAAAACATTCTAGATTAAATAATTGAAATTCTAACTTTATATTTCTTTTAAGATATTCACACAATAATATAAAATAACTGAGTGTGACCAGACGGAAAAGAAAAGGGAGATCAGACTCACCCCTTTTAGAAGTAGCAGTGTGGTGTCTCCTATCGTCAATGACATCCATCACACTTTCCGGTGTCGATGATTCTCTTTTCTCATCTACTTCTCGTCCTCTATTCGGCATCTTCGCTTTGCATTTCCATCCGCTGATATCTCCACATCTCACTTGGCTTACTGCTCAGCATCTCGCTTGACTGGCTAATTACCATTGAGCTTTCTCCTTTATCTCTGCTATCTCTTTTCAGACTTTGTCGTCTTTTCTTATTCTCATCTATTTGTCGGAGATCTGCAGCTCCATTCAGAAAAGTCGAGACAGAGCTCCTACTGGACAGGGGAGTTATACTTCGCTTACAACTAACATCTTTTTAGCTTCTCATTATGCTCAATAAGGACCCAGTCCTCAATCGTGGACCCCTTTTCTATGTCGGGCTTCTCTGGGGCTTCTGTGTCTCCTCCATCTTTAGATGCAGTTTTTAACTCTTCATAATTCTCGTCTTAGCTCCTCCTCTTTACACCATTGGTTTTCCTAAGTTCTGTAGTTCCTCCTATACTTCTATGGGATCAGTCAGAAATATCTCCCCCTCAATCCCGACTGGTCAGATTTACATATAAAACATATCATAAAACATAAACTTTCCTTGCAATTTTCTCAAGAACATTGCAAGGATTCTATTCCAAAAGGAAAAATTTATTCTTTTATTGCACCTGCCTCAATGTGCCATTTTTTATTACATCCTTTCTTTTATATTATAACAGCTTAGTTTGAAACGAAAAGAGGAAACTCTTAAATTTAAAGTGCAATAAAAATATACACATCTATTTTCTCAGGGATTGGTTATGTCGTTTTACACTACGAAAGTTTGAATAACTAAGTGCACATTTTATCTGCTTTATAGATATCATTGTGCCATTTATTGGCAAATACATGGAGAATTGATCAATAAATAAAATTTAAAAGAGAAAATATTTTTATGAAAATGAAAACGTGTTTACAGTTATCATTTAATTAGAGGAAACATTATAGATATACAAAATTATACAATTTACAAAATTTTACTACAATATATCTAAAATGCAAAAACTTGCCATTTAAGTTTATCATTTACTTCACATTTTTAAAGTATTTTAAATAATTTAAACGATATTTTTTGTTAATTATAAAGTTAGAATATAGATGTCACGAGAATAATCATAGTAACAACATGTTTTACTATAAAATCAAATGTAAAACAAAATAAGAATTAACAATAAAATTAAATAAACAAATAATTTAGAAGTAAATTTGTATAGTAAATTTCACACTTAACATGTAATAGTTAAATAGTAGAAAGTTGATTATAGGGAAAGATGTACTAAAATTTCTGCAAAAATTCCGGATCTCTAATCTGCACGTTGAAAGCAGCAACGAATCTGTGGTGCACTTTTCCCTCATAGTTATATATTAAAGACTATTAAAATGGTTGAAGAATTAATATGCTCAAAATTTGAAACTATCAAAATGTAATGTGGAAATGTCAAATTATTTTAATTGCAAAATACTAGGGCTTACATTTTCTCTTTCTCATAAATTACTGCAATGACACGAAGCAATAGAGAAAATAATATTTTATTGAACTAAATGCATAATAAATAAATTTTAAAATCAAAACCACACTTTTTTACACCTACTCTTCACAAAAAATATGTCTTGCTAACTATTTCCATCGATTTATTAAATTTACGAATCATATATATGTATGTATGTATATAAGTATGTATGTATGATTGCATATTTTGTTTGTTAGAAAATGTTTATTCTTGTAGAAATAAAGTCTAAAATATAAAGGGAAAGAAATAATTTAAAAGCGTAACAGAGAAGTCAAATATATATTTCCCTATCTTAGAAAAAATTCTGTTTAAGAAATATTTTCTTGCTTTGTTTTATCATAAAATAGATAAGAACATTATATTTTACGAAATGCTGGTTTTAAATCGATTCCTAAGTTAAGCCTACAACACGCATTTTAGAAACATGTTTCAGAGAATAGAAGATAAACTGCAAACCTTTTAAATAGTTTTATTTCATTTGTTACTCCTATGTTTTATTTTTATGCTGTTCCTATAAAATTATTAAAAATTAAATAAATAAATTCATATAAATCAAAAGAATTAATTCATCATATTTTAATAATATACAATTGTAAAAAATTTATTGATTTCACTTTGATTTTATTTTTACTTATTCAAATAAAATTAACTTTTAAACTCACGCATCTTCTGAAACCATTACACTTTCACCTTGTGCCTTAAGACACTGTTATTTAATATAATGATTACTTTCATGTTCGAACAGAGTCTATTTATATTCTTACGAATGAGTCTAAGATATATTTTGAGAAATTTTCGTAAGACTTTATCAACTTTTGCTAATAGCTTATTTTGAAATTCTCTTTTAACCGCAATATGAAAATATGTTTAAGTTTTGTTTTTATAATAAAGAGATTGAAAAAAGTGGAATATATTAATATTGTAACTGTGTAATATTTTTTCTCCAAACATCAAGTATAATAAATTCCAATTTTTGATAATTTAATTATATATTTCGCGTGTCTTCATTCATAAAGTTATTAATATTGTTATGCGTGAGAATTTTAAGATATGGCTTTCGATTTAATTTTTTTTAATTTACATAAATGTATTTATTTTATTTTTATATGAATTTTGTGATAATATTGAACAGTGATTAAGAAATTATTAGTTCTACATCTGAAAAATTTAAGTTGATATTTTTGGTAGTATAATCATGCTCAGAATCCAACAGATAAAAATATAAAGTTCTACCGATAATTTCTACAAATGAAGGAAATTGAAAGCTTTGCACTTTAAAATTTGGGATTGTAGAAAATAAATAAAAAAACAAGAAATGATGCTTGTAAGCCACAAAAATTATATCATGCAATGAGATAAATTTCTGAGTGGAATACAGCTCCACATATTATAAAATATAATAATAGGTAAAATTATATAAAATTATCCTTAGATATAGCTATTACATTTTGTGTAAATTAAAATAATTGTTAAAAAGTGTTTAGGAGTGATCGCAAAGAGATATGTTCACTATCTCTGTGCACCAATACAGAGGATATTTTAATTCAAAATATTCCATTATTTTGGTGATAATATTCATAACAACTTCAGAGACGCAAATGATAGTCGACTATCAGAAATGTGTTTATTAGGAATGTATTATACGTAATTTATTTAGATATATTTGGAAGGAAGTGGCTAACGGATGCATCAAACATTTATTTTCAGTCTAAAAGATGTCCCAAATAATAGAAGCCTCGCGTAAACAAATATCGTCAGCTATTAAAGGAAAATTGTGACCAATTTCTCTACTGAAAAGCTGTGTATCTAGTTTTAAAACTTCAGCTCTACAGAGTTAAGCAGCCGACGTACTTCTAGGGAAAATATAATAAGGTGTACTGATTGTGATCATTATACTTCCAAAGGTATAAAATCAGTCGTCTAAAGGAATTTCGCTCTTTGCGTTTTGATTTTGGTTATGTTATGTTCCCAAAGAAGTAGATGAAACGATGATGGCTATTAATCTCCAATTTAAATCACTTTTTTATCTTTAAGGAGCATATGTGATCAGTCGTATTCTTCATGAATATTGTTGTCCCCAGAAATTCAAACTAGCTAATCTGTAATCGGTAGTTTGAGGTCAAAATATGCCAATACCCTGATACAATGTACAATAATATCAATTTCCTCGTAATAAATTTAGTTGGTAGATTTTCTCCACTGAGTGGTGTGAAAAACATAAAAAGGATTTTCTTAGAAACTGACACTGAGCACCAGTTTTTCTAAAAGAGGAATAGCAACTGCCTGTTGCTCTTGTACATGTTGGTAAATCTTTCCTAGATGTAAAGTAAAATAAACACAAACAGAGATCCCTGTACCTAACCCTGAAAGGGTTTTACCAGATTTGATGGACCCGCTGGAAAGAAAAGAAAACGGAACACAGTACATTCAAGACAATACAATTATGCTTTCAATCATATGGAGAAATTATTACTTTTACACAGTAAAGAGGGTTTGTAAAGTACACTATTTAACACAAATTGGGTTGCAATTGAGAGTTAACACGTGGACACGTAAGAAGCATTCAAAATAGGTATCAGACTAAATACATGGCAGGATGTGGTAAGACAGGCATATGAAATACATATCAAATTGCATGCATATAAGAAAAATAGAAAATAAATGGAAAAACAAAAGGAAATTAAAAATGATAAAACAGAATTGAATACATATACCTGCACTTACTGCAAATTAATGAGGTAATAATGATTAATGAGTAATTAATGCATTTAGTATGGATTTGATAGATGGGTGTATCAGCTCAAAGTTAGGTCATATGAAATTCTAAGCTATATATACAAAAAGTTAAGATAGGTTATACATAATGCATTAAAATAGGTCAATACAACATGATGACAATAATTGTGATTAAGTAATTAAGTGAGACCGCTGGAATGATGGTGAGAAAATAGCAAACAAATAATAATGAATTATATACAAGGAGATGAAAAACAGGCGAAATGTTACAGGTAGAGAGGGAAATGTCTACATGTAGAACATGAGAGAGATGGAGTATGCGGATTTTACGGCTCTCTTCTTCCAGATGAAGTCTATCACCGTCACGGGCATCATTATCCTCCTATTCCTCTGGAATTATTAAGTCCCTATATTCAAGGAGAAAATTTATAAGGTTAATAATTTTTAGCTTTGCAGCCTTGTTAATGGTGACGTTTCTGAGCCAGATACTTTTCAGATTGTCATTGGGCGTAGTAAAGTGCCAGGAACTCGTGATGGGGCATGTTGTAGCGTAATGATTTGGAATACCTTCTTCTCCACATGCAGAGCTCGCAGTGGGTTGTACTATTATTCTATGCAGATAACTTTTAAATGGGCCATGTCCCATTACAAAAATCGTAATTTCTCTTGGCCAGCACTGTTGGTTCAAACTCACTTTTGGCAGGATGGAGTATACTGGGCGTTCGGTGGTATTCTGATCCTACAGAGTTTGCCAATCCTGAATTTGACTTATAAGTCTTCATAGTGAATAGCTACCACACCCATAGTACCATCTTGGGACAAGTTTACCACTTCAGATGTAGAACTATGCACCTTCGAGATGTCCTATTTTTTCCATCATATTAAGACGAGAATGAATATCCAACTAGAATATGTTTACTGACATAAAATAATTTTTAGATGAAAATTTTATACTATATAAAATATCCCCAAATGATTAATATTCAATTCACTGTGAATTTTCTGGTATGTTAAAAAAGGCTATATATGTCCTAAAATCATGGACTATGTCTTTCAAAATTTAACTACAGTGTATGTTTTTGTTGTTGGCTTATCCTCTTTAAAGATCTGACATTTGTCAGATCAAGTCCAATAAATAGTTGACAGTTAGAAAGTCAATGACTAGCAAGGGATTTGAAAATAAATCCTCCCGGGAAAGTCTGATGCAATCCAGAATATGTTTCAGTCAAACTGGATGGTCACAACATTTTTTACAATTGGGATAATTTTTTGTACCCCGTTCAAATCATAAAAATGTTAGATGTCCACTTGAAAATCTGGCCAAACTAGTTTGAGATTTTTTATGACATTTTATTTCAAGAAGAGTTCCAGAATATGTTCCAGATTACCATCGGTGTGTCGGTGGAATTTTCCAGATTGAGTGTAGTCTATATTTTTCATTGGAGTAAAGTTACTGATATGTAACTGATATGAGTTACTGATCGCTATCAACTCACTTCTGAGGACTGAACAAGTGTGAGGGCTACGTTGCTTCAGCGTAATTTCAGATTTAGGGGTTCTAATATAGACTCCACTGCCAGTACGATCTTTTGAGACTACCATCAGAATACATTAGCACTTCATCACAGGGGATGTAATTAAGGATTTTTAGTCCTTATTGTCTAAGATGATCTCCGATGTGAGTTTGCTTGTTTGCAGTGGAATTCATATCATATTGGAAGATGACTCTGGGCTTTACCTCTGAAAGATCAAAACAAAATCTTAAAGATTGGGGTTCAACCTCGTTAGAAATTATGCTTTGAGATTCTTCCAGACTAAAAGGTATATTACAGTGTATTGATTATAAAATAATTTTGTAAGCTCTAGAATAATAATAAGAAATTTCAATTATATTCAGGAATTTTATGGAAATTGTTATTGGTTTAAGAACATTAACTATTCATAAAAAATATATTTTATAAATATAATAAATTTTATTCTTATAATTATTTATTTAATAATTTTATAATTATAATTATTTATTTTATAATTTTATAATTATTATTTTTTATTTATTTTTATTTTATTAATTATTTTTTAATTTTATTTATTATTAAAAATTTATTTAATAATTAATAATTTTATTATTGTAATAAATAATAATAAAAAATTATAATGAAAATATAAAAATATCTTTTTGTTTACTTTTCTTCTATGTTCTGAAATTAATTAATTTAATTTTATTTGTTTTCATTTAAATTTTCCTACACCAAAGTATGTTAATTCTGCTAATGTCCGTCAGTGAAATTTACTCTCCTCTAAATGGTAATAAAAAGATATAAATTGTAATTTCACAACTTAAATTAGAAAAATCTTTAAATTAATTCAATTTTTTTCCTTCTTTATATTTTATTTTATAAGAAAAGATGATGTAAATCAGTAATTATTTTTAAGTTAATTATAGAGCATTAGATTCTAATTATAAGATAAAATGTAAGTTGTTTCAAATGGGAATGCAAGATGAAACACAAGTTATGCACGAAATTTTATTTTTATGTCAAAATAAAATTAAATTGCATGCCACAAATGGTCTGATATATGACTGAAACACATCATTATTTTTTTCTGCTTATAAAATATACCTGCCTATTTAAAAATAGACATGATTGCAATATTGTTTACATGCTTTCAATACATCAAAAATATTGAAGTATATTTGACACACCTTAACGGATATCTATCGGTTGAAATATATTGTAGGGTTTTTCAATATGCATATCACATTATTTATATTCCGAGAAACTTAGATAGTGGACTGCATTCACGCGTTTTTATGGAGGAACTGAAATCAAAAATGTAAGCATCTACTTGAGTGATGTGAACGCCGAAAGTTGAAACACCGCACCCACATCTCTAGCAATTTATTCATCAAACGTTGGATTAATAACAGTGACCTTCTACTTCGAAGACAACGACCTACAGCTTAAACAACTATGGTAAATGCATTGCTTTAAATTAAATATCGATAATATATCAGCTGAAAAACTTTAGTTATTAAAATTTTATGCACTTTCTATTAAAAATTTATGAACTCTTTTAAATTTTTAATAGAGCTTGAAATATTTGTTTCGGCATCAAAAATGTTTCCCCTTTAATGTGTTTATAATTGTCTTCATGCGACAAAGTAATTATATTTTGTCAATTCACAATTATATAGCTCTTTCAGTTATGTTACCTGTGTTTTGAATGAAATAATATATTTTTAGAAATTAACATTTCACCTTGATTTAGAGTACAATATGTCAGAAGAAATCTAATTAAAATATTATAAAATTTATATAATAATCCTTGGCATGTTTTCAGTCAAATAACTTTTTCTACAATAAATCATAAAATGATAGATAAGTAAGAGAAAAAAAATTTACTTATAGTCGAAAAGTAATAAAAATTAAAAATGATTAAAAGTAAAAAATCAAACATTTCTTTAAATAAAAGTAAAATAGAGGAAATCAAAGCATCAGAAGTATTAAAACATATAAAGGAAAAGAAACATCAAAATAAATGCGTGGTTAAGTTTGAATTAATGGCACATAACAAACAACATTAAGGGAAATCGGTCGATAAAAATATTATTGCCTAACTGGAAACAGTTGTTCCTAACTGGTGATTACTTGGCAAGTGTACAAAACTGACATAAAATGTTTAGATATTTTAAGAATACCCAATATACAATTTTTAACCATTTCTATACTTAAAAATTCTCGTGGTTGTTTAACATTCTAGTTAAAAAAATGTGTGAAAAATAAAATTATATTCGTAAGTTGAAATATGAATGAACTGAAGAATTAAAATATCTCTTATGACTAATGAAAACAGAAGTAGAATCCTTACTCTGCCAATATATCATTTTAAAATCCGATTTCTTTAGAGAGTTTTCATTTCCACATCAGTCTGATTTATTATGTGAAATTTATCCTCATATCATATCAGAATATTTTTTCCAGATGTCATTTTCACATTCTATTCCTCTTTGAAGGAATAGACATCTATCATGAAAGGGAAAGTTTGCTGTAAAGTATGGAAAAGATATATCTCCAGTAATAAATAGCCACTGATTATTTTTTCTTGATGTATGGAAGCCTATTGCTCTCCTCCTCACGCTATACATATATCACATACAGCGAATAAGCATACAACTACTCTCATTCAAAAAACATTTGTGTTCAATTGATGCAGAATATATTTCCCATTCAGAACGGCAAGAATTTCGATTAAAAATTTTTTGAAAATTCTTAGCATCACTTCAAACACATAATGGCTGCCCTCTAAAATGTAGTTGCTTTAAATCGATACTTGTTGAATAGATATGAAAAAGATTAAAGGATAACTTTGATTCTGTTCAAAAAATACTTTTATCATGTTATTGTTTGTTGAATACGGTAAATTTTCATATTTATCATGTGATGTTCACAAACTCATTTATGTTTCTAAATCTGCCATTGTTTGCAAATGCATTTAACTTCCTCCAAGAGATAAAGGATTTTGAGAAAAAGAGAAATTTTTAAGTAATAATATATGATTATCATTAAGGGTTTCATTCTTTTTTACTTGTAAAATCAACAATTTTATTGTCAAGTTAGAAACTTTTCATCAAGTATTCAGATTAGTGAAACAAATTATAGTTTTATTTTATTCATGAACATATTTTGTGTATGTATGCCTATTCACAAAAGATAATAGATTAGTCATAAAAACAATTTTTAAATATATAGCCTTAACTTTTTTTAATCTTATTTTTATTTAAAATATAAGTATCGTAGTAATTATCATGACTTCATTGAAAATACCAAGATATTTAGAAAATAAATAATGCAATGTGACAAAGTGATTTCTTATAAATATTTTAATGTAAAATAAATTTTCGTTTTGGAAAGCTGTTTCTAGGGAAGATATAACCATACTGAAGCAATTGAATTTTTTTCAGCGATATCATATTAAACGCACAAATGGAAGTTTTTATAACTGAATTAATTTGAATAAAATTTTTAATTACTTGTATTAGATAATTTTTTCGCTAAATATAGAAAATATTAGATTTTTTTTTCTATGACATGATAAAGTTATGAATATGGGTAGAGAATGAAGCTAAAAACTGTAGTTTTATCAAACTGTGCTATTTCGGATAGACTTATTTATTACTCTAATATAACATGAAAAATATGTTATTTGCATTTTCTGTTTACAATATCTTACATCTCTCGTGATGATTTAATGTAAATAAAACTGTCATGGAATACCAATAATTTCATCGCTATAGATTACTTTTATTATAAAACTGAATTCATTTTGCAGAGATGTATTGATCGTTAGATGTGCCAGACATAATTAATCGCTACATCACAAAATAAAATATTTGCTTAGCTTCAGGGGTTATATTAACCTAAAATAAATAAAACATCTCGTGTGTGGTTGCTAGTCCACCATCGGGCACCTCCCCAGGTGGCTTATAGGGGAATGCTTTCCAGATATGGGTGGTACCGAGGAAATGAAATACCCGGAGGAGAAAACCCAGGAGGAGAGCTCACATCTAGTGAGAGTTCTTTCCTGGCAAAAACTGAATTCAATAAGCTTATGAAAATTCCTCCCAACCATCCATGGTACTTCACCAAAAGACTGGGTGAAACCTCCAATCTTATACTAAGATCTTATCAAACTGTCTTTTCCCACTATCTGAGTTGGCACACGAGAGGAATCACCTTACAGCAGGGGTAAAGGACATTTCCAGACTGTCCTTGGTGTTCCGTCAATATGGCTTCCCCTGGACATATCTTAACCTGCCTAAATTTTAGAAAAGACGATGTCCTTCGGGACCCATCACATATTTTAGACATTTTTGGTTTTATGGGGGTTATCTAGCCTAACTAGACAACCTGAGATAAGTAACAACAACATAAATAAAATCTGTAACTGGAAAGAAAAATCATGTAATATATATCACAGTTTGAATGAAATTCTAGTAAAAAACATGAAATGTCGATGTTTTTGGAATAATTATTGATAATTATGCTGTAAAGTATTTTTTTAATTAAGTTAAATAAAATATTTCTGATAGACAAGAAAAACTGAAAAATCGTCATCAGCAGAAAGACAGAATTTCCAACACAAAATATGCTTCTTTTATTTAATTAATATTTATTAATTTCTAAATTATTACAATTTTCAAATGATTCGTGTTGTAAAAATAAAATTTAAAAGACATTTCTGATATAAATGACTTTTATTTTTCCTTCTCTATTTGACGTAACTTTTCTAATTATAAATAAATCTAATTTTTTACTGAACACTAACTAATTATACTATCACTAAAATAGTGAATTATTTGAGCTATAAATCTAGAGTTTGAGGGAAAGGAAGTAAGCTACATGTGAATTGAAAGAGAGAGAGAGAGAGATAAGCTATATAAAAATCACTCATTTAAAACAAATCGGAAAGAATTGTTAAATTGCAGTGGCTATTTGCTATATTTATTTTATTTTATTTGAAATTAGTGTTTATTTAATTTTACCTTCTTATGCCCTGGGAATTTTATATTCCAGAACAGCGTGGAATCGATGGCAATTTATACAGTAGGGTACCAACCGGGTGTATCACCTTCGCCCAGAATGCGGTTGAGTCTTCATAATTTAAAAGCAGAGATTAAACAAAAAATTACCAAACTGGTCTGCTATCTCTAGAGATACCACTTCATACGGTGGGCTTTGAGACTTATTTAAGTGCCCCAGCTGTCAATACACTATGGATCTTTGATTATGTTGAAAATAGGACTCACTAATTTCTGAAAATAAGATCAACGCTCTTCTCAACCAAGCAAACTTTTAATGTTTTTACAGTCAGCTTTTTTTTCCAAAAGAAAACTTTTCTTAGCATAAATTCCTAAAAAATGAGAGTATACCTTGTTTTTGAACACGTACATGTCTCGCCCATAACGGTGCTATAAATGTTTTTATAACACGAATATCATTCAATCGCTATCCCAAGTAACCAATATGAATTATTTCGAAGGCAGAATAAGAGCGTTCTTGCTTATCGTAACTCTTCTATTATTATTAATAACTTCTTACTATGTTACATATTTTATAATAATTAATGATACCATAGCTCTTTTAGATATTTATCAAAATAACTTAATTGTATATAACTCATATACAACTTAAAAGAAAGGAGAGCAAAGTGCTTTCAAATTGAAAATATATATCGGATACTCTACCCCATTTTATCATCAAAATTTTTTTTTATTAAATTTCATATTTTATAAAACTAGAATTGCAAAAACATTGCTAAATTTCAAAATTTGATAAAACATTATGGTATATTCCATTTAAATTGTTTCACACTAATCAATGAAGAAAAAAGAAACTGTACCATTAAATTCTATCAACAAAAATATGTTGACTGAACATGCAAAAGATTAAAAATTGTAGTTCAAGGAATGAATATAGAGAGCACCAGCGTACTTGAACTAAGCTATCTGTAAAAATGAGTTGTCAATTTATTAAAAAAAATTTTATTGCAATGTCAACTGAGTTATTTTTCTGTAACTTATAATAAAATCTCACAGAAATATCCATGCTCATAATGAGCATATGTTAAAGTTTATGAGAAGTCATGCTATTATATTGAAAGAAGCTAGCTAGAAACTTATTCTTTTTCATTTGATTTGCTTATAATTTGACAATAATTTCAAGAATGGGCTATTACCATCAAATTTCAGGGGAGAACTTTAGGATTCGACCTAGGCCCTCAGAGGAAAATAATTGTTTCCTGTAGTTAGAAAATTACAAAATTCGGTAAATAAATAAAACTATCATTACAACTGATTCATCTTTGATAACTACTTAAAAAAGGCATACATATATATCCCGACATTGTCCTTGAATTTCTATCTTTAGATAACTCATCCAACGGAATTGGTGCTAACGGCAATTTTATGTCACAGATCTTTCACATTTGTATGCTGTCAAGTCAAACTACATTCGTGACAAGCATGAATCAGTATATATAATCTTCAGTAATAAGAATTCTTTTTCTAACTATGTTCTGATGAAATCACAGACAAGTCTAAAAATCACATGAATTTTTTTTCTTAGTTTCATAGGTCATAGATGTCCGCAACAAGTCATTAGTGTCTGGGAAGAAATTTTCTTTGACAGTGGTTATTTCTGTCACTATTACAACAATTTGGTGAATAAATGATGGTATACTACAGGTTATGTTAACATTATTACTGCGACAATATGGAAAAACTTTTGAACAAGATAATATGATGATATTTAGTTTTCACACACATATTGATTGTCTTTAATGTAAATCGTTTTTGTTGCAAATAATGTTAGTGCTGAGAGATGCTTTAAAACTTAACTAAACTAAAACTAAACTCTCTGGCTTGACAGCCCATGTGGGCAAGGCCTACAGTAACCATCTCTGTTTTCCTGACCGAGAGGCCCTGGTGTGCGAAGAATTTGTCCCGATTAGGAGGCTGGAAAACTTTAGACTAATCGCACACAATAAATGCAAATATTTTCAAACGAAATGTGTCAAACAGAAGGAAATTTATCAAATATTTTACACAACGAGAACATACACTTTCATACCTTAATAAATAATATTTTTTATTTAACAAATAATGAAATTATTTTATCTATTTGACTCTAAAAAAGGACTGCTTCATGATTTTTTTTTAATATAACACGAAATGTTGAGCACCTAACGTAAATTATACCATTAAGAATTTACTGTTCATAAAAGTAAGGAAATTGATTTGCAAATATAAAAAGAACGAATATTTTATGGCTCATATCTTAACAAAAAAGTTTATCTTTAAGATTTTTTTTATATTCAAATCAGTATTGATATTCATATATATAATACTTAGATACATTAATATTTTTTATTTTTTATCTAAAACAATATAAAAAATACAGATGAAGTTAAATGCGGTATTCAGCTGTGGCAATGCAATACTACTGCTTTAATTTAAGGCAATGGTAAAATTTTAGATAAACCTATATGTGTTTAAATGTAATACATACGTGTATACAAAGTCTTATATAAATAAATTTTCTAGAGTTTTTATTGTCTTATATAAATTACCCCATAAAATTTGAAAACACCATGTTTTATAAGATTTTTTGAATAATTTACGTATTCAAATTTCATGTATTAAATTTTACTATAATTCATTGCGTCAACATGCAAATCAGTAACCATTATATATTCGTATTCAACATGTTCTGGTTTCTCTGTATGTTAATCAGTTACCTTTTCTACAAACGTATTTTCAAATTTGAAATATAAATTTATTTTAAAGATACATACTATACATTATTCAGTTACATACAAGGTATATTTGTTAAATAAAAAGATTATTAAATCTGGCTTTTGAAAATAAAAATTTCGGTATGAAAGTAACAGTTCTTACTCAATTTTCTAGTATTTCATCATTCTAGAAAATATTTTTCTTTTAGATGTTCCATTCAATTATTTATATAAAATTAAGTTTCTTTACTGAAATTTTGAAATATTTTTTGACCAGTTTTACTATTTTCTTGTCTACATGTGAGTAAAACAATATAGTGAAGTGTATAAAAACTGCAAATATAATATACATTTATGCACCAAAGAAAAAAACATATATTGCAAAATTTAATATATTTGCAGGTAGAATTGCACACACATTGTTGCAAATGCATATTAAAATAAAATACATTTACCAATGGATTTATTTTGAACTTCTTTGTAAATTTTATAAGAGTAGTAAATAAGTTTTGTGATGGTGAATAAGTAAGTGCTACGTTGTGACTATTATAATATAGGAGAAATGAAAAACCTTTTGAAAAGAATGTTAAACTATATATATATATATATATATATATATATATATATATATATATATATATATATATATATATATATATATGTGTGTGTGTGTGTGTGTGTGTGTGTGTGTGTGTGTGTATGTGTGTGTGTGTGTGCGTGTGTATGCGTGTGTGTAAAACTTGTGTATGCAAATTTCTCATATATATAAATAGAGAGGGATCATTTAACATGGAAATATCCACGCTAGTAGGCATTATAACTCAGTTCGGAAACAACAACATCCCTGATAACACGAATGAGGGAATAGTCAGTCATGTGTGGACTTGACAAACCTATTTCTTCTCGGATTTCAATTTCTTCGGCTATTCCAAGGATACCTAAATCCCAAACCTATCAGAATAGCTATTGATTCAAAAAATATCGTACTCCAGATCATCATTCTTGCGACAGATATTACCATAATATCTGATGTCTTTCAGCCTATCAAAGTATTGTTATTTCATCACTATGGGTTTCACAGAGACTTTAACTTTGTGATTATCTTCAAATTGTCACAGAAAAATAAATACTTTTCCTTTTTGCCATTGGCATTTTTCTTCTACTACACATAACACCCCTCATTATATGTACGATTTTCTTAGGCCGAACATTTCTTTACTATGAAAACTCACAATGAATTTGTTAGGCTATTTACTTTAAGAAGAGTAGTAAAAATAGAGGTGGTAATAAATATGAACCAACCAATCAATTAAAGTTATTTTCCATTAAATTTTGAGCATTATCTTAAAATATAATAATTCTTTTAAATAAATTATTAAAATGCTATTGTGGTAATTGCAATGAACCCACACAAAATTCATTGGCATCAAAATAAATATATTTTCTGTCTTCTGATACTATAAATATTATACTAGAGTTATAAGTAATATGACAGCACAAGATACATATTAGAAAAAATAGGGTTTAATATAGTAGATAGATGAAAAATGTATAAAAAATTATTTTCTGGAAATTTTAACGCAATACATTTTTCATATTGAAATTAATATGAAAATATTTACTTTGTAAAAAAATTATATTTTCATAGTGTTGTATCTATATTGAAGGTACTGAATTACAATGCTTCAGGATATGTTTACAAATCAAGATACCTATTCCATCGGCTGGAGCTTCTTTAAACTATAAAGAACAAATAATTGACAGCAGGTTTAGGCCATCCATTAACTTTAAATCATTTAACAGAATCTTTTTAAGCATAATTTGCCAAATATGTCTGATTGCACTTTATCACGTAGATTGAAATATAATTCACTATTCTACATAATTACCCTAGTCTAAAAGCCATAATCTGAAAAATTAACATTCAAACAAATGATTTTAGCTTATTATAATTAGTTAGAAGAATATCACGGCAGGAAAATACCATTATAAATAGATGAAATTTAAGGTTTTTAAAAAAGTTTATTACTTTCGAATATGATGTGTTTAGGTTTCGAGAAATGGAATTATCACCATTACTTTTATGGGCATACGATGTTGCTTGCTCTAATATTTTTGAAGTAATTTCTTTTGATTTGTATAATGTTGTTAGTTGGAAGTTTTATACGCTTTTAATAAACGCACCCAATAAATTACCTAACAGTCGCAAACTATTTCACAATATTTAAAAACACAACACTTATTTGCCTTTATGGAGCATTTTTCCACAGGTTGCATTCACATATAAAAAATGAGAAAACCAGATAAACTTACATTCACCATGACAGATGTGTATGCAAAAATCAGAGGAACATAACAACAGTGTCCTTATCAAATAAATTTAGCATTTTTATTTATGTTTTCCGAATTACATTTTCAATAAGCTTAAAGAGATTCAAAATATTAGTCCTAAGTGCAAATAGATTTAACTAAGCGATTTTAAAAACTTTACTTTTTAAAATTTAATTACTTAAATTAAAATTTCAACTTTGCATTGATAATAAGCAATTTATATTTATGGGCAAAACTGCATTGAAATAAGAATTTTATGAAGTAAATTTTTTCCAAAGTATTTTATGTGTTTTTTTTTAGTTTAATTATTTATTTACTACCAAGCATGATACCAAAGCAACATCATATGTAAACGATAAACATTCAATGAATGGGCAGCTAAGGATTCCATGATGTTTTCAAAATAAATTAAGAAAACTTTAGCATAAATTAGAAGAATCAAAATAATTATGAAATCTTTGGTATTATATTGTATAATTTTAATGTTGACTTGAACTATAGTAGCATATATAATTATCAGCACGAACTACAATAAATATTTCCAATTTTTCAATCAGTATACAGGTTGATGGATTTTTATGGATTATTAGTAGTTTTAACTTATCAATTATATAATATGATTACTTATTTAAATTTCCTATTTTTCTGATATCAAATGTCTCTTTTTCAGTTTACTAAGCAGTTTCAAAAAGGAAACAATGACAGTGTTTTTATGAATATCATTGAAAATTGATAATACAACCATATAATTTAGCTGCATCTTTTCAGAAAGCATTATTTTTTAAGTTTCTGAGATTTATATTTAATAAATACGTAAATTACTGAGATTACAACCTAATTTAAGCAGAAATATAATGTTTAAAAAATTATTTTAACATCTGTAAATGTCACTGAGTTGCTCAAAATCATAAATTGAAACAATTTAAACTTAAAGAATGACACAAACAATAAAAAACAAAAAAAACTAAAAATTCAATATATAAAATTATGCATCTTTTTCATTGTATACATTTTAAATTTTAATTTTGAAAAATTAATATCAGCCACTGAACTTCAAAGTGAAATTAATTTCCTTCCAATGAAGAATATATTTACAATAAGTATAAAATTTTTTTTTAAATTTCGGGCAATATTAATTAAATTGCTTCAAAGCCAATTTCTCATTATTTAAAATTAAATAGTTAGGGTTTTCTCTTTCATTGCAATAGATGCTTCCAAAAAATAATATATTTTTTCTTTATCTTTTATAGATGATCTTCTCCTTAATTAATTCTTTTCTCGAAGAGCATGCTACTTTAATAAATCAACTTTTCACGCTCAGTATTTATCACAGGAAGCGGAAACTATATCAAGAAATATTTTTATTCATGTTATATTAGTGATTAGTAATACCGTAATTTATATTTTTAACTGAAAATTTCTGCAATTTTTTTCTGTAGTGTTGAAAATGTTTGACGAGATTTCAATAATGTTTGACATTAAACATTTGTACTAAAATGTATAAGAAATATTAACACATGTCTCTATTTTTAAATAATTGTCATCAAAATACTATACAAAGCTATTGTGTTCTAAATTTAAAGTATATTCAAAACTATATATCTAACGGTACTTCATTTATAAAATTCAATCTTGCTAGATTCATGTATATTCCTTAATTTTTTATTAAATTATATTAAATTTCAAACACACACACGCACACACACTCTCTCTCTCTCTCACACACACATATATATATGATTTGGTATATATGTATATAATTTATGTATGATTTGTATAATTTGACGATATATATAATTTTTATTGAGTTATTAAAAATGAAATTTTTGACATTGATATAATTATTTAATGTGTACAAAATGCTAGGCTTTTGATTTGTACATAGGCAATCATAGTAGATAGGAAATGTCTTTTCACAAATAAGGTAACTAGGGAAGTCCAAAACACCGCTATTTACTCACCTGTTATCTGTACAAATAAATTCACTTGTGAAATAAAGTTTAATGTTAAATGTATCCAAGATTAATATAAAACTTAAAGTACACTTTTTTTTTATTAAAATTGATATTTTCATGGATTAAAATTCTCTCTGTTTTCAATTTGTAGAATTCTGATAAAGTAATTACGTGTAATTTTAATTTTTAATGAAGGAATGATTTTAACAAAAATATTTCAATACATGAATTTACTGAAATATTTGGAAGTTAATTACAATTGAAATTATTAATTTTCTGAATAGGGGTATCAAAGGAAGTGTTAAAAGAGATATTATAGAAATCTGGATTCAAAAAAATAAGTTATGGCTTAAAAAGTTATATTATAAAGTAAATATTTCAAGATTACAGATGGTTAAATGCTTGTGAGAAAGTATATTTTTGTTCATAAACAAATATCTGTAAACATGTTATTTGAAAACGTTATTGTTGTATAATCCCAAGCAACATTTATAGCTATGCTTATACTTGAAATTTTCTTTTCATTTTATTATCCATAACAGTACTTCTATCGAGATAGGCAGTGATATATTATATATTTTAAACTATGAATACATTTTGTTTTCTTAAAAATCTACAAATTACATTGATTAATTAAGTTTGGCATAAATGAAAACTTTAAGAAAAGTATTTCATAAAATCCGAACCATTACAATGCTCACAATTTCACCTATACATATAGTACATGTCAAAATCTTAAATTTTTAATGGGCAAAATTTCTTAATGATATAAACGTGTAATTTTTACTTTTATAGCTATATTTCAATGGGCAACTATGAAAATTTAAAGTAAATGAAAAAGGAATTTGAAAAGCTTAAAGTCGAAGTTTTAAGGTGATCTGATTAATTTTAATTTTTAGTACTTGATTGAATATATCATAAATAATTTCCTATGTGAAAGCATTAAAAATATTTTTATCATCTTCAATATGAAGGCTAGGAAATATAAGCTTTTTTAATCTATCATATATTATAATTATTACATAAGAGGAGATGAAATGTCTTCCATTTCGCAACAACAATTCCAAAACATGCATTTGGCCACATAGTACAGAGTTAGAAAGATGATAAATTTGTGAGGCATTTTCAAAGATTTAACTAATTTTTCTTAGTATATTCAATGATAGTTTTAGAAAGAAATTTAAATCATGAATTTATTAATAAACTTATCAAACTCAGATATATATTGTTAAATATTAATTTTACAGACTGAGAATGAATTCCCAAAATTAAACATTATTAAAGATTTAATCACTGTGCGCCAAGGTTGATAAAATGTATCAATTAATTTGAATATTATCAATAAGGACAAAGTCGTACTTTCGCCTTCATGGTGCTCTGATTAAATGAAAGACGCTCCCTATTAAACTTAAATTCGCATAGCCAAGGCACAGCGAGCTTGGCTTGTCCAAGTGTCATAAGTAACAACAACAATTATCAATTGTTGCAAGCAGAAAAACTCATAAATAAGAAACGATTAATAACAATGAATCAAAAGGTGCGAAGAAACATTACATGCATTAAATAAATATCTATTCATGATGCCAATAAAAGGAACCTTTATTAGTAGTTCATTAAATATCTCTTAATCTAGTCTGAAATTTACAGTATTTATCAATAAAAATTTTCTAAGAAATGTGAAGGAAAGGGAGTATTTGATTAGATGTAAATATTTGAAAATTATCTGATTTATGAATTAATAACATCTCAGATTAACAACGCGCGTCTACAATTTTTGAATTTTAGGTTTATTAGAAAAAACCGACAACAATATCGCAGGTGACATGTCGTGCCTGAAAATGATGGCTACATTAATAACAAATGAGTATCGCTTGCTTCTAGCGCTGTCATAGTCAAAGAATTGACAGTTTGCTTTTTCAATAAAAATGCCATCGTGAACTGAACACAGTTTTCAAATGAATATATAGAGAAAGATCGAAAAAAATTGTTTAACTGTTTGAATTTTTCTTGTTTTTTAAGAATTTCCTGATTATTTCTTGTATTCTACGTGGAGTAGAAATCACAAATAAAATATTACACTATATCCTGATTTTTTTTACTTAAAAGCATAACTAATATGATAAAATGTTAAATGATATGCAGATCCAAAAGAACCTAACCTTGAATAATGTAAGGTTTTAAGATAATTTTCTTGCAATCATTTATAAATAAAAAAATCTTCATGTGAGAATTTCTTTATCTTTTCTAAATAATTTACTTTTCTAAAAACGTATGTAGTATATATATCTTTTTTGCTTAAGAAAGACCCACCTAATACACTTATTTTACGCATATTTTTATCGAATATTTTAATTTTAAGATTATTATGGCGATAACTATCATAATATTATGGTACATAAATATTATTTTAATTTATATAATATTTACATTACCATAAATAGCTTATAAATACATCACTCTTAATTTACTTAGAAGCACATATATTTCCGTATAATGCTTTTTTGTGAGATTTTTAAGCATTTGATTGATATAACTCCAAGTCATGATGGTTTGCATAAATTATGTTTTAAGTATTAAATCATTTTACTTATTATTCATCATATGTGGTGTTAAAATACATTTCAAAATGATTTACATGCATTTATTCCTTTTTCATAATGTTTTTCTAAATATATTAGAATTAGTTTTCAAAGACATATCATTACACTGAAAATGTAAAGCACAAAAGTACAGATTTAGTAATGCTAAAATTTCAAAAGTTATTTATTTCTTAAGATTCTGCGTTTTATAGTTGTTTAATATTGTAACATTATCATTTGTGCAATTTTAATATCTTGTTTCTTTATTATTTTAATTGAAATAAATTATTTAAAGAATTATAAAAAACATTTCTTAATACAGTTTTACTATTTATTTAATTTTACCTATTATTAACATAGTTTTATCTTTTTTTCAAGATTGATGGAATATTTGAGTTATCTTTCCAAGCGTTTAAATTTTTATAATCTATGCATCTTTTTTGATGCATTAACAAAAGATGCACATTAGAAATGCATTATGTAATTTCCGATAAACAGTGTGTAGGAAATAATAGATTTTAGAATTTATTAGTGATTATTTTAAGCAGGAAATAAGATCAAAATTCATTTCACTCCTAGGATTTGAAGCAATAAATATTGAATTGAAATTGTATTTTGTACATTAATGTGTCTTACTAAAGCTGTGTTATTGATTATTGGACAAGGTTTGCTTTGAAACCCCAGGAGAACAACCAAAGAAGTTTCCAGACACATTTGAAAAAAGTATAATAACGATTGACCTACAAATATATATATATATATATATATATATATATATATATATATATATATATATATATATATATATATATATATATATATATATATATATATATATATATATATATATATATATATATATATATATATATATATATATATATATATATATATATATATATATATATATATATATATATATATATATATAGGTATTCACCTTAGATCTGACAAATATACTCAAAAGAGGTCCATCGAATCAAATAACGTAACATTGACCAATCTGTAAGACTGAAATGCTTTGCGATCAATAATGCCTATTTTTAATTTTTAGACAGGGGGAGGGGGAACTTTTATTTCTTCTTCTATTTAACAGACTTTGTTGTTTTATCAATTTCAGCTTTTAAAATAGTCAGAAACTATTTTGCTACCAAATATTTAAATATGAACAAATGAAGAAAATAATAAACGATGTAGAATTTTTAAAACATAGAGTTTAATTTTTACGGCTTGTATTATCCCTTTTTCTATAATAGTGCGTAGTCCTTGTTTTAAGCATTTAAAAGCCCTCAAAGCAAATTAAAGTTCCTTATAGTTGCATTAATGAATCTTTCTAAGAATCTTCAGACGAAATGTTTTAGCTGTAGGAGAATATAAGAATCTCTAATTAGATTAAGATTTCATAGATAATTTTTTCATTCTTATTGCCATTATCTCTCTCTTTCTTTACCACAGAATGCAAAATTTTCCCATTTATTCAAAAATAGTACATCTGTATTTTCTTCTAATGTCCTAATTTGGAGTATTTTGTTAACATTGTAGAATGAATATTTAACTATTTCAAAATAATTTCTATGATTCTCTCGATACATGTCATTTTTTTATTTCTTGTTAATTAACAATATTCACTCTCGTACCTTAAATTCATATTGTATTATTCACTGTTGTACTTTTTGGTTAGTATTATTTAGTATTATTTGAATATTTAAATGCTTCTCATATGAATCTTTAATATTATATGGAACTTCTATCTATAATATTTCTATTATTCATTACATAATACGCCAAAAATAGTTTATAAAGGAATTTGATCACATGGATAAAATTATTTGAACAATGTTATTTTTTTAAATAGGATTACAGCTGATGCAAATTTATTGAAATTATAAAATAATTACCGTTTTATTTTAAAATCTCTAATATTTCCCATAAAATAAGCTTTTAAAACGTATGCCACTTCTTTCAATATTTGCTGGTATTCGGGTATTTATTGTATTAGAATTAGATGTAACAATTAATAAAACTATTTTTGTATATTTCCTTCGTAAGTGAAATATTATTTCATAAAATAATTGTAGTTCAGTAATGAAGTTATAAGTTTAAATTTCAAATGAAGACTATAATATATAATATATATATATATATATATATATATATATATATATATATATATATATATATATATATATATATATATATATATATATATATATATATATATATATATATATATATATATATATATATATATATATATATGTATATATGTATATATATATATATATATATATATATATATTTCATATATAATATAAAACATTTTCTGTTAAATATATATTTTTGGTAAGAGGAAAATTATTTTAAAATACAGCTAAATCAAAATGGCCATAAGACTAAATTACTTTTATTTACATAGACATTCAAATGACAATCATACTTTTTTCGCATTATTTTTCTACAATAAAACATTTAAAAATGAGAAAATACATTGTGTGTAAACGAAAGAAGAAAATATTTTTTCTATAAGTTGTATTTATCTGAGTGTAAAGTAACATTGCATTCTTTTAGATTTCAGTGTTTTCAAATTAATTAATGTTTGAGATATTTAAAAATCGTGTTAATGTTTTTATTATGTTTATAAAACTGAAAATTAAGTGAAGTTAATTTTTTTTCTTTTCTTTCAGATTCTTATGAAGATTATTTTTTTTACCATGGTATTCACAAATCAAACATTTTCCCACTGGTAGGCTTTTTCATAAAATATTATAATTAAAAAATAATTTCTTATTTCCCAGGGCACATATTCCTGCTGTCGAAGATACTGAGGCAGATATTTGTAGATAAAATATAAAAGAAATTTATTTTGAAATATAGACTAATAAGCATATGAATAAGCATTTTCATGTAATTTTTTCTGAAACAGCATTCTTTGGAACATTTACAATAAAACTGAAAGCATTTGCAATTCCTTATTCGATAGACATATTTAACGAAAATGCTGTTTTTACTTAAATTATAAATCAGTACTTGGATAAATTAAATTTTAATTTAGTGTAACATTATGTAGGTAATTAAAAAGTCTGTTGACTTTTTAATAAATACAACAAAATGTGGTTATGATTAAATTGATCCTTATTAAATGCATTTTTTACAATGCAAGGAAACAGTTTATCAAATTGTTCTTCAAGGAAAACATTTGTGTTAAGATAATAATATATATTTAATGTAATGGTACTGAATTGCCATCACTACATTTAGTTAATGTACACATATTTACTATTCAAATGTATTTATCAATTACTTTATATTTTTAATTATGGGTGGTTTCCTTTTTGTCTATAAAAGTAATTTGCGTCTTTAAATACCCCAATTACTTTTAAAGACAAAAAGAATATAACGTTCGTACGATATTTTTAAATTGAAATAAATTGCAAAACATTCATTGTTTTAAATGTTTCAAATTTTGAGAAAATGTTACATTTCTCTAGTTTCTTGTCGTTTACAGACCAAATTATCTTAGAAAATAAATCTATCATGTGAACTTTAATATCTTAGCCAATTTACAATTGCTTAGAGGAATAATTATTTTATAATTAATCTCAAATAATTGAAAACAATTAAACAAACTTATATTTTACTGTCTTACTTTAAATTCAGTTTTTTCAAAAAAAATTAATGATTACAATTTTCACAGTATTTGAGCATTTTAAGAGAAAAATTTTAAATCTCTGAGAAAAAAGGAATTATTTTACATATTATCAAATGTTCTTATATATATATATATGTATATATATATATATATATATATATATATATATATATATATATATATATATATATATATATATATATATATATATATATATATATATAATATATATATATATATATATATATATATATATATATATATATATATATATATATATATATATATATATATATATATATATATATATATATATATATATATATATATATATATATATATATATATAATATATATATATATATATATATATATATATATATATATATATATATAATATATATATACATATATACATAATATATATATATATATATATATATATATATATATATATATATATATATATATATATATATATATATATATATATATATATATATATATATATATATATATATAAACTAAATTATATTTTTAAAAATTACTATTGTTATAAGAAACTTGAAAGCCTTATTTTAAGTTTATATAACGTCTATAATGAAAAAGTATATTAAAGAAAATCATTAACTTTTAGCTATTATATATAGCAAACATTTTAACATTAATATTTAGCAATTATATACTGCAAACATTTTGTCATTTATCATTAATACTTAACAAAATATAAATATGAGTGTATAATATACGTTACATACATTATATGTATATCTATTACTTTATTAATTAATAAATATGAAGAGAAAGTATTTTCATAGTTATAATTAACTAATCTAACATGCAATAAAATATTTTCTTCTTCTTGTTATTAAATGGAAATTTCTTTATTATTTAAGACAGAGATGTACTAAACACATCAAAATAAATCAACTGTTCTGAAATTGAAATAATGGAATGGAAAGGCAAACAAATCTTAATTTCGCTCTCAAGAATATATTATCAAAACTAAAATATTAATTTAAGTTTAAGACAGTCTATAATTTAAGTGCTGAAAATCACCGGAACTTCAGAAATTTAAATATTTATCAGATTTCAGTTTTTGAAGGCTCGTATTGATGTTTTGCAAATTATTCATACAAGTGTGATCTTCAAAAATTAAGTAATAACAGCACAGCGGGATTATTTTATTTCTTCAGATGTATGAAACATATTTAAGCTGTTGATTTTAATAGATTTTTTAAGTTATCAATTTACTTAGACCATTAAATTCTCATCTAGTGGATTACAAAACTCTGTGTGTGTGTGTCTGAAAACTTCTATTAATTTATTAATAATATGAACATTAAAATCAAAAAATCCATTTATTTAACTTATGAAAAATACAGTAATGTATTTTGGTCTAATAAATGCAACTTCTTCTAAATAATTTTAACTAGAAAGCTTCTAAATTTTACTAACTTTATAAAATCTGATGTTATTGATATTCATACGACTACATGATAAATTTTGGATACTGTTATTAAATTCAAGGTATCTATTTTGTAGAAAATATTATATCTTATTCCAGCCAAATATCTTATTCCACTTTTTACGTAATACATACATTTGTTCATGTAATATTAGTAGAAATATTCTTTTTGTTTTTAATTCTTCAGCATATTTGTTTTAAAATAATTTACAATCACAGCAACCTAAATCTTCTTAAGATACGTATATGAAATTGGAATATTCTGTAGTAAATTGTTATTTTTATGAACATTTGTTGCACTTAAATTGCTTGTTTAAGTGTAACAAATTTAAATAATTAAGTAATTTAATTTATTTAGTAAGCAGTTAAATAATCTTCTGCACTTTATTCATTTACATTATATTCTTAACTTCATTATTATTAAATTCAGCTTTATTCACTACATAAATATATTTAATTATTAGTTGTCATGTATATTTATCTTTATTCCAAAAAAGATCAGGATAAAATACTTTAAACAGTTTTCCGGGAAGCTTAAAATCATATTAGCAAGAAAAATTCAATAAAAAATTAAATCTTATTCATTTATACAAATCACATAGGGAAAAGTTTTAAAAGTGCTGAAACAGGAAACGCTTGCTTAGTTTAAGTCGCTAAAAAGCTACAAAAGTTACAGCATTTCAAAGGAAAATATTTTCTTTGTTATCAAATATAAGGAAAAAAGTTTTGAAAATATAAAAATGTAAGTACAATGGAACATTTATAAAAATCAATATAAATGTTCATCCAAAACAGAAATTTCAAAATATTTTTCTCTAGTTTAATCAAGAGAACAAGTTGCTTTGAAATGCTTACATTCAAAAAAAGTCAAATATCCTGTGTTTATAAACTATATTTGTTGCGTATGTTCAAGTAATGCATTTTCTTATAAAATTGGTTATTAATATGTATCACCCATTTTTTCCCTCAAAAGAATAATAGACCACCAATCATTTAGTGTGAAATAAAATGAAATAATGTGTAATAAATGTACAAATTATTTAAACTTCAGAGAGAAGAGGTATTTTATTATATAACTTCATCCATTCTATAAAAATCAGCATTATTTAATCCCTCACGCTTTTTTCCTGAAATAAATCTTATAATTTGGAAAAATCTTCTGGAATTAACCCCAATAGAGATCGATGACCGTCTTGTAGGGACTCTGAATGGCGCCAAAGATCTAATGGAGAAATCATTTTATTTCTTTGTGGAAAAGTTGCCATTTGAAAAAAAAATAGGTCTCTGCATGAATACATTTTCATTCTTTCCCTTTGAAAGTAAATTTACATTATTTACAATTTGATAATAAAATGAAAAAAATTGTCACAAGAATTTATGCCTATTCTATTTTATTTTAGAACGTTATAATTGCCCAAAAAGGGAGTTTATTAGTGCCTTTTAGTCGAATAATTATTTTTATAGCTTATTTCTGTTTACGTTTGCACTTTGGATTAGAAATTAAAAAATAATTGATACTAGATATGGATTATTTGTATTGTGTAAGTTTGTTCTTTAGCACCAATTTATTTAAGAGGAAAACATGATGATAGAAAATAATTATATAAAGATCTATTTGAATAATCCAAAATAAATACAATAAAATTTCAAATATACAAAATATTTTTGACAATTTAATTCAGTTACCAGTCTATCACATTTTTTCTCGTTGAAAAGCTATTCCTTTATATGACAAGAACGCTATTGAAGTATTTCAAAATAAATGTTCTTTAAATGAAATACACACGAGTAAATTTATGAGAGAAAATATAAGAAATAAATTTCAGAAATCAAATTAGATTATAAATACAAATTTTTAATTTAAATACGTTTGTTTTATAAATATTGCTTTTTGTTGAAGCGATATTTTATGAGGATGTAGACGCATTTACTTCAAAGAATTAAATTGCTGATAAATTCATTTTTAAAATTGATTTTCTTCTGTCACATTCTTGGTATTTTTAATATAACATTATGACCCAGTGCTTAAATGTTTGCGTATTACACATATTTTTAACTAAAAAAATTATAATTTCTTATAAACATTAATTTTTTTATATAATATATTATCAACATGTCTAACCATAAATGTTTTGTGATAGTTAGTTAATGATAATAGACAATTTTTTTGTTAAATTGATTGCAGCATTTTTTATTTTTGATTGTATAAATATACGAACTCATGTTTAATAATTTGAGCATACATGAGGCAAATATAATGTATCAATCAGACAACTAGACATGTTATCAAAACTTTTGCTTATATCGACATGGACAAAATACAAGTCATCACAAATGGAAACCATTTTATCATTCTAAAACCAAACATCAAACAAGTATCTACCAATTTCAAAATTAAGTTTTAAAAAATTGAAGCTGAAAATTTAATTTATCACCTTTTTAATAGATATTTAATCACACAACTCAGTAATAAAGAAAACATAATAGTGTAATACAGATAACGAGGCTTTATGTTTTTCTGTAAGCACTTTTAATTGAAAATAAAATATTTATTTTGAAATAAAGGTAAAAATGCCAGGCTAAAATTTCTCATATATATGCATTTTAGCATATAAACATAATTTAGTAATTGTTTCTCATTTATTATATATGTGTGTGTGATAAAGATGATTTGAAGTTATAAGAAAATGTCTAAGATCACAACTTGGGAAATACCATAAAAAATGGAACTTCTGATTTAAATACGTGTTTTTAGCAGGACGTCGAAGCAGAACTGAACCGAAAAAAAAAGCGGTTTATCTTTTTTCAATTTTCATTCGTTTTGTTACTGTAACCAACTTATCTACATTTTCTAATTTAATGTAAACCGTATAACTATTATTACATGTACATTGCTTCTCTATTTCCTGTTTTGATACTTACCAGTAATTTTGTGTATCAGTTTCTCATTAAACTACTGGTGGAAGGCAGATTTGATTTAGTTCTATGAGCTAGATTTTTTTACTTCTAAAGCCCAGTCACTTACCACCTATTTAGCCCTATGAGGGATGGAAGTGATGACAACACCCGTAGTTGTAGTGTACCGTAGTTACTCAGAAAATGGTCAAGTCTTCGTAATTTAGAAGGAGGGACAAGAAAATCCCCAGAGTTTGTTGTGCTACCCCAAATGTATCATTTGACATGCAGGATATTGTGACGATGACATATATTAGGTGCTCCACCTGATATTAGTGAAACGTTGGATCTTCGGTTGGGTCTGGATTTGAGATAACAAGAGTATCTCAAATCCAGACCCAACCAATAACAAGAGCGAACGCCCTAAGCAACTAGGCCACCTAGGACGCAAGGACTAGAAGTATAGATGATTTATTTAAAAATATATCTGATTAATAATTTTTTGCATCGTAGCGTGTGATCATCTTTGGACGTTTGTAGACTGTTTAGATAGACAAAACAGCTGCTCAGCAGTGGGTATACAGTGCGGCGCCGAACTAAAAAAAAAAAGGGATTATGACGTATGCATAGTAATGCAAATCTTTATTAGGTCATGAGACGTAAAAAGGCTAGTAACAGTTAAAATTAATTCCTGAAGAGTAAATATAATAGTCAACTGGAAGAAAATAGTCAAAATGAGTAAATTAAAAGTCCTGTTTAACTCTCAACTGTCTCACTATTCTTTTGTTTTTCATCCCAAACACAGTTGCGTTCATTATATTCCGATTAATATTTTTGCATACAATTATTGAGATTTTCATAGAAATGAAAAAATTTTAGCTCATCTTTAAGGATAAATAATTTTGAACTAAAATTTTGATACCTCACACTCCCTAACGGAATCAACTTGGAAACGACTAATTGATGAATTAATTTCAAGCAATTTTTACGGAATTTGGATAAATTAGAAAATAAAGTTAAGAAAATTTTAAAATTTTGGTGATATTTTACATAATTAGTCACACCAAAAAGGGAAGCATTGTCAATAGAAAGGGTAGTAAAAGCTGTTTATTTGATCGCGCGTTATCAAATCCTGCTTTTCACACACGAAAAATATAGGCTGTGCAACACTTTAAGAATATTTGGAACAAATTACAATATTTATACTAATCCAATTCAGAATTAAATGAGGAATTACAATCTTATATTAAATGATCGATGAAAATGAAAATGATTTAGAGATTTCTTTAAAAAGTAAAGAATTGGGAGTAAAACATATGAATCTCCAATTTCTACAGAGAATGACATGGACCTTGCGCCATAAAGCCCAACCAACAAACCGAGATTGATATTGAGTTCAATTTAAATATTTTTGACAATGAACGAAGGTTCGATATAAGATATCATACATGTCATAGATTACCATAGATTTATCAATCATACAATATCATAGATTTCTGGAAAGAAAATAAAATCACTTATCGGTAATGGTGGTTTTGGCAGTTCCAGCTACCCAAGTTAGCAATGAAGTGGCGTTTTCAGATTTGAAATTTATTCTGTGAGACAGCAAAAGTAATCACAGTAAAACCAAGTTAGAAGATATTTTAATAATTAGAGGGAATTTTCATACTGAGTCAATAGTTAAGTAAATAAATAAATACATTTTTACATAATTACTACAAATCCAAGTGCACCAATTGAGTGACAATCGTGAAGCCATGAGGGTGCATATAATCGACATAATCATGAACCTAGTCTTGGAATGCGATTTACTGGCAAAAAAATTCAGTTCTCAAGAAAAAAATCAAATTCTTTCAAAATTAAAATAGGTCTTAAAAAATAAAATAAAATTTTTAAATAACTAATTAAAACCACATTATCAAAAGTCGTTTATAACTCCTCAAACTTATTTAATAAACTGAATTGAAGTAAAAGTTTTTAAAAGATGAATAGTATTTCTACTTGAAATATGAAATGGAAAATAATTATTGTTGGAAATAATTATTTTAGATTACATGATTTATATATAAATGAAACGCGTTTTACAGTAAAATTTATCATGTATTAGCAGATATATTGATATGTTTTCGCTATTGGACTCTTGAAGTAATGCATGAAATACAAATATTTTATAAATTTTTTCTTTCCTTTACTGAGTAAAAGGATTGAAGCTCTTTAAAGTATTCTCATTCAGAGAAAATTTTAGCTCTTGAGAAAAACATTTTATTTTATAAACACCTAGCACTTCACCTTATCGAACAAAATATACAGAAAAAAGGAAAGCGAAATCACTTCTTTATATATTTTTATTTTATTTATTTATTTTTTGAAAATGTACTTGAATCGATTCTTCTGACTTAGCTCTTTAAAACACAATTTGTAAACTGAAGAAGCTCCGGAATCATCTCGGGTCAGAAATATTTTGAAAAAAAAGAAACTCCTGCGATAATAGAATGAAAATGCTTTCATTCTTTTATTTTAAAACTGACGAGGAAAATACTTTTCTAGCATTTTATTTAATTTCAATGCACTTCGCGAGGAGAAAATATTTTCCTTTTAGTTAATGTATTATACAAAAAAGAGAACTTTTTTATGATAAAGAGGAACCGTATGTCCAACTGTGTCAAACTTCTTCTAACTAAATGTAAGAAATTATTATATGAAGTTAAAAATAATATTATTTTTCCTTTAGAGACATGATTTTAGTCTTTACTAATAAATTTAAGATATGGAAAAGATATAAATAAGCAATTGAATTCATTACTTAATGCTTTCATTTAGCATTTGCAAAATGTAATTTTGTTATATTATGGAATTATGGTTATTAAGTTCTTTTCTCTCTGTGCATTCCACTAAAATTTATTTCTCTTTTTAAGTGAATATATATATATATATATATATATATATATATATATATATATATATATATATATATGTGTGTGTGTGTGTGTGTGTGTGTGTGTGTGTGTGTGTGTGTGTGTGTGTGTGTGTGTGTGTGTGTGTGTGTGTGTGTGTGTGTTTTAAATACTAAAATGTTAGATTAAAATTGTGAACAATAATTATACACACTTCTTATATTATTTAATGATCTGAGTTAAGTTTTTAAATGTTATAAATCATTAAACGATTTAAAATCAAAACATCTTCATTATTGATAGTTAGAAAAACAAATGCTTTCATAATTTGTATAATATTTTAAGTTTTTTGATGCATTAAAGCTCTAATTTTCTATATTTCGTAACATTAGACAATTTTTAAATGTTTCAATATTTTGTATACAAAATTTACATGCAGGTACATTTTTAAACTATGAAAAGACTAAAACAATTTAGTAAAAAATTTATATATTTTAGGATAAACAAGTGCACATACTTTGTGGATGTTGCAAATGTATATAAATTGTATAGATAATTCCTGTTGCTTGTGTCCCCGATATATATATATATATATATATATATATATATATATATATATATATATATATATATATATATATATATATATATATATATATATATATATATATATATATATATATATATATATATATATATATATATATATATATATATATATATATATATATATATATATATATATATATATATATATATATATATATATATATATATATGTGTGTGTGTGTGTGTGTGTGTATATATATATATATATATATATATATATATATATATATATATATATATATTGGTTAGCAACTAAATAATTGCGGATTTCACTCATAGATGGCTTCAGTTGAGTTTTTAGGTTTGCAGACGTAGTACAAATGTAAAACACATTTTGTTATTTGATAGTTGGCAATTCAGATGTCAATCAGTAAGAAAAGTTTTTTGATCGGTTGCGTATTTTTCGTTTGTCGTGCGTTGAAAAATGGAAAATAAAAAGGAACATTTCCCTCATATTTTGCTTTTTTATTTCCGCAAAAGCAAAAACGCATCGTATGCTCATAAAAAGTTATGTGCTGTTTATGGTGATGAAGCCTTAAAAGAACGGAAGTGTCAAAATTGGTTTGCCAAATTTCGTTCTGGTGATTTTTCACTCGAAGATGAAAAACGCTCTGGTCGTCCAGTTGAAGCTGATGACGACCTAATCAAAGCAATAATCCATTTGGATTGTCACAGTGCACCATGTGAGATTGCAGAGAAGCTTCATGTATCACATACATGCATTGAAAAATCACTTAAAACAACTTGGTTATGTTCAAAAACTCGATACATGAGTTCCTCACCAACTGAAAGAAACGCATTTAACGCAAAGCATTAACAGCTGCAATTAGCTAAAGAAACGTAATGAAAATGATCCATTTTTAAAACGACTGATAACTGGCAATGAAAAATGGGTTGTTTACAATAATATCAAGTGGAAAAGATCGTGGAGCAGGCCAGGTGAACCAACTCAGACAACATCAAAAGCTGATATTCATCAAAAGAAGGTTTTGTTATCAGTTTGGTGGGATTATAAAGGAATTGTCTACTTTAAACTCTTACCACCCAGTCGAACGATCAATTCTGATGTCTTTATTGAACAACTAATGAAATTAAGCAATGCAGTTGCAGAAAAGCGGCCCGAATCGACAAATCGAAAAAGTGTTGTATTCCATCATGACAATCCAAGGACACACACATCTTTGGTCACTCGGCAAAAGTTATTAGAGCTTAGTTGGGATGTTTCCCATCCACCATATAGTCCTGGCCTTGCACCATCTGATTACTTTTTGTTTCGATCTTTACAAAACTCATTGAATGGTAAAAATTTCAAGATTAATGAGGATGTCAAATCGTACTTCATTCAGTTTTTTGCTAATAATTACCAGAAGTTTTATGAACGTATGATTATGATGCTGCCTGAAAGATGGCAAAATGTCATTGATCAAAATGGGCAATACATTACAGAATAAAGTTATTTAGTTCCATGAAAAAATTGTCATTGATTTTCTAAAAAAATCCGCACTGTTGCCAACCCATATATATATATATATATATATATATATATATATATATATATATATATATATATATATATATATATATATATATATATATATATATATATATATATATATATATATATATATATATATATATATATATATATATATATATATATATATGTATGTATGTATGTATACGAGGGTTATATACTCTGAAATGTTTGAGGTACGCGCAGATGAGAATTTACAAAATAAAAATAACGGTTTAATTTTAAAGTACAAAGTATTCTAACACAGAAGACGATTTTTTACTGACTTACTTCAACTTGTTTAGCGTGGAATAAATTTTAAACAGAAGAGAAAATGGAGATGACGCGAGAACATTTCCGCGCTATGATTTTCTTCGATTTCAAAGCAGGATTAAATCAAGAAGAATGCGCTCAATAGTGGCAATAAGCATTTGGTGATGAATCTCCATCTCGTGCTACTGTATTCAGATATTTTAGAGAATTTAGAAGAGGTCGCAATTTTCTTCAGGATGAAGAACACACAGGAAGGCCGCGGTCGGCAGTAATCCCGGATAATGTGTCTGCCATACGAAATATGTTAATGGATGATAATCACTGTACCTATCAAATGATACAGAAGGAACTTAACATTGGATCCGCAGCCATACACAAAATCATTCATTAAGAAATACATATGAAAAATGTAGTTTGCCGTTGGGTTCCCCATAATCTAACTGAGCATCAAAAAGAGGAGCGTGTCAGTATCAGTAAAAAAACTCTTAATATGCTGAATGATGGTGGCCACCGCATCATTTCTAAGATTGTAACAGGTGATGAAACGTACATACTGTTTTTTAACGTTCCAACACGTCAAGAAAGCAAAGTATGGGTCTTTGAAGATGATCCCACGCCGACAATGGTGAAAAAACAACGCGCACTGAAAAAAGTGATGTATCCGTTTTCTTCAGAAGTACGGGATTGGTCAAAGCCATCAAGTTGGAAGGACAGAAGACAGTAACAGCAAACTGGTATACCACTAAATGTCTTCCAGAAATTCTACAAGAACTGAATGTTAGGGGACTAATGCTTCACCATGACAATGCATCTTCACATACAGCCGCATTAACAGTTGAGTTTCTTAAACAAAAACAAATTAAAGTGATCGAACATCCGCCGTATTCACCTGATCTAGCCATGTGCGACTTTTGGTTATTCTTTAATCTAAAAAAGAAGTTACGTAGACGTCGCTTTCATTCAGAAGAAGAGATTGATGTGGCTATAAATGCCTTTTTTTCATCTATTCGAAGAAATGAATGGCTAGAGGCATTTAATCTGTGGAGAATTCGTCTACAAAAGTGCATTGATGTTGGAGGAGACTACTTTGAACACACCTAAAATTTTGTAAGTATAACTTTAAAAACCTAGTTGTATCTCAAAAATTTCAGGGTGGCCCTCGTATATGTATATATATATATATATATATATATATATATATATATATATATATATATATATATATATATATATATATATATATATATATATATATATATATATATATATATATATATATATATGTGTGTGTGTATTTGTGTATGTATATATATATATATATACATACATATAAATATATATATATATATATATATGTAGCGCCCTCTGTCTGCAGCGCCACCCATGGCGTCGTCAACGGGGAGGCCAGTCCCTCTCCAACAACCGGAGAAATGAGACATATATCCATATGACTCTCATCTCATATTTCCTTCAACTCTAAATGTTAGATGAAATTTTTGTTGTATTTGTAGTATCTGTATCTGTGTGTATCTGTGTTGTGCTCAAATTGTACCTTAAATTGTAATAAATTATTTTGAGAGCTTTTAAGGAACTTATTTCTTTGTTCCTATTAAACCAGCTACATGCACACGCTACATATATATATATATATATATATATATATATATATATATATATATATATATATATATATATATATATATATATATATATATATATATATATATATATATATATATAAATATATATATATATATATATATATATATATATATATATATATATATATATATATATATATATATATTTATATATATTATTTTTTAACAAAACTTTATGTACAATTAGTGATGGAAATCATTCTACATATTTAAAACGTTCAATAGGAAAACATTTATAGATTCACAATTCTGGACAACAATTTCATCTGTACTCTGTATCTCATCTCCTTCAAATTTTCCTGGTTAGTTAAACTCTTCTTTTTTTAAAATTTTGAAAATTTGAATGAATGTACACTTTAACAGAAAGGTTTTCACTTATGTGTGTTGAGGCAAAATTATAAGAAAAAAGTTTTTATTCTGTTTTATAATTTTAGAAACTATTTCATAGTATTAAAAATATTTTGTTGATTTTAAAAAATAGCTGTAATGGTTCATATTAACTAACTGTTTAAAGAACTTACTAACTGGTTTATATGACAATTTAAAAACACAATTTTTTTATTTATTTGTGAAACTAAAGGAAAAGTGGTTTTTCTGCTTTCCTTATATGTTTTCTTCATAAAAAATGATAAAAAGAAACTGAATTCAAACAATGATTAAAACAGCTCTTTTATAATTTATGAAATACTTTTAAAATTATTAATTGAGCGATCCTCACAAAATATGGACAGTATATTTTTGCCATCCAGAACCTTTTTGAATCAGCTGTTATATGTATGTATATATATATATATATATATATATATATTTCCTCAAGGAACCATATATATGTGCTTTCTGTATCTTTGTAGCTTTTTTCAAATGACCAATAGTATGAGGAAATTGATTCCCATTGAAAATTAAAGCAATATAATTTCCTTAAAAACTGTGATGATTATTGAAAAATGACATTCACTTGTACTAAGATTTAAATTGAAAGATTTTAAGAACATATTTTTCTTCTTATTATGAAAACAAATATGTAAATAAGCACTTTTTAATGAACAAAAACTGCCCATTCCATATATAAATGCATATTTATGTTTAAACACTTAACTTTGAATAAATTGCTTTATATAGTTTGCATTCATTGCCAGACGCACAAAAAAATAACAGGTACAATCATGATAAAAAAGGAAATACCTTTTTTCTATAGATATTTGTAAGAAATATGAATGCATATTTAAGTTATTTATAAAATTAAATTTATAGCTATTTAAAATCCAAATAATTTTGTCTGGCTATTCCCATTTAATGATTACTCTACCGAAATTATTGTTAAAAAACTTAAAAATATTCCTTTTAGCTCTATACAATAAATCACATACTTGTTTATTATCAAAATAAGTTTTCACAATGATGTCATTTTATTGAACTTAATTTTAAAAAGTGGTTCTCTCTCTTTTTTTAAAATTAAAAAAAACACTGTTGACGATAGTAAAAAATGTGGAATTAAGTTTCAAATTTTCATTTCGTTAAGTTGCATTTTTTTTTGGATGAAATGATGTTTTTATGTGACAGTATAATGTGTATGAAAGAATGTTTTATTAGAATTGTATTCAGACAAAAATTCTGTATGACATCTTATTGCGTACAATTCTTATTTTTAAAAGAAAATACAAATTTGTTGGAATCATTATTTTTATTTTTAATTTTGCCATGGAAATTTAACATAACAAATACGGTTTGAAAAGTACACAAAATTTTGAAAAGACGCTCAATATGTCCCAAAAAGAAAAATGCAACTGAATGTTCAAAGCTCCTTATAATTCGTAAATGAAAATAAATCATACTAGCCTTCCACGCTAAACATGCTAATCCTTGATAAAATCAAGCTTAATGTTCCATTCATCAGTGTAATTAGTACTTAGATGAGTGATTGCAACAACTTACAAAAATTTAATTTTCTACAAAAAATAGCAATTTAGAATTAAACTTTTCACATCAAAAAAGATATGTGGTATACAAATTAATATTTAAATTAATATCAATAATTTTTTGAAACAGTTGAGCCATCTCGAGTCAGTCTATGGGGAAAATGAGCATTTCAGTGAAAGATTTTCAAGCAGATCTGGTGCAACAACCACTGCAGTAAATACTGGAATACCATTTATCAGCTAACTATCAACAAACTGTAAGGTGTCAGGTTTAAATAAATTTATTAAGCTTTTTTACTGACTAACCTCTTAAATTATCATTTAAATTTTATCAAATAATTGTACTTTATGGATTAATGTTAAATGTAACTTAATGCATTTCTGCAGTAAAATATATGATAAAGTTATGGTTTACTTTCAATTAATATCTATGAAAAGATTAAAAAATACATAATGTACTTTTTCTTATATGATCTTTCATTACAATTTCTTTTTGGGACGTATTGCTATACATGTAACATGAATGAGATAACAGCACATTTTTATTATGATTACTAAACGTTGTTACGATGAATTATGGGACACAAAAGAATTACTAGAATTTAAAATATATTTTAAATAATATAACGTCGAGCATGTGGCACATATATTTGAAAACTTCAGAACTCTCCATTATGTTACAGCACCTGTGACTTAAACTTTATGTGGACAGATAATCATTGCTTGAGACATTTATAATGCATTAAATTCTGTAACATGAATGAAATAACAACACATTTTTATGATGAATTTTAAATTTTGCAATGATAAATTATGGGACACAAAAACAACAACTAGAATTTACAATATATTTTAAATCATATATTGTCGACTATATGGGGCACATATATTTAAATACTTAAAACTTCTCCACTGTCTTGCAGCACCTGTGACTTACATTTTATGTAGACAGATAATCACTGCTTAAGACATTTAAAATGCATTAAATTAGGTAAATAGGTTTATACAATAGATGATATAATAAACATATTTACAAAAATATTCAATTAATATTAGACAAAAAGTAATCTAATACTATAATTTAGCTTTGATAAAGAATAGTACACTTGATTAAAAAAAACATTATAACAATGAAAACTAAAGTAGCTTCTCTAAAAGATGCTTATGATGTAACTATTTCAAATGAGACGTTTTAATGTAAATTATTGTTCTAAATGAATAATTTTTTGTTAAAAATTATTTATAATTCATCATTATTTAATAAATCATATCATATACGTTGTCTATCAAAGAAAACCTTTAGTAGTTATTTTCCTTTCGACATCGTCTTTGTTGAATTTTATCGAGTCAAATTTTAGTAATCTTGATTGATTTATTCTTTTAATAAAACTTGTGACATCAGGTAATTTTCAAAAACAAATATCATTTTTTTTTGTTCATATTAAAATAAACATTTATGTATAGATTAAGAGGATTATTTATTTATTAATTTGACTATATAGTTTACATTAATTATGTTTCTTTGGCTTGTGTTCAACTTTAAAAAATATTTAAATTGAAAAGAAAATTAAGGTACTTAAGTTAAAATTTTTGGTGCTTTATATAATTAAAAACTAAGTATAAAATAACGTATAAATATTATTAATATGTCTTAACTTTATTTTATTATCACTGACGTTCATTATTTCTTTTTATTTTATAATATCAAGAGTGTGTTTAATACCATTTCTTCTCTCCATGAATCTAATATTTAGAAAATATTTACTTTAAAAGCAAGATTTTATTCAAATCAAAAATCTTTGTCCCTTTTAAAAATTGGCCTCAACATTTTGCTCTACTCAATTTTATTTTTAAGATAGCCAATTTGAAACAAATATTAATTAATTAATACAGCTTTGATATTTTAATTAACATTGATACTGTAATACAGCATTTAACTCAGTCATTATATTAATGCATTAGTGTTTTAACTTATTCTCAACATTTTAAAATATTTCTTTATTACCAGAGATGTTTATTTTTAATTTATTACCTAAAACTGAAGTAAGAATTTTAAGAAGAAATAATTATTTAATTCAAATTTTGGCTTTTCACTTTAACTTCCTTATATATTATTATTATTTTTAAGTCTCTATTGTAATCCTTTATGGTAAATTAGCATTTTATTCGTATAGTTGCTAATTTGTTGTCACTTTACAGCCACTTTCTGCACGTTATGGCTAATTCCCCAATGATCTTTAATTTTAAGTTCATTTCGAAACACTGAAAACATTCGTGCTCAAGGTTAATAACAAAGCCACGAACTGTCAATTTTAAATAAATGTTTTTAATTTTGATTTAAATTTTTGAAATGATATAATAAAAAATGTAGAAAAATAAAATCAAAAATGATTTTAAACTTATTTTTGTGTACATTATTTATTAAAATAAATAAATTTTATTGTAAAAAATATTTGTTAAAAATGTAAGCATTTAATGTAGTATTTTTCAAAATGGTGATGAAAAAAGTGTGTGTAAAAAATTAAGCTATTTTAAATTGATAATATGCAAAATAAGCATATTAAAATAGTTGAATTTTTTACATAAGAAATAAAGGGAATTTTTATTAATCAGCATCATTTCCTTACATTTTACTTTGTTTCAAAAATGCAAAATAAAACCTTTTACCTAATTAATTTCATATACTCACTCACTCTTCTAATCCATATAACAATATATAACCCAAACAAATTTTTAATTCGTGATTTGAAAATGTGGTTTTCTTTAAAATAATTTTCTATGAAATAATTTTAGACTATAAATGTCATAATGTATTAAGTGACTATTTCGAATAAAACTTTAAATATCGGTTTTTAAGAAATTTCTGAGATTTAAGGACATATATAGTTAAATTGAACTGTATAATTATTAAAAATTTCCATCAAAAAGGACGGCAAGTGCATGGCTCTTTTTAAGCTGCATAGTTCTTACGTAATATTGAAAGAGCAGCACCACAAATACGAAAATGATGCACGAAAAGCTTGGTATTGATGACTATATCCTTGCACGGACAAATAGCACACTTCTGTTTCATAAATACATTTAAGTAGAATAAAGACAATCATAAGAACATTAAATACTGTTAAAATTGATAAGTCTACATCAAATGTTGTGTGTTAATATGATACTAAGGTAAGGTTTCGTACAAAAACAGAGCCGATCATGTCATAAAGTTGTTTCAGCACTACGCTTGTTCCAATGAAATAAATTGCTGAGTGATCTGTAGTATGTTCGGATTGGGCGTGCTGACGATATATCTCTGTCTGTCGCTGAACGTCTTAAACTCATGAAAGAAACCAGAGGATAACTGAACAATACAGCATCTTCATAACAAGGAGGAGTTCCCTCTGGCAAATTTGTGAAGCAATGTCGACGTCCAAAGTTAAATCTCCGTAGGTCCTGTAAAGTCTTCAGAGGCTGGCTAATTGATTTTGGAATTCGACGATGGCCTGGAGGGATATCTTCTCTATGATCGGAGTGGCGACGTAGGAAACGGTGATTTGTTGGCCATGATGGAGAAGTTTCATTTATATGGAATGAGGCTTCGACTGAATCAACATTTGGAATATTCCGTCCTAAAAGGACTGCTTCTGAATAGCTAGGAGCTAAATTAATGTCATCAGCTATAACTCTCTCAATTTCCAAACTGTCCATCGTGTTTATTCTCGCAAGTTGGTGATCTTGAGCAGTGGACGGAGAAATTGGATTAACTCCGAATACTTTAGCTACTTGATAGTGGACGTAAGCTGTCTTACTATCTATGAGAATGCGGAAAGGCCATGACAAAAGCAGCAAAGAAAATACCCAAAACATAGCTTGAGACACATACCAGGGTAACTGATCCTTGCTTGCAAAAGTTACCATGTACTCTTGAAAATCAACTCCTAGTAAATCTAAACCTTCTCTCATTTCAGTGTAATCGTCGCTGCTCTCATTTTCACGAAAAAATCTCATTCTTTGTTCTTCAAAATCTGTTGCTGTTTCTAAATTTGCGAAAGCAAAACCTGTAGTAGATAAGCAAATATTATAAAAATTGATACTTTAATTTGAGTAACATAATTAATACAATAAAATAAATCATAAGGATTTTTCACGAGTTTTCTGACAAAATTTGGGATTAAAAACGATTTATTACAATAAACATTTCTTAAAAAACGGTACAAATAAATAGAGGCAATTTATATGAATATCATATCACTTTTATAGTTTACCAATCTTTGACGTATAAAATTGATTTTTTTAGTATTTTTTTTTGTTTCATGAGATCAGTTATGAACAAAACATGGAAGAAATGCTTACATATTAAAAAGGAAAATAATTAATGAATTTTTATTGAATCAGTTTGGAAGGAATTTCTTCATTACATATTAGAGTGGATACGTATAGCATGTTCTCATATTATTTAACAGTTGCTTAAAATGAGCATGAATATAGTAATTAGCAATTATTTCAAAACATAATTTTCAATGGCATAAGAAGATTAATGAAACAGAATTATAATATGTAAGTTATTGTCTCGTGGAAGGCAAGAGTGAATCTATTATAAAATATTCAATATCAATATAAACTTTAAAATTTGTTGTTTAAATTTCTTCAAACATTAGTAAAATACTAACACGCTCTGGTACCTAAAATACAACTGCACTGTTCAGGGAAACAACTCCACCTTCATTCGATCAATACAGTTCTAATTGTAAAAATCTTTTAATATCGGATTTTATTAAAATTTAATGACTCAGAAACACATAAAATTATATTAATTTTGAGTAATTTTATATGTTTTACAATTTTTAAGTGGCAACATCTTAATCATTGAACGCTTGTGATGATTCGACTAGTTGACTAGTTCTTTTGAGATTAAGTTGTACACGCGTATTAAGTAAAACTTAAGATAATTATGTTTGACAAATAATATTTGCATTGGATTCCATTTGTCCATTTACTATTTAAAAAAATTCTATAAAGTATTTGTTTCTAGTCTCAAAAGATATAACAAGTACGCAATTAAGAGATAACTGGTAAACCGAATAAAATAATTTTCACATAAGCCATATAATTCATACAAGAAAATTGATGCTGCTGAAACCGAGGCTCCTCTTATTTTTCTCATGGTAATATCAGCTTTCATAATAAAGAAACAGTAAACAGAATAAACATATTGTGTTACTTTCTCATCCATGTATTCTGTCATACCATAATCTAATTTCATATTTTAACAAAAATCTCTCTTTCTTCATGAAAAATCACATTTTACTATTAAAATATAGATATGTATAAAGCAAGCATTTAATTAAAAACTTGGACATTTTCTGAAACAAAAGTGAATAAAGATACATTCATGAGAAAAAATAAATCATTATAGAAAACATAAAATTAGTTAATTATTACATGATAAAATGAATATTCAGTGCATGGTAAAATAAAAATAGGCTTCACCTGTGACAAAATATTATTGTAACTTCATGAAAACTCAAAAAAGAAGGGCAAACTAAAGTTAGAACAGGAATTTAACAACAGGAAAAAAAACTGTTTTCTAGAGAATGTTAAGTATTACTGGAGGATATTGCATAAACCTTATATAATACACTGATGAATATTGTCAGTACAGCATTTCTATTAATAGATTGATTATGGTGGTAGTTTGAGATTTTGTGCAGCAGTCTTCTATCAGTCTTAAATTGCATGACGCAAAACGGATATTTTTCTTCATTCAGGACGAAAAAGAAGTGATTTTGCTTCTTTAAGTTTGTTACGTTTCCAAATGCTTTTAACATTTATCGGTACTGTTTAACCTTTGCACATTTATTTTTAATATAAGCATTCATATTGGGTTATTTCTACTAAATAGCTATTTCAGTAAATCAAATTTCAAAAAGCAAAAACATGAAAAAGTATATTTCTAGATTTTATAACAGTTGCTGCATCACGTGAATAAAATTACAGCTTTTTACATTCTTTTATAAAACTTTTATTAATGAATGTATTTTAAACTGTTTTTTTCCCTTAAACTAAATTCTCTTGCTGTCACGAAAGCCTCTGCTTGTTTCAATTCTTAGATGTCATAATTTGACTCTAGATTTAAAATAGAATCAATTCTTGAGATTACGTAATTAATTAACAAGTTTAGAAATTCCCAGAAAATATCAAAATAGGAAACAAACAATGAGTACTGCCTTCATAATTAGGAATTTGAAGAATGTTTTATTTGAATTATTCAAAGTTTAGCTAAGTATTATATTGCAAATGTTGCTGTAATTCGACTAAGTAAAATTTTTAATTATTTTGGTAAAATTTCTAGGTAATACATTAATTGCATATATTTCTTATTATATGAACAATGCTTTCAAGTGTGCATATATTCTTTTGGTAGGCAAAATTAAAAAAAAACTATTTTTCTGTTTATATACACAGAATATGTAAAGATACTGGTCTCAAGATTTAACCACAAAATTATACTTTGTATTGCAAATACAGTAATAAATTAAATTTAGGATGTATTTGAGTCAGTAATAACAGTTGTGTAAACGTTACATTTCCTAAATTTTATGCAAATACTAAGCCTTTTATGTAAAATGTAATAACTATTTTTCATATTGCGAATAATAACAAGAAAACACTGCACAAATAAAATTTAACCAAACTTTGAAGAAAATATGAAGATCTCTTTCAGACACGGAGGAGCAATTCATTAAAAAGTGAGATTTTAAACATCGTGACCAGTAACAGTACATAAAAATATTAAAAGCCATTTCATTTTAAAACACATTGCATTATTATTTACAATACAATAAAAATTGTAATAAAATTATAGCTATCCGTAACACATGAAGAATTCATTTATAGTAAAAGCAGAAGTAAACAACATTAAAATAAAAGGTGTTCAGTTGCTTATTTTAGTTTCTAAGTACTTTGTAACATATATATATATATATATATATATATATATATATATATATATATATATATATATATATATATATATATATATATATATATATATATATATATATATATAACCTCTTCTATCCTTTAGACAAAATATTCTCTTATGAAGAAAATGGCCCAAGGTCGGAAAATTCAGTTTTTTCATAACTTGATCAATATATTGTTCGTCAAATTAATTTCCTTTTTCTACTTCATTGTGTTTACGAAATAACTTTTATATATAAATACAACTTCTCATCCTAGGGGCATTTATTAGAAACTCACGACTCACATAATTATTATAAACCTGCATTTTAGTAGAGTCAAAGAGAGATATAGTATATATTATATACTTCTATATATAATATATGCAATCTGTGAATCCACTAAAATGCAGTTCAGTATTATTTACTTCAGTGTATTTTAAAATAGCTCATTATTTCATTTTTATCTTCTTTCTAACTAAAAGTGTGTACCTATAATTAAAGTTTAGGAAAATGAGCTTCGGAAGCAGGTAATATTAGGAACTCATATTGAATGTTAAATATTTAAGTATGTGATTCACAGTTTAAATTTTACATTTAAAGAAAATAACTTTGTTTAGCTTAGTTAAAATTAATTTAACTCTCAAATAAAAATCCTAAATTATAATATGGACAATTTTATTTGCAAATTGTTTTTAAAAGAAACAAATTTGATATTTTTTTAATAAAATATGAAGCATAATATTCAAAGAGCACTAGAAAATTAATGTGTTTCTGTTAGTTTTATATGATAGTTTAGTGGTTTTAACTTATCTAAAATTTCATAAATAAAAATTACATTAAAAACAGGCTATAAATAAAAGGCGATTTTTCTAATTAAAATTAAACTTAGATTTTACAAATTAAAAGTACTTGTTTCTTCACACACATTTACTATTATTTAATGTTACTTTTCAATTTCTTGTTATTTCCTTTGAACTACTCAAGCATATGCTGTACATTATCATGAAAGTTTAGACTCTTCATATGCATCATTAATAGTAAAATACTTTCATAAACTAACAGATATTTTCAACATTCCTAACGGAGAAAAAATTTCTCAGAAACCAACCGATTTAAATAGCTCTCCCTAAATCAAGAAATAAGTATTCCATTTTTCATTTCTAATTATTTCGATATTTGATTTAGAAATTGTATTTCGTTCAACATCACAGTAATTAATTACCACAGATATATGACTATTTTGCAATTTCATATATAACATTTAGACGATTCCAAGTTTTAGTGTAGCTATATAATCATAAATAAAATATATTTTACATTTTAATAAGCGTTCTTTAAGGCTAAACTCTTTTAAGAATTATTAAAAATTTTGTTTCCAACATTCAAATTAATAAAAAAAAATAATTTTCTGTCGTTTAACTGAATAAAAATTTATTATATTCTCCATTTGTAAAAACAGAATGCTTTATCTTGAAGTTAGCTGACCTTAAAATTTAAATTATTCAAAATTCTATTTTCAAAAGATTTTATAAATTATACAAAATGAGATTATTTTATACTCTCTTATATTTGAATGCATTATTTTTGAATCTAATGTATTTTAACTTATTCTAAGTTCTTCAGACAAATAATTAAAAAATAATTTCATATATATATATATATATATATATATATATATATATATATATATATATATATATATATATATATATATATATATATATATATATATATATATATATATATATATATGTAAAAATAGCTTAATTTTTGGGGACAGGAATCAAGTGCTCTTTATCGAAGTCTCGATTTATTATAGAGTGAGTTACCAGACGCGTTTTGGTAATGAGGAAAGGAGCACTAGAAGTAAATCTGTAATCTTTCTGAAAGATCACAATAGAAATGAGATAGATTGATGCTATGGACTTAAATGAGTATGATTGCGCGTGTTGTATTTACATTTTATGGAGTGGGAATTTATAAAATCCCGAACGAATTCAAACGAAATGCCGTAATCTTATCTTTAATTTTAAGCAGGAATTTCATGATATTATTTAAATTAATGAAGTTTCAGATCAGTTACAATTTGTTTCATAGAAAATATTCTTGTTGCGGAAACTGCTACACAATGTAACGTATGAGTTAACTCCTTACACTTCAATCCGATCAAGAATGTTTGCCATAAACATAAGCGATTCATTATATATATAGTGATATCACTGAATTCTTTTATTGTTTAAAACATAAATTTTAATAGAGCCTAAATATTAATCAAGAATGAAATAATGTTTACCTAAGTCTGACTGATGACTTTACTGCATTGATGCAGAATAGATAGGCAGTAGTCTTAGCATTTTACAAAATGTATAAAACAGCATACGTCATTAGTAAACAATGCGTTCCTCATATTCGTATGTGTGTGTGTGTGTGTGTGTGTGTGTGTGTGTGTGTGTGTGTGTGTGTGTGTGTGTGTGTGTGTGTGTGTGTGTGTGTGTGTGTGTGTGTGTGTTAAATAAGAAATTTGGCATATAATTACCTTTGCTAAAACGTATTTTAGTTGCGGTATGTTTATCCAAGTCTACAAGTTTCTTTGAAATATCTTTCCACCCACAATGAGAATAAACAAAACAAGAAGCTGATGCTCGAGAATTAACTCGTTCGTAATAAATATGAGAGGTGGTATAAGCATCACCATTTCTGTATCTTGTTACCTGAAAATAAATTATAAATACAAATGGTTAAAATTTAAATGGAAATAATATTAATATCACAATTTGCGTTTAATTGAATATTTTTTAGCAACAAAATTTCTGAAAATTCAAATAGTATTTGTATATCTACGTTACACACAAATTCACACACATATATACAATTATGTAAAAAAAAAGAGTTTAGGATATGTAAGATAGGAAATTAATTAACATTAGCGCATTTGGACGACGCAGGAGACACAAATGACATTTCAAGTATTGCATAAAAGTAAAAAGCTGCAGATTTCTCCTTTGGAAATTGTTTAGTAAGGATGGAGTTTGTGTCTTGATAAACACTTGCTATGTCTTGAATAAGGAGAAGAAATATTTATCAGTAAGTGTCGAAACTTGATAGATGCAGAATCATTGCATATCAAGAGCATAGATGCTTCTGATCAACCGTATGGAGAATTCTGAATATTGCCTAGTGAAAACTGGCCGAAATACAACCAGTATTATGTTAATATCAAACGTGTATTTCTAATGATCAAACTGAATGGGTTGCAAGATTATAATGCTTTTACATTATTGATGCTGAGAAACCTAATATATTGTAAGGTCTGGCATTCAAAATACTACAACCACACTACGGACAATTAGTTATTAAATAGGCTTACAAGTTGCGTATACTACCAGCCCATAAAACTAAATTGTACTTCTTAAGCTGATGTATTAAAATGTGAGTTTGGTGATAAAGTCTATTTATGACTTTTATTATAGGGAATAAATACGATATATTTACAAGAATGATTGCCGAAGGAATAAAATTATTAAGAAAACCAGATACTTGTAAAAAGCAAGTAGGGGGTATACACTGAAATTCAAGTATTTCCGATTTGTAGACTGTTTTTACTCTGGAAAAAAATATAAAAATCCAAATGTAGAAAATATGCACATCTGTTTGTTACATTTCCTTAGAGAGGCATTTTAATGCCAAACATTGCAACTATAACGACTGCAAATTTCCTGCGAGTGAGAAAGTATACTTAAGTATTTTATACAAAAATCTCTTTCTAGGAATTCAAGTCTAATAAATAAATGTAATGCAATAAAATTGAGTAAAATTACCCTGACAGCATTGATGTTTGTAGAGAAATAAATAAAAAAAATGAATTAAAATAACAACAGTTGAAAAATAGTGTTAGAGAAATATATATAAATGTTATAGAAAGTAGACATTAGAAGAAGTGATGAGATAATATTTTCACCTTTAAATTTTTACAAAAAGTTATTGAATGGAGTGAAGTTAATGTAGTGTTTATTATATACTGTAATTTTAAGATAAAATCATTGTGATACTTGATCGTAAATAAGGGAATGTAAGCATAAATTTTAAATTTATTATGGTAACCAATATTTTTTCTAGTTGCACAAAATTAAACTTTGTAAAGCAATCAAAATGAAATTAAAAATTAAGATGAGAATTATCTTATCAATTTTTAACATTAATTGATTAAACATAATTTTTAACATTAATAACAAAATATTAACTTGTTTAAATGTTTTTCAGATGAAATACATCAATTATAATTAAAACGTACTCTGTTTCTAACTAGTGCTCTTAAGTCCAGCTTGAGCATTTCAAAATGGTATTGAGTTCTAGAGAAACATTTGGTATCATTAGCAATATCAATCATCATGAATATTATTTGCCAAGCTGTTTAATTACGTTTGAGAAAACTAACAAATCCCCACTTTTTTCATAAATTTAAGAAAACTTAAGAGAGAAATAGCCTCACATTTCAACAGCTGATGTAACAACCAATAAGTTAAGTAAAAAATAATACTGGTCATAATTTTAGAGAAGAATTTTGTCAGCTTTTCTAAATAAAGAATTTTCTAGAATAAGAGTATTTTTAAATTTATTTGAGTTGTATTAATTTAAACAAAAGCATTTTGCTCCACTTGTATATTTCAGTTTGTTTCCAAAAAGAGAAACTTAAATTTGATTTTAAATAGATCAAGCATTTATATTTTTTCATAGCAAATGGTTACATTGAAAGTGAACGTAATGAAATATTATTGAAAGCATATCCAAGTATGTAACGTAATATTTATTCTCAAAATATTTCCGCATATATGAGGGTCTGGTAAATGCATAGGTAAAATTATATCAAGGAAAGATGTTAAAGTTGATTCAAAACAAAACATAGCAGCAAAAAGAAAGAAACGGGAAACTACTATGTTATGAAGAAGTGTTACATGTAAGAAATGTTAAGTGTTTCAACAAAATTTATTCTTAATGCTTTTATTATAGCTGCTTTTTCTAAATATGTTCTTTAGGTTATAAAATCTCATTTGAATGGCTACCAAAATTTGAAGAATCATAAAAAATAATAATAATTTTACAAAGTCAACTCTCTTATTAAAATGTAAAAGCTCTAATGTTGGCTTTGGTACTTTAATTTTCTATACAAAAAGACATAAAGTTAATAGCTTTTACCTAATTCTGAGGAAATTCTATAAAATTGTGCTTAAATTGAAAAAGAAATGTCAAAACTGTAGTTTTCATAGTATATTATAGCGACATACACTACAGAACAAAATTATCGACCACTAAAGAAGAAGTAATTTTTCAAGTGTAATAAATTTTTGTACTTTAAATCATTCTGATTGAGCTTGTGAATGATTAAAATCTGGTATAAAATGATGCCATTCATTGATGCTCACATAAACAACAATTCATTTAAAAGGTGTATATAGGCAGCTTTTCAAAACGAAATGATCAAAATAATCTTGCATTTCTTTAATAGTTATTTTCTCAACTGTAAAAATATCTTTAACAATATACTAATTAGGAATGTCTTGAGCAGTTTCAAAAATGTCTTGATTTGAGATTGAAAGATGATTGCTATATAAACCTAACCAATGTTAGTGCAATGAATTACAATAATTCCGTGATTTAGATGACAATGATCAATAGTGGTCAAAATAGGGTCTTAATATATCAGAAAATTCACTACTTGCCAAAAAAACATTGCACTGTTTTCATTGATAGCAGCTAGTTAACATGTAAGTATGTTGATGATTTTAATGTCAAATTTCACACTCACGCTGATCATGGCACTAGTGAGCTTTCACGCTCTTCAATTTCTATTTGGTTAACTTCAACGGTGTTTGCAAATGTATAGACTTTAGTGACAAGCCTTGTTTCAACATGTACCCTGTTGACATCTTTAAAAGAAACTGGAGACGTCTAAAATTATATGGGGATCATGTTCTTAGTATTACAGAATCAGAACAAGATTTATTCTTCTAGCTCTTTCGACATTGGACTTCTTTGGTACTTACTTCTGGTACTATTGTAAAACTGCTGATTACGTTATCATATAATTTGACACCATGTAGTAGGAAGCGTAAAAACCGAAATCTGTTGTAAAACATTTTAAGTCCACGTGTAATTTGCCTTCTGGAAGACCTTTTCATAAATAGTCTTACTCATTAACTGGGGTATATAATCATGCAAGGGAAGAAACCAGAAGAAATCCCATGTATTCACCCCGACAAGCATGTAAGCAGAAGCCAGAAATGGAACAACATCCATCTCTCGTTGTTCAATAGTGGATGGGATAGAAACCGAGATGCTGGTGAACATTTTGTGATATTTCGGATTTATATTTGTAAAAGAGAACGTTTACTTAAAATTATGTTTTGACTCATGATAGCTTAGTTAAGTAACTTTATTTTGAATGATTGATTCGATTTCATTCAGTGCCGCTGTTGAAAAAAGGAAATGGATGCTGCATTTCCATTTTTGAACACACATCTGGAGTGTTGCTCCTTCAGAAATTTTCAGATTATACTTTTTTATGATGCATGAACAGGGCACATTATTGGTGTTTATGCATATGTGCTGTGGGTATAAAAGCATTACAAAAGCCTTCAGCTGTTAAATTGTTGACTCTTCGATGTAAAAGAGTATAATATTCTGATGAAGAAGTGAAGTGAGCCATCTTCTTCAAAACATAAATTCTTGACTTCGATTCTAACTGGAGTTGATCTACGGGAGATGAAATTGTACTTCTTCTTTTTGCGACATGTGAATACTGCTCACATTTTGTGAAAAATTCTTCTGGAAGGCAAATACTGTGTGGTATTTAAAAAGTCTTGCAAAAGCTGCCAGTTGTTGGGCTATTCACCATGCGCAGTCAAAAACATTAATGTCTGATCACACGGGTTATCTGTTGTTAATCCCTTAATTGTGACACATATTTCAGAAAAATGGACCAAAAATGGAAAATTCTTTTGAGTGTTTAATTTTATTCTTTATATTATAATAAGAGTTAGAAAATGTTTTTTTATTACAAAAATAAGGTTTAAAATACAATAACTGCTATATTTATTATTTTCACATACACATAAAACATTGATTACAAATACATGTTATTCATATTGAGCAAATTAAACGAAATTTTAAAGCTAAATATAACTAGTATAATATAAAAACACAACAATATAATTTTCAATACATAAATTTTACAAATCTTTTACAGTTTGGTATATCCCAAAACAAGGTACTGTTCAAAAGCCTATATATTGCGCTGTTTACAATAAACTCTTGTCTCATGCCTTATTTTCTTCCCTTGTTCATCGGTTTTACGACAGCAAATAAAACATTGCTTGGTTGGAGTAGTTTTTTTTCCCCATTGATGGGATATGTTCTGGAAAGTGTCGACCTGTGAGGCGCAGTAAGCTTTCACTAGGATGCCCTGGTCCTAGTAGTTGAACATTTGGTTTATTTAGTTCAACAATTGATTTTATGAAGTTCATATTTTTTTGCACCTCTTGTTGAAGTATGCAAAATAAAGGAGTTATTTATACAATGCCTGGTATAGGAGATGGAAAAAAATTTTCTAGTAATATTTTTTACCTCCTTTTCTAGCAAACGGAAATCTGTAAGATGTTGATCGCCTTTAACATCACCTCCGATAGTGTTGTTGTAGTCATGAACTACCTACAGAACCAAAGTTGGACTTGGTAAAAAACTAGGACCACTTGTGTCATTTATTAGGAAAATAGGTAATTAAGTATAATAAAATAGGGAATTAAATAGGGAATAAAGTAGAAACGAACTCAGTTCAGACTTCACAAAATAGAAACGTTAATTTTTCTTCTGCCCGAACTCAGTTCGGGAAGAAGGGGTTAAAGCCTTTGTCACATTTTATCAACGCTTTCAACACATTATCTAAATCTCTTGATATTTTTTCCATTGAAAATAATTTGGACACTTTGGGAAGATGTGATTGCAACCATCTCAGAATACTTATGTTTTAACGGAAACATTGGTGATAATTTGAAATTAAACTTTTTTTTTACATAATTGTAAAATTTTTGTGAGTCCATTCAATTGTAAATAAAATCTCATATATTAGAGATGACGTATTGCTTTACTGATTGTCACTGTCACAACACTGGAACAAATCATTCTATAGCCCTAAAACTTTATTCAGTGATATCTTGCTTGATTTTCTCTTACATATATATATATATATATATATATATATATATATATATATATATATATATATATATATATATATATATATATATATATATATATATATATATATATATATATATATATAATGCATATAATGAAGATTTGAAAAAGTATTAAAATGAGAAATGATTGGCCTACTTTATAAATAGTAATTTGTGTTAAAAAATTGTTGTTATAAATGATATCACAACAAATAAGATAAATGTTTTCCAAATGCATTAAATATGAAACATTTAGTATTGTTGAAGAATAAGTGTTGCATTCTCTTTCAAATTCACAATTTCGTAATAGCTGTTATAAATGAAAATTTCACAAATGCTATTTACTTATAAGAGGATTTTTCCCAAATGGATAAAAATGAAGTGGACCACTAAAACTAATTGATAAATAGGAAAAAAGAATGAAAATTCTTTTTTTTCTCAGCTATGGAACTTCTATTATAATCTTAAGTTCTTCTAATATTATGGATTAAGAATATTTTTAAATGATTAGAGTTTAAAATGTGCATTGGTAAGTCCAAAGTAATTCCAGAGTATGGTTTAATTGAAAGAATGTTTCAAATGCCTTCTACCAATAAATAATCTTGAAGATTTTAGCTCCTCAGTTTATGAAATTTAGGAAAAGACTATTAATTTGATTTAACCTTCTAGGTGTTTTAATTTGACACTTACTTCTTTGCTATTTAGTAATCTTTTAAAAATAAATTTGATCCTTAAAATTAAATTTTTAAAGTTTCAAATATTTGAATGCCTGATTGATAAATTTTCATCCATTGAAATAGGCACTAACGTAATTACAATAAAAGTTCTGCATATTTAAAATCAATTGAAACTTCTGAAATAGATACCAAATATAATTTTCAAAGGAAAAATTTGCACTCCCAAATGATTTTTATTCTTAGGAATATTATAGTTCCTAAGGAAGGATAATTATCCTATATAATATATAACATAAGTCATTTAAGACATTATAAAATTATTTCAAAGTTAACAATTATTATGAAATTCTCAACAGTTCTAATATGTTTGACTATTCTTATGATAAAATTTCCAATAATAATAAAAACAAAATAAAAACAAAAATAAGTATTATTGAGAAAATTTTAATGATTGCTGACGTCATTGCCTCGATAAGAGCTCAATCATATGGGTGTGATCTCTTTTATCTATATGTTTTGTCAATAAACTAAATTCAATTTTATGTTTTTTAATCTTTAAAAAACGAATGTATTCATATAATGCTTTATTACGCAAACCATATATAAAATCAAATAATATTATCATTAGTTGTATAAATGTAGAAATAATATACATTTTTGATACAGAAAATATTTCAACTTCGGATTACTTATGTGAAAGTTCCCATTATAATTATAAAATTATTTAAACGTTTTTAGTAAATTATCCATTGATTTCATATTAATTAAATGATATAAACATTCTAAAAATAAATTTAACTTAGCGTTTATATATTGTTTGTGAATCAAAAGTGATGTGACCATAATGGACGATTAAATTCATGTATACAACTTCCATCAAATCATAATAGTAAAATTTATGATATATTTCTTGAATAAATTAAACTATATTAAATTTTGGTTGAAATTTAGACATGTATATGTCTTAAAACGCAATAGTTGTAGCTTTGAAAAAACACTATGAATAAATGCAACGATAAGTTTTTGAGCACTCGTAGAGAAAAAATTCAATACCGATCAACATCCATCATTTCTGTAGGCATCGAGCGAGACCAACAATATGGAGAAGCGAAACGCTGACCATTGTGATAGATCGGTGACCACGCAGTAGAACAGATCACGTTATCTATTATTCTCTACATAAAAGCAAAATGTTCTGTCACCACTTTTATTCGTAGTGCTGTACTAGTTTTTCTCTGTAAATTTCAAAATTTTATAGAAATTTGTATGTAGCAAGATTTACACTTTAAAATGCATTTTATAACATTAAATTTGAAGATCTACGTATGCTATTTTTATTAATATTATGAAGAGGCCAAAATTCGAACTGTTCTTTTCTGTAATGTTTTGTAATGGAATTCTTAATTTTATCTGCATCGATTTCAAACATTAAAAAATAATTTTTTTTTCAAAATGATATTTTCTTGTACATGTTATTATTTCATTTTATAGAAACAGGCAAAAATTATTTCCTAATATAATAAAAATATTCGTGATTTTATTCATAGAAAGGAAATCAATTGAATTGATTCCAACAACTAAAAAAATTTTATTTATGAATACAAGCAACATATAGCTTCAAAATTTAATAAAGAGATATCATTTGAAATTTTGAAAGTTTTTACTTATTTTAATATTTATTTATTTGCAGAATGTTTTCTAAATAAGTTTTAATTTGATTAGCCGTGATTGTAATAGCTTAAATAACATCTGAAAAGGGACTGTTTGAAATGTACGAGAAAGAAAAGAATATTTTCTAGGATAAATTACCTAAAAAAATTACATACAATTATTTTTTCAATTAAATATTATTGGAAACATCAAAACTATCAGAGAGAATATAAATAATTCTCTAATTATTTGAAAAAATATTCATTAAAATGGTATATATATATATATATATATATATATATATATATATATATATATATATATATATATATATATATATATATATATATATATATAAAGATGTATATATAAATATATATACAACATATATCATCTTAGAGATCACATAGTGATAAATATTTATAGTTATGCAAATTTATATCTTCGAGCATAATACAAGTATATAAAATACCACTTACCTGTCTGGAACGTCTAATATAGTGATACGAGATAGATTTCCACCAAATAATGGGTTGAGATTCTCTCATTTGTTCGATATATCTACTAACGTCCTCTACATCTATTTTGTATGCCAATTCCAATCTTGTGGAACAATGCCAGCATTCAACCAAGTACACTAAATAGAGCATTACCATAAAAGCTACAGGAATATAGATGTAACCATCATCGCAAGGACTTGCCTTTTCTCTGCTACTGACTGGAAAGTTGTGGAAGTTAATTACAAGTCGACTCACTTGGGCAATTCGACACCAGACGATGACAGTACCACAACTGATGATCAGGAGAGTTAGTAAAAGACATTTGAAATGCCCTCCTTGCTTCAAACTTCTGAAGAAAGATATTTTTTGGGGTCGCTGTACTTGATCTTCTGCCTGTAATGATATGTTTATCGTCTTATAAAAACCTAAAAATATTAACATTTAAGAAGAATTTAAAACAATAAAAAGTATGTCCTGTGCCAAAAATATTTAAAATTATTAAGCAGTAAGTAAATTAGTAGAATAGATTCTTTAACCAAAAGCTAATTTCATAGTGGTTCTGAACATTTAACTTTCAATAAAATGCCTCACAAAATTGATAAGTATATTAAAATAAATATAAAATGAATGAAATACATAGCTAGTGAAAGATGTTGATAATTTTCTTAAGACGTATTTTGAGACGCTTAAGAATATTGTGAATTGTGTACAAAAATTAAATTCTTTATAATGAAATAAAATTTCAATGATTTTCAACAGTAAGTGCAAATTTACTTCTTTAATATACCTTTAGACAATTATTTTCTTTCTTCTGTTTTGCATGTATCAAACACTTTGAAACTATGCAATACAGATTTATTCCGATTTTGTATTCTTTTAAAGAATAAAATAATATCATTTTATATTGTGCTGAAACATCAGAAAAAATTGCTTCAACTCGTTAGTAAGACTTTTAATATAAAAAAAAACATAATTTATTCAATCTGAAAATAAAAAACACCCTTAATTTATGCATGTTAAAGCCATAAAAAAATTGAGGAGATATAGTAAGTAAAAAACAACTGGAAATTAAACAGTACTATTATCAGTGATTAAACATTTCTAGTGTAAATATACCACAGTAGATAAATATAAGATAAATATAACAGTAGACAAATATAAGAACATTTGTGTTTTTTTAAAAAAATAAATCATAACGTGATGTTTGTACATGGTATTTAATTTTATTCATTATATTTAATTCTAAGCAATCACGCTTGTTATATGTTTAAAAAGAAAATATATTTCATAAACCTCCAAATTCTCTAATTAATTAATTGATTATTTTTAAAATATTAGTCTTAAATTTTGGATCATAAGTACAAACACTACCGTTTTTTATTAATTTAGTAGAAATTTAAAAAAAGTATTTGATATTCACCCAATTTAAATTTCTTTCTCTCAAAATCACACTGTTTGTGTGTTTTTTTTAATTTCCTTTGACAGTGTTTCTTCACCTTTGCAGTAATTTTAAAAATGCCGCTTTGAACTGATTTAAATGAAATGAAATTAGAAATAATGGAAATCATATGGTGAAAGTTTATTAGTTCGGAATATATCTGATTGAAATATATGTGTTGAAGTAAGTGCTGTTGGAAATACATTAAGAAGAAAAATAGTTAGTACATGTTACAAAATACGTTAATAAAAAACAGTTTAAAATCCAAGAAACCTTCATGTAATAAAAAATTGATATTTTTCATATATTGCTGTTCTGAAAAATTGCTTTCTTGATAAATTACAAGAGAATAACGAAAACATATTTCTTAATCAATATAAATTTAATTTTAATAAATGTAATTTCAATATTTTTTATAAAAAATCATGCGATATAAATTCTTTTGCAAGGAATTCATTATTAAAGGATTGCAGGAGAATATTAATTTAAAAAAGTTTCCTATTACCTAATGAAACACATTTCTGTTCAGATGGACATGTATAAAGTGATACCTTGGAGCTCTATATCTTTCATTTAACTGTCATGATTAACTATTTGTCAATAAAGATCACTTAAAAATACAAAATTTATATAATGTACGTATTATTAAGCAGGAAAAATCTATTTCCAACCTTTATTGACAAAATGATTTTTCGTGAATATTTGTAAGGAACCAAAAAGGAAAATTTCCATCAATGAAAGGTCACTGTAGTTATCTTACTGGTACAGACATCTAATAAACAGTAATAACAGACATATGAAAACTTCAAACTGCTTAACGACTGTGATGATAAAAGATTTCTAATCATGAAATTTGAAAGAAAATGCAAAATTAAAAACTTTTTATTTAGTTAGCCTGGTATAAATAAGAATTGTTTTGCTTAGTAAAGTAATGAATAGTCATGTTGAATATCTCTATGTCTCTTTTCAAATACCCTGCTCAATAAAATTCAAAAATCACTTCTGCATAAGTGAACATCTTGCCACTTTAATAGCACAATAAAGATCACAGCAAAACTTTTATGTGTTTGACCAGTTCATATCTCTTAATTATTCACCAAACTATATATTTCGTTTAATTCTGTTTTTAATTCATTTCCGATTTCTTTTTACCAATCAAAAGTGAGTAAATGAATTTCTCAACTGAGGCACTAAGAAAAAAGTATCTGCACACAAAATCATGATTTCGATACTTATGCTCTAATCTTGGATTTTGATTACTTGAACACTGACTTGCTTATGAACCATTCTAAATGGTATCTCTAAAAGTCATTTTGAAAAGGATACAGTGTTCAGGACAATTGATGAATAAACTACCTTTGTGAAGATGTCTAGACACAGTAAGCCACGACACTTTTCGTCTCCTTCCTATAAATAGTAACTCAGCAATTGAGCTTGTTGATTGGATTCGTGCTCTTTTCACCTACAGGACGTATCGATCATCCTTTAAATGTTTTGCAAGGATAATCATTCCATATTTTTCTACCAGCAGTGCCAATGGTTTATATGGTTATCCATATGCCCGAAATTACACTTTTTTCCTAAATTTTCAGCTACACTGGTCACGTAACACTTCTTTTCTAGTTTTCTGTATATTCTTCTACATTTGAAATCGTATAGGTGATTTTTTAGCCAATTTATCGTAAGAACACATTTGCACTTGCAGCGAATCAATTTAATTGAGCCGCCGTCCTCCCTTTTATCGTAGTCTTGAGTACGCTTACATCACCTGTGACATTTTGTTAATTGCATTTGCATAAGCATGATTGTTCAGCTGAATTTTGTTTTTATTGCACTGATAGCAAGATTACCTGTACTACAATTTTATGGCTATCTACTAAAATTGCACATTGTATAGTATAAAAGGTGTTGTGAAACCATTAATGTTGAGTTTAAAATATTTCAGTTATCTACTTGCAATTTTAAGATGCAATACTTAATTAAGTGTGAATATCATAATTCATGTATGCAGACGAAAGAACATATACCAGGAATCTAAGCACTTTCTTTAATGCAAAAGTCTTTTGAATACAACCTCATTAATAAAAGGGGCTCGTTAATTGACTTGGCATTCAACGTGGTATTTGCGAGAATCAAGATCCTTCAAAATCTACGATCTCAGAATGAGTGGTGATAAAGTATAAATATAAGGATTGTACTGAAAATTAACTTTAACATTTCATAAAATGACATTAAAGAAAATAATTTCTTCCTTTATGATATTTATGTAATTCCATTGACAAAATATTTAAAAAATAAGAAATACACTTTGAACCCCTTTACTTAAATACAGAGATGTCTTCAAGTTTTGCGTTTTTTTGTAATAGTTTTACATAAATAACCTGTATAAATTCGTATATCAATAACCATTTACTCACATTTATATACATACACACACACACACGCACACACACACACACACACACACACACACACACACACACACACACACACACATATATATATATATATATATATATATATATATATATATATATATATATATATATATATATATATATATATATATATATATATATATATATATATATATATATAGATAGATAGATAGATAGATAGATAGATAGATAGATAGATAGATAGATAGATAGATAGATAGATAGATAGATAGATAAATAGATAGATAAATAGATAGATAGATAGATAGATAGATAGATAGATAGATAGATAGATAGATAGATAGATAGATAGATAGATAGATAGATAGATAGATATTTTCCCCTTAATAATTGGTTAATTTAAATATTATTTTTTCCATTGTTATACTTCATACTAAGAATTAGAATTCTTTAAAAACAAAAAGTACACATGGGATTTTTTTTTACTTACATTTTTAAATAACTATTGACTGTTTAAATATGCCCATTAAATAAAAATATTAAATGTGCTGATGAAGCTGACGAATAAAAGATGAAAAAATTCAGTCGTTAAAAAGATGAGATAAATCCTTTTGTTCTTTCAAAAATAGAGCTTATTCGGATAGAATTTCATATTTTTCTAATGTTTTGAAATTTATATTAAATATGTATTTAAAGAATCACGATATTCCATAAAGGCTTAAAAGAACTGGCAAGAACATAAAAGGATCAAATGCAAAAAAATACACATTTTATAATCGGCTCCAATGTTCATGTACGTAGATTTAAATTGTGTGTGTGTGAAGAAAGAATTTTTAGAGCATATAAACTGCCGAATACAATTAATTTAACTGATAACATTAAATTCGTTATTTAGATATGCGATATTCTTTCTAAATATTTTTATTGTTTTAGTAATTAATGTTAATTATTTACAAAATTTTGGCAAAGTATTTTTTTACATATTAATTTATTCTCTATCTAGATGTAAATGAATACGTTTGAATAATAATTCCGATGAATTTATAAAAGATAAATTGATTTTGACTAAATATTCAAATTTGTATGTGCAAAGATAGAACGAAATCCTTTATATATTAAATTATTTATTTACTTAATAAAAGATAGAGGGTGATTTTTCAAAAATAAACAAAACAAAGTGAGTATTATGTTATTTAGAATTTTTATTTCCTGATTTGATATTTATAAATCTCTTTAATGAATTATACATCTTTCATGAAATCTAAATAGGCGAAAATTATAATCAGCTAAAAATTCCACTTTATTTAAAAGTTATAATGGATTATATATATATATATATATATATATATATATATATATATATATATATATATATATATATATATATATATATATATATATATATATATATATATATATATATATATATATATATATATATATATATATATATATATATATATATATATATATATATATATATATATATATATATATATATATATATATATATATATATATATATATATATATATATATATATATATATATAAAAATTAATATTATTTTTCATACTTACTTTTTTATATACCTATAAATAATTATTGCAGTAAAATTTTAACTATATTTCAATTTTTAAGCAGCTATTTTAGTAATTGATTAATGTGGTTCCCTATTGTCATTCTTTAATTATTTCGCACGTGATAGGCATTCTGCAATTTATCCCCCTTTGACTTATAGCAATTCTGTTGATTTTGGTGGTGAGCCATGCCATCTAAAATTTAAAAAATATACATTTACGAAAAATTTAATTCTATGTAAATAATTTAAATGAATTTAAATGCAACATCTCTTTTTTAAATTACTACATTTGTAACATTTTCAGATATCATAGTATTACATTTAAATATATTTTATTATACTATTAGAAATCATTCCATGAAAACGTGACCCAGAAAATAGTCTGAAAGCATTCTAACAACAACCATCTCATATTTTCAGCTAAAAGGACAGAAAAATTCATTCATGCATTTTATGCTTAAAGGTATATATACATTTATATTATATGTATATTAAAATGATAGACGCATTTCACTATTCTGAGTATCTTATGCAAACACACTGGATAACTTAAATTACTACAGAACTTTGGAGCAGCAAAATATCTTCACTTATATTATAAGAATAATGACATTAAATTTGATATAAAGGTTTATTAAGATACTGATAATATGCTATTAAATAATATACTACTTTTAGAAAGCAGTGACTTTATACTAGATTTATCATACTATTCAGAAAGTGGTAAATTAAATTAATCTGAATTCATCTGAGAATTTTGAATTTGTAAATGAAGAAATTGTAATTCAAATTCTTTGCCACAAAATAATCATAACCATTTGATTTTTCGTGTGTTATTTTTTAATATTTTGTCTAAATGGAATAACGAATAGATTAGTATACATTTATCGGTACTCAATTTGAGATTTAAAGTGTATAAATTATATTAGATTGTATGAAATTAAAGCTTAAATGCATATTATTATTATCTGAAGATTATTATTTTATATGTTTGTCATATTTTATCTTTTGGTCACATATTTACGAAGAGTTTATTTATATTTCAAAAAAAGGTAAAATTTCACAACTCTTTCTGAAATAAATTCATTTCTTAAACTGAATATTGGAAAATGTGCCATTATCTTTTTAAAATTTGAGAGGGCATTTCAGCCTTTTTTATAACATGTTTCACACGCCAAAATCTGTGGTTTATAATTCAAAGAACCAAAACAGTCATTATTTTGTTTTAACTAATAAGTTTACAGTTTATCTGGTCCAATTTTCTGGCAACTTTTTCATTTTCAGTTTATATAATTGCATAAGCTCAATTTTTGTGTGAGTAAATATTGGTTATAACGTTATAAAATGATTGAGTTATCACTGAATAATATGCAATTTTTATATTTAGGTCTAAAATATCTATTTAGTGAAGACAAATCTTATTTTCTAAATAAATTTTTGCATTAAAAGTCTTTAGGAAAACTTCGAAATAGAAATACCACAAGATTTATTAATATAAAAATAGAATGTTATGAAATTTCCATTCCCAAGGGGGAGGAATATAACACCAAACTCTATACAACTAATAACATTCTATACCAACTAATAACATCTATCCGATTAATAACATTCTATATCAACTAATAAAACCTATGCAACTAATAACATTTATGAGCTAAATACTATTCATGCAATACAATGTAAAGGAATGTCATGTTGCACTTAAATGAATTTTATTATTCTCCATTCTGCAATAAGGGTTATTTTATAAATTCAATTTGTTTATCACAAAAAATTCACCAGCCTATGTTGCCCTAATGAAATTGTTCATTGATATATTATTTTGCATATATTTGAGAGCTCGTTTGAAAATGTTACATACAAATTAGTTCTAAGTTATATTCATATTAAATATTTTTCATTTTCATGCAATTTGAGTAGCATAAAAAAGGCTATAAATGTTATATATTTAAAAGTTAAATCCCTTGAACTCAGTCTAATGGTTAAGATATATTAATAAGAATAGTAACATGTTTTATTTTTCCATTCTCATGAAAATATTTTCTGAATTTTATTCCCATCAATTATGAGTCAAACATTAACTTCCATCTTCATAGATGATAGTTCAGGAAATAATGTAGGAGATAATCTCAATATTTTTTTTATCTTTTCTTCTCCGTCACAGCTGGGTCTAGTGACATTTGTGCCAGCTCGACTTCGAAGTTTTGTTCTTTTTTGTCATACTTCTTTTTGTTGATTATTGACAGCATAAAAGAATGCCCAAAGGAGGTTAATATGAATCTAGAATGGCAATAAATATATTTGCTTATAACAATAATTTAATTTCTTTGTCCTTTTATATGTGTTAGTAGTTTTCTGCTAACATTGTAGCAATTAGATTTTTAATAAACTGTATCTAAAAAAACTTATTTGTGTTAAAGATAATTTATAATATTTATTTTATAAGCATGTTTTAATCTTATTATAAGGATTGATTTAGAAATATAAGTATTTTGAGACATATCCGTATGATAGGAATTTTCTTACAATTAAAAAAAAATAAACGTCAATAATATAAAATCATTAATATTGGTTAATAAAGACATTTATTTCTTTATTATTTCTAGAGTAATTTTAACTAAATTTGCATGCTATTTAAGACGAGATTTTGGTAATTGCCTATTTTTGATGCTATGTTATTCATATTAATACTATAAATCATAATGGTAAATATTTCTATCAATATATCATTTGACATAATAAGCATTTACTTTTCTACATTTACATTTCATAATAAACAAAATTAACTTTTTTCATTATTTTATCGAATTACTTTTTGAAGTAATAGCAACTAAGATTATAGGAAATACGTCTGAAAATCTTTCTAAATCAAACATTGCGTCAAATTTTAACAATGTTCATATTCAAAATTTTTGGATTGATTTCACGATTTTCATTGTATGTTTCGTGATTCTGCTTTTCCTTTGAAGCACATTAAAATATTATATAAAGTTTCCTTTTTTTTACCAAAATAGTATAAATATTTTTTGCTGAACCCCGTTTTTTAAAATAATTTTTATTCATAATATGAAAACAAGAAAAGTACATAAAAAATGTTAATTATAAATATAAGATAGTTTTCTTACTGTATACATACACTCCCCATTTTTAGATTGTTTTTAAAACTTCACATCTGTTAATAACTGAATTCCTAATATTTCTCTTCAATGCGTAATATGTTGATACCTATTCATGTAATGAAACAAGAATTAGAATGATACATAGAGAATAATCTCTTATCTGAAATCTACATAAAGCTACGCCTTTAATTTCCGGGAATTTTACAATGATTCATCGATAGCGGCAGATGAAATGAGACTTCATTAACTGTTTACATTAGTTGAACATTAATGGACCTCAAAATTCAAAGAATAGTTTGGTTAGTTTAAAGTAGTTACAGATTTCATTGTCATAAAAAACTGTAAATTATGAGATGTTGAGAATATTATTATTCACCATCAGCAAAATCAGTGATATCAGGGATGTATTTGATGAAAATGGATAATTAAATTCTTATGAATTTATTTTTTTCTGACAATACTTTGAAGAAATTAATAGTTCTACAAAATTTATAAAAATGTTATCTTTTAACATTTTAATGGCTTTTATAGAAAATTTTATAAGAATTTGCTTTGTATGAAAATATGGGAATATTTGAGCTTAATTTGTTTTTTAATTTCAAGCAATTCAAACAACTGTGTATAAATAATTCTGACAAATTTTATAAAATATATTCAAATATCAATAATGTGCATGATACAAAAAGTAATTACTATGAGAAAATGTAGGTAATTAAATATATTGTGTAAATATAATCGAATATTTACATTTACAGAGAAATAGATTATTCTAGGTATCTCAGTAGTAATTTATTATATATATATATATATATATATATGTTTGTGTGTGTGTGTGTATGTATATATATATATATATATATATATATATATATATATATATATATATATATATATATATATATATATATATATATATATATATATATATATATATATATATATATATATATATATATATATATATATATATTCACAACCGCATACATTTTTAGTTAAACAAATAAAATTAGTCGATTTCTTGTCAGATGAAAGTTTTTCTTACATAAGCAATATTTCCTTTATGATTTATTAGCATTCTATCATGTGACTTACAGTAAATGTAGGAGAAAAATGCGAAACCAAATTACTCTTTTCTGTTTATTGATAAAAACAAACAAGATAATTTATTTCACAGTATTAAAAAACGATCTTTTAAAAATTGTAATTAGGAAAGACATTTTTGTATATAGGTATTTTAATTTTTTAAAAAGTAATTTTCCTGATTCTGATATATAAACTAATAACAAAATACAAAAAGATTAATTTTAATATTTTAAATTAAAATTTCTTTATTTTAATAAATTAACTTACGAGTAGTACAAAGATATTAACTAAAATTGATTGCATTTTTAATTTTGGAAGTACTTGAGTAATTTTCTTCAAATAAAATATTAAAAGAATATTCGTGATTAGTATGGTATGAAATTAATTATGAAAATATTGTTATTTTTAATTTACTCTTTTTTTGGTTATTCAATAGAACGTGTGGGTTTCATTATTAGATTTCGTATATTATTATAAAAGATTTTCAATTAAAAAAAGAATGTATGATGAAATAAATTTTTAAAACTAGGTAAGATGAAGTATATTTAGTGCACTCTAAAAACAAAAATATTCATAATCAAAGAAGATACTAAAATTAAAATAAAATAAGTAATCTCTTAAAATAAATAGGAAAACAAATCAAGAAATACTTATGTTCACACAATAGAATTTTCAATTGATTAAAACTTTTTGTCAAAAGACATTTAATAAATAAATTTTTCATGCAAATAATTTTTCTTTAGCTTTCGAAAAATTGGTTTTGCTTAAAATGACTATTTCAAATTCGTAATTAATTTAAAAATATGTGGAAATACACTTAGCTGGATTTAAAAAATTGTAAACTAAGTTGGAAATATGATTGGTTAAATATAAAAAATAAGGATACTAATTGAAATCAAATAATGTCTGACTTATATAAAATTATAGATACGTCAAGTATTTAGAGAGTATGGCAAATTTTAATGACTCAATCAAATTGCTTCACATATTTTTTATTATTAAATTTAATTCTGATTACTTGATGCTTATTTAATTGTTAACTTAAAAATACATTAGTCATTGTTGAAAGTTTAATTTGTAAAAATACCAATGTAATCTTAAACCTAGGAATAATGAAAGCACAGCTAAATTTTGTATAATTTTCTACTGAACATGAATTATAAGAACACATGATGAATAAACGCTTAGAGGATGAAGTAAGAACTTTTTTGGAACCATATGGGAAAACGAGGACAAGAGAATCAGAACCTGTGATTATTAAAATGATTTCAATATAATCACGGATATTAGGAGAAAATAATCTATCACAGATCATGTTAAGAAAACAGAGATAAGCACACAAAACAAAGAGAAAATATTTTAGGTAATCTTTAGCGGATTTAGACTTATAGGAAAATCAAGAGTGAGGTGGAGAAATCAAGTTGTGTGAAGAGGACTCAAGGAGAGATTAGGAATTTTTAATTTGAATTTAAATAAAGCAACTATGTGTGTAAGTAAAGAAAAAAAGGAATTAACGTAGAGTCTTAAATGAGATCGGGGATCCTACACAAGAACTATAATTTCAATAATAATAACTTCTTTATTATTTAATTAGATTTTGTACACAAGAGTTAGACGCATCCAAAAAATTTGAAACTTAATCTATTATGTCTAGTAAAAATTTCTCTCAAGCCTGATACCAAAAATAAATTGTTATCTAATTACCATTCTTTAATAAGTTATTTTGAAAATATAGATGCTTATAAATAATTATTTGTTAGCCATTAGTCATTACTATTAACGATCATAGTTCAACATTAGAATATATATATATACTTAATATTAAATTATTGCCAACAAAATATTTATGTTTAACAAAATGTTTTAACAAAGTAAATAAGTTTAAATTATTATCAATCTATAAAAGATTTTATTATCAGTGGTAAAATCTACCTTTATTATCAATTGTGAAATTGATACAAAATCATAAAAAGTATATCCAGTGACAATCAATAATACATAAATGTAGCAATTGCAATCAATAATACATAAATGTAGCGTAGAAAAAAGTCTTATTTTCAAGCATTTTTTAACTTACGCTATATAATGTCTGATAAAATATTTCTTAAATATAACACATGGCATATTATGACAAGAACCACACACACACACACGAAATATAATTTTGCATGGACAATGAAGCATATGCTTGTAGACACTGATAGTTTTTTTTCTAGCACGCATACTGCAATCGTACAATTTACCACCAGTAATACAATTCCAGCTGTATCACTTATAATCATTCAATGATCACATTAGCACTTACTTAGATATGATAAAATTAAAAGATTTTTGAATATAAAAATTATATAAATCAAAATTTGAAACAAAACTATTTAGTAAAATTTTCTGTGAATTAAGAACCATTTTTGTTCATAACGTTCAACATTTTATTCCAATTTAACTGAAACTATACATCTTGAGAACCAAATCACAATGATTTAAAAATATTTGAATTCGAAATTTATTTTATAGATTTTAATTGAATATAAAAATTGCTTAAATCATGAAGCATTCAACCAAGTGTGTGATGAATAATGTAAATTAATAATTTTTTTTTAAAATCCCTTATCAATGAATTAATATAATTCACTAGTTCAAAAGTAAGACAAAGTGGATAGTTATCATCAGTAGCATAATTTGCAAAGTAATGTAAAATTGCATGATTTGGATTTAATTTTTTACAGTATCTACGTAAACCTAACTGGTACATTTATTATTTGACAGGAAACTTGTCAATGTTTGAAACAATTTGTTCCCAAATTAAGCATTTATAATTTGTAAAATAACAGATGTTTAAGCAAAAGAAGGAAGTTGTAACACGCAATGGTAATAGTTTATATTAAAAAACATGATCCCATTCAATACAGGAATTATAATTGCTTGGAACAGTAGCTTTGAAGAAAAAGCTAATACATTTTTATTTAATATTTATTTTCTTAACGATAAACAGATATAATATAATGAGAGTATGTAAACTTGCTATCTCCACATTTTACCCTGCAATATATCAACCTATTGTTATTTCAGTAATATTAATAAACATTATTTTGCTCTCTTTACCAACGTAACTTAAATAATAACCTCTTTTAATAGTTCTTTGATTAATGAATAGCATTTTTTAAATTTTTCATCATAATTACAGTAATTCTTTAATGCATACTCAGTTTTCAATGAAAATTATCAGCATTATAGCATTATGAAATATTATATATACATATATATATATATATATATATATATATATATATATATATATATATATATATATATATATATATATGGTAACAATTATTTTAAAATAGCTTATATTTGTTTTTGTATGCTTAAATGTTTGATATAAAACATAGAAAAATCATCAAATTAAGAAATGTGCTTATGATTTATTATAGGATTAACTGAGTTTTCAGGATACCATTAGATTTAAAATATATAGCCTTATAGGTGTCTTTCCTTTCAAAATAAATAAATTTATAAAAAATTTCTTACTCAAATTTTTCATCCTGTAGAAAAACTATTCTAATTTAAAATATTTTTATAGTAAAAAACTACTTATGCTAGGCATAATATTTATAAATATTAAGAAAAAGTTTTTTTCTTAACTTATATTGCGATGAAAAACAACTTTTTCTTATTACAGCAAATCAATTTATTTAGTTGAAATAAATTTATTTATTGTTTAAGTAACATTTAAAACTCGTAGCATATCTTTTATAGAATTTCAAAATCTTGCTAAAAATTGTGGTAAAATTTAAATACATTATTCCCCAACAATATTATATTTATTTAATTTTAGATGTATTCAGAACTAATTTATTTATTTAATTGAAAAAACTTTTGCTGATGCGAATTGATATATTCAATTGAGGATATACGTTTGATGTTCCTAGAATTGAGCAAGAAATATAGTCATACCAAGTTTGTTAATATTTAATTTAATTTCTGAATATTTTCCAAATTCTGTATTAATTCTTTCATTAGATAAAAAATAGTAGATTTGTGAGAGAAATCAAATTTCAAGACAATTTGATTGTAGCAAAAATGCCCATTAAAATTTAAAAAGAAACTCTTTCCTTAGCAAGTTGATTATCCTTTTTCATTCCTTTAATTTTGAATTTTTTTAAATAACACATATTGGCGACATAATTAAGCAGAAAAAAATGAGCATCATCAACTTTATTATTTTTTCTATACTGATATGAACTTGCGGATGAAGATTGGAGAAAATGATATTTTGCAGGGAAATACAAATTATCTGCATCATTCTCCTTTCGATGTTGAAAAATCTTCTTTGCAATTTCCATCCTTTTATTTTTCAAAGGGAATGATCTAAAAAGATGAGATTTGCTCCTTTTTTATATATTTCATCGATGGATTTCTCAAAGTTGTGAAACTTTTTTAACGAATGAATACATTTCTATCTAAACAAGTGAATAGTACAACTAAAAGAAATATCAATCAAATAATTTACTTAAAAGTTGCTAAAAATTATATGTAATGAATTACTACTGAGTAATATATATATATATATATATATATATATATATATATATATATATATATATATATATATATATATATATATATATATATATATATATATATATACATACACAACCTGAGTAAAAACTTTGAGGCTAGTAAAAATTTTGGAGAAAATGTAAATTCAAATAAAAGGGATTCAAATAATATTAATTATTAAAGTTCATTGATAAGAAATAAATGATATAAACATAATTTGTAAATACATAATTATGAGAAACATGTGGTTATTTACAAAGTTAGCATTTCTGCCTGAGTAAAAACTTTAAGGCCACCAGTCATTTTTTAAAAATAGATATAATATAATAGTGTAATTACCATTGCAACTACTAGCTTGTGACAACGTTGCAATTTTCATATTTGTCATGGTTTCTTCGAAGTATTGGTGATCTTTGTGAAGATGGCGAAGGGTAAGAAATAAACTGATCGTGAAAGAGGACAGGTCGAAGCTTTGTCTTCAACAGAAACGAGTAGTCGTGCTGTTGCGATAAAGATAGTAAGATCAAACACTGTAGTCAACAATTTTTTATAATTGAAAGACAATTATGGTAAAAAGAATACTGGGGAAAGACCTAAAGCTTTGTCCTTGCGTGATGAAAGAAAAGTTTGCAAACTTGCATCTACTGGAAAGTACTCAACCAGGAAACTGATTCCGACGACAGGTTTAAAAGTTTGTCAAAAAACGATTTATAATACAATTAAAAGGTCTGGAAGGTACACATATGCAGCAAAATGGACTAAGCCTCAGTTAATGCAGAAACACAAAATAGAGCGTTTGAACTTTGGCCAGAAAGTCATGACTTTTCTGCACTTGTATACTTGCTTAGAAGTACAAAATTTATTGTTAAAGATAGAATAAAAAATGGTTTTACTATCAGATAATATAACAGCCCAAAAGAACTTACTCTTTGGATAGTTTAATTCATTCATAGATTAATGTAGTTTCAACTTCACCATCAAACCTAATAGTATTTCTTCCTACTGTTCTACTAATTACAATTGATTCCTGCCCAAGATACATTACTTCCTATAATCATAGTTTCAGGGGTGTACGCAGGAGTCAGGGGTTAGTGGGATATCTATTATCTATAGTTTTATAAGCAATGGCTCTGATATGGGCACGACCCATTTCATTTTTATTAATTTTCTCGTCAAGTTCAAATTATATCCGGATATAACAATAATTAAGAAGACACATTGATATAGTCCTTGCATTCATTTCTCGAGTAAGAGCTAAAGGTTTTGCTAATTGATAGCAAATTAGATTGAAACCCACTTGATTTTTTAAACTTCCATGATTGTTAAAATTGTAATTCTCCCAATATTTTTTATTTGGGAATCTACAAGGAGTTCTTGGAATAAAACTGCAGAAATTTTACAAATATCATGCAAATTTGGAAAAATATTGGTTAAAGCTTAAATAGTGAATGTGGGGTATATAACTGAGCCTATTATTAGGTTAAGAAATTAATTTTGCAAAGGTTACTATACACACAAAGGTTATTGTAAGTAAACATTGAAAAACCTAGTTTCTTTTTTTAGCCATTAGTTATTTAGAAAATACTATTGGAGCTGAATACACTCTACTTAACGTCTGTAAAATCAACAATGCTCTCTTTTATTGTTTTTATATACTATAACCCTACAGGCAATAAGAAGTTAAATTTTAGTGAGGTTTCCTTCCCTAGAAAGTGAACTCAATCTATAAATTTGTGCTTCTGATAATCTAATAACCATAAACTATCTTAGTATTTTATTTCTAATTGTAATTTTCATATCAATTTTTAAAGTTAAATGAAAATGCTCCAAGTATTTTAACCATCCTCTTTGATAAAAAAATTAAATGATTGAAAACTGAAAACAGATTAAACACAGAATATCAAAATAATTAATTCAAAAAATAATCTTAAATTTAAAATGTCTTCAATACTAATTTAGAAATTTCCTTTGCTGAATTTGAATTTCTATAATAATAATATAGTGTATGTCCATACAATAGTGTGTACAAGAAATACTAAGTCAATTACTATAATTATAATTTTATGAAAATTTTACAGTTTAAATAGTAAATAAAATACTTTGAAGCAACTATTTCACTATGAAAAGGAATTAAAATTTATTCATCTTTTATGTCTTAAAAATTACAAATCTCACCCTTTTAGTTTTGGCTTTATACCCTAGCACACATTATATATTATTTATTCTCAATAAGACTACGTGAGATAAAATATATAGGTCATAAAACTCTATTTATAGTAAAGTGCAGTGAATTTGAGATTTTAAGAGGAAAGAAAAATTGTATTTAAGTTGTTTGACCATAAATCCTCTTGAAGTAATATTTTTCATTTTTACAACAAACAAGAAAGATGATGTCAGCTTATTTTAAAATTCACAAACAATTTTGCACTTTTTATTAAAATACCTATTCATTTTTTCGAAATTTGTATTTCTATTTTAAACAAAACAAAACTGCAGTCAATGGCATACTTATTAAAACTTGAATAGTAAATGATTAAAGCATGAGGATTTTGAATTAATATTAAGGAATAGAAGTTTATGAAATGTACTATTCATAACATTATTGTTGAAAGTAATCATATTAAATTATACGAGATAGATTTAAATTCTCTGGTATAAAATGGCTTGCATATTGGTAAGTATGACGTACAAAATTTTCATTATTAGATATTTACTTTAAATGGAAAGAAAATGAATAACACTAAAATATTGAAAAAATAATTATTTTTAATTAAACAAGAAAATAATTAGATTTTCAAGAGCAGTAGAATTCATTTCGCATATAGCTAGCATTTTTAATGCGTATTTAACGCTATAAGACAGGTAACAACTGTTGTTTGTTTTTTCATATTTTCATCATTGGAATAATCTAAAAACACTATTGTATTGCCGTTTTAATAACTTTCTAGAACTTTTAGCCAATTTCGAGCATGGCTGCATAATAATGACAAGTGAAATTGGCGTGTCATTTCGATGAAAAAACAAACATATAAATTTTATAGAAAAGGTTATACAAATGTGCTGCCAGCAATGGTTTCTGCAAGGGAATCTTGAATACAATGAAAACTTTGAATGACAAAAATGTACGACATTGTAACATACAGAATCAATACAACAACAACATCATTTCAATATAATTTGTTGCTTCTTCCGTATTACTTGTAATACTTTCAGCCACCACATGACTTTGATTTTAAGGCAAGTTCTATTTATAGACCATCTCAAAACATTTACATTTAATACCATCAACGGCAGAATTTCTTTGCGAATCTTTGGTACAAAGGTGTTGATTCAGTAGGAGCGTATGGCTTAAATTAGATTCCGAATATCTATAAATAATCATGCTGTAGATAGGAGTCCAAGAATAGTAGGTCAATTTGCAATTGCAGCAAACTGGGTCTTACTCAGTTTTTAAATTTAAAACTTTAATATTATTGTAATGGTTGATGAAGTTGCATTAATTTACTCTGTCATTACGAATTCATTGTTCTTCCTATTAGATATATTTATTGATTATTGAATATTTTATTTTAATCTTGAACAGTAATTATTTTTAAATGTTATTTTTAAAGTTCAGCAAACTTTTCATCAATGATATTTATTCTATACTAAAATAATTGACTGAATAAGAGCTTTCATAATAAACAATGCTCTGTAAAGATACCACGACTATATGAGTTTTTTAAATTAACTTCCTCTTTTACAAAATAGATGATATGTTAGAGTATAATAAAATTTTGAGAGAGATAGAGAGCATGCAGAAAAAACCCATGACAGTACAAATTCTACAATATGCTAGGCTAATTAAAATTAGGAAAAGAATCATTCCATGTGCAATATACAATTATTATATAGTTATGTACCATTTAATTAAATTTTAACGTTTGCAAATTTTTGATTCCTGGAACCTATGATTTGCAATTTATTTTGCATATAAATTTGTTGACATTACGTAATCTATAGTCTAAAACAAAGTTCAAAGTTCACAATGCAAAGACCATGAAATAAATTTAAACAAATATGACATGACTACTGAAGAAATTTTCTTCGATGTAAAGCCATATCCAAGCTTCACAAAGGAGAAAATCCGGAAAACGTTTGAACATAGAAAATAAAACGCTTAAATAATAAATTAAAAAAGAAATAAATTATAAAAAATAAAATAAAAATCTATATTTGCTTAATAGTGGCCAGGATCAAACACGGTGGCTTCCATTTTTAAAAGAACAACCCTAAAGCTAATCCATGGTGAATTCTTACAATAATATTGAAATGTATACTAATTTTCTTATTAGTTACAATAGTACCTTTCAAAAAATTTATGACTTAATTAAATATAAATATAACATTCTTCAGAAAAGTAATATGCATTTAATAAGTAGTTCTGTATTTAATAAATATTCAATAATTGAATAAGTAGTATAAGTTAATAATATGCATTGGATGAGTAAGTGGTGTGGAATACACATTCATTTCTAGTAATATAAATATACACAAAATAACAATATATTTGATGAGATTACACTTACCCACTGATATTTTGCAAATAAATAAGTGTGCAATCTTAATTTATAATTTACACACTTAAAGTAAAAGTTAAAACATTAAACTAAATCAAATTTAGAGATAGAGTATAAAGTAATAATTTCGATTGTAAAAATGTATTTTGGTAGTAGAAAATTATTTAGTTTGTAAGCTTTTTGTCTTTTTTCCAGAAATTGAAATGTAAGCAACAACAAAAATCTGCTCATGTTCATTTAGTTCAATGAGGGGGAAGATTAATTATCTGGATAAATTGTAGTTGCAGGTAACCTATAGAAACTTAAAATTATATATGTGATTAAACAAATGTCTTTGTTTCAACATGTGTTGAAAATTATAATGAAAAAAGTTAATATTCATTATTTGATGAAATATCTTATATTGCTTTAAATATGATTTCAGAGAAAACTACTGAAATTTGCTTCAAAACAATTTTCGACGAATATTTGTTGTATTTCTTTAAAATAAATTTTAATAGATGTTTTGCTTAGTAAATTTTCATGACTATTTCCTTAAATACCATTTGAGATAAATCATAAAGATAAGCTAATTAAAAATATGTAGTAATTTTAAATATTAATTTAATGGGCAAGAATATTACTAATGCATTAATCCCAAACGAAAAAATATAAAGTACCTGACTCGACTGTAGACGTACTGGTGTAAGATTTGAGACTATAGGCTCAATAATTGTCAATATCATATTTAATCACTGGAATTACTAATTAGTATTATTCAAGGGTGTGTTAGCTTTTAATTTAATTAACTAATTATTTTAGAACATATCACATTTTTTAAAATGTTCCATTTTTAATTTAATTTTTTGTAAACTAAACATAAAAAATAGTTGGAATTTGTATAGCATCAACGCATTGTTTAACATAATGAAATTTTCAAAATTAAATTAATTTAAAATACAATTTAAATTTACAAAAAAATCACAAAGATATGAGTACCAGAACATTTTTTTCACAGATTTGGACTTTATTCTTTTATACTTTATTTAAGATTTTATTGTAAACTAAATTTTTCTTAAATAAATAACTATTTCTGTAAAAACTTTAATGCAAATAATTATTTTTAATTGAACAGGTAATTAGGCTGATGAATTGAATTTAAAAAAAACAATACTGAAGAGTTTTGACTCTGGAAATAGCATCTTAGCAAAACATTGATTAAATAGTCTTTGTTTTTTTCATTTAATGAGTTATTCAAAACTGATATGCTTTTTATATATTATATTATATTTTTAAAAGTAAAAAATTAGTACACACAGAACTTAAGCATATAATTACCATTCTTTAAACGTAAGTGATACATATTTCCTGAAATATTAAACTTAAATGTGAAACATTTAAATTACAAATCTAATAGATAAATTGATTTCGCATATCTTCTTTTTCATTATGACAAATTTTAGAATTGGACAATTAAATATTGACTGAAATCCGTATCTTTTATGGATTTTCAAAATTTCATTAAATCTTATATGAAAAGCAGTTACTTGATCAGGGAAATAGATTCTAAATGAATTTCTCGTATCGCCACACACAAAAGATATTTCTTAACGTGCAAAATTCGAAATCATTCAGTTTTCGCAAATTAATTTTAAATTGAATTAATTGAAACATAATCCTATTATCAAATCTAAACAGATACAAAACTTGAAAAGATTTCATTTAGCAGAGCACGAAGGATAAAGACAAATTTAATTGTATCTTATAGATTCCGATTTAAAGTGGCAGGATGATTTTTTAAGTATAAAATTACAGAGTCCTGAATTTTGCTTATTATTCTTTTCATTAATTTTTTTTAATAAACAACACCAATATTACACCAATGACTGCAGAATCTTTAGTACACCTACTGTATAACATATCACTTAAAATTAGTTTAAAAATATTATTATTGACTTATAGTTTTGTTAAGCGAAATCAAAATTCATTGTAAAATATTTTTCCTAGTTTAGGCATACATTATGATATAGAAAGAAAAAAAAATTATAATAAAAATGAGTAATATGCATATATATATATATATATATATATATATCGTCAGAAACATTGGAAATTTTCTTATCTTACTTCACATTGGCAACTTACCATTTTCTCTGGAAGACAAACTAAGAATCATGAATCCTTTGGGATAATAAATTGCATTTTCTCTTGCAAAGTATCTCCAGATTCAATTTTTTGAAAATATACTCTTACTTATAAGTGAGTAATTTTCTTCTAAGAAAAATACATAAATAATGCTTAAAATCTATTCTCTAACTTTTCAGTTTTGTATTTCAGGGGAAACTGAATCATAAATTTGCTACAGGCCTCATAGATAAAAAATAGAGAAAAGGTGGCATTGTTATATTTTCGACACAAAATCATATTAACATATATTGTAGTTAAGAGAAATATGTCCTGAAACTTCGCGTGCGCGGATGTTAGTGAAATATACATACATACATACATACATATATATATATATATATATATATATATATATATATATATATATATATATATATATATATATATATATATATATATTTTTATATATATATATATATATATATATATATATATATATATATATATATATATATATATATATATATATATATATATATATATATATATATATATATATATATATATATATATATATATATATATATATATATATATATATAATTATAAAAATTGCTTTTCATTTTTTAAGTTAGATTTCTGTGAACAGGCATTAGATTTAATTCTAAGCAGTTTCATCAATTTTTCTATAAATATACATTATATTACGAAAGCACTATATTTTAAAATTTGTTAGGAACATTTAACAAAATACAATGAAAATTCAGGGTATTTCATAATGAAATAAACTCTATATTTAACGTCGTACAAAAACATGAAAAAAATGTAGCTTAACTGAAGTTACCTAATATAGGAAACAAAAGCTAATATTTAATTCAGAATAGACATCAATTTCACAGATGAAACACAAATTTCACAAAGATTACTCATGTATGTTACAGAAAAGAAATGTGAACGTGGATTTATTTTGACATATGAAACAGAGAAATTTTCGTAACTTTTTAAAATATATAAATAGCTCAAAATATAAGGATGAACATTAGTTTTAAATGAAGTGTTATTTCTACTATTTATCTAACTTTCATAATAAGCTTAGTTTATTATGACTCTTTTAGTTATTTTAAATCCCTGTGTTTTCCTTCACTACAAGCAAAGTTAAGAAATAAAAATATTTTTAAGACATTTAGCAAATAATGTGAAGTATAATGACATTTATTTTTAGTTTATTGGAAAAAGTAGTATTAAAATATTTTTGTGTAAAAAAAGTGGAATAAAATAATTGGATCAAAATGGAAGTTTATGTATAAATAAATGTATATCTTTGAAAACATTTTATGAAGATTTTGATTTCGTTTTACGAATGATTCAAATGTTTGTGACTTTTATTTGAGCTTACGATATACGTCTCTAAATTTTTTTTAAATGTAGAGACGTTTTCAAGATTGTGAATAAAAAAGAAGAAATTTATTTCCTACCTTAAAGCAACTCGGAGATTCCGGGAGGAATATAATAAGCTGTATTAATGAAACTGCTAAAAAAGAAAAGAAATCTATCCTTTCGTTGTAGAAAACACAATATTATCATCTCAGTCAAAAATACTAGGAATAGGGAATTAGGGTAACAATACTAAAAAAACTTTAACTATTATTAATCATATGGGTTTTGAAATTTTGGGTATTATTAGTTTATTTCATCATGTAAAACAAATATTTTAAGTACATTTGAGTATAGAACAGTAACTTTATAAAATAAAATAAAATCAGACAGCGAAATTCTAACGTGAACAAAAATTATGTTTCACAGAAATATAATTGTTTGCAAGTAAATTTTAAGATGAAGGAATGAGGACAGAACTGTCTTAATTTCTTCAATCGGTTATTTATGCTGCATGATAAGTAATAAAATAAATATTGAAATTAACAATAAAAGTAAATAGTTAAAAACATAGTTAAATGATGAGCTCATCAAAGAAGTAAATTTTAGCATTAAAGTAAAATTTATATGCTAAGATATTTCATTTAAACCATCAAACTATTATTGCTAATATTTTTCTTTCTAATGTAAAGCCACTTGAGAATTTTATTTTGCAATGCAGTGAGGTTAATAATTTATGTAATGGTTTACTCACACACAGTGTCTGTGTCATCGTCATCCTGGAAATAGTTGAGGCAGTAATTTAGACGCAAGGACTTAGCAGAAGACCTCAGACTTGTCCTGGCACTTCAAAGGAACTATTTTGCATTAAGTACATTTTGACCATGACCATGACACTGTTTAACGTGCCTCAGCTGCAGCTGTATGATGGATGCTCACTTAAGAAAAGGCCGTAACACTCACTAATAATGGCTATCAGAATAACGCCATTCCCAATCAGGATACCGTGACCTCATTATTGCTTGTATTATCTTCTTTAATTTAAATACTATTTTGCTTACACTGTTGATTTTAATATACTTATATTTATTTTATATCCTAGTTTCCGTTATTTTCTATCTTTGCTTCCGTAAATAGCCATTAGAGAGAGAGAAATAAAGAGAGCTGTTTATACACTACTGGCCATTAAAATTGCTACACCAGGAAAGCGGCACACCACACACGTGAAATTTGCATGACAGGTAGAACTTGCTGTGATATGCAAATGATTAGATTTTTAGCGCATTCATACATAGCAGGCGACAGTAGCGACATCTACAATGTGTATAAAACCAGAGATTTGACAGCATTTTTCTCATACTCAATTTCCGTTTCAACGTTGTTTACGGCAAAGAAAGTTGTTGTAATGCCTCGTGTAAGAAGAAGAAATGCCTATCAGCACGTGTCTGACTTTGATCGAGGAAGGATTATAGCCAACCGGGATTGCGGTTTATCGTACCGCAATATTGCTGCTCGCGTCGGTTGAGACCCCAAGACTGTTAGCAGAATATGGAATCGATGGGTTCAGGACAATCATACGGAACGTCATGCAGGACCTCAGCGATCCCCCATCACTAACAGCAGAGAAGACAGACATCTTATCCGCTTGGTCACAAGGGATCGTACAGCCACATCACGAACCCTGAGTCGAGAAATGGAGTCATTTGCAAGGCAACAAGTTTCTGCTCGAACAGTTCGACGACGTTTGCAGCAGCATGGATTGTCTGCAAGGCGACCATGTCTTCGGCTACCATTGACGCTGCGTCACAGACAGGAGCGCCTTCAATGGTGTGATCAGCGACGAACCTGGACGCGGGAATGGCATCACGTCATCTTTATAGATGAATCTCGGTTCTGTATACAGGACCATGATGGCCGCATCCGTGTTTGGAGGCATCGTGGAGAACGCGCATTGCCAGCTTGCATTGGACATCGCCATACTGGCCCATCTGCTGGAGTGATGGTATGGGGTGCCATTGGATACACGTCTCGATCACCTCTTGTTCGCATTTCCGGCACTTTGAACAGCAACCGTTACATTTCCGATGTGTTAAGGCCCGTGGCTCTGCCCTATTTCGAGGCCTCCCTAATGCTTTGTTTCAACAGGATAATGCACGACCGCATGTTGCCCGTACTGTTATGAACTTCCTTAATACAGAACAGGTTCGACTGTTACCCTGGCCAGCACGTTCTCCTGATCTGTCACTAATTAAGAACGTGTGGTCAATGGTTGCCGAGCGATTGGCACGCCATTACTCACCATCCACTACTGTCGATGAACTGTGGCATAGTGTTGAAGCTGCATGGACTGATATCCCCGTACATGCCATACAATCTCTGTTTGACTCCATGTCTAGGCGGATAAATGCTGTTATTGCAGCCAGAGGTGGCTGCTCTGGGTACTGATTTCTCAAGATCTATAGATCCTAATTTCCTGTAAATCTAATCACTTGTTCTTTCCACTATAATGTATGTGTCCAATAAATATCGTTCTGTTATTTGCATTCCTTCTTGGTGTAGGAATTTTAATGGCCAGTAGTATACATAACATTTCCTTAAACTAAGACATAGAGACTCGATGATATTAAGATTGAAATATTAATTTCTCCGACAAAGCTTTCATATATTTTATGTGAATTCAAAATTACTAAAAACTGCACTGATGTTTGATTAAAAATACCAGAACGTTGTTCATTGAGCTTCCAAAATGGAGATATGGTACGGATAGTTATCCATCAAACAGCGTCATCAAAAGATGTGATATCTGAATAGTAAGAGCAATATGACTAAATATGGATACAAAAATACTAGTAAATACACTTGTTTATTATTAAAAAAACTTTAAGAGAGAGAGTTGTTAATTTGTCTAAAACCCTGATATATGAATGTTCTCTAATTTCATTAAATAATCATAGTTAGAAAACATTTCACTTTTTACATTATAAATATGCATCAGTTCTAAGGTGATAATATTTTCTAGAAATATGAATTTATTCAGAGGAGACTTCATGAGGTAAATTAGCTGGGATTTTGCAGTTAGAATTTTCATTTGTTGCATTTAACTTTAATAACTGAACGTCCCTTCCATTTAGTTCAGCCTTTCTTGTTCCTTTTCATTTTTAGAACAAATTTTCCAATACATCCTGTTTATAATTATAATTTTAGATTCTATATCTTGCATATACATAAATGCTCTATTTAATCATGAATATAAATGCTCGCATTAAACAAAAAATCTATTTATTCTTTCTAAAATATCCCGATATTGATCTTTCTGGTCAGTAAACAAATCACAGTGCCCTTAGCATTATAACTGATAGCGAATTATTGAAAAATATGACCATAATATGTTCACAAAAATACTTATAAATATTATTGTTAATTATTATTTCACAAAACTTCGAATCATCAATGTATTTCAATCGATTGGATAACTATTTGTCTACATACCCATACCAATTGCAGGATGTCGAACTGACTTCTCAATAATTATCTCCTGGTTTTTTAGTTCAACAGTTTTAGAATTCATGTTCCAGCTCAGGCCAATATTTTTTAAAGGATAGAAAGTCGTTGTTTGTCACTCAACGGTCAATTTTTGCACACGAGGGCAAGTTAAAAAGAAACATACTGTTTAAAATTTATTCCAAACCATTACAAAAAATCAGGATGAACAGGGATTCGAACCCACGAACCGAAGACCACAGTGCTAACCTTTCAGTTATCTGCTCAGATAGTTTAACTAGTCCACCTGTGCAAAAGTTTATCTTAAGATAACAAACAAAACAAGTCAATTATACGATTATAAAGTTTTGAATGATGGTACTTATTTTCTTGCTTTAACATGAGAAATTATCATTGAAAGTTAAATTATTTTTTAATAAAAGTCACAAACAAACAAATATTAAATGAAAAAACACTAAAAACATCTGGACTAAACATATTTTTTCTATCTTCTTAAAATTTATGACAATTGCTAGAACTTTCAGTTTAAAATGTATTGCAAATGTGGATTGTTTTTGATATTTTGATAGTGGCATTTTCATATAGTTTGCGGCATAAGACTAAAAAAATTCCTATACATAACTCTTCGTAGAATATTTCAAATTATAAACAAATGAAACATAAAAAACTTATCCTTGTTTTATTCGAATCCTAGTTTTTTATTTTGTTCTATTTGAATCTACAAATGTTCTCTTGAGTCATATTAGATAAGAAAAAGTCATAAAATGTGAGAGTTACGAAACAAAATAACATCATTTCCTTTTCTAACACAGAGACAAGAACAGTTTATTGTCTTCATTATCCTCTGGCAATATAAACACATACTTTAAAGCAATGCTCGTTTTGCAATATATAATTATGACGATCCTCATATTTTGGAAAAAGATGTTTTTTATTGCTTTTCGGTAGCTTCAGTACATAAATATAAAAATAAATTTACGTATTTTGAATATTACTGTGCTTATTCAAAATAATAGATTAAATAATACTCGAAATGTTAATCTTCTAACTAACTAATATTTCTTTATTTGAAACTTTAACTTAATGAATATTTTCCTGTCTTATTCTGTAAGATATTTATTTAAATATTTCATGAAACTTCTAATATCCTTGTGAAACTCATAAATGTCACAGTTGCATGAAAACAGAACTCATCATTATTTAATTCTTTTGGCATTGGTTACATTACTCATCCTTATTTACAGTCTAGAGGGAAACTAGAACCTATAATTATTCAGATCTCATGAATTCTAAAAAAAATCAACCTCTAGAAATTGAAATTGTTTTTTGATAGCCACAATGTCTTGAATTGTGCATTCAAAAAATGTTAAATATTTAACAAAAAATTTTCTTCGGTACTGATTAAATAACTATAAAAATTTTGTTGATACCCAAAGAGATTTCAGTCTTGCAAAAAAATCGAAAAATCAATATTATTGTTACAGTTTGTTATTAATCAATATTATAATAATTAGTACAAAAAATTGACAGAAATACGTCAAATCCATTATATTTTAATTAATATCTCAGGCTTAATACCTTCATTAAATTCTCAAGTAAAATTTTTAGATTATAAAAATGCTTATTTTAATGAATTATTTATATATTATTATTATATTTTGAAATGTATTACGGTTTTTTAAAAATTTCATTCAGAATTTTTTTCTAATTATAGTAAAGTTATTGCTTTGCACATTTTTTTTTAAATTTTTCTGTTTTTTAAAGCTAAAATATTTTTTTTCTTATTTAATTTTCATTTTTCACACAAATTATGTGAATTTTTAACAAATATAAGTTAGAGATTTATGTTAATTTTGTAACTATATTATTTTATAAATTCAAACGAGTTTATGATTTCATTATATAATTTAACAATATACTATAAAATTTGAAATTATGCAGTAATAATTTTACTGATGCAAGCAGTTTAAACTTATAGTTAACTCTACCTCTTAAAATTGTTTGAAATTATTTACTATAAATAGAAATTGAATATACTTCGTCACTATTCAGTTGATAAATTTTGCTGAATTTAGATGAAAAATATTTGCTAATTTTTGGTCCCTCATAGAACATTTAAGGTTTTCTTTTTGTTACTACAAGAGGGCAAAATTCATAGCTTTTTGTATAGTGTTGTTGTTGTCTCTAATCCCAGATGATGTAGCTAAGCTATACCATCTCTATAAAACTAAAAATGTCCAGAAGGTCCAAAAATAAAATCATATCCCTTAAAATCTCAGAAACTGTAAAATTTAGACAAATAAAAATATGATCGAGGGAAGCTTGAACAGCCCCACACAAATAACACCCTGAAAAGAGCCTCTCACCCTGTTGAAAGGTAAGTGATTTGATATGGCTGCTCAGAAAGCGTGAGAGAGTCGTGTGCTTTTCTCGATATATTGAGTTTGTGGCACCATCAAGGTCTTTTGCCAAAGTACTACGGGTGAGCAGGAGGAACTCTCCAAAGTGTACTTAATTCCCTTCTTTTGGTTGAGGAAATTTTAGAATAGTTTAATTTAGAATTGTCATGCAGGTTATCAGCAATGGCAGCCTTAGCCAAATTATCGGCAATCTCATTACCATTCAATCCGACATGAGAGGAGACCCATTGAAAGTGTATGGAGTGTCTTTTAGCAAGCTGATTCAGAAGTTTTAGTATATCCAGGCTTGTCATAACCCCAACTGTCATCCAATGAGAGAGACGCTGCATAGTGGTACGACTGTCCGATAAAATCCAAATGTTCTTGAAGACAAGCTCAGAGGTCGTGTGTATAAAATGTAGTCCCTTGTAAATTTCCACAAGTTCAGACCTGAAGACGGAACGTATAGGGAGTATCTAGTGAGTTTGGTATCCTTACCTCAAAAAATGTCCTCGTAATTTAGCCGCTGGAAGTGAACAGAAGAGTACCAAATTTAGGCTGTCACAGTCAAAGGTATCATTACACTTGAATAACATTCCGAGCATTACCTATTTTACATATCCTAAGTACCATTAAAGAATATGGCGAACTTTCACTTTTTGTGCGAGCTGCATCTTCACAGCCTTATAACTCATCAGGCTACCATAGTACCTTCTTAAAAGAGAGTAGTCTGGAAAATTTTTATTGTTTAAATACGTTCTGAAGTGAGTGCTATTAAATATTGAGATCTACTCAATATTAATTGAATATTAGTAATAATAGCATGCGTTGGGAATTGATATTTTATTAAATACATATACTTAGAAAAATAAGCTTTAATAAAAAAATTAGAAACACGTGAAGACAGTTTAAAAAGTATTATCCGATAAAAATTTTCTTGCTGGTTTACATAAAAAGTAATTTTTAGAAATTTTGAAATATTTTTTGTACAAATAAAATAGTTTGAGCTTCTAAATAATACAGTATAGCTGTCGCTACAGATCGCATGTCCAGTCAGAAGGTTTAGTGTTTCAATCATGTCCAGATCACCAATTTATGGTGTCTTTGAGTCATACATATTATTAAATAACCACATTTTAAAAAAATAAACTTTAATAAAATAATAACCTAGTAAAAAGATTTAGCAAAGTAATCTATGTAAAAAGGATTTAACAAAGTGTTCTCCGTAGAGATTCTACCTACAGGATTATGTGCAGTAATTTAAAATTGAAGTTGAAGTAGTTGTTGATACAAATAAAAATAGAGTACAAATAAAATAGCTCCTAAATGTTAGAGTAAAATTAATAGTGAATAGGATTTACCAAATACATAAGGTTCATAAAAATGGTTCAAGAAATCCTGCATAAATTATCTGCTTAATTTTATTACAAATCCTAAGGAAAGAAGCATGAGTTACAAAAATTTTATTGAACTGGTTAGTGGAGGAATTCTGTAATTCCACGAATCAGATTCGAAAATCAGAAACCTAATGAATGTTTAGTTTAATTAACTTAAAGCATTTTAATTGTCTTTAATTACCATTAAATTCTATAATAAAGTGATCTAAAAAGTGGTTTCCTTGTATTAAACTAAATTACTTAAATATAATAGCTTTTTATAAACAATAGTTTTATAATATATATAGTTTTACTAACAAATAAAACATAGTTTTAAATTACCTTTCTAATTTCATGTGCTGATCCAATTTACAAAACATTTTCATCATTTTACTTACTGTGTTGAAATAACTTATATATAAAATTGCGATAAATAAATTATAAAAATATAAAAATAAATATTTGAAAAAACACAAATAAAAATACTAATTTAAATTTTGATGCTTTTGTTGTTAACTTTGTTGCAATATTATACTCATCTTAAGAAGCTTAGTCAATAAATTGCATGAAAGGTTGGAATAATCAAAAAATAAATTATCCCTACTTTATAATAATGTACAAAGGAAATAAAACGCAAATATATAATATTTTTTACATTTTACTATTTAATATATTTTACATTTTAATATTTTTAAATGTAAAGAAACTACCACCATAAAATTATATTAATTGCTTAAATATAATTTTTAGAATATTGAGTAAAAGCATTGAAATATAATTTCATATACATCAAACGTAAATAAATATTTTATTGTAATAATAAGAGGCATTTACTCTTAAAAATATTTCGCTTATTAAAGTCGTGAAATTAATATAAGGTTTTTGATTAGGCTATTTATCTATTTATCCTTTTTATAGTTATTTCTGAATTCAATTATTTATGTGCATGAAGAAATTTTTTATATATATATATATATATATATATATATATATATATATATATATATATATATATATATATATATATATATATATATATATATATATATATATATATATATATATATTTACTTAGTTATCTTACACTTTTTGTAAGACTTTACCTAAATAGCCTTTTTTTAATATATTATATACTCTCTGTTATATTATTTTCTTTATTTAATAATTGGATACTTTTGATTTTTCTCATGTTTAATAATTATATTTTTTATCTTCACTGCAAATATTTATTTCCCAATTTTAGATAAAAAAAATGTCTTATTTCAAACATTGGAAGACACAATTTATCAGCATTTTGATCATGTTCGACTAAAAAATGTCTTACAATAAAATACTAAGTACATTTTGAAAACATAAGGAGTTAGTAAAATTAGATCAATGAATTAAAATTTGACATGCTATAGTGAACAACCTAAGATTAAAGTTTATTAAAATATCCTTTAACATCAATCTATATACTTTTCTTTTAAATTTCTAACGTAGATTTTCTATAAATCGAATGTTGTATTTCCTAACTGCTATATAGGGAAAAACCAACATACTGAAAGATATAACACAACACCCTCCTCCAAAATGAGTTAGTTCAACAGTTTCTGGTATCGAGCTTGGGAGCTTCCTCTATGAAGAGAACTCTCCTGTCACAAGTTTCAGAAGTTTAAATTGGAATTATATAAAATTGATATATTTCAAGCTTTTATTATAATTTTTGTTATCCACTTCTCTAATCTCACATAGATAATAATCTAAGAGAAAATGCTTTTATTCTTGACATAAAATTAATGGGATACAGTTTTAAGTGAAAATTATTTTCTATCATAAATTTTTGCTTTAATAAAATAGTTAATTTTAGACATTCATTGGATTGAAGTATTTCTTTAAATTTTATTCATCACTGATATATTTCTGCAAAGTTTATTTAATAAAATGTAAGTAAAAGTTATTTCGTACAGTATAAATAAATAATCTATAAATGCATATTAAGATAAAAAAAATTTTTGCTTGAATCTCATACAGCGTATTTTATAATGAAATGAATAAATAAATAATACTGAATTAATTAATCTAGAAGAAAAGGAATAAGAAAATTTTTCATTTCTTACAATAATTACTGGAAATTTTTTTATTTCTTATAATAGAATTCAAAAGATATGCTAAATTCACTTTTATAGATATAAAAACGATAAACAAGTGCCTGAGATTGATTTAAATAAATTATTAAGACAAGGAAGGAAAAATATGTGTATAACATTTCCAAGAATAAAACCTTTATTTTTGTATTAAGTATCAGAAAAGTAAATAGAAGTTATTTGAGACAATTTTGTACGTTTATTTTGATGGAAGTTTCTTATTCCATTTAAATTTGATTTTAAAATATCTTATCATGGAAATTTAAGTGAATCTATACATATGTAAAAGGAATGAAATTTTCTATAATATAATTAAATTTAAGTAAACAGTATGGAAAGTATAAAAATATGTTCTTAGTTTTAGACCATGAATGGTATTGGACAATTTTCATATATTATTACCATTAGTATTAGTTATAGGGATACCAAAGCTATCATAGTATAGTCGCATTTCTGGAAGTGTTCTAGATATTAGGTGCATTTTATAGGCGCATATATTAACTCTACAACATTTATTTAACAAAAAGCTTTTCAAATGAAACTTTCAAAAACTTCAAAATTTCCTAAATTGCAAATCAAATGCTCGTGAAAATTTTAATAAAATATTTACCCATTGTTTTAAAAGAAAATAACCAGCAAGCGACAAAATGTTTTAAGAAGTAACAAATGTAGTTGAAGAAAAAAGTATGTGAATAAGAAAATTACTTAGTAAAAAAGTTATGAACAGAAAAAATATGTTAAGAAAATATTTTCGAAAGAGACTTTTCAGTATTTTCTATTAGAAATTATATCTGATTTGTTTATTCTAAAATAATACATTCTTTCAAGAAAATTGCTTTTCTGCTGCAAAAAAATTATGTTAAATTCAATGCATAAAAAATTATTTGAAATAACAAAATAAATTAATTATTTCATGATTTAAAGAAAATGAAAAAAGAAAGTAATTAATGAAATATTTAAAAAAATGTTTTTCCATCGATCTTTGCTTTAATTATGATATAGAATTGCAAAACATTTTTTTATTAATTTATTTTGTTTTTTACATATATTTATTATTTAAAAGATATTTTAATAGAGGAAGTTGTGCCAAAAAATGTATAACTATTTTTATAAATTTTTTATTATAATTTTAAAAATATTATATTTACTAATTACGTTTATTATACTTAAAAAAATAAAATTTTAATACTTTTCCATTTATAAACATGTTATTTTATCTTGAAAATATAAAAAAGTGTGGATTGCAGCACACACTAAAAGAATTATAAATATAATTTTATTTACTTCTTTACTTGATTTATAAAAAGTAATTTCTTTTTTAATGTCTAATGATTACTTTGCTGATCTAAAATATATAGCTGGGCAAAGGATTTTTTATAATCTTATTTAAAAGATTACTTGATTTAAATTCATATTTCTTGATTTATTATTAAAGAAGCTTCTGTATATTTAATAATTCATGAAATTACCTGAGCGCAGTTGAAATTTATGATTATATAGTTTAAATCACTAAATTATCATAATATATAACCTAAAAAGAAAAAAATATATTCAAATAATGTTATTGGTACGATTATTAGAAAGATTAAAATTATATGTATAATATAAAAATATATGAAATATTAAAGTTATATATAGATAGTTATAAAATTTAGAATAGAATCTATAAAATGACTTACTTTGCTTAAAATTATTAGAAAACATGAAGAAAAGTAAACACTGACATACGTAAAGATAATTTCTAAGAGTATTGGTTAGTAAAACATGGCATCGCATCATTAATTAAACAGTCAATTGATTAATAAATTATTTAAACCTTATAAGCATAGCATATTTATAGCAAATACACAATAAGTATTAAAAAATAACTACCTGATTGCATTATTTTTCTAAATTAAATACTTTTTCATTAAAGGCAAAAATAAAATTTAAAATAATGCAGTATACATTTCATTTGAATATTAGGTATATTAAAGGTAATTTAAGTCAGAGACCCTTAATACAGTATATGAATTGATGTTATTTCCAAGGAAAATAACAATATGTCATATTTAAAAATAATATGGATTACTTATTTAATATTATACATTTGAAATAAATTGAGAAAAACTATGAATTTGATTTACTTGTCATGAATTTTTTCATATCTCCATAGCAACTAAAAGAATTTTAAAATAAAGGAATAGCTCTTTTATATTTCAGTTTTATAAAGATCAAGGAAAGAATTTTTTGCATCTCTAACTGTTAGTATTATGTGCTATCTAGCGGAAAATTGCTTTTTCAAACGTGTTGAATGTTGTTTCACAATGGAAGCTCATGCATTCTTATATTATTTAAAATAAAGTAAAAAAATGAGCTTTCGTTTTTTACATGAAATGAAAAATGTCATTGGTTCATAAGATTATCGCATCAAAAAAAGTTGGTATTTTTATACTGCAATTAATAATTTTGTAGATGGTATGAATGAACCGCGAAAATTTAGATGGTTAACGGGGGAACAATTTGTGAAACAAATTGTATTACTCAAATATTTAGCAATAGAAAGAAAAATTTTATAAGCACTTAATAATCTAAAAATTTTTATTGCAATATATAATAAAATTATTTAGAAGTAAAATTATCAGGAAGAATAAAATATTAAGAAAAAATTCAGTGTAATACCTTTTAAAATATCATTTTACTTTCCTTGGTTCTTGTTTGCTTATGCATTTTGTTTTGGTAAAGTTAATTAAATTGTTAGGTATTTTCATTGAGTTTAAACTGATCAAAATATTATGTAATATTTTTTGTATAATTTTTAATTCAATATCATAATGGTGAATGAAATACATATTTTCTTGTTTACAGTATTAAAAGAAACTGTTTTTCTTTTAACAATGATAATTAAATCTAGAAAATTCTAAAATCCAATGAAGGCTTATGGCATTGCATGAACAGATTTTTAAACATATATTTTAAGTGGAAATATGTTAAATAATATTGAACACAAATTAAAATTCTAATAAACTTGTGTGTGTGTGTTTCTATAAGATTATTATAACTTATATAAAAATTCCAAATGAGATTAAGAACATCATATTCATTTGAAGCTAATTACATTTTGTATTTTTTTCTAAATAATTAGGGAATATCTTTTTTTAGCTGTGTATTCAATTCAACTAATGCTATACATAACATCAATTAAATTGATGCTCAAATTTCTAAGGTGACATAGCCCAAGTGAATAGTTTCATATATTAGCTTTAAAGAGGGATGGCAGTTAGAAGCATTCATAAGAGAAGAATGTTAATTAAAAGTTATTAGAAATCAATAGATTTCATGTACCCGTTTTGAGTTACTTTATAGAACTATGTTACTAGAGAATGTAATTAACGTATCCTAAGTTACCGACTTATAAAATGGTGTACTCACAAGTTGTTGAAATATATTGAAAAAAAATAAACACGTGAAAAAACTGTTATTGATATTTTTAAGTTTATTTGCTAATAATTTTTAAGCAATCAGTGTAAGATGTCATCAGCAAACTCTTACAAAAATAGCTTTGATTCAAAGTTAGATATCAATGAAGATTTTACCTATCTCTAGATAAAATATAATATTTTATTACTACAAAGTAAGATAAGTAAATTTTATCGATATTTATTTCATAGATATTCCACTTGTATTATTTTTAGCAAAAATTCTTTGATTGCAAATAATATACTTAATGAAATCATTCTTCAAATTTAAGCAATAAATTATTACTCTTCCTAAAATTATTCACATTGAATATAATCATTTTGAATGACATTGCATTTTTCTTAATTCTTTTTTTTCATTTTTTTTAACATTTTTACATACATTATTTTACATACATTAACAAATTTTAATACTGTAAATAATTATTCGTAAATTAAGAGGTTAGGATCATTTACTCGACAAAGTAAAATATTTGATTGGTTTTCATTGGAACAATATTCGAAGTTCTTTCTTATTCATTTTTATAAATGTTTTATCGATTATTTTAATATGAATGCGTTTCCAAGCATAATTAGATTGATCACCATTATTGTTATTTATAAAAACAATAATTTGTAAATCTTTTTAATAAAGAGCATTTGAATTTACTAATACTGTAAAGAATATAAACTAATTCTAATAAGTGAAAATCTATATAACTAAAACTAAATTTCGAAGAAAATTTTTAAAAAAATGGACTGAAACCAACGTTTATCAAATTATATTATATTATTTCCGTTAATCAAGTGCATCGAAGTATTCTTATATATACTTTGAATAAATATGAAACTGTAATATATTTTAGTAACATTATCACAGCTTGAGACTCAATCCAAATTATAAAATAAACATTGAATGAACAATTCTATGTATTGCATACTATAATAATTTTTACGTTAAGTATTTTTATATTCTTCTACATTTAATTAAATAAATTTTTTTTCGTTCTTATTTGGTTCCGGAGTAAGAAATACTTTTCAAATAACATCCGGAAATATTTTTACTGTTTACTAGTCAACATGTCTTAGTGAGCAAACTACATTTCCGCTGTCGATTCGGTTCCACTTCAAGAATATTCCCGTCACTCAGCATGCATTTGTACACTTTCTGCTCGTCTGGCGCATTGATTTTATTTTTCTTTTGGCTACACTACAGACTGAGATTTAATATTGTTAGTCAAACGTTAGAAGAAAACTTATGCCTGAATAAATCAGCACATTTTTACGAGAAAATAATATAAATAATGCAAAATTTAATATTTCTTTTTATATAAATAAAAATTCCATTAAAACCTATTTAAAATATTCATTGTTGTGAATTATAAATTGCAGTAAATTATATTATTACGATCTGTGTAGGACAGGTTAGGTTATTGCTGCATGGCTGCCTATTTCTGTCGTTCCAAGCCACTAAATACATTGAATGGCTCCATAATTTAGAATGATGATCATATAACGAAGTCAACATCTGAACTTGCTACTTCCTCTCCAAGCCTTATTCTATTAGAGGTAAGAGATTTTACTCTACCAAAAATTCAGTAAACATAAGCTCTCTCAGTCTGACACTGTGATGGATTCTCTTTGTCAAAAAGAGTTTTTTGAAAAAAATACAAAAAATGTTTTATAAATTTAAAATATTTCATTATAATCATATCATCTTTGCCTGGAAGCAAAGTCATTTTTTCATTGTACTTCCCCACAAACATAAAAAACAGCAATTCAAGCTCCTTTTATTTTCTCATTCCGTCAACCGTTGTCAAAAATAATGCCTTTATAATTTATAATCCTTAGGCCTAAAAATTTGAGTATTACAATGCTACATTTTGCATTTAGGCTTAGAGAATAATAATAAACATTTTAAGAAATTTTAAATTAATTTTGAAAATGTTCTTTAAGTTTCCTCATATATGAAACTTTATAACAAAAAATCTTTTAAAAAGCATTTTACATTATTTTCCGAAAACATATTTCTAAATGTTAATTAATTTACTTGGGACTTTAAAAATATATTTGTATAAATAAATATAATGACTATTTTGGTTCCTTAAAGAAAAAATGTATTTTAATTAATTATTTCTTAAAAAGTTTTAAATTAACAAGCTTACTCTCATCACCATTTATCGGAAACAGATGTGTTGTTAGAAAGTAGAAATTCTTGGTGCTTCTGTGATGATTAAACGTTGGCTTTGCTCAATTATTCACTAAGTACTCACATACAAAGTAGAGCACTAGTTGCAAGGATGTTAATACTAATGATGATACTAATGTTTCAATAGATAATCTTCCAAGTAATAATTCTGAGGATTATCTACTGATCTTAGAAGCATTAATCCTTCCACCATGCCATGAAAGATTAGCCCGGAAACGGACTAATCATTCTTGGAATGGTGAAGAGATTAAGGATATTACTTGGAACGTCTCTTGTAACCAACTTTTTTGGTGTGATTTGTTGTAAAACAAAAATGATTAAATACATAAGAAGGCTTGAACATATTTATATCTGAGGATTTGTATTAAGATATTCCACGGATATAAAAAGTTTTTAAGTAATTGCGTTAATAAGTATTATTCTTTAAATATTCCTTTTATTGGAATTATGTCAAGAGACATGATAAATGTGGTTTATAAATAAAACCACACATTAACTCCAAGAAAAAGTAGATACCTGGCATGAAAGTGTACTTATTATAAATGATGCATTACGATTATATATGCACACATAAAAATTATAGTATAAGTATGTTGGTAGAACAACTGTAAAAATATATGATTTTACACAATTAAAATTCACTCCATTGCTTAACATCTTATAATTTCACATAATTATGAAGACGTCAGATTATAACATTAAACATATCATTATAATAAAGTAATATACTTGATTAATATTAATGAAAAGTGATTTACAAAGTGATGCTTAAGTATTTAATAGTTTATATTATTTTCACAATAGTTTATTAAAATAAAGAGAGAGTATTTACTTTAAGCTCACAGTGATTTATTTACATTTTACATTTTTTTTATTTCAAAATATTTATTAAGGAATTAGAAAATAATTTAAATCTATACTGTTTTATATTAAAATAAGCATTTGTATAAGCTAGCATGAGCAGTGTTTAGTATTTTTATTTTCCTAAACCCATTGATGCACTAAACAAAAACCACAATATATAGTTTATATATATATATATATATATATATATATATATATATATATATATATATATATATATATATATATATATATATATATATATATATATATATATATATATATATATATATATATATATATATATATATATTTATATATATATATATATATATATATATATATATATATATATATATATATATATATATATATATATATATATATATATATATATATATATATATATATATATATATATATATATATATATATCAGAGATATAAATGAGAATGATAAGAAAATTATGTAGCTGTGCCAATTTTCTATACTACATTATACTATTTTCTATACACAAATACTACATTAAATGAGAAGTATCAGAAATAAAGTAAAATCTAAACAGATATCATTAAATATGGTAAATAGCGAAATTTTGAAAAACAAATTCAGCAAAGAAGTAAAAAACAGTACATCAATGGGATATTTTAGAAAAATTTTACTTACATAATTATAGGAAAACAAGACGATGCATTGTTAAAAATTTATTTGATGAATTGATAAATTTCCTTAGTAAATAAAATCAATAACTGTAAATCAACCATCATTAACTTAAAATATGAATAAATTCTATTTTCAGTTCAAATTATATTTTTAAAGTTTGTGTATTTAATTAAGATTATATCCATAATTTCGTTATCATAGCATAAACTGGAAACATCCTTATTAAAATTTAAATTTTTCATTAAAATAAATTCTCTTAATTAGTTTTCGCTTTTCGCAAACCATATACAGCTTCAATTAAGTATCTTCCAATATCTCGATTTTATGACAGAGAAGATAAATTTATGCTAACTTGTATTTAATGACTCAATCTATTTTGGCTTGTATTGTCTCACTGAAACGTCTTTCACAATAACTGATATTTCCCTTGCTCCTATCATATATAAGTAATTCTAATCAACATAAATTATTTTCATTCTCAAACGAAGCCAATGAACACTTTTCGTATTGGTTGTTCTACAAACAAATTTAAATATTTTCTGTCACGCGTAATGAATGTTATTGAATAATGAGTAAGAATCTTTTCATAATTTTCATAATCATTTTTTAACGTTACCTTAGCTATTTAATATAAAGCTAAGGAAGTTTTGACAAGGAATTTAACAGGTTGTGAAAGCTACTAATATTGTCCAATTTTATAGTTATATATGCATTTATATGAACATATCTTTGTGTAAAATACATTTAAAATACAAGTAGCGAATTGACCTAAATATAAATTTTAAAAATCAACTGTAAGTTAATTTATTTCAATACCTTTCATATTTTTTATGATTAAATAACTATTTAATAAAAATGTATATAATTTTGAAAATAGGAAATGGAAAATGCTAATTTATTAGTCCGGCAAACACTAATTTATTAGACATTCGGGATTTTTATCCTTATTGGACACAATAAATCATCCTTGGAAAGTTTATCATCCTTGACCATATTTTAATAAATTATTACATAAAATAAACATGTAATAATATGCCAAGGAAATTTCTCCTTAAAAATTATGCAATAAATTATAGAATAGATTTTAACAACAATATTTATATTAAAATCAATTTTAGGCTGAAAAAGAAATGCGTTGTTTATTCGTGAATTTCAAGATTATATTAAATATGTTTCAAATTTGCTAACATGCCGGTCAACATTTTTATTTCTGTGATTTTATCATCTGTTTCGACGACGGCGGTCCTACTTGTGTGAAGTGAAATTTTAACATCAAAAATACCTGAATGAAATGGACGAAACAAAAATTGCATGTTATTGCTTACTACAGTATCGAGGCTATAAACAACATCCACCATCCATAGCTGCCTGTCTCTCATTTTCACCTTTATGGAAGAAAAATTGTAAAATATACCAAATTTCTTCTTTGCTCAGAAATTCACAGCTGCATGAATTTACTAGACAAAAAACAACAAAAACATTTTATTGCAAAAGGTCACTTTCCTAATGAGCATAAATCTGAAATTATTTGATCTATACTTTTCGAGATATCGATCACTATATTCAATTTCCGAAAAAATAATGGATTCCTTTTTCCTCAGAATAATAGAATTGAGAGAATTTTATTGAAACCTTTCAAATGAAATTAAATAAAAGTTTTGAATAAAGTAATTTTAACAAAATACAAATATATCAATCTAACCCTATTTAAACTGAATAACATATGAAATGAATGCAAATCATTGAATGCTGTCCGATTGCATATCATTTCCTTCTTGAAATATAACTGTTAAATTCATCTTTATCTATACTGTTATTAAATGAATAATATTGTAATATCTACCTCGAATGTTCAATCATGTACTAATTTAACTAATTGCAGTGATTGTAAATTAATATCAAATTTCACTGGTTATATGATTACAAACAGTAATGAAAATGTTTTAGTTTAGAAGTGAATGGAATCATATTACTTAGGATAAGTAAAACGAATCTACTTTGAGACATAAAATATTTAAGTAATAGGTAGTAATTGTCAGAGAAGATATTAATAAGCTTAAATTAGATAAATGATCTATTAATAAATGTCAATGAACAGTATTTTTTTAAAGATGCAAACTTGCTTAGAATGTAGTCTCTTGAAAATGAGTACTAAATGCTTACGTTATACAACTTCTCAGACACAAGAAAATTTTACATTTATTCTAAACCTTCTAATTGTTAGAAACTTTTATTTGATTTTTTTTTGAACAGCAGATATGGTTACATATTTAAATTTGTAAATTTTAGATGCATTTTTGAAACAAACATACGATTTTCATTAAACTTTACTTTCTTGAATACAAAATTACTTTAAATGCTGCGAAAAATGATGAGAATGAATAAGGTTATACTTATAGAAAGAGATAATTTTGGAGCAAAAGCAATTATTTAGGTTGGAGATTTAAATAAATTTTATGCATGCAGAATGCATAAATTTTAGTAAAATCACTTCAATCCATTTGTTTAAAATGTCCATATGTTTATTTTACTCTTTTAAATAGTACAAATTTAAGAAGATATATAATTTCAGAAAGATGTATTGTTTCAATATGAAGTTGTCATTTAAATTTTGTAAAATTTATTTATTTATGGATAATTTCCTTTTTAATAAATAAGAATATTGTTTTGTCCATAAACAGCCATCCAAATAAATTTTATGTGGCTACATAGGCGCGCTAATTTAAATCCTACGCATCAATTAAAAACGACTAAAACCATATATAGAAACAATATTCTTAAATTAATCCCAAATTTAGATATTTGAAATTTAATTTACAGCTTAGAAAATAAAATTATTTGATTTTCTGCAAATTTTAGTTACTATCCACATCAAAAGCATTACTAAAAATCTTAGTCTCATCTGTGTCAACATAGGAAGGCTCAAAAATTATGCTATTCAAAATTTCGGGGCTCATATTTTTTATTTTAAATAATAATTTTATTGTATTCTTGACTTGTATTTTACGTTTGTTTTCCAAATTTTAGTAGAAAAACTTAAATTCAATAATTTGTCTTTTGATTTCAGAAACACTTTGATAAAAACTTCTTCTCAAGATTTAAGCTCATATTATTGTGATTCAAGCTGTACTTTTTGAAAGAGCAATAAAGAGCTCACTGGAAGCAAATAAAACTTAGTTACATTTAAGAAATATTTATATATTGATTTATAGATACTGAAAAATATTTTTTTAATTTTTTGATAAGAAATTGAGAAGTATCAATTTTCATTTCCATATCCAAATATGTAAATGTATATAAAATGATATTTAGAGAGCATTATGAAATTTATTAAAGCTGCATTCAAAAATAATTAAAAATAAACATCAACTATTTACAATGAAGTTAAATTTCTCCTAAGCATATTTGTTGACCTACTGTTTTAGGAAATAGCTCAGTTTTATAACTCAATTTAAGTAAATTTCAAACTGTCTGGTTATGAAACAATCTGCAAATAACATTTGAATATCTAAATAAATGACAGTGAAAATTTTTTTCGCTCTTTTTTTATCCACTGAAATAAATTAAAAAATATAGTGATATAAACATAATAAAGTAGTAAATTTTAAGCAATTCTCAAGAAAACTCATCTTATGCAAATCAAAAGTTTGTGCAAAAATTCAGAAAAATATCAAAACTTCTTTTAGTAGCTTATTAAAAATTATTCATTTAAATGCAAATTCGATGATTGAATAATGAATAATAAGAAAACTTTATTAATTTTATTTATGGATATAATTTAAAAAAATTTGACTATCAAAATTTTAATTTTAAATTCAAATTACTTTTGTAAATATTTTTGAAGTGTATTGCATTTATGCCTCATTATACTTTTGAAAAGATAAAATAATCATTTTTATTAAGATGGGAAAGTCTGAAGAAGAAAGTCAGAAGTATTCGAATAATCATGATGAAAAAAAAATGACTTATGGTGGGATACATTGCCTTGAAGTGTAAAATTTGCTGAGTCACAAAAGAAATTATAAAAATTCCGTAACTTAAATTTCCTTAGTAATAAAACATGTGTATGTATATTAACACTTCAACTTAAATAAAATATTATTTTCAATTGACTTCATTCACACCATTTTAGTAAGTAATATCTAATTCAACCCAGCCAAATTTTAAGTAGATTCTGAACTGTTATTATCCGTAGTATTAGGGAGCATATAATGCATGCTATATGTGGGCAAAAATACCAGAACACAGATGTAATAAGAATCAGAGCTCTAAATATTCTGCAAGGTGTTGGAAATTTAAAGGATAACAGGGAATGATGGCTTTGAGTAATTTGACTGTGAAAATGTTTTTATAGGAAATTTTAAAACTATTTTTTAAATAGTGTTTGAGTGTATTTATATTTTTCTGTAGGTCAGAATTAATTAAGCTCTTAGCAATTTTGAATTAAATTTAGCAGTTTCACAACAAAACGTCACTTGGATTTTATTAGGCTGCCTTATGACTTTGTAAAAAATGGAAGAATATCTTACAAATGATTGAATATTTAGACATGAAGTATTTAAATTATTGATTTATCTCTTCTTGCTGTGGAAGCCATTAAAATTTTTCATTTCGATAAGTATATGCTTTCATTCATTCTATATTAAGTTCGTTCTTGAAAAAACACGCGATCTGTCTTGTTTATCTTCAGTTAAAACCTTTTAGAAAATTTAGATTGATTGGATAGCATTTACTAAAGTTAGGAGAATATTAAAATAGATGCCTTAACTAGTAGTACACAACGCTAAATTCTAAAGTGCTCTTTGCAAATATATGTATTAAATATTTTGGTTATAAAGTCAAATAATAATCGAATATTTATTTGAATTAAAGTTATTGATGATGAATTATAAAAAAGAATTGCAAATGAATGCATAAATTTTTATCTCTGTTTACGCTTTAAAACTAATTTATAATGTAATATTTTGCAAATGTAATTAGATATTAGACTTTATTGCATCGTATAGACAATTATTGTCAAACATTTGGCAAAATGAAACTAAAATATCTGTAAAATACTATTTTTATTCTTAAGTCAAACTCTGATTTTTTTTATACTTAACTTAAATATATCTTTTTTCTCCTACTCGACTATTGAAAAATATCAGATAGAATAATTCATAGCTACCGAAAATAAAATTTCAGGCTAACATTTGATCCATAGAAATTCAATCGGACTATAATGCTACTTTGGAAAACTCATATTTTTAATTTAATCCTATATAATATCAAATCACTTATTCATGAATTACGTGAAAATTTCAAATATCAAAATGATTGACATTTCTGCTATTTTTGTAAAAAAGAGAATTCAAAAAGTTTTAACGAAAATGCACGAAAATAATGTAATTATATTTTCTAATACATAACATCATTCTAAATCCTTTCATACAACAATTCAGTACAATAATTTTTGACCGTATTGCTCTTTAAACATTTTTATAAAAAAGCACATACTAATTACTGAATTTGCAAAACATACAAATGCCTTATGTGACCAATAAAGACTCTCTTATTTAAAAATTACATACTTATTTTCTTATTTGAATCCACAATTTTATTTTATCAGGAACTTTTTGTTGTTAAGAATGTCCTATCAAGAATTATTATAAAATTCACTGGTTTTTAAAATGACCACCTCAATCAATTTAGAATAAAAAATATTATTGCTTACATATAAATTTTATGTATATTTACTTTCACAAGATATAATAGTTACTGGAGAGGAGCTCAAACGTATTTAAAGTTTGTTAAATTTTCTTTAAGTTAACTGAAAAATTAAATTTGGCAAAATAAATTTTTCACATAAAAATAATTCTCAAATCCGAAAATTTATGAAATGTAGGCTCACATTTTTCCATTTATATCATTCATGTTTCATAGAAACAAAACCAAAAATTATTTTATTTTAAAGATAAAAATGCTTATGAATTTTATGTTAAAATAATTGATTTTCTTAAAGGAAATGATATAAATAAATAATAGAAAATTTTATATTTATGACAGTCAATGTAAATTTGTGAACATTTTAATTTTTCAGTAATTTAAATTATTTTTCCAAGTAATTCGAACTAAAATTGTGGTTTTATCCTAATTTACAAAAAAAAATACGAAAAATTATTAAATATATAAAAACGTAGAACAAAGAATAAATGTGCAAATTTAATTCAATGTCTATGAAAAATATACCTTTTTGACAAATTTTATTTATTTGAAAAATCATTTCAAATCTAAAATGAAAAAAAACATTAAATAAAAATTAAATTTCAATTAATTAGAATTAAATTTTTAAAAATCATGAATCATGATGAAACATAATTAAAGGTCTATGTTATTTTAATTAAAAAATGTTATTTCAGTTATTGATGTCTCAGTGCATTTTTAAGCAATACTGCTTCTGCATAAAGGAAGAAATATGACTTATTTTAGAGAAGAAAATTATTTACTGTAGAATAGTTTTACAACAATTTAAATTCTTTTATTTTTAACATAAATTTAATTAATTTCATTCCATGTAATTAATTACGTTTATTTTCTTTTTATTCACATTTGCACAATATTTTCTCATGTAAATTTTAAAATAAGATTGCAAAAAATTACATTTGGATAAACAATACCACTTATAATATATTTCAACTTAGATTCACTGAATAAATTACGCTTATTTTCCCAAAATTTCCTAGAAATTTCAGGTACTGAATAATTTAGAATAAATTATTAAAAAATGTTTTTGTAATTCAATATATGGTTAATAATTGATATCAGAATGAGAGAAATTTTCATCTTTATTTGGTTTCCAGATTAAACAAATTAAAAACAAATAACGTTTCTTTAAATAAAGAAATATCTTTCTTGGTGTAAATTTTTACTAAAACATTTTAGTTTAATGAAACACAGAAGTGTTTTTTATTAAAAAAAAAACTACTGTTAATATTAGAATTTAATTCTTTATATTCTGAATCAACTAAGTTTGTTACTGTGATTTGGATGTAATATGCTATATCTTGATTTTATATCTTGAATATTTCATTATCAAAAACAAGACAAAAATCATGAGGGATTCAAAGTCTTACTAAGAGAAACATAAATAATATTTGCGTTCAATCATGTCCTCTTGTACATAGTTCACAGTTTTCCAATAAATTTTAAAATCTTTAACACGTCAAGAAATATTTTACGAAATAATTTTAAATTTTTCATCCTTTTTACTACTGAGTTATGTTTTGTAGTAATTCATTAATTTAATTATTGTATAACAGATTATTAGAAGTAATAATTTAACTACACATTTATTATAGAACATATTTTATATTGAATATTTAAAATTATGATAAAATAGCAATTTCGCAATAATAAAGTACAACATTTATAAAAAATTTACAACTCTGGAGAAAGGTGAATGGAATTATTTTTAAATGCATAATATTCAATTTTACAGGTTTTCATTTCTAGAGATTAAGAAGATTCGTTTTCTCTTAAAGTGTTAAAATTATGATTTAAGCTAATTTTCTTACTTGTTTGCTGCTGATAACACCAAAGAAAGTTAGAGTGAGCTTCAATTTTACTTAAATCAATTAAGTTGTTGAAATAAATACGTTCATTTTAAAAAATCCCATCAGTTAAAATTATCATAATAAAACTAAAGGCTTAAGATTACCTAAATAAAAAAAGATTAAGCATTAAGTACTTAATGAGATTTATCTTGAACATGAACTATTTTATTAAGTAGCTCCATGAATTAAGTAATTTTTACATACTTTTTAATTAGAATTTATTTTCATTTTGTTGAACAGACCGAAAATAAAAAATACTAATACGTGTCTTCTTTATAATTTTATTTTGCATTAATAAGTGTAAGTAATGACGTTATTATCAGGGATTTTTCCTGCATGTAATATTTCTAATGTTTAAAAATATATTTATTTCCTTATCATAAAATTTCATTTTAGGTGATTCTATATTTTTGTTGGTTATTATTAAAATTTTGATAATAACAACGATCATACCTATTGACAGTATTCTTATAATAATAATTATTGTAAGGTCAATCATACTTTAAATTTACATAAATCTAAAATAATATTAAGGGTTTCATTAGTAGAAGTAAAAATAGAAACCATGTTTAAAACATCTTAATGTATGCTGTAACATCTTTAAAAATTTTTCGAATTAATTTTTTAATAATGGGTTCATTTTTTTGCAAAGTATGTTGAAATTAATCTTCGAAAAGTAATAAACCTCAGATTATTTCTCTGTCGTTAGTACATTTTCTAACAATTATTTATTAAAAACTTTGTGTATTGAAATGTTCAAGATAAAACATTGTTTGTGATGATTATTTTTAAATAACAAATATTAGTATTGAAGAAAATAATAATATCTTAAAATTAATTTTATTATCAGCAGATTGTGTTTCAAATATACTATTTTTGCTTATTTTTAGGAATGTTTAGAAGCATGTCCTTTGAAATTGTCATTTATGCATTCTGTTTAATTTTAATGCCTGTTCATTAATATGATATATATTCAAATTATAATTATTAAATACTGATAAATAATGTTTATCTCCATTAGATTAGAGTGATATTTCATCTATTAAGAAATACTTAAAGAATTTAACACCCATTTGACATTCTACACATCCCTAAATTTCAATAAGAGAAAATATTTACATGACATTAAGCTCAGAATATGATTGGTAAAACATTGAAATTATCCTACATTGCATTTAATAAATTAAATATCCATTACGGCACATTTTCCTACAGTCAACAGTTGACAAATTTGATGATTCAATTAAACACATCAGTCTTCTCATATTTTAATTGTCTTATTAATTTCATGTTTGCACAACTCCTTGACAGTAGTGCTAGTTGAGTTGTATGAAAATAAAAAACATTTTTCCTCCATCAAATAATACAGTAACATGATTAAGCTTTGTGAATCTTAATAATATCTTTTCTTGTGATTTATTAACATATAACAATTTTCCTAAATATTCTGCTAATATTAATATTGTTTAGTATTTATTTTAATAGTAAACTTTTAAGATATTTATTGAATAAATAATATCATCATAAAATATATTTTAAAATATATCATTTATGGTACATTTAATTAGATATTTTGTTGACATTTATTTTTTTCATTTTTTATTTTAATTGAAGTATGCAATTAATTTTTAAGCAAATTGATATGCATTAATATTTTAGTAATATTTTTTGTTTTCAGAAATTAGAGATATTTATTTAAGCTGTTTCAGTGTTCAGATAATATTCTAACAAAGTAAATGAAACGTTTTATATAACTATTTATATTTAATTCTTCACATTTACTTCATGCACAAAACAATAATTTTCCCCATTTTAATATCATCTTTTTCTTATAGGTTATTAATATCAATAATGTCATACAGTTTTAAATTTTATATTGTCAATTCTAAAAACTACGCAGTTTAAGTGTTTCAGTAACTTTAACTTCAGACTGTCATTATTTCTCATTGAAAAACTCATAATATTAAGAAACATTAAATTGTTAAAATTTAAACTTTAATTTCTTCTCAAATATAACTTGATTTAATATACCTAAAAAGAAATACATTCATCTTTACTAATTAAACTTTCTTATCACAGGAAATATGCACTTTCGAAATTCATAAAAAATGTATAGTTAATAAATGTATAGAATCCTTCATATTACTTATTATTGCACAATACTCCCTCACAAATAATCAAAGTTTTAGTGAATAGTTTTTAATTATATATATATATATATATATATATATATATATATATATATATATATATATATATATATATATATATATATATATATATATATATATATATATATATATATATATATATATATATATATATATATATATATATATATATATATATATATATATATATATATATATATATATATATATATATATATATATATATATTCATGTTCAAGAAATGATCAACACTTATAAGTACCAAGCTTAAAATTCGTTATTTCATTAATTTGTTTTCTTACTTTCATGTTCCATTTTATCTTTTAATAGATCATATGTTATGCTGATTTCAATTTGAAGTCATAAACAAATTTTTGTGTCCTCTAAAGGTTTTAAATAAACCTTAATAATATATAATGCTTGCGTACATTTATGTTCTTAAATCATACTTACAATATACTGAAAATGAAATGCATTAGAAATTAGATTCAAACAGTTTTTTATATAAAACTTTCTTTCTAAAGCAAATGTTATTTATAAGAATTGAGATATTAATTTCAATGGTTTTACTTATACAAAAACGTCGCTGTCATAAATAAAAGACAATTTATATGTTATATTAAACTATCTTTATACGAACTCATTACTGTTACTTATTAGAAATTTTTTCAGAATAATTGAGATTTTCGTACTTATATGAGTTACTTTTTTAAATAAGAAAGTTGTGATAGTTTAAATGGATAGGAGTATTCAAAGTTTTTTTAATTTAATACCATAATAAACTAATCATTATAATTGGGTTTATAAATTCAACAGAAAACAATGCTCTTTTTTAACTGATTGTGTCATTCTTAATTTATTTAAAAATTACAACATTCATTAATAAGTACTTTTATTTAATTTTTTATCATTATTTTACAGGTATAATTTTCTTCAGTATAAGCCATTTTTAAAAGTTCTACCGCAGTCGTAAACATATTTCATCTGGATGTTTTCGTTGTAGCAAAACACTAAAACGCGATGTCATTTCCTTAGATTTACGAAACAATTCAAAAATTACTATAGCAAACCCTTTTTAAATATTACTAGATATCGTATTTGAATTTGCAATAACATCCGCTTTTCACTTTAATACTGAGAGGAAATGAAACTTTTTTGACATCTATCCTACATGTGCCGCTGTGCTGTAATGAATGATTCTATTTGCATAACAAATGAGAAATGTATTTTCACGTGTCAGAACTTGTAACTCTTTTGTTATATTTAATTACTGAAGTAAAAATAAATGGCTTAAAATGCCTGAACATTCCTTTGTTTGTGAAACTTAATATTCAGTTTTAAATGCAAAAAGGCTTTCCTTTAAACTTCTAAAGAAGTTTTCTTACATCAGTTTTTAATGGGTACAGAGAAGCATCCTGAAGGAACAACATCAATTTTTAATTAATATATGTATAAATTAGCATGACGGTGAACCAGCTTTAAAATACTCAACAAATGTACTGCAAAATGCTGAATTAATATCTGATTGCAGAATATTTTTCTCAGATTCTAATCTTATTCTTAATATATTTCTGTAAAACTATTATTACATATATTATTATTAATTGAATATACCATAATAAATTATTATTGAATGTATTATCGAAAAATTATTTCGATAAATAAATTAAGCACCGAGAGAATTAAGATATTAAGTTATTTGAAGTTCTCATAGCCTTAATATGTAGTTAATTAGGCAGACAATAATTCAAAACACAATTACCAATATTTAATGTAAATTTTTTCTAACTTTCTTTACTTTGATTACAAGATTACAAAATTAGTACAATTATTTCAGATATCATTCTACTTTTATGTAGATGGAACATACTAATTGTGTAATTATAACAAATTTTAGCAGCATATAAAATTTCCTGTAAGGCTCGGAAGTAATGCTACATTTTATAAGTAAAATTATCATTATTTATGAATTCTAAATTAGAATAAATATCCACGTATTTCTTCAAAAAATATAAAATAATTCGAGAAAGATATTAAATACTAAATATAGCTATCAAAGAATAGTTTCTTACTTATCGTGAAATCAGTAAACTATTATGTGGCGTATAATAAAAGACTCATGTGAGTTTAAAAAGGTATATATTGAATTCATGTAATTCAGTTTAAGAAACTTGAATACCGATGAAATTTTTTATTGGGAAAAAAATTTAATGAAAACAGGTGGAATAAGAACTTTCGATGAATTTTCAGTTGCAATTAAATAACACCTTATTTTAAACAAGGAATTTCTTACCATACTCTGGCAACCATCACTCGAATGATTTCCATGAAAACATTTTTGTGATGAACAGTACATAGAGAACAAAATATTGCTCATGACAATGTGTCCTTAAAGTAAAGTTTGAGAAGAAAAGACAGGATTTTCTATATACCCTAGAGTTCTTCAAATTAAAAAAGTTCAAAATATTTAAGAAAATTTTTTTTCTTAAGTAAAATAATAATTAATAATTTTGAGATGAAGAATGCTTGCTGTGATAAGAATATTTATATGTTTGATAAATATACATTTGTTTTTCATTACGATTTTCTTCTTCAATGTTATTATGTTTTACTTCTTCTTGTGTTATAGTATTTGTGTAAGTGTGTTGAAATGAAAACACATTTGTCGTGCCAGAGATTCGTCTAATATTCTTTAATGTAGACAGTGTAGCGTGTACATGCTACACCGTGTTATTTATGTATGTTTTTTATTTACTCATACAACCAATATTAATAATTGCATTGTATTCAAGCTATTTCTGCCATTTTTCTTTAACTACAATAAATTTAGACCAGATTTTTTAACTATGAGTACAGTATACTTTTTTATAAAAAATATCTGTTTTTAATAATTTATATTCTTTTAATAAAATGTGAAAGCAATGAAGAAATATTGTTATCTTATGCCAGCTAAGCATCATAGGGTGCGCTGCTCAACTTTTCCAACTGAACCATAATTTGGTGCGGAGTCCGACTTCCTCAGTACACTCAAGATACAGGAACCCGTTTATAGGATAGGCAACCATTCACACAAGGAAAGGACAAGGACAGCATATATAGAGAGCGAAACAACATCCATGCCCGAACTAGGATTCAAACCCAGGACCTCCCTATACACAGTCAAGCACTCTGACCACTAGACAGGGTTGGCAGCAATGAGGAAATATTAAGCAAAGTTTTTGAAAAATAATATTAATTTCATTTATAGTTAACCCTGAAATGCAAAGAGCAAGAATTTTGGGTAATGGATAGAGTTAACAAAATTAGCGAGAAGGAAGCTTTATATCGAGAAACATGAAACTTCAATGTTATGAATATTAATTTACTTTTAATAAAATCTATAGAGAGTACATAAAAAATAAAAATGATTGAATTTTTGGCAAAAATTAAAATATAATTAAAATATGCAAATTGTAATTATATTTTTTATAAGATTCTTAAGAAATATACCTGATAACTCAAAATTTAATGTGAGAAAGGAATTAAATTTTTTAAAAAAGTGCAAAATAACAGCTAAGTGGACTCTACATAAAATTTAATTATATATTTTTCAAATAGAAACATTAACATCGTGAACATTTCAAACTTCATATTTTAAATATGTATATATATAATATATATATATATATATATATATATATATATATATATATATATATATATATATATATATATATATATATATATATATATATATATATATATATATATATATATGTGTGTGTGTGTGTGTGTGTGTGTGTGTGTGTGTGTGTGTGTGTGTGTGTGTGTGTGTGTGTGTGTGTGTGTGTGTGTGTGTGTGTGTGTGTGTGTGTGTGTGTGTGTGTGTGTGTGTGTGTGTGTGTGTGTGTGTGTATGTATAAGTTTAACTTATCAATCACATATTGCTTTCATGCTTGCATATAATGAAGATTTATTACTTTGTATTTTCAGAATATTCCTGCAACCTGAATACTCATGAAAAAATCCCAATTTCCTAAAACTAAAAATAAAATCCCTAAAGTCGTTTCTCTATTGTTTACAAAACTCTTAACAGCTTTAAACTTAGACGTCTATTTTACATTACAGCAACCATTTTAATTTTTTATGGAAATGTTTCTAAATCTGCATTGAAAAAAGTTATTGGATTCTTAGGACGTAAAAATCAAATCATGGATCAGCGAAAGAGTACTGATATTAATCTTTAGAAAATGACTGCCATTACCAAGATAGTCACTGACATGGTACACAATAATACTGATGTGTCGAAATCGAATAATCATGCCGCATGTTATACAAAGCAAAAGGTATTGATTTTCTTCGTGGATTTGCCACTTTTAGCAAACATGTGTCAAGTCAGCATTCAAGAGTAATGTATGGTCCACAACAGAAAAAAATAATGGTTTCCTCAAAAATTCTTCTTATTGGCATGTATACGCATGGATACTAAATGTAATTTACCTAGATGTGCAATGTTGGATTTCAAAATTTAGGCAATAAATTGGCGTGACTGCCAAAATTTACGATTTATTACGAAAACAAAATAAGATTATCAAATAAACTTCAATTTTAGCTTAGATTTAATAGACATATTACTAAGTTGGCTAATCTTTAGAGTCATTTAAACTTGTTAATTTAGAGAGTTTTTAACGTTATATTGAGACATAAAGTGAGGAATTTAATTTTAAAGTTGTATTAATTAACTTTTATTTTATTATTTGAAATTAAATTGGATCATAAATTTTCTACATTCATTTCAAGAAATTTTCTTTAAATGGCCTTTTTTCATTATCGAATTTTAAAAGAGAAACTTATTTAGTGAAACAAAGTCAGCTCTCTTTTACTTATTTCTAATTCTTTTGAGTGAAACTAAAAAATCAATTAGTTTATTGAGTTTTTGATAAAAAAATTTATTTACCCTGAGGACAATCTCTAAGTTCTTCAGACTCCAAAAAATAGTGAGAAGTTACAAAAAAGAAATCGAAACTAACTTCAGAAAAAAGCTTTAGATTTATCCGTAAAGAAAAACTGATATATTTTTTTTTACTCAACAGAACAAAGAAATAAAGAAACAGAAGTTTATGTCCGCATTCATAATTTCATTTTTCATTCATAAAATGTTTTTGTGAAAGAAATATGTAATATAAAATCTTAACTTTTATTCCTATATAAAATTAAAACATTAATTTGCGTTTTCTTAATTAATTCTCTTTAATTTGCATTTTGTGAAGTGTAAAATTAAACATTTCAAAAGTTTTCTATTGAATATTTTTTTTGCTTTGTTACATATTTATGTGATTAATTCTAATACTGTTCTATTCTAGATTTAGTCAAGTCTAGAATTTACATCTAAAACACACATACTGCTTATGGTTGGTAATTTTAATTATTCTTTCTTCATTTTTCCATTTTACAAAGTTATTAAACCTGCAATTTATCATATCACTTTATGAATTGATAAAATCTGCATGCTTTTATCTAAAAAAAAATTACGCAAATTATTTTACAAATAAATGGAATTATTTTTAAAAAAAATATGTAAAATTCATTTCTCTAAAAAATTTTTAATGTTGTGTAAAGTTTATTTTTAATTTTAGTAAATAGGTATTAAATATTAACATTTCGATAATTTATATATTTAAAATGATACACACGCACACACACACACACACACACACCACACACACATACATATATATATATATATATATATATATTGCTATAGTTATCACAATTATATTTCTTAAAACTAATTGAAATTTAAATTTTCATATTCTTTAATAAATATTAAGTATTTATCTAAGTAATTAGTACTCGAATATTAACTTATATTCGTTGAAAAACATTATATCATAAATTTCTTTAGGTTTTTTGCAATTAAGTGTTTTTTATTTTCATAAATGTTTCTTCAAAACTCTTTAATTTTTACATTTTGCATTCATTCATGCAATTTACCTACAAATTTTATTTCGTGAAATTAAATTATAGTTTGAAAAGACTTATATAGTCAACAACATTTTTAATCAAATTTTTTGAAGATTAAATGACAGATAAATATTCTGTGCATGAAAATCTCTCTCTCCTTGCTTATTTATTTAAAATTAAATAACCTCAGATAATATAATAAAAACGAAATTATTGACTGAATCACTAATTTTAAACATTAAATAAAGTGAAAGAAATGAATTTCTTTTTAACTTTTGTTATTGTGAAAAGCACTTTTTATCAATCTCTACAAAAATTCATCTATCCAATTATGAGAAAATATAATTCATAAAGTTTTTTCTGTGCTAAATCATACATTTATTAACAGATAAATTATGTGAATGATTTTCATGTAACAGAAAACCTTAAATTTTAAGTTGTATGTAGGAGGCATGTTATATATGACGGTATATATAAATTATTTTGTAAATTCATCATCCATTACTTATATGTTTTTATGAGATTATATGCTCGCAGTAATTACATGTTTTATGATTATTTTACAAAAATTTTATATTTTAATAATATTATTTATCACGAAAATGGGCTTTATGATTATAAAATAATATATGATTAATATAATACTAATATTTTTAATTTGTTAATCACAGATTTTCTTATTTGTAATCCATAATACTTTTGCCCTGCAATATTATAGATTTCCTAGCTGATGCACAATATATCCTAGTTTGCATATTAATTAATTAGGGATTAAGGATGTTACCATGATTTCAGATTCACTAAATCTTTGAACTCACTAAATTACTCCCCTAAGATTATAATGATAACTGGGGGCTATTAATATGATTTACTAAATTTGAATGAGTAAATATAATATGCGAAATTTTATAATTTTATTAAATCTATAATAAAAGCACTTTTATGTTCACACAAATAAAAAATGTTTTATTGTAATAAATGTCATTATAATAAAATATTATTAAAATATGTGTGAGTGAAAACATTAAACAAATACATGAAAAATTATGTTTTCTTGATTAAGATATTCATTAATGAATCAAGAATTGCACTGTTAATTAAGTGAGCATAACATAAGCGAATACTCAAACAGTTCTTACAGGGAATATTAGAGACTTGAAGATTAGAGACTTTAGGAATATTAGAGACTTGAAAATTTTTTCTCCAAAAACTCTTCTTTTTAAGGTGATACTATCAAAAATACAGATTAAAAATAATAACATTTTTTGAAAATTTTTAATTCACTGATAACGTTACTAAACACAGTTGTGGCTGTGATCATTAATAATATGCAGGACTTCAAAACGACATATTATTAAATATAGTCAATTTTTTTCAATAATTTGTTTAATTATCCATTTCTGTGCTTAAATGTATCTGTCAATATTTTTGCGACAGGAAGCTCATCAGTCAATAAAATAAACATCCTACAGATTTAAAAATAGTTTTGGATGATATTTCATATTTTCACTGAAATGAAAAGAATTTACTGCTAATTTTAAAATAAGCGCAGTGTGGTAAATATTTTCAATTATCTAAAAAGAAATCAGTGTGTTGAGAATCTATTCTTTTGAATTCTGTAATCTTTTGTGTCTTAAAAATTTATTTTCCTGGTATAAATGGGAATTCTAAGCATAAATAAGTAAAATAACATTCTCTTATTATTAAAATCTTTATATCTAATAAAATTTCAAAACTGCCAAAAAAAATATCAAATAAATTTTTAACTCTTCAAAAATCACAAAATGAAATAATGAAACATAAATATAAAGTTAAGAATCAAAGATACAGAAAAATATAATAATTAGTTATAATTTATTTTAAAAAATTAATTAATTTCATTAAGCGATTTTATCTTAAAAGTATTTCCTTTTAAAATATCGGAAGAAATTTGAATAAACAGAGAATTGGTTTTCATAGCTCACCAATCGATATATTTTGCCAGTAAATACACAGACGTTATTACATTCTGGGCATCTATGAAATGAAGATACAAGGTTTTATATTCAATAAGTATTATAACTTCATATTGTCATTACATAGACGACCAATATGTAAAGAAAATTAAATTTAGAATAAACGTCTAGTTATGGTTAATAAACATCAAGTGAGTTAAATGTGATGTAATACTTTTCAAATTTAAATTTTTCCCTACCATTTATTGACAATTTGAAAATTTATCAATTGAATTCTCTATCATTTCTAACTTACCATTGATGATGATCTGACTGACTTAAGACTTAAAATTGTTTTATTCATAAAAACGTTTTTTTTAATTTTTTTTTGAAAATCTTTATTAGAAAAAGAGAAAAATCTCTTAAGTGGGGTGGGCTTCATATAAAAAGAATAGTATGGATTATAAGCCCCATTATATCTATATATATATATATACATATATATATTCCAACGGTGTTCACTTGGGTGGTGAATTCTGTGCCACAACAAGGCCAGATACTGCTATACATTCGTCGTTACCTAGCAGGCACCTGTGAACAACCAGGCCAAGTCACGGAGGTGAATGGCGTTCCCCGCGCCATATCACCACAAACCAGTTTATAGGGTGGGCCACGTTCATACATCATCACAGAAGGACACAAAAACACAGAGAGATCAGAGAAAGAAAGTAACACCCATGCTCGAACCGGTATTCAAACTCGGGACCCACAGCTCAAGAGTCAGGAACTTTAACCACTCAGCCATCGGTCAACATACATACATACATACATACATATATATATATATATATATATATATATATATATATATATATATATATATATATATATATATATATATATATATATATATATATATATATATATATATATATATATATATGCAGATAGAGACTAAATTAGTTGGTTAATCGAACATGTATACCATATTATATATTAAATAAATGACTTTTAAAAACAGAATACGAAATTACATTTAAGAAAAATTAATTATGTATTCAAATGTTAATATTATTAGTCACCTGACTTTAAATTATCTTTAAACGTTAAATATTTGCATCATTAAATTGAAGATTTTACTTGTAAATAGAATGCATCTCCTTTGCATCCCAAATAACATGAGGAAAGCAATTTTGTTACAAAGGAAATGTTTGTCATCGATGCAGTTCACGTGCATTATTATTATGCCTTAAGCATTCGTATCGCAATATTTGGTTGTTTGTGCTTGAAAATGACAAATCAGATCACCTGAAGGTCAGTCGATTGCTTATAGAAGTTTCCATTATACATAAATACACAATTTAATTTCCTCATAAGGAAACAAGGGTATCGCGAAAGGAACATATAGACATTGGATGTCATAATGCATATATAAGTTTTGGAAATATTAAATTTAAAATTCTTAAGACAGGCGTATATTGAAAATATGTGTCTGTCAAAGTAAAAAAATAAGTAAGAAAATGCCAAATCATAAGTAAAAATATGCCAGTTTAAATTATACAAGAGAAATTTTATTTTTTAAATTTTATTAAAAATTATGATATATTATTCTCTTTTGGAATTAATCAGTTTATTAAAAAATAATATTTTAAGTAAGCTATATGTTTATTTATATATATATATATAATATTAAAATATTTTTTTTAAATATTTATTGCAAATTCTTGAAAACAATTTAAGAAAATTTATTGTTTTTCAAGAATTTTTTATAAAAATTTTAAGAAAATATTTTATTCTACTGAAGATTTTGTGATAAATCAATTACTCTAGAGCAAATTATATTAGAAATGCATGTGTTTTTTGAATGTCATGAATTATCAGTTTTTAAAAATAAATAAAACTACTCTTATTTTCTTGAATTATCTTTCCTAATTAATCTATACTCATTTATCTTCATTAATATAAAAATAGTGCTAAAAAAGTTAATAATGTTAAGAAGAAAAATTCTATTGTTATGAAAACAATTCTAAAATTATATTAATTTTCCAATAATATTTAAAAGAGCTGTTACTTATCATCGGAATTTCATGACTATTTACAATCTCATTTTTTATTATTATTATCCATTTCATCTTGTTCTTTTCCTAATTAATCTAATACTATTATCGAATCCTTTTCATTTTCTTTATTCTATAGCGAATTTCAAAGCCGGATATTAAGCTCTCTTTTACGTATCATGAATAGTTTTTTTTTAATTTTATCTTTTTTATACATTCCAGTTTTTATATTATTCAATATCAGTAAAATAGTAATAAATGTTTTGTTAGTTTATAAAATAAATCAAAATTTAGTAATTGCTTTTATCTGAAGTAGTAATACACTGATTTTCCCAAAACAATTCTTAACTCTCGTATATGAAAAGTTATTATGAAATATTAATGAATTGTAATCTTAATAATTTAATTTAAAATTCCGAATTTTTAAAAATGTTTCTAAAGAATATTTGAAAAATATCCTTATCGAATAATTTATGGCTAATAAAAACACATGTAGGTAACTAGAAATATAAGTGAAATCATATATTTCATCAGAAAAATACATGAACATGTTGTGATGGCTAGTAGTACAGTGGTTAGATTATTTCCGTAAAGATTATAGATAGTAATGAATGATCAAGCAGTATATTACTATGTATGATTAGTATGAAGAGTGGATACCTACTCATCATCTTATAAAATGAATAGCCTACGAACGGTATTATACTGTGATAATGAATGTAGGAAGAAATCTTCCTTTTTAGAGGAATTCACATAGGGAATTTAATGATTGGGAATGACTGGGTACAACTTCAAACTATTAGATATAGACTCACCTAACGACTGGAAACTTATAATAAACATTGACGTATAGTCGTATAACCAGAAAACAAATTTTGTGAAATGTTCCCAATAATGGGTCCATATTAAAATTATCATATTTGTTAAAACATCTTTTGAAAAATATTTTGAAAATTTTGGATTACGTGTTTCTGTTTTATCAGTTAATAGAAAAATAAAAGTTTTCACTTTTCATTTGTAAAATGCAATCAAATTATACAAGATAAATTACATTGAGTCTCTATCACTATAATAAAATATGAGAGAATAAAATAAAGAGAATTCATTTCTTCAAAAAAATTATTCCAATTTTTATACGTTTCATTTTCATTTTACTCTAAGCAGAATTTGCCTGATATGAAGATCTTGTTAGTATGAATACTTTTCACGTTTTTATCAAAAACATGTAAAAATCAATATAAGAAACATCATTTGATGCGCAGCACACACAAAAAAATGTACGGATAAAATTATCGTAAGTTCTAGAAAAATATGTATTTTTCACAAAAGAGAAGAATATATTTAAAGAATATTTCCCTTCCTATATAAACAAATTCCGAACTAGACTTCTTTTAAAAAGCAATGGACAGCTTGCAGCATAAAAAATATTAACATTTATGCATAACAAATATAACAAAGCAAATATGTTTTTAATTAGATGCTTACCTTTACACATGAATAATATTTTTGCTATTTTACGCAATTTTTTTTATTTCGATTATATTTTACCTAATATTCATATTATTTTTGCTTAATGTCCTATTTTATCATCATGAATTTTTCACTTTATGTTATTGTCAGCTTATGATGATGAAAAGAGAGATCGGTAATTTAAATGTCCACATCAAAATGGATCATATTTTTCTTTCATTCTGAATAGTTTCAATTGATATTATAAATGTTTATTTACTGTAATCAAAGCATTTATTAAACATTTAGCTATGAGAAAATTATTCAATACATAATTGAATATTATAATTTATAGAAACATTTTCATGTAGAAAAATTTTAAAATTTTCTACAGAAATATGACAAATCCTTTTAAATTATGTTCTTAAAGAATTCCATCCTTGGAAATAATAACTAATATTTATTTTAAGAAAGCTTTATTTCAGTTATTAGCAGTCTAAATATATAAAAATGTTGTTTATGTATTTAATCTACTAACATTCCTTGATAAAATTAAGAAGATTGAGACTGAGGAACTTCAGAAAAAGGATATTTTCATTTAGGATATTTTCATCAAGATTTAAAAAATATTAGATAGTTTTGCTTCCAAATTTCTCTTGCTTTTAAACTTCTCATAATATTCAGAGAAAATGTAAATATTTTTCAATAATATATACATATATTATTCTTTTGGAAATATGTGATATTTTGCTTTTTATAAAGAGTATAAAAAATGTATTTTTTAAATACTTAAATAAACTAATTTTTTATTTTGAAAGAGATGATCATAAAACTTTTCTAATCTACAACTGTAACTGCAGAACCTATAATTATGTAATTGTTCTTATTAAAAGTTATATGCTAGAAAATTATCCTGTATTACAAGTTGATTTGTTGCAGCCTACAGAAATACTCAACAATATTTTTAACAAAATATTTTTATAAACCTAGAAACATAGCTAGTATGTTCAATCAATTTAAAACATATTCTTTGATACAAGACAATAATACATTGTTTTATATTCCATGTAACTGTAACATAAGAATTTATAGGCATGAAAAGACTTTTAAATGATTTTAGAATTCTCTTGTTTTTAAGCTATAGTACTTTACTGTAATAGAAAATACACATCTAAGCTATATATGTCATTACAAAACAAAAGTCTGGAATTCAACTTCCATTGCTCAATAGTAGTTGCGATAAAACTTGGGATCTTTCAATTAAATGAAAAATCCAATGACACAATAAATAATTCTATGTTTCTTTTCAATTCGTGTTTTTGCTTATAGACTATTGTTAGTTTTGAAAAGAAATTTATTCCGTTCAATCTTACCTAAATTAGAAATTACTACTTTAACAGGACTAAAGCAGGTCAAGTAGCCGTGAACAATCATTTCTGGCGTTGAGTCAAAGCTGGAGAAAAGAAAGGACGTCATGTCAAATACTAACCTTCTGCTTTACCTGGGTTAAAAGTCAAGAGGTTATTAGTGGTGTTTAACAAGTTTTAGTTGATTCTAATAAGCAAGAACAAAATCAAGTCTTAAAATAAGATCACCCAATGCTACGGAAGTTGATGTTGAATTCGTTTGTTGCCTTTGTCACCAAAAAACAACTTTGCTCTAAATATTATAACAAGGGCTTAGAAGATATCCTTAACTTGAATTTTTTAATAATAC